>JAPMOS010000018.1:0-673707 GCA_027972325.1 Paratrimastix pyriformis
CCTAACCTAACCCTAACCCTAACCCCTAACCTAACCCTAACCTAACCCTAACCCTAACCCTAACCCTAACCCTAACCCTACCATACCTAACCTAACGTACCATACCTAACCCTAACGTACCATACCTAACCCTAACGTACCATACCTAACCCTAACGTACCATACCTAACCCTAACGTACCATACCTAACCCTAACGTACCATACCTAACCCTAACGTACCATACCTAACCCTAACGTACCATACCTAACCCTAACGTACCATACCTAACCCTAACGTACCATACCTAACCCTAACGTACCATACCTAACCCTAACGTACCATACCTAACCCTAACGTACCATACCTAACCCTAACGTACCATACCTAACCCTAACGTACCATACCTAACCCTAACGTACCATACCTAACCCTAACGTACCATACCTAACCCTAACGTACCATACCTAACCCTAACGTACCATACCTAACCCTAACGTACCATACATCCCGCTCACCATACATCCCGCTCACCATACATCCCGCTCACCATACATCCCGCTCACCATACATCCCGCTCACCATACATCCCGCTCACCATACATCCCGCTCACCATACATCCCGCTCACCATACATCCCGCTCACCATACATCCCGCTCACCATACATCCCGCTCACCATACATCCCGCTCACCATACATCCCGCTCACCATACATCCCGCTCACCAACCCCCTCTTTCTCCCCCATTGGCCGCGCCACCTGGAATCGATCTCGCGACTTCTCCCGTCCCAAAAGGCTGCCTTCCGCCTGATCTACTGGGATGTTTGTCCAATCGGTGCGAATTCAGTCCTATCTTTTGATGTCATGGACTGCTTCTCAGCCGAGTCTGTCCTCGCGCCTAAGCCCGCGGGTACATTGACCCCCCCGGTCCGCCCTTCCCGAGACACCCATGGGTCGGCGACCGTCCCTCAGTTGCGGCGGTCACCACCGATCCTGGTTTCCCACTGGTGCTGCCTTGACCATCCACCAAGAACGCCGTCTGGCAACATCAAGCCGGCGAGCAATTGGCCACCTTAAGTCTGATGACAGGTCGAAGATCAAGCGACCCGATAAACCATGAGGGCGGGGCGCTCAGCGAGCGCCTGAAGGGAAGGGGCTCTCGCCGGTGCAAACACGGGCTTTTGAACGGAGGTGTGGAGGACGTCTTATTTTCGCGGGCTCGGCGAAAAATGTGGCGATAGGCAAGGGGTAGAGTTAGGGGTTATGAGCGATGGGGAGACGCGGTCCGGATTTCGACAGAGAAATGAACATGACTGCAGCTGGGAAAATCATCGCTTGACGGCCGTGCACTTGGTGGACATCGTCGCCAGCTCTTCAAGGGGCAATTGGCTCAGCTTCACCCGCGCCGGAGCAGAGGGCTTCGAACCGGGAGGGCTGAACTGCAGTGCAGACTTGCTCGTAAAGGCCGCTCGATCTTCGCCCTAATTCATGCCGGAGGGATTAAAAGATGAAATGGGATTGTGCAGACCGGCGTGGCCGAAGTGGGCAGTGTCGTGACTGGAACATACTTGCGCGGTTGGCGAAGCTGTGAAATGGCCGTCCGGGGGAAGGTGCCGCCCACCGGTCGAGACTAGAGTGCGAACATGAGCACCGGTGAGTCGAGGGCGAAAGAATTCGCAAACCGTCGTGGCGGCACGCAGGGGGCTGCCCTCGCGCATCATCTCCGCTAATCCAGGTCGATTGTGTGTGGCGTGTCGGGTGGATTGCGAGTGAGTCGGCTGTCTCGGAGCAACCGCAGGCACCTCCGGTGCCGCTGGTGATGGTGATCTGGGAGAAGGTTCCGATGGCCCGTCCGTGAAATCGTCGTCATGGGGCACGGGAGGCAGTACCGCCGGGATGGGCGGCGGAGCAATCTGTGTGACGGGAGGAGGCCGGGCAGCCCTGGGCGGCGGGCGGATGCCGGGGCCTCGGCTCGCACCTGCGGCGCCACGAGAAGTTGTTGCCACGGTGGCAGAGCCTGCGGGCCGTGTGCCAAGAGCGACCCCTTTGCTCGGCGCCCCCGCCCGAGGTTTGCTGGCCGACCCCTTAACAGCAGGGGCACCTGCGGGCACTTTGCTGTTCTTCAGGGTGGCGTTCGAGGCGGCGGCGGCAGAGGTCTGTGCCGCCGACGAAGGAGGAGTCGAGGCAGCCTCGGCGCTGGCCGGTGCGGAAGCTTTCGAAATCGAGGGGTGTTGATGAGAGGATGGAGGCAGCGTGGGCGAGGTCGACAAGAGGGCACTGGCAAGATAGTTGGTCGGGTGAGCGGTCGCGCTGGCCGCGCTGGCGGTGGCAGCGGTGCCGTGGAGGGAGCGCACCCCTGCGCTCTTCGGAACCGCAGGGCCGTCTGCCGAAGCTGGGGTCGCCAGGCCAAAGGGAGCAGCGGCCGAACTCAAAGGGGGTACAAACGTGTCGGGCCGCAGAGCAGGCCGAGCCTTTTTGGACGAGGCCATTGCAGCCTCACGGGGCGTGGCCAGAGAGCCCGAGAGCGGGTCCAGAGGCGCATCGGGTTCTGAGTCGCCAGAGGCAATCAGCGCTCCCAGCCCGACCAGGCCATGCCGGCCCCCAAAGGTCTGGCTGAGCATGCTGGCCGCTTGTTTGGTGGGGCCGCGCGCGTGCCCCGCAGAGGGTTCGTCCTTGTCAGATTGCATCAGCTCCTTGAGGTTGCCCCGGAGGGTGCAGTTGAGCAAGGCCCCCGCGCGGGTCGACGTGCTCGCGACGGGCCGGTGGAAGGGCTCCATCCCATGCGGCTTGGACAACTTGGACGGTGTCCGGGTCTCACCAGCCGTCGCGGGTGTAACGCAGTGCCTCGTTGAAGGCGTCCCGGACCTGCTGGGCGTCCCCACCCTGGAAGGCAGGCCGCTCTGGTTCCGGGGCGTGCTGGGCGTGCTTGACGCACTGGGCCCGGCACGCGAATGTGGGGTGGTACGGGTCGAAGAAATGCCAAGGTGGGTGTGATGGCCCGCCGATCGCCCAGTCTCAGGCAGGGCCGCAGGGAGAGGCGTCTCTGCTGCAACTGCGATGTCAGCGCACGCGGGTTCAGCAGCTGGTGCGGGCTGGGGAATCGGCGAGTGGAGCAATTCCGGAGGGATGGCGGCCCCAGATGGAGAATGCGTCAGAAGGGGGGGCGAGAGCAATGCTGGGCTCGTGGCCTTGGAAGGTGCGAGGGTCGGCTGTGGGGGGTTCCTCGTGGTCGGTGCGGGACTGGCGGGCCGTGCGGGACTGGCGGGCCGTGCGGGACTGGCGGGCGGCACGGGACTGGCGGGCGGCACGGGACTGGCGGGTGGCACGGGACTGGCGGGCGGCACGGGACTGGCGGGCGGCGCGGGACTGGCGGGCGGCGCGGGCGGCGCGGGACTGGCGGGCCGTGCGGGACTGGCGGGGCTCACCGGCATGGCGTGGTTCGCGGGTGGCGGAGAGCGTGCGGGGAATGTGGTTGTGGGGTGGATTGGCCCCGGAGATGCCACAGGGTCCAAACTTGCTGCCGGGACGTCTTCCCGAGCCTGCAAATCAGCCAACGGTGGGACGGACGCCAGGGCTGTCCCCGCGGTGGTCGCATTGGAGATGGCCGGTTGAAAAGAGGTCTTTCGGGGCAGGGGAGAGTCTCGAACGGGAGACGGGGAGTAGGATGTCAATCGAGAAAGAGGGTCCATCGCCGCAAGCATCATCGGTCGAGGGGGAGTGGCACACAGGCCGCCGGCCAGGCAGCGAGAAGAAGCCGAAGGAGACTTCAAGTTCGAAAAAATGGCCAAGTTTGGGTCCTCCTCTTCGTCGAGGCAGGAGATGGTCGAAAAGAAATCGTCTGTATCGTTCTCGGCGAAGGAGGGGCGAGCGCGCTTCAGAAGGGGAGTGAGATCAAGCTTCCTTTTGGGACGTCGATTTGTTGAGGGCGATTGGACTGGTCTGGCGGACGGGGAGGAGTAGGCCCACATCGTGGGCGATCGCCGGAATTTGAACGAAGAAGAACGAGCGCACCTTCCCCAAGGCGTGTCGGACTAAGCACCCATGGAGCAGGCGAACTGTGGTGCCTTCTTCCGGGAGCTCCTCCATGCTGTGGGTCCCCTCTTGGGTCCTCAAAAGGTACACAAAGCGATTCAAGAAGGGCGCCGCTTTCTCTTGACCTCAAACCCCCTCACCATCTTTGATGCCCTTCTCGCTCGTAACTCATCCTCGGCCGGAGAGGCTCTCCTCGAAGAATGCCGTGGGTTCGCACGCGGATCTGGAGTGACCACGTTTTCTGTCCTGACCTCTCTCTTTTACGACACGGCCATGAGGCTTCTTGAGGCTGGTTTTGATCGGTCACTCTTTCTTGGGGTTATGTCCTTCATTCTCTTGTCATAGCTTCGATATCATCGATGAATGGGATGAATGTCTTGCCTTGGCCGAAGAGCACCTCGCCCAGTTGACCTTTATCCCCCCAAGTCCGGCGGTGTTCGACAGCCCTCACCTCCAGCGGCTGATGCTCCAGGCCCCGCACATTTCTGGGGATGTCGTCGAGGGACTTTCCATGAACCCAGGAGGTTCTTCAATGTCAAAACCCCTCGTTCCGGCACGAGAAATTTTGGGTGCCCTGGTGGATGCACTGTCACACGGAAGTGACCCATTGGCCGCGGAGGCTGTCAAGCAAGCGGTGGCTCATCTCCTATTGAAGGTCTGCCACGCTCTCGCTTTCTTCGCCACTCGGAATGGCCCCCACGAGTGTCCTCCCGCACACGCCTGTTGTGGTCATGCACTCCCCACTCATCCGCCATGTACTCTCAATCCAGCCATTGCCCTGGGATCTTCGTTTGGTTTCAGTACACTGTATCAGCACGGGGAACAACGCCCGGATCGGTGGCTCTCCTTCGAACTCGGTGCCCCTGGGCGGCGTGGTGGCAATCGTGGGTGCCGTTGTTCCGATTCACCCGGGGCAAGGCCCCGCGCTGCGTGACCTCCTCGGCCACGCACCCGCCTGCGTCCGGGTCGTTCTGGTGGAAGGTGACCTGGTGCGTGTCGGCAACTCCGCGGGAATGGGGCTGCTCTCGGTCCGCCAGTCGCGCCTTGACGGTGCTGATATGCAGACGATCGTCGATGCTTCCATGGAACGGTCTGCCGATCCTCTGCCCGGCCATCCACTGACTAGCGTCTATTCGCGCCCAGCTGGGCTGCCTCAATCATGGAACTACTAGCGGACTTGTCGACTTCGCTGGCCACCTGCACGGGTGAGGGGCAGCACTGTGAATCTGGCGGGGTCGCCGGTGGTGGAGCGCTCGTCGTCACCACTGGCCGTGTGGACCCCTTCCTGGCTCGTCGGGCCGCGTCACCCCGAATGCCCGACGGGCCGTCTCTCTGTATCCTCGAGGGATGTGGCCCTCGGATTGTGGCCCAATTGGGGGCTGCCCTGCATCTTCGTATCCACAGTGCCGCCCGGCTCTGTTCGACGCTCGTTTCTGCGGTGCCTGCTCCTGCCCCAGGTTCGGTGGGCATCCCGGTTATCCCTGCAAGTGCGACTATCGGCAGGGATCTGGGTGCCCCACATTCTGTTGGGTGGGCATCGGCAACCTCGGCTGCGGCAGCTCTTGCGGTCTGTGTGGCTCCGAGTTGGGATGCTGTTTTTTGTTCTCATCTTCCGGCAGTCCGCCGAGCTGCTCGACGGTGGTTGGATGCCAGCTGATATGAGGTCATTCATGAATCCGGCCACTGATCTGGTCTGTTCTCATGGCCACTGATCTGGTCTCTTCTCATGTCTACGGCCCGGCCGGCTCTGATCATAGGAGACTGGGCAGCTGTTTCTTTGCCTGACTCCTCACCCCCACGTGGATGCCGCCGGTTCGATGACGACTCCAGGTCCGTCCCCGTTTGTGGTCTTCTCCATTCACAGACATGTGATGTGTGTCGAGTGTCTGTTTTACTGCGCCATCCGGTGCTCACGCATGCCGCCGACACGGTGCAGCCACAGTTTGAGACCCTTCTCCAGCGGACCCTCTCGAGCCTCACGGTCTGTCATGCCGATGGGGCACCTGCCCAAGCCGCCGCGTCGCGTGGTATGGGTTAGCCTCATTGTGGATTCTGCTCTCCCGCCCAAAGGATGGGATGCTTCCCGGAGCGGGCGCTTGGCAAATGTCGCTTGCGAAGGACCTCCGGGCCGCTCCGAAGGTTCCCCAACAACGGGATGTGGACCGAGCGGGCGGCGATGCTGAGGATGTTGGAGATGGGGCCGGCGGCGAGTCGCATGGGTGTCTCCAGCCAATCCGCCAGTGCATAAGGGCTCACTTTGCCAACGTGTTGGAGAACTGCTTGGCGCTCGTGCTGGAGGTCAGCCTGCCTCTTTGTCATGGGCCTTATCGTCGTTCTCCTTCCTCTCTGCGCAGAACTGCGGTCTTTCCGCGTCCGAGATTGCAGCCCGGCTCACCGAGACGTGCGCAGATGGATTGGCGGAGCCCGCACCAACCACACTGCCCGCACCGCCCCAGCGGCCCCTCTCGCTCGTGTGGTGGCCTGTCCGGGGGTCGCTCCCACCGCCTGGCCAGGCTACCCCCGCCCTCGCTCTGGTTGCGCGCGAGTTGGCCTGCCCGCTCCAGGACTGTAGCCCTCCTTCTGTCCATGACGTCATCCGAGCCGTGGTGGTGGATGAAGCACGGGCCACGCGGGAAGCTCTCCGACGGGCCGTGGGCTTTGTGACGACCCTGCTGCGCCTGGACCGGGCAGTCGCCCCGAAGGCGTTCGCGCCATCATCCGCACCGGCATGAGCCCACGATTCAAGCAGCAGCCGCTCGTCTTCCCTTCTCTCATTGGAATGGGGAAAGATGGAAAGAGGGAGCCAAAACATCAGGCAGAGACGCGTCGTCGTTCGGACAGCGAGTGGGCTGCCCACTGCCAAGAGTTGTTGCGCCGTGAGTGGCCGTCCGTCAGCTCATCCGAATTGCGACGAGGGGTCCGGCCGAGAGGTAGAGATCGTCGGGACGGGGGAAAGCAAGATGGCTTTGCCAGCATCGTATTTCAGACTGCTGGGAACGGAACCCGCCCCCATTGAGGCATCATAGAGAGGCTGGAAGGAAGGGACGGAGCGGAAGATGCGAGAAAATCGTGAGGGAAGAGCCCTTCAGAAGGGGCGCTGTCCAGACCAAGACACGGGCCTGGACGGCCCCGTCATACGGGACCACCTTCGGGGGGCGGCAGCAGCACATGCCGCAACAGCAGCAAATGATGCCAGTCCCAGCAGCGACCAGACTGCCCATGCCCACCAGACCCACGATGAGGAACACCCACCAGTAGTTGTAGACAAAGTCCTCCGTCATACAAAGCGGGGCAGGCACCTCCACACCGGGGAGCCGCAACAAGATCGAAAGCCCTCGCCTGGCGACAAGTGTGAATCGGGAGGTGAAGCCTGTGTTGATGTAGGCTTGGACCTCGAATGAGAAGACTGCAAAGTTCATGGTACATTCTCCAGAACAGCTCCCCGCGGCTGCCCCCCCGCGACCCTCGATGCTGAAGTTGAATGTAGCGGTGGAACAGAGTTTCTGGTTCAGTGGCCAGATCAAAGTTAAGCACGTATCCCCAATGGTGTAATTAGTCGTTCCGTTGGGGATGCAGCAAAAATATTGTGCATCTCCGACAAGGCACTTGGGCCCCTCGGTGGCGTTGCAGGGGGGGAAATGGGCAGGATCGCAACTCCCAAAGGCGCAGGTCAGCATGCCCAAAAGGTAGAAGAAAACTGAGAGGCTGATTCGCATGTCATGCACAACAGGAGGACTCGGTGAAGGAGAAACCGCCGGCTCGACTTTGGGACGTGCTCCTGTGGGTGATTTTGCCTGATTCGGGTGAGGCAGGCAACATGGAGAATCTTTCGCCGCAGAACACGATGGCATCGGCCTCGGCTGCTCCCGCTCCGACCATAAATCTGAGTCCCCGCCTCATAGCCGACTTTCGGAAGGCCCGCGAGTTTGCCGAGAGAACCCACCGAGGGGATGTGGAATGGATTCAATCCAGGACCACTCTGGTGGAACTCTTTGACGACTTTTTCGAAGTCTATTCTAACTATTTTTATTCGTAAGTTCACTCGACGTGCGATTTTCAGGAATATGTCTACGTCGTCGTAGCATCGGGGTTCCGAGCCATCCACGCAGCTCGTCTCTGTCCCCAATTAATTGCTTGCCGGGGCAATGTCCCAAAGATGCTCAAAGTCTTCGGCAACCAAAAAAAGGTGGAGGCAATCGGGGCTGTTTGGCGCATGCGTTCGAAATGGCCCGCACTGCGAAAGGTCTTTTCCCCCACATTCTTGGCGGCGGACACAGCGGTTTCTAGTCGTTTACTTCTGTGGATTCGCTCACTCAACTTCCTCGAATCGGGCCCATTGTCAAGTTCCATTTGGCCCGAAATATCGGGATCCGGTCGGTGGGGAAGCCCGACCTGCATCTGGTCCGGTATGCAAGCGCCTTGGGGTACCCGAACTGCCAGGAGATGGTCGAGGCTCTGGCCCAACACGAAGGGCTGGCGCCAGGAAGCACCGACTTCATCCTTTGGATCTGGCTTTCCCACAACCGGGGCAAGGAGAACACCTGCTGTCATGACGGTTATAAGCTGCGCTGACGTGGGGTTTCCATCACGGGCTCAGTTTTCCAGAAGATCAGAGAAGGCGACGATTAGTGGTGGTCTCATTGGTCATCTCATGAACCATGCGCAGCTGGTGTGCAAGTCGCCGAGGCGGTGGGGGGGCCGCGTCGGGCTGAAAATGGAGCTCGTGGGGAGGAGGGTGATGGCATGGGGGCGAGGCGGTGTGAGGGAGAGGGCACTCGAGGTGTGGCCACTGTCGTCCGAGGACTCGGGGACCGTGACCCGGGCGTACTGGTCGAGCACCGAAGGGGCGGTGGAGCCGTCCTTGGCGAGAAGGAGGGCGCCCTTGGAAAGTCGAAGAGCCGGTCGGGAGACACGGATCGCGGGGTTTGCATCTGGACCGTGAGAAAGTCCGTGCCGCTGCGGAGAGAGATCCGCCAGAAGAGGAATGGGCAAAATGGTTTTCAGACCAGCAACAAAAACAGACCGTTTGCTGCCTGTGCAGTGGGGCCGAATGGGCGAGATTCTCTCTGGGAGCTTCCGATGAGACCGAAGAAGGGGATCATCGACCCAACCGCAGACCGCGTGTGGTGGGCCGAGGAGATGACCACTCGAGAGCGTGCGCATGCGACATATCGATACTGTACGCGAAACGGGTCTTTGACAGCCTGTGACCAAGGAGCGGTGGTGAGCGACCCAAAGTGGGCCAAGACGACCAGACGTTTCGGCCTGTTGTTCCTGCTTTTGCGCTAAAATGGAGATGGCCGATGCTGCACGCTGCTCGAATGAGTCCATCTCGACTTTCTGGCGGGCCTGTGCCACCACCGCAGCGCCGAACAGCGAGAGAGGGAAATCGGACTCAAAGAGGGAAAGTGGAGCAGCAGAGCGGGCGGGTGCGGAGGCAGAGGCTAGGTGTCACCAAGTCAGATGGTGCATGACAACCGAGGAGGTGCCAAGGGCGCGGGGAGCACACTCGCCTTGCTTTCCCCACAACTCAAGGCTTCGTCGTGACAATATTTCGGGCGCACCGACCGTGAGTGTTTCACGCTGCCTTTCGATGCGCTGCTCGTACTGGGCCTGCAGGGCGGCCCGCTCCTCGCGTTCCTGAACGGCAACGGCGGGTGCGTGAACCGGGGCGCAAAAGGAGTGGAGAGCGGACCAAATAATCAGCCTGAACGGCAACCTCTTTGCTCTCGCGGTACCGCTGCTGCTTGGCCAAACGTTGCTCGAGGGCGCGCATCTCGAAAACAGTTCGACTGAACTTTGTGAGGAACCGGTCTTCCGGCTTCGATCCAACGGGGGGGATGGCCGCTTGCTCCTAAAACACCATCACCACCAGCAACACCACCAGCAACACCACCAGCAACACCACCAGCAACACCACCAGCAACACCAACAGCAACACCAACAGCAACACCAACAGCAACACCAACAAAAAAAAAATGATCAAACACGATGTCTCGACCGTGTCAAAAAAAAAGGGGGGGGGGGGGGGGGGGGGGGGGGGTGGGTGTGGGATTTTGGGTGTATCATCGGTTTTTTCTGATTCCGTTCATGTTCTTTTTTCCCCATCCAATTTCCTCCTTTTCTTCTGAGTGCGTTTGATCAAACATGAGGTCCCACCCGTGTCAAAAAAAAAAAAAAAAACACGAGGCAAATGGGACGCGGGAACACGACATGCGACAGGAGTTCTCCTGCAAAGCGGACAATATTTCCGCGTGCAGGCGTGCGGGGGGACGGTGCGCAAAAAGCAGGGCAGACGGAGGCAAATTTCTCTTGAAGTTCGCGGCGTTTCCGTTCGATGTTGGCCAAAAGAGTTTGTTTTTCGGTATCCTGCTGCTCGCGGAGGGATTTTTGACGAAGTCGAAATGCTGCAGTCACACAGTGATTCTGTTGGATCATGATGAAATGACGGACCCTCCTCCATTGCTTCGGCTTCTTTGGCCTGCCGTTCCAACTCGTCTTTCTCTCGTCGTTCCTGCTGACTCCTTTTGAGTTGGTCAATTTTATTCCGAAGGTCGAGCGCCTCGTCGTAGCGGCGCTCGTCCTCGAGTCGTTTTCGCTCGTGCTCCATCCGAGTAATCTCCTCCTGAATTTCAATCAGCTCGGCAGGGGCAAAACGGAGGGTTGAGTTTGTTGTTGACGCTGATCGCATGATGGCCCGGGGAACGAGAACGTCCCCAACCGGCGTGAAGGAGTATATTGCTCTGAGGTGTTTGATTCTCTTCCTCTGATGTTTTCGGTCAAGGTTGTTGACTGTCACTACGAGGGCAAGCCAGAACTTGCCGCATCTTATATTATTTCTACCCCTGTTACCACCGCAATCGTGGAGACAGGGACAGCAGTCAACACTGACATCATTTTGGCTGCCCTCGACGAAGCCGGCATTCAAAAGGACGCTGTTTCTCTCATCGCGGTGACCCACGTCCATCTTGATCATGCTGGCGCCGCTGGTGCGCTGGCTAGGCAATTACCCAATGTCCGGAGTTTTTACCGTATCTCACCAATCCCTTGTGGGACCTTTCAGGCGAAGGTTCTCTGCCACCCCCATGGCACCCGTCACCTTGCTGACCCAACGGCTCTCATCAAAGGAGCCACAGCAGTCCATGGGGAGGAGCGGATGCGGCTCTTTTATGGGACCACACTGCCTGTTCCCAAGGAGCAGCTCGTCGCAACCGAGAATGGTCGGTCGGCACCCACTCCGGACCTATTCCCCACCTCCCCCCCCTCCCCCTGCAGGTCACTGCTATCCGTTGGGCCCTTCGGTTTCTTTGCAAGTTCACCACAGCCCCGGGCATGCCCCTCACCACCAGTTTCTCTCGCTTCACGCCCCTCTGCCGGGAGGTGACACCCCGGTATGCGTTGGCGTCTTTACCGGTTTGTGGCGACCTCTCCGTGCTGCTGCGGGGGATCACTATTTGTTTTTTGTTTTCAACCCAGGTGACGGTTTCGCTGCCTCATACTCGTTCATGCGTCGGCCCGAGTCGGCCAGATGCCCCTGGCCCAACGTGCCTGCTGGCCGTCCCACAGCCGTCCGTGATCTTCCCACAGATTTCTGGCCCGGGTTCTTCTGAGTTCCCTTACCTCATGAAAACCCTTTCTGCACTGCCCTCTCCACTTCTCTGTCACAGTCCTTGATGGTGCATGCCATCCCGCCCCAGTTTGATCCTGTCGCCTGGCACGGAAGCCTCGATCTCCTGGCAGGCCTTCAGCCCCACCTGATCTTCTTCACTCACTACGGCCCGGCTCCCTTCACCCACGAGATGATCCAGGCTGCCCATCGGATGGTGGTCTGTGCTCTGTGGACCCGCTGGCCCCTGCCCCCGCCCCCCTCTTTGTGATCCGGACGGGACATTCAAGCGCACTCATGTGTTCCGTTGTCCGATTGCTTTCATCCTCTTGCGCGCGCGCGCGCAGGATGACTATGTGGCCCTGGTCGCCGCTCCATCTGCTGCGGAACTCCCGAGCATGTCTGTGAGCCAAGCAATGGGACTGATCGCTATGCGCGCGCCTTTCTCATATGTGTCGATCCGTCCGGCCACTACAATTTCTCTCTGGGAATCAAAAGAGACACAGCGCCCCGACCTGTTATGCTTGGAATTCATGTGCCCTGATTCTGCTGCCTCTTCATTTTGTTCGTCACTTCTGCCGCCGCAGTGCGTCGCTGACAACGGAGGTCACCGCTCTTGTCCGGGCCCAACAGCAAATTGCAGCCACCGTCCCGGACGATTTTTCCGATCGACTGCAAGTGGACGCCAACCTCTGTGCCCATGGAATCACGATGTGGCGCCAGAAGCAGTTATCCCCTCCCAAGAAGCAGTAGGGCTTCATTGAGTCGAAAAAGTCTCCGAACGGCGAACCGCAGTAAAGGGTTAGAGGATAGTTCCCCGGGTCAAAGAGATTCTTCTCTATTCTTTGATTTTTCTTCAACTGTCATCGTGACAATAAGATGGGGCAATCTCCCAGCAGTGAGAAACGGAAGAAAGCTCTCGATGACGCGGACTATCGGCTCTTCAGGTCCACAGTCGCGCAGCAAAAGGTTTCCAAACTCCCTCCTGATGGGCGGTGGTTCCCGAATTTTCTGCTTCTTCTTTAGGCTTGCTTCGGAATGGATGAAACGAAGATTTGGAAATATTTTGATTTCGGCCCCCACGAAGCCACCCCATTGGTGTGCCTGCACTCCACTGCCGGCACGGCAGACTGCTTCTATCGGCAGTTCAACGAGCTTGTTGGTCGAGGTGTGCGCCTTGTGGCGGTGCAGTTTCCTGCCTACTCGACTCATGACGAATGGATCCAGGGTTTTGATGAACTCCTGGATCATTTGCACATTACTAAGGTCGGCTCTTCCCTGATTCGCCCTCCCATGATGGTTGGTAGTGCCACCTTCTCGGAGCCTCTCTGGGAGGTTTCCTTGCCATGTTGTATGCGCGGTTCCACGGTTCTCGGCTGGGGTCGCTCTTCCTCGTCAATTCTTTCTATGACAACGCCACCCTCCGCGCTCCCTTGGATCAGTTCGACTTCAGGTCTGATCCCTCGGACACCTTCCTTTGGGTGGTTTGGTCCAACAAGGATCGACAGAACGTGGGGACCCAAAAAGAAAAGAAAGATTCGCACGCACACACTCATCCGCACTACTCGATCCTCCTCGTTTCCCCAGTGCAAGCTTCTTGCTGAAGCGGAGCATTCTGAAGAACTTCGCTACGGGCAACTTGGAGGAACGTATTGCGGACTCGGTGGACTTCATGGTGGACATGATCGACAGCCTCTCCCGCGAGGAGGTGGCGTCTCGTCTCAAGCTCAACTGCGGCGAGGCCTACGTGGGCACTCCCCAGGTTCCCGAGGAGAACATCACGATTCTCGAGGTCTGCCGGGTTCGGGGCCTGTCTCAGACTCCTAGCCTGGGCCATTCGGGATGGGAGGGCGGCGTTCATCCCGACAATTCACCATTATATGCCCACCTTTTTTCCGGCTCCGCCACAGACCCTCGACTACAACGCGGTTCCCGAAGGGCTCCGCGCGCAATTACGAGAGCGCTTCCCGGGGGCCAAAGTTGTCTATATGAAAACTGGTGGCGACTTCCCGTATCTGGCTCGGCCCGACGAGGTCAACATGAATATCATGGTCCGTCAATGGCCACTTCCTCGTCCGCAGCGCCTCATTTCCCATTCAAAGGTGCACCTGAGGCGCGTCGACGAATACTACCGTGGCCGCACCGTCGCGGCATCTTCCGTCGCGGCATCTTCAGCGGCTTCTGTTCCTTCCACGATAGCACCCGCACCCGCACCCGCAACCGCTCCCGCACCGGCGGCTCCTGTCTTCGTCCCAGCCGCGGCGGTTGCCGAGACTGCTGCTCCCGCCCCCGGATCGCCCACGAGCCCTCCGCCCATCCCCAGTACTGCCGTGGGGGATGTGGAATCCTCGGCGGAGCTCCCGCCTGCTGCCCCCGCCGCCCACGTGGAGGAGCCATCTGCCCCTTCCCCCACCGCCGAACCCTCCGCCGGTGCCGATTAGCCGTGGGACCATCTGCTGAATAACATTGGTGTCTGGTGGGCCCCGCACCACCTTGTTTGCGTGTTTTCCTCGAAGAGTGGTCGGGACGAGGCCGAAACCCTTCTTCTTATTCTTTACTTGTGGGCCAGGGCTGGGGCAGCGGCCGCCGTGCCGATCCAGAGGTCCCCGTTGGGCCCGTCCACCCAGATGGCCCGGTTGGCGGGCAGCAAAACCACACTGCCCGCCCCCAGCTGCAGCAGGTCGCACCCGGCCGCGTTGTTCTCCCGCTCGATGCTGGTGGGGAGCGACGGTGAGGCGAGAGGAATCGCCAAGTGGATGAGGCCCCAGGATGCCGGCAAGGCAAGGGAAGGCGAGGCGAGGACCCTCCGACGGACCGCTCGAAGGCGGGCGGGAGTGGTCGCCCCAGGGAAACCCAGCAGGGTTGGGTGGCGATGGCGATGGCTGCCGAGGTTGGGTGGCCGCACCAGGAGACTCCCCCTTGGGGGCAGTCCGCGGGCACGCGCAGCCTCACCAGCTGGAACTCAGGCACCGGAGGTGCATAGACCGAAAGGTGCGGGGCGGGGCAGCTCGGATCGCAGTGGAAACTCTGGCGGCGGATTGGGATGGGGTGGGGTGGGGGTGGTGAGCCGAGACCGAGTACCGCCAGGGGAAGGCCAGCAGACCCGAGCCGCAGGGTCGACGGGCGAGGCGGCGACATGTTCGGCCAGCATCTCGCAGAGGACAGCCACATCCTTGAACTTGGGCGTCAGCCTAGGTGGGGGTCCGGAGAGCCCGGCGCCTACCATCAGACCAGGGGGCGTGGCGGCTCGGAGGGACGGACCCTGCCCGGACGACGTTATCGGAGGTGGCCATGATCTCCACGCAGTCACCCGCCAGGTAGGCGTGAGGCACATTGGGCCCCAGGAAGAGGGCCTCCCCGGGCGCCAGTCGGTGGTACCGCAGCAAGAAGGCGCCCACCAAGACCCCACAGTCGAACGGGAACTGGCCTTGCAGGCGGCCCGCCAGACGCAGGGCAGCGTCCATCTGAGTAATGAGGGGAAGGAAGGAGGCGCACGGGCAGCAGCGAGGGAGCTGAGCACCGTTTCTGGTTTAGGGACGGTCGGAGCCGCCCGGGACCCACTTGACCATCACGCTTGGGCCGTGCGGGTAACAGAAAAGCAGAGGGTGTGCATCGGACGGACCGAGGGCTCACGGGCAGCCAGGGCCGCCAGTCGTGCGGGGGCCATGAGGCGCTCCAGTGCATCCTTGATGGTTGCAGGGCGACACCGCAGGGTCGCTTCGATGGCCCGCACGACCAGCATCGGGTCGCCGCCCTCTCGAAGAGCATCAATATCCGGGCGGGGCATCCCACCCGCAAGCAGCACATCCTGCGGGATGGCCGGGGAGGAAGCGCAGGGGTGAGGCGCACGGGGGGCTGCGGCACCGGGGCGGGGCGACTCGGGCGGACCCTGAGCTCGTCCACTTGGGCCACGAAGGTGGCCACCTCTGCTACGGAACGCAGTCCGCAGAGGCACTCCAGCTCACTCAGGGCGCAGCACAGCTCGGGTTTGTGATTGGGGTCAGGATAGTGCTTCGGGTCGGTGCTTGAAAGGGTGGATTGGAGAGCCGGACATGAGAGGCAGAAGGATTTTGGAGGCGATGACCCGCTTCGCAAGGTACATGCGCATCGGGGCGGTGTAACGGTCAGGCAGCACAGGAAAACAGAGACTGTCCCGATGGAGGCGGGAGGGAACTGACCTATGGAGAGCACGGGCCCGCGTGAGATCAGGGTGGGACTGTATCGAAAGGGCCATTCCAATGCTGAGAACCTTGAAGAGAAACGGGAGCTCTGGAGACGAAGCCTGGAAGTCGGGGTGGGCCCGCAGAAACTCGGGGAGCTTGACTTTCTCGTTAGAACGTACCACCACTTCCGAGGGACCCGATGGATGGGTTCCCATCCACAACTCGGCAAATGGTTCTTCGCGGATTGATCTATGAAATCGAAGAACTCGAAGGAGCGTGGGGACTCAAATTCCGACCCTCCGGAAAATTTGGCAACTATGCTTGCCTGCCCTACCTTTCCCCAAGCGTACTGCTTCGCCTCGCAACTCAATCGGAACATTGAAACTGGTCCCCTTGGGCTCTTCAGTCGGACACGCGAACAGCTTGGCGAACTCCTTCAACATTCTTCGAATGAAGGCACTTCTCCTCTTTTTAGCGTTGTTTGGGGCTTCCCTTGCTGCAATCGAAGACTTAGCCTGGGATTTAGCCGATAGGGGGTTCCGAGTTTGTTTGAATGTCGGCATTAGGTCGGTTTTTTCACCTTGTTCCGTTATACACCGCAATCAACCTTGTTCTGTACAAGGCGCGACGTCTGCGAAACCTTCCGCGAAGCTGTTGAGGATGTTACCGACAAACGAGCCAACGACTATATCAGCCAGCTTGGCCAGAAATTGTCGACCGTTCTGAAAACTGTCAACCAGCCCGCCCAGCTCGCTCGGTGTGATCAAATCCTGCGGGAGACAGCTGAGTGGTTTGCTTCCTTTGTTTTTTTGACACGGGTGAGACTCGGGGTTTTTTTTTTTCTTCTTCTTCTCTCTCTCTCTCTCTTTCTTTTAGGCTCCAAACAGAAATTCTTCCGAAACGACAACCCCGCCATGAGATTTTCTTGAAGACGGTGGCCGATCACTACCAAGAGGCATCCAACCAGTGGTTCCTCGAGGTGATCACCACCAATATGCCCGAACGCAAGAAGGAAGCGGCCAACAGCAAGAAGGACGGCGACCAGTCCCCCCTTCCGCCTGCTGATGCCCCTGTTTCTGCTCCTGGCTCTTTCGAGAAGACCGGAGCGGAAGAGCCTCAAAACCCTGGGGAGGATCTTTAAGGAGTTGTGCTGTACAAAAATGACGTGGCTCTCCGCATCTCGTCCTGGGCGTCCGAACTGTGCTGTGCCCTACTTGCGGGCCCGAGAGAAGTCGTAGATGCGGAGGGTCTTCCCCCACACGACGCCAAGAAGCCAGGTGCCGTCAGCCTGCAGGGGGAGGGTTCGGGTGAGCCGCCCGAGCGCACCAAAAAAGAGTGGGCGGCCGGCAGGAGGGTGCGGACCGTGAGGGACCCGGGGCGGGGCTTGACCGGGTCGGCGCGCTGCAGGCTGCCGCCAGGCAGGGCCCACCTGGGACAGATCAACCCATACAAACCACCCCTGAGCGAGGGGACTGGGGCGAGGGGCAGGCAACGGACGCACGCCTGGGCTGCAAGTTGAACATGTGCATGTGGTAGTCCTCCCCCAGGCACACCACCCGGCCCGCGTCGACGTGCACGTTGCAAACGGATCGGTCCGAGACGGCCGCCTCGCCCGGGGAATGAGGGTTAGGGGCCGCGAGCTGGCTCACCTGTCCGGGGGATCGGCGATGAGCAATCGGCATCATCGGGCGGGGGCGGACCTTGAGCTGCCCGTCGGATGTGACGCATGCGAGACTCTTCCCGTCGCAGTGGAAGGCGGTGAGGACCCCGCGGCCTGAAGGGAGGTGGGGGCGAAATGTGAGGACCCGGGATCGGCGGGGGAGGAGACACTCCCCACGTACGGCAGACCGGGCCGGCCCATGAGGGTGGTGGGCTCCTTGAGGTGGGGCAGCCGCAGCCGGTCGATGCCCGACCGGAGGCCCACGAAGAGCGCGTCCCCTCGCCGCTGCAGCGAGACAATCGGTTCCTGGACACGGCCGTCAGGTGAATCGGTGAGGTGCGCGGTTTGGGGGGAGTGCGCAGACCGCGAACCGGTGGCTGGCCACGAGATCGCCGGTCTCGAGATCCCGGACGGCCACATCGGTGCCGCAGCCAACCAAGGCGAAGGCGTGCGTCTTGGCGGGGCCCGGGAGCCGGGGGCCGGGGCGGGCACCACGGGAGGCGCATGCCATCAAGGCGGGGCGCTGCAGGTACTTCTGGCGTTGGGCGAGCGGGTCAAGGGCGAGGTCGTCCTCTCCGAAGACGTCCAGGCCCCCCCGCACCACATCGGCCACATCATAGGGCGCAACTGCCCCCACCACAGCCATCGTGCCCCGATCGAGAGCATGATCACCCGGACAATACGGGGAGGAGGCAGGCAAGCAACACGGCAGGCCAACCGCCACTGTCGGGAGGACAGACCACCAGGATGGGGGGCATCGACAGCGGCCGGAGCAGGACCACCGAGCCCGAAGATGGGCGGGGGCGGGGGGGCGGCGGGCCCGTCCTGGAAGGCGTCGACTTCACGGAGGAGCAGACCCCGCACAATGTCGTACACCTACAAGATGTGGTGGGGCAAAGGAACCGATCCGATCGGCACCAGTCAACCATCCCATCTACGTGAGCGGGTGTTGAGATGGGACGTTTTCCTGTTTCTTGTCTTTGATCTTTCTTTCCTTTTTCAGAACTCTCTTCGGTTTCTTTTCTGGCTGCCTGTGCGTGCGCCTCTGCGGCCCGGTGTGTCGGGCCTGCGGACCTTCAGCTTTTTGTGCTGCCGATCGAGGGCCACCAGGCACCGAGATTCGCCTTGCATGTCCTCTGGGATCACGTGGATGAGTGAGGAAGGCGACGGGCGCAAGACACGGCAGGAGAAGCGGCATGAAACAACAGGTCTAACCGGGAGGTGAAGCGAACGAACCGGCGAGGGGTGTCTGTGCAGCAGCGTCCCAGGCCGAAGGCGACGCCCAGGTGACAGGCTCCGTGGGATCTGCTGGCGGGGCCACCAGGGCGGTGACCAGATTTGGCGACTCGGCCAGGGCGGCGTTGGGGAGATAACTGATCTCGCAGCAAAACCCATTCTCGCAGACTATCCAAGAAATGGAGGACGTGACGTGAATGCTACTCTTACCCGGGTGACGGAGCAGACCGGCAAGATCGACCACGGGCGGGTTGGGGATCGGGTTGTCAGTCGGCAGGTTCCGCCACACCCGCACGTGCCCGTCAGGGCTTGACGATGCGACTGTGACCAGGGCCGACTCGAGGCCCAGCATACCTGTGGCCGCCACTAGCGAGAAAATCGGTGTAAACAGCACAGGTAACGAGAAGCCGGCAAACCATAGCCCACCAAGTCGGAGTGGCCATCCAGTTCGTAGAGGAGCCGCTCGCGGACGGTGTCATAGATCCGCACCTGCGCCCGCCCGACAAAAGGCAGCAGGGCGGTACAAAGGCCGGCTCCAGCGAACCCCAGACCTTGTGGTCGTCGGAGCCGGTGATTGCGAGCCCATTGTGAAAAGCAAGAGCGGTGAAGTTGCTCCCCGTGCGGAATGTGCTCATCACAAACCGCCTCGCCAAACAATTTTGGACACTCTCTTTACGAGCCCGAAAGAGAGCGTGGTACGATCCGGCAAACCGGTCCGGGTTGGGACAGCCATATTGAGATTTGGCCAAGATGAACCAGAGAAATTCATCTCTCACAACATCGCGAAGCGCCCGACATGTGCACGCCAGATTGCCGATCACGGGTAGATCTTTGACGGGATCAAGCTGGGTCATCACAACCACTGGGCGGGGAAAGAAGAAAAAGAGTTTGGGGAAAAAATGATCCAACGAAACAAACGCAGGCAATCCGCTGGCAGGTCCGCAAGACTGGGCCCAGACAGCCCAATCTCATGCTGAGCAGGAAGCTGAGGTTTCAAGAAGCCCATCCACACAAAAAGCGAGCGGTATCTTGCACCTTGGAGAGTAGATGCGTTGCAGGCAGGGTTCAAAATTTCACAGGCTCCCCGCAGAAGAACGGAGGGACTTTTCCAGAGTTTGGAGGATTTGCACCGAGAGTATGATTCGATCATGAGAGATGTCTGCGGGTTTTTGAACTGTGTCTCCCGTGAGACTGTCTCCCAGATCTCGGAGAGGAAAAAACGGCTCGCGGACTTGAATGGTGCCACGAAAACGGTTCTTTCGGACACGAAAACATTGATCGCGCGAGCTCTTGTGGCCAGGAGGAGAACTGTACGACTGCATCCGGCAATTCAGAGATCATGGCATCTCCACGAGATACTCTCGGTGGAGAACACTGGTTTGCGAGAGATGGAGGAAAAGTGCATCAAGGAAATCGGTCTGTCTCCTGTTACCTGCACCATTTGTGAATCCGAAAAATCCAGAAGAGACCCAAAGGGAAGAAACGGGACGCCTCCGCGAAGCCCGACGCGTGCTCCTCGAGGGAGGACCTCAACAAACACTTGTCCACTTGCAGCAATGTGAGGCGGGCGCTATTTCATCAATGGAGGGCACAAGATTGCAGATACTCCAGCAAGAGAAACACATATTATCCGAACGGCGGCTTCTCCTGGCGGAACGAGAAGCAATCATACGGGGGAGCTCAGGAATATAAGAGGAGTATGGGGGTTTGCGCCTTGGGGCACACTGGTCCTCGCGAACCACCACGTACCCCACCTTACTGTTTCGAGGGGGGACATCTCTCGTGGCGGAGCGGGTAGTCAGGATAGAAGGGATCAAAAGGCATGGCCGGGCTCTCGTAGGAGAGATAGAGAGTCATTGGGTTGGCCAATTGCTTGTGCTTAACCGGGAAGATACTGGGACGTCCACCCATGGTCCGGCAAACGAAGTCGCTGAGGGTGGTACTCGTGATCATCGCTATGGGGGTCTCTGGGGTTCGGGCGAGCAATTCGCACGCCTGAAGGAAGGAGCCCGCAGTTTCGGTGTTCAAATGCGGGGGATCGCCAAAAACAAAATCGAAAGTATGGTGGAGGGACTCGGGGATGTTCAAGGGATTATTGCAATCTGGCGAGGTAAAATGGTGAAAAGGGCAGTTGGAATATATGTCAAAAGACCCCAATGTGTAAAGTCGTCGCCATAGCATGCGAATCGGTCGTCAAATTCAAAAAGATGGACAGTATTGGGAACAAGCCGCTTCTGCGCAAGGAAATAGAGGGACGGGGCACTGAGAAAAGCGATGCGTCCGCCATTTGATGCCCGAATAGCCTCTGTCAACAGAGCTTCCGTCGTTTCCTGGGAGAGGCATGAATCATGGGACCACGGAGGAGGGTGGCACGGACTTCTGTGTACCAGAACTGGTTCAATGACCAATCTTCGGCTTCCGAGTTTTTTTCTTTGTTCAACCCAGCCAAAACTTCGTTCAAGGCAGCCAGGGTCGCATCGGAAAGGCGCAAATCGCTCTCCATAGTTCTTCTCAAGCCCCCCGGGAGACAGCCCAACATATGCCGGTCGAGCTCTCCGAATTTCCGCTCCTCCCAATTTGAAGTGTCTGGTGAACCACACGAAATATCCGTCACATGGTGGCTCCAGGTTCATCTGCGCAATAAAAAACAAAACGGGTGTATGATGGGTTTTTTCTGATTCCGTTCATGTTCTTTTTTTCCCCACCAAATTTCCTCGGCTCATTCCATTCAGTCGTCGGCCTCAAGCCGCGATTCGGAGCCCAAAGAGAAGGCCAAACACGTCCGTCAGTTTGTCCGTCATGTTTGACAAAATATCACCGGGGAACCGGAGCCACGGAAGGGCGGTGATACCCAAAGGGGCAGGAAATTCACAGGGAGAATATGTATACAAAGCGAGTGGAGCAGCGGGCACACACAAAGCGAGTCTAATAGGTGCGGGTCATGAAAGGGTGCTCAAGAAGGGCGTGAGCCGTGGCACGCTTGAGCGGGTCCCGGACGAAACAGCAGTGGAGGAAGTCGCGCAGCTGGGGAGAGATATTGTCGGGGATGGGGGGTAGCTCGTTGGTGGAGGCGATCTTGTAGATGCAGGCCGTGGCATTCTTAATGTCGGCGTACGGGGGACTCCCTGGAGCAACACAGGAGGCACAGGACGAGCCCGATGAAAACGTGAGTCTGTGAGCGGGGAAGTCCCACCACGGCAGACCGGTGACCATCTCGACGACGGTGCAACCCAGTGACCAAATATCGGAACGACGCCCGACGTTGCGCTGTTGGCGGACAACCTCGGGTGCCATGTAGCTGAGAAAGAAGGCCGCACGAGGGTTGTCAAAAGAAGTGGCGAGACGACAGACTGGGGGGTCCCACAGAGGGTGGCGCAGCCCTGGCTGTATGACATGACCGTCTCGATCGTGCGGCTGCAGCCAAAGTCGGCCCTGGGTAGGAAAAAGAAAGAACGAAAGAGGAGGGAAAGGGTTGCACATGGTTCAAAGAACCCCATCAATACTTTGCCAGCGAGCGGTACAGACAATTTCACAACACCCTCGCCGGTCACGAGGCAGTTCGCCGACTTGATGTCACGGTGCACGATCTTGTTGGAATGAAGATACTCAAGGCCAGCCAGAATCTAGACGCAAAATCGGAACCGGTGGAAGGTTCGTGAGGATGCAGACCTGGCGGGTATAGCATTGGACAAGCTCTTCGGGGAAGGGACCAAATTGGGAAAGGAGCTTCGAAATTGGGCCGCCTGTCAGAGACGTGGACCATTAGAGGGGGAGGGATCGCCGGGAACACGCAGACAGACCAGCAATAAACTCTTGGAAGACATCGAGAACCATATCGTTCCGTTCACATCCGACATAGCGAACAATGTTGGGGTGGGACAGCTGCTCCATGATGCGGATCTCACGCTCGGCATTTTGAATCTGAGGAAGGCGCTAAGTGGCGAGAAAATGAAGAGAGCCGACCTGTTCCTCGATATGCTCCCCCACGAAAACGAATTCCCTGGGAAACGATGGAATGTGGTGACGAAGAAAACATGACAAACTTGTCGGCGACAAAGCGGCCCGTCTTCAAATCAAGGCACCGATAAACGGAACCGAAAGAACCGCGGCCAATCAAATCACCACGCTTCAGAAAAAGGCTGCAGAAAGGATCCGCGTAAGCAAAAAAAGTAATCCATCAAAACAAATGTCCGACGTTTCGGAGGTGTGAGCCGTGGCAGGGCGATCAAGAGTCGCGGGTGGGGTCACAGGGTGCGGTTGGGAAATCACCACATTGCCCATGTTTGAGCCGAGGTCAGATTCAGCCTGACTTTCCTCAGAATCTGGAGGAGGCCGAGACGCGGTCGGCGGACGGGAACGATCCGTGATCATGACGGAGGTGCTCTTTGTGAGATCGCCGATTTGGGTGGCGAGAGCAGAAGGAGTGGAGAAAAAAGCTGCCATGAGGCTCTGCTCGTCCTGGCGTTTTTGTGCCATCGGGTGAGGGGCTTGAGTTTGCACGGTGCCTGAATTCCCCGCCACTCTTCGCCAGTGGAAGGACGAAGGCCTCGCTGATTTCTCCACCGCCACCATTCTCGCCCATGCGAAAAGTCACGGCCAGGTCTGCTTTCGTGCCCTGCATTCTCTCACTTCTCAACCACCAGGAGTTGGTCGAGCCCATGGCTCGTTTCTTGGGCGAGATTGCCACAGCCGAAGGAATATCTGCTTGATCCCGTGGTTCGGCAATAATACATTGTAAAATCACTCGGGTTCGAGACAAGAAATGACCGACCAGGCGTACTTTGAGGTGCTCCAAGAAGACATGCGATTTTCGGGGAGCAGGGGCGCCACAAGTCGTGTGCCTTGACGTGTCCCATGTCGCTTTTGAGTTTCACCACATTTTGGCTGTGCGCGTGCCTGCGCCTGTGCTCGCCTCGGCTTGGGTCGCTCACCTCACGTCGCGGCACGTCGATGACCACACCGACCCTCGCTCGGCCTCGCTCGCAGGAACCAACGGGCCCATTTCTCTCCTCAGGGATAGCAGAGGGCGGAAAACCATCGAGAGTCAACCAGTGGAGCCCCCGAAACGTCCAACGTGCGCTCTCAGCTGCTTCGAGAGACACCCGTCGCTGTTTTTGGAAAGCGTGAACAGGGAACGAAGGGAACGAACAAATGCGACTACCCCCCTGGTCAACCACGAACCGGTTTTCGTGTGCGTGCGTGCGTACGTGCAAGGGGGGAGGCTCACTGGAAGGAAACGAGACACGCTCGTTCCGAGCCTCCCCTGTTCCCCTGGGTGTGCCAAAGGTGTTTGGGAAATTGAATGGTACCGCTGCCGCTCCCATCTGAGCACTCCTCAATAGGACTCCCTTCTGGCGCCCAGTTGCAGAAATGGGACGCCTCCACAAGGCGTCAGATGAATCGAGTCCGAACGACCTCAGATCCTGCGCCTCCACCCACCTCCTGGCCCATCTCCTCGAATGATGCCGATCTCCGTTGAACGGGCGACCAGAAGTGCGTTAAATGTGTTTTTTATTCAACCTTAGGCACATTAAGGTGTTTGGTGCGGGCAGAAGTATTGCCTGATGCCAACCATGACGAGGCGGAAAAAAAGGTGCCAGAATGAGGTGATTTTTGCTTGATGGAGTCTAAAAACACTCGAAAAGAAGAGAACGCAGGTGCTGTGCGGTCAGGTCGCGAGGTGTTGACGAGGTGTGATGGGGTCGCAATTCCAGCCCATCACGATGTGTGATAAATCTGTGCGCGTGAATCCGGAGACGCGACCGCCGTCGCGATGCCATTCAGCATCATGCAGACCCCAAGCCGGGCCGCCGAGTGCACAAAGATGGGTGGGGACGGTTTGCCTGGGTCAGAGCGCCCATTGTTGGTTCCCTTCGTTCCCTGTTCACGCATTATTCAAACAGCGGCGGAAACCCAAGTAATTTCCGCACTTTTTTTGAATCTTTTCAACTTTTCAAACATTTCGTAGCTTGACCCTTTCCCGGCAAAACTTCACCTGCCGGCCCCGCACCAACCGCACATCGCTCCCTCGTCAAAAAGCCGCCCTAGCTGCCCCAGCTCCTGCTGTAGATCCCCGTGCAGTTTCTGTTCGGTTTGGAGGGATGGTTCGCGGGATCGAGAGCCCCCAAAAAATGGCAGATTTCGTGAAAATCAAAAAAGTTGTAATAAGTTTGAAATTTCAAAAAAAGTGAGAAACTGTCTGGATTTTCCGGGTGTCTGAGATTCAATCTCGCGCGACGTCAGACACTTGGTGACAATTCGGTGGAGTCCCTTGATGGCCTCTGTCCCGGCGCTGGCGGCCACCGCTGCCGCTTGCTGGCGGGAGAGAGGGATCAGTTTGGAGCAAATGTGAAAGCTGGTGGCCAGGTGGGCAGATTGCTGTCGGGATGTGGCACGAGCTCAGATCCCTCGTCAAACCGGGTCCTGAATTTGGGATGGTGTTCTTCCGGTTTTGCCTACTGCTGGTCGGAGTGTCCAAACAGGTGAATTGTGGATACGCCTCGTGTCTCCATGTCAGAGTTCAAAGCGGGGCAGGGACAGGGACAGGGACAGGGACAGGGACAGGGACAGGGACAGGGACAGGGACAGGGACAGGGACAGGGACAGGGACAGGGGGGGAGGAGGAGGATGGATGCCGACCTCGGGGAGTGCTTGTTTGACCTGTTGAGCGGCCTGCAAAAGGACCTTGGCAGCCTCCCTGTGGAGGGGGCACTGGGAGATTCCATCGAATGCTCCCTGAATCCCGTCGGCGAGGACGATGGTGTGGGTCTCCAGGTCGACCATAACCTCCCAAAGTCCCTGCGGATTGTCGCCTTCTCCTCGCATGAGGGCCTTTGCGATCGGGCTGCAGGTGCCCGCCACGAGGCCCCGCTGAGGCCTCCCCAGGGCTGTCGGGCCTGCCAGAACACCGCCAGGGCCCAACACGACGGGAGTGTTGGCCGCGCCTGCTTCACCGTGGGCGCATGGCAGTAGATCCGTCGTCTGTTCAGTCGGGCTGCACAGGGTCCACGTGGAGGTGGAGGTGGAGGTGGAGGTAATTCGCAGGAGCGCACGGCATACGGGCGCAATGCACACAGCAGAAAGCAGGCTAGACAGCAAAGCTGAAATACCTCAACTCGGGCAGAATGCAGGCGACGAATAATGCCCAAAACAGCAAGTAAGAAACTGCCTCAAAAGGAGCGCATCTTCCGAAGCGAAAAAAAAGCACGGGAAGGTCCCAGGCACGCATGTGTGGACGCACGGGTGGGTGGTACGCACGGGTGGGTGGTACGCACGGGTGGGTGGTACGCACGGGTGGGTGGTGACGCACAGACCTCAAGGTCACGTAAGGACGCAGCAGCTCCCAGTTCTGCCGATGGAATGCCAACAAAGGGAAGGCGCTAAAGAAGGAGGCGACCCATCGTTGAGAAGGGGCGGAGAGGCACGGAAGCCGACCGGAGAAGGGAGAGCAGCTGGGGAATGGACGGCGCATAGATCAGAACACTCCTGCAGGTGAGAGCCGCATGCCACAGGAGCACCGCCTCTCCGCCAAAGGGCCCAGTCAAGTCTGTTGGACACGAGACGCGCGGATGAGGGTCAGCACCCACAGGATCCACCTCGAAACAGACCCACCAAAGGTGTCCTGATGAGCGATTTGCGCTGGTCGGTGGCAGGGGGAGGAGCGAAGGGTTCCCCCCGAAAGCGGCATGATTCGGTAGCCATGAGACGCAAATACCTGGTGTGCCAGGAATATAAGTTGATACCCACCGCAACCACAGACGAGGCCAGAACCT
Source organism: Paratrimastix pyriformis (assembly GCA_027972325.1). NCBI lineage: Eukaryota > Preaxostyla > Paratrimastigidae > Paratrimastix > Paratrimastix pyriformis. The sequence continues at coordinate 26,449 of JAPMOS010000018.1, forward strand.
CGGGGGGGCGACCTCCCTCAAGATATACCGTGCTCAGCATCTTGACCACGCACCCGTACCGTTCCGGGTTAAAAATCTGTTCATTTCATTGAAAAGTGGGGGGATTCCCGAACGAGGAACTCGGGACCTTCGTCAAGAGGGAAACTGAAACGATATCAACCGCAGGGAGCGGATCGGGGGTTTCAGAAGAGAACCCCTGGTGAGGAACGGAAACGGTGACCGTGTAGTGGTACCATTGCTTCCACTTTGAAAAGAGGAAAGGGGTTTCGATGTTGTCTGCATTGATTTGGGAGCGCTCACGGAGAATTTGTTCAAAAGCAGAGGGAACGTTCGGAAAAGCCCACACAAGATGGGTCGCGCCCCCAGTGTCCTTCTCGAAAATGGCAAGGCCCTCAAGTTCCTCCATAGAGTGGCTCCAAAGCCGGATTGATCCACACGCCGCCGGAAAGACGCGCCACGTCGGCACGTCGGCGCAAAACGGCCGTTCGTTGCCGATTCGGAGACCCCCGTGGGCTCTTGAAAAAATTTTAAAATTACCCCCGAAATGCTCTCTTCGGGGATTATTATAGGTGCATGTCTCATGGGTTTTCCTCCTCCCGGGGATTGCGACACTTTAGCCGATGTGAGTTTCACACTGGTTGATTTCAGGTGTTTTTATTCCATTCGGCTGCGTCGTTTCTTGCAGTCCCCTTCTCCTCGCCCTTTGCTCGCCCCGGACCACTTGGGCCCCATTTCCGACTGTGGTACGTCAGCACGGTACTCCGGGCTTATCGGAACCCACCACCCACTTTCTTGGCATGCTGTTTGGGTTGGGCACGGGAACCTAGACCCATTAAGAAAAAAGTGTCACAGAATTTTAAATTCGGACGTCCTTTAATAACTGCATTTTTGCTGTTTTGGTGCCCCATATGCACCCCTTCGATGGCCCTGTCCCCTTCGTGGCCGCAGCTTAGAGACTCGGTGCCGCACCAAACTCGGATTTTCCAAGACAGAAACAGTGAGCCCCCATGGGTTCCTGTCCGGGGGTCAGGGCCAGGCCCGAGCCCACCGAGCGAGGCGGTTGAATTCCGGCGGGGGTCGTTTTGCCCATAGACGTGGCGCCGCATCGTATCATTACATCCACAAAAACAAAAGCGCAGTGGTGTCTATCGTTACAAATGAGCGTCATCACGGCCTCAAGCGAAGTTGAAATCAGCCGGCTCAAGGATATCTTGGGCTGCACCATCTCCGTACCGAATGGCCCGGAACTTGGCGCCGAGCGATGCACCCAGTGGAATCGGGGTGGTCGGCGCTAAGGGAGATGCCCACTCGCGGCCCCCGTACGAACGCGGTACGATGGGACTGCCGGGGCACCCCGGCTGCTGGGTCGCTGGGTCGGCGGCATTCGGGGAAGGACCGCCCAGGCCAAGGAAGATGTCGGGCGGTCGAATGGTGCGGATGACTTCGTCCTCCTCTGTGGTCCGGTAGAGGTCACCCGATGGAAAACCCTCTGCCACATCACCAGGCAGAGGCAAGGGTGGATCCCCGTTGATTGACGTGAAGTCCTGTCTAACTTCCCTGGGTTCGACCGCAGGGGGTGGCGTCGACGGCAAGAGTTGGGCTGTTTCCTCAACAGTGCCCCCAAGGGCGGTCGGGTTGCTGTTGTGGAAACATCTAAGGCGCACCATCTGCATGATGGGAGGGTGTGTGAAGGCGTGCATACAGCACTGCGGGAGCCAGTTCGGGCAGACCTCGTTGTACACCGCCATGCCGGCACAAAGGAACATGAAGCCGGCCAGCTCGAGCCAGCCCCAGATCGTCCAGGGCTCCCCATAGTTGGGCGAGATGACATAATGGACGAAAAGATTGACCAGCCAGATGGCCAGGGTGCAGAGGGGGTCCAGAATGTTCCGAGTGAGCGCGCTCGCAACGGTGGTGATGTACATCCCCGCCAGGTTGACCCCCAGGATGCACAAGGTGAATGCGGCCAGCAATCCCACCAAGAGGACGCTGCGCGCCAGCATAACCAAGCTGTCCAGGGTGTCTTCGTGGAGGCCCTGGCCCTCAACACCGGGGAGAAAGTAGGCCACCACCATGCAGAGCAACGTCCCCAGCATACCCCAGGCACCTTGCATGCCAACCAGCAGAGCCGGTGGGGCATCCAAATCATGGAGAAGCTTTTCCTCGATGACGGCCTGCAAGGACTGGGTGAATTGCGCGAAAACGACCACGCCAATGCCCACCGCGGCCTGCCATGGGGCTGGGCCGCCTGTGGGGCTGCCCGTCGTGCCCAAAATGCAGGCGACCCCCACGATGACTTCCCCCCCGAAAACCACAAGCACTCCAACCCACTCGAACCGCTTCAAGTGGCGCTTTCGATAGGTAATCGTCAACAGGGCCGTGAAAATCACGATCGATGATCTGGTTGCCAGACACTGGGGGGTGAGGTCCAGACACGGAAAAATTGGCGGACCGGAGCATCTGCAACTCCGAGGCCACAATCCAGAGAAGCCCCACGTTGATGAAAAAGGTCGAAAAAAGGTCCAAGGCAGCAGGCACAGCGGCAACCCAATACACCTTAGCATTTCGAAAGGTGGTCTTTTTTTTGCATTGTGCCACGAGATGGATCATGAGACAATATGCCTCGCCGAAAAACATGGCGAAGCAGACAAACCATGGCTTTTGAAATTGTTTGAAGGTCCCGTCAAGGCCTGAAGATGTCACTTTCAACATCTGGGCCAGCAGAATCATGGAAAATGTTGCTGTGCCCACAAAAAGCACGAGCAATAATGGCAGCAATTTTGCCATCCCAAATTGAGAGATGCCACCCCGAACGAGAGCAGCGGCAGCGGAGAGATAGCGTGTTACACCTTCAGCGACGACGCGTGCAGGGTGAATTCAAACTCAAAATATTTCCGAGGGCCCATTCCCTGAGTCCTCGTATGCCGCACAGGTCCTCCAGGCCTCCCTCCGAGGGCCTAGCTGGACCCGCTCCGTGTCCTCTCCTCCGACGCAGAAGGGCAGTTCTTTACGGGCGACCCGCTCGCTCTCCGGACCCATCGGTGTCCCGCCTACCTACAGGGCCCGTGGTGGACGTCCGGTTTAGGGAAGCGGGGCGGCATGGATGGCTTCATCCCAGCCCCCTCTGCCGCTGCCTTGGCTTGCCGGTCGATCAACTGCCAAGAGACCTCAGGTTCATGATTGCCGGAACCCCATTTCCGATTATCATGGGTCGCGCGGGGTGAAACATGGCAAGCGAGGGCCACGTGGTTGAGTGGTTGTTTAACACGACAGGAACGGATAAACCTCCATCCACAGAGGAACGCCGCTGCAAAACAAAACCTCCGGCTCTTGGGTGTGTTGCCCTTGGGCCAGGAACTTGAAAAACTGATGGCCCTGAGACTCGTGGCTTTTTTCACCTGCGCTCTTGTCGCAGCCAACGCCCAAATTGTGTATGTGAATTCTGTCAATGGTACCGATGTCACTGAATGCGGCGCCTCTGATCGTCCTTGTCTCAGCATTTCATTTGCCCTCGACCGTTCGGTCGATCACCCCACCCTGATCCTCGATGGCTCTTTCTCTGGTCAAGGGAATTTCAATATTTCCTTCCGAGGAACCGAGAATGTGAGGATTCACACGCTCGAAAATGTGACGGCCACCATTGTGTGCGATTCTTCCGAATACGGGGCTTTTATCGCTAACAATGGCGAGAAAAGAATTTATCTTTCTGGCTTGAATTTCCAGAACTGTTCCAGGGCTCTCTTGCTGGATGGGATCACCGATGTCCAAGTTGTTGGCTGCTCCTTCCGTGGGGGCCGGTCTGGCCAAGGGGGAGGGGCCATTTCAGCCACCAATGTCTCGGGGCTTCTCTTGGATGGGTGTATCTTCGATGAGAACACCGCCCCGGCAGGATCGGCCATCGCCCTCGATGGATGCCAAGGTGTCACCATCCGGTCCAGCAACTTCACCTCCAATAATGTGGCCCGTCCGTATGCGCGCTGCCCTTGCCCCCGCTCGCCAATCTCTTTTCTCATACGTGATATGCGGCCTCCCCGCCCATCCACCTGACACGTGGCGGTACAGCCGGTCAGGCTGATGCCACCCGGGCGGCTGTGGTTTCTCTGGCTGGCTCCCCCACGCGGGACCTGGTGGCGCGGGATTGCCGCTTCTCGGGCAACCGGGGTCAGACCCAGGTCCTCATCGAGGACGGCTCGTGGAACGTCACCCTGGATTCGCTCACCTTTTCCCACAACCTTGCGCCCCTCAGCCCCGGTCCGCCTCCCACCCCCGCCCGCCTGCCCGGACCCCGTCGTCGGTGAGGGGTGGGGGGTCGCCGGAATCCGAGGAGTCGCCGGTCCCACTTGAGGCCCGCTCACCCACACACACCCACACACCGCCTTGTATGCGCCCTGCCAAGACGCGATCGCGACCGGGCTGACCATCCGCAATGCGAGCCGAGTGACGGTGCTTACCCTGAACACCCTCACCAACCGGGCCCTCGCCAACGGCACGGGCTCGATCTACATCTCCCAGGCTTCCCGCATCGCCATCGCTGGTCCGTCGTGCAGTCCTTCCCTCCTTCTCCTTATCATCTCATCACCACCATCACCATCATCGCCATCATCGCCATCACCATCAATGAACCACAGCCCAATCACTCTTGTCTTGCCGTTGTTATTGCTGGCCCGCCCACCCGCCCAGGGGCAATTCTGGATGCCGATGACGGGGCCCTAGGCGTGGTCGTGGGCGACAGCCAGGACGTGCGCTTCAACCACCTGGCCGTGACGAGCCACTGGGGGCGAGCCATGCTGGTCTACCAGTCGGCCGGGGTGCAGCTGACCAACTCGGCCTTCGCCGATTGCTACGGCAGCCCCCACGGAGCCGCCCTGGCCGTCGCCTCCTTCAGCACGGTGAACCTGTCCCGGGTGACCTTCGCCCGCGGCGAGCAGGCCATCTCCGTCGGCGCGATGTGCACTGTCCGCCCCCGCCTGGAATCCGTGGACCCCCCCCCCCCCCCCCCCCCACACACACACACGCACACTTTGCTCCACACGCACACACACCACCACCACCACCACCACCACCACCACCACCACCACCACCACCACCACCACCACCACCACCACCACCACCACCACCACCACCACCACCACCACCACCACCACCACCACCACCACCACCACCACCACCACCACCACCACCACCACCACCACCACCACCACCACCACCACCACCACCACCACCACCACCACCACCACCACCACCACCACCACCACCACCCACCACCACCACCACCACCACCACCACCACCACCACCACCACCACCACCACCACCACCACCACCACCACCACCACCACCACCACCACCACCACCACCACCACCACCACCACCACCACCACCACCACCACCACCACCACCACCACCACCACCACCACCACCACCACCACCACCACCACCACCACCACCACCACCACCACCACCACCACCACCACCACCACCACCACCACCACCACCACCACCACCACCACCACCACCACCACCACCACCACCACCACCACCACCACCACCACCACCACCACCACCACCACCACCACCACCACCACCACCACCCACCACCACCACCACCACCCACCAACGCACACACCTCCCGCGCTCACGCGCTCACACATCTTGTTCTCTGTTGGCCTGATCGCCCCCCAGCTGGGCATGGAGGACGTCAACATCTTCGAGTTCACGGCTCCCCGTGGGGCGGGGCTCTCGCTGAGCTTCTCCACGGCCAATCTGACCAACTGCCGCTTCAGCAGCCTCTGGGCCCACGCCGGCCTGGGCGGCGCCGTCTACGCAGAGTCCTCCCAGGTCCTGCCCTGCCGGCCCCCCATGCCTCCCGATTGGCAACGCCCCTTCTGGCTCGGAGCCGCCGCCGAGCTCGTGGTGCGGCCGAGACGCGGGCTGGAGGGGGGGCGTGGGGGCATGGTTGACTTGGGCTTCACGTCTCACGCTCCTCACCTCCCGACGGCACAGGTTGCCATGCAGCAGTCGACCTTCATCAGCTGCGCGGCCGACGAGGGTGGCGCCGTCTACCTGCGGTCGAGCGACCTGACCGATCAGGGGTCGACCTTCTCCGGGAATCGGGCCCTCGTCGGCGGTGCCATCCGCATGTTCGGTCCGCCCCGGCCCTGCCCCCGCCTCCGCCCGGTGCGCTCCCTGCCCGGGACCGCCCCCGCCCCCCGTCGGCTCACCGCTGGCCCTGACTGGCCAAGTTTCCTGAGTTTCATCATCTCTCGTCTTCGCCCGCCCTTCGCCGACCGCCCCGCCCAGGGCGCCACACGACGGCTGCCTTGGTGGGCACCAAGGCTCTGTCCAACACGGCCAAGCAGGGCGGTGCCATCGCCATGGACCCGACGGCATCGGCCATCAGCCTCTCCGGGGCGACCCTGGACCAGAACACGTCCGTCGGGGGCCCCGGCCAGCGGCCCAACCGCCATCGCCACCCGCCACTTCCGAATGCTCATGGGCGGGTCCTCTCGGGGGGTCGCATAGGGCGAGCGTCTCGGGGGGCGCCTTGTACATGTTCGAGGAGGCCCACCTTGCGGATGAGGCCCACCGGGAAGTGGAGGCCGCCGGCCCGCTCGCCCCGCTGCCCACCAATGAGGCCGGGGGCGCCGCCTCCCTGAGCGCTGCGGGGGCACCCGACCCGCCCCAGTACCCCACGGTGACCATCCTGGCCACCACTTTCATGGGTCTGCCCTCCCTGCCTTGCCCCCCTGGTCCCCTTCGGGCGCACTGAGCATCACCCGCCTGGTCGCCCCGACCGGACCCCACTCAGCCAACACCGCCGAGACGGGCCTCGGGGGCGCCCTCTGCCTGCGGGGACCCTACACGGCCACCATCCGCCAGTCGCTCTTCATCAACAACCAGGCCCCGCGCGGTGCCGGCGTCCGCTTGCCCCACATGCCGCCCACCATCCGCTTGCCCCGCATGCCGCCCACCATCCGCTTGTTGCCCCGCATGCCGCCCCTACAAAAGAGAGCATGGTACAGAGTTGGCCAAGATGAACCAGAGAAATTCATCTCTCACAACATCACAGCCATATAGAGATTTGGCCAAGATGAACCAGAGAAATTCATCTCTCACAACATCGCGAAGCGCCGACATGGGCGCCAGATTGCCGACCACGGGTTGTTCTTTGTCGGGATCATGCTGGGTCGTCACAACCACTGGACGGGGAAAGAAGATAAGGACTTGGGGGCATCTCGTGGCGGAGCGGGTAGTCAGGATAGAAGGGATCAAAAGGCATGGCCGGGCTCTCGTAGGAGAGATAGAGAGTCATTGGGTTGGCCAATTGCTTGTGCTTAACCGGGAAGATACTGGGACGTCCACCCATGGTCCGGCAAACGAAGTCGCTGAGGGTGGTACTCGTGATCATCGCTACGAGGGTCTCTGGGGTTCGGGCGAGCAATTTGGACATGTGTTCGGAGACTTTGATTCGTTCAGCGGAAGCAATGTGCGTGGCACAGACTCGGCTCGCACCCAAATCGAACGAGCCACTTTCCAGGGCTGCCGACGCAGGACTTCCCTGAAATGCCCGGAAGATGATCTTCGGGCGGCCCTGCTATGCCGCCCATGCGCATGCCCCACGTGCACGTGCCACCCATACGCATCATCCCAGCACCGCTCCGCCTGTGGCTCACGGAGCGCTTTGGTCCTTTGGGGCAGATTGCGGCGCTGGGCGTGCCTGAGCTCTGGGTCCTGGGCAGCACCCTGCAGGCCAACCAGGCCTCCCTGTACCCGGCCGGGGCGGCCATCGACTTCCGCGGCATGGGGGCGGACTCGTCCCGGGTCGACCTGATCGAGACCACCATCTCCCGCAACCATGGCGAGGGCCTCTTCCTCTCGGGCAGCGGCAGGACGGGTCCGCTCCCCGCCCCGCTCTCACACCGCTCCCACCCCACCACTTGCTGGCGTTTGTCTCAGTCCCAGCCCACCCCGCCCACCCCTGGATGGGCAACGGGATGGGCAACTGCAGGCACGTCGGCCTGGCTGTGGGGCAGCCAGATGCAGATGAACTTCCTCGACCTCAACCGGACCCTGGCCGCGGCCAACGTGGACTGCGGCGACCTGGCCGCCCTGAACATCGACAATGCCACGGCCTTCGAGCCGAGCGGCATGTCGGGGCCCGCCCAGTGGGTTCTCTGCCGCTCGACCTGCCTGCCCGCCCAGCCGGGCCGGTGCAGTCCGTCGCCCCCACCCCACCCCATCCAGCCACCACCCATCCAGCCACCACCCATCCAGCCACCAGCCATCCAGCCACCAGCTCACTCTCTCACTCCCGCTCCTCGGCTGTGGCTGGTATCGCCAATGGCGGCTGTCGCCAGACATCCGGAAGCCCGAGCCGTGGGCCGTGACCTCGAGCGGCATCGCCCCCGACGAGCAGCGGCAGAATCTGCTCATCCGCAACGTCCGCCGGCTGCCCTCGGTGCCGCCGCCTGGCCTCCTTCCCTTCCCGCTTCCCTGCCCTTCCGGCCCGGTCTCCCGTGGCCTCACCCTCGCGGTGCACCGGGGCTGGGGTTGGGGCGCAGGTGACGGTCGATGTGCTGTATCTGCTCCCCGTCGAGGAGGGCTTCCTGCCCAGGTGCCGGTGGACCGCGGCCCCGCTGGTCCCCGTGGTCGAGACATCGGCCCTCGTGGTGGGCCCCACACGCATCGCCTGCGAACCCACATCATACCCCCGCTTTACGGGTCCGTGCGGGATGGGCATCTGGATCGGCACGATGATGGAGCAGGGGTTGGGGCTGGGGGCATGGCTGGGGGCATGGCTGGGGGCATGGCTGGAGCATGGGCTGGGGGCATGGGCTGGGGGCATGGGCTGGGCATGGCTGCGCGTGCATGTTCGCGTATGGATTGCGAGTGGTGGTCCCAACTGATCCTGTTCCTCGCAGATCATTTGACCCTGGAGGTGTCCAGCGAGGGCTACACCTGGAGCGAGCCTGTCAATTTCCTCTTCGACTGGCCCAACCCAACGATGGGCATGCTCCCCTTGATCTTGGGGATCAGTATCCCTGTGGGCCTGTTCTTCCTCGGGATGATCGTCTTCGTTTGGTGGTTCCGTGTCCGCCGCGCCAAACGGACGGTCTGCTGGTTATTTCAACTGGTGCGACATATCATCATCTTTCCACCTTGCAGGAATACACGGCGCTTCCGGCAGAGCCGAAGACAGCCACTGTTTAACTGCAGCCCCCCGCCACATGGGATCACCCGCAACCGATGAATATGTATCCTGTTCGAGGTATTTTGCTTGCCCCTTGCCCCTGATGCGGTGGATGGGGGGGAGGAGGCAGAGGGGGAGAAATGTGCCACCGGTTGGCCCCCGCGCAGCCAACGGAAGGGGCCAGAGAAGGGCCCACAGCAGAGGGGAAAAGATGGCTCGACCCGTCCCTTCGACCGGCGCCGGCTCTGCCGGGCCTTCAGGGAGCAGACTGACCACCTTCCCCTCCTGTCCAGCCACCAGATACAGCCATCGCCACCTCTGGTTCTTCAGCTCCCCCAGAGAGAGAGAGCTTTGTTCCCCTTTTACGGGCCCTGGTGGCTCGGTTTTCCGGAATACCATGAGAGAGAGAGGGGGGAAAATGAAAAGGAACCAAGATTATCGTCCAATCCAATCCCGCCTCTTTCGTTCCGAAACCTCCACCACCACCCCAAATAGAACCCTCCCATCAGAAGAAAGAATGGCCACGAGCGGGTTACCATGCCGGCGGGATGGGCGAGCCTCTGTGTGACGCAGGCTATGCAACAACGGTCTCCTCGCCGCGAAGAGCCCCCTTCTGGGCGGAGCGACGATGAATCTGACCCAACAGACTCAAGTGCTGATTGGGATGACTGGGATACATACGCCCAAGTCTGTCCTGTGGTGGTCCACTTCATCTCACACTTTTGAAGCCCCTCCATCCTCCAAAATTCGACGACCAGCCTGACACCAAAATGGATCGTCAAACCAAGGTCTTTTCATCAAGAAGAACTGAAGTTGTCATTCATTCCCGCAGGAACATGACGAGAACTCAAAATCCCAGGCCCCCCTTTCCACTTCGACCTCGGGGCAGGCTGCAACACAGAGACGTACCACATACATCACGCAGGATGCTCCACAGGGATCTGAGCAGGCTCCTGCGTCGGCTCCTGCATCGGCTCTCTCATAAACATGCGGTAACTGAATGGAACCGCCGCTTCAGAATCGATCCTGTATGAATGTGAGCCCAGTGTGTTGGGGTTGTGGTCCTCACGGCAGCAGGATGTCCGCAGCGCGAACACTCGGGTTGAAGTGGCTCTCCCGGAACCGTTTTTGGCCTTTCTTGGATGGAACCGCTTCTCTTGGAGGTCCCCGAGGGACCTCCTCCGCACTCAGTTCCTCCATTATTTATGACACTCGAGGCCAAACGCCAAGAGATCCGAAACAAACAAGAAAAACAACGAAGAGAATGGCGGCAAAAAAACGAGGTCAACGGAGAGCTGACACTGGTTCGAGAAAAAGAACTGCGGAGGCGGTTGGAGGTCCTCTCTCGGCAGGTCTGAGCCATTCATTTGTTTCCCATTTCATTGTCCCCCCAAAAGGAGGAGAGCCTTGAGAAACAGTACAGTCTCTTTACTCTCGATGTGACACGCTCTGTCGCTGAAAGAGCGCAGCGCGATTCTAGGCTTCAGGAAATATTCGTCCGATTCACGGAGGCAAGAGTCCGTCCTCGCTCATCAGCCCCCTCAGCACTTCTCCTGGGCAGGATGCTTACCGAGCACGCACTCAAATGTATGCCAGTTGGTTCGAACAGCAACAGGCCACCAGCAAACAGGAGGAGTTGCGGCAACTAGATGCGGAATTACATGTCTGCTTGCCTAATCTGCAACCCCTCATCTCGGTGGGGGCAACCCTCGACAGGCCGTGGCTGCACGGCGGGAGCAAGCAGGCCGCGACTTTGAGCGAAGTCTCGAGCTGCAGCGGCAGATCGCCGAGAAGGTCCGCAGCCATCCGCACTCCTCCTCTCCTCCTCCTCCTCCTCCTCCTCGCCCTCGCCCTCATCCTCACCCTCATCTTGACCGGCTGGACCTCCTCTCCTCATCCTGCCTTGCAGCGGGCCCGGCTGGAGCAATATCGGGCTCTCGAGGGACAGGAATCGATCCAGCGACTCAACGTCCAAAGCCTCCTCGCCGGTCCGCACCCCCCCCCCCCCCCCCCCCCCGATGATGATCCCTCCCATCCCGGGTTTCCCCGGCGGCTCACCCATGCCTCACCAGACCCTCGGCCGGCAACGGAGACGGGTTCCCAGCCGCTGGCCGCGTTTGCTGGGGGTTCTCTCCTGCGCCCGTCTCCTTCCCCCACCACCGCTGCCGCTGTCGCCCCCTCTCCGGCCGCCGCTCGCACCCTGGCAATGACGGCTCCCTCGCTCGCCGCCCTCAGCCCTGCCACGGCCGCCCATCCGAGAATCGCCGCACCGTCCCAGCACACTCCCACGGCATTGCCCCCCGCGCCACCGCGTGGACCCGCCCAGCCCCAGCCCCAGCCCCAGCCCCAGCCCCAGCCCCAGCCCCGGACGACCACCGAGCAGCCTCTCGAACAGGGGTCCCCGGGGCAGGGGGCGGACTCGGCCTCGCTTCCTCTCGCATCCGATGGGTGGGAGCCTGCTGCTCCGGCCCCCTCCGAGCTGGCAGGACAGGCCTCGGGCTTCGTCCAATCACCATCCTTCCAGCTCTCTCCTTATCAATCCCACCCGACCCCCCAACCTCAAATGCAGCCACAGCCACAGCCACAGCCACAGCCACAGCCACAGCCACAGCCACAGCCACAGCCACAGATGCAACCGCTGCAACCGCTGCAACCGCTGCAACCGTATGGGGGATCAACGGCCACTGCTGTTGCCCCAGGAGGACCCGCCAAAACAGGGACGCCGCGCATCCCCCCGATTCCGCTCATTGCGGGCCTGCGGGGGGGTCCCTCGACGACCCCGGACGGCCCGACCGCATCCCAGCCCAGCGGTCCGCAGCCGAGCCCCCTGCAGGCACTGAGCGTCTCGTCTGGGGTGCCCATGGGCGGGCCGACGGCTGGAGGCGCACAGCCGCTCGACGGGCCCGACGAAGACTGGGGCTCCGAGTACCAGCCCACATCGGCCCGCCCCAGCCGCCTCTCGGGCTCGCTCAAGGCCACGGGCCCCGCACCCTTCGCCTCCCCACCCGCCGGGGCTGCCACATCAGGCGGGAGCGGGGGTCCTGCTGGCAGCCTCTTTGGGACGGGGGGCGTCCTGCTGCCCTCAGCACTGGCCCGTCGCCGCCGCCTCCAAACGCCCCGGGGCTCCACCCCTCCAGCCGGCCCGGGGGCCCGTGGCGGGGGCGGCGGACCGGGGGCAAGCTCGCCCGACTCGGCCCGGTCCGAGACGGACATCCCGCTGTCGGCTGGGGCCACACCCGTGGCCGCTGGGGCCAGTGTCCTCCGCAGCAGTGCGCCCCTGCCCACCCCGCGCAGTGAGGGTCTGCTCGGCCGCCCTGCCCTGACACCATCTTGTGGCTCACCTGGCGGTTTGCTGACCTGGGCCGGGGCCGCGCGGCGGGGCTGGCGGGTGTGCGGGTGGGGCGGACCAGGAGCGGTCAAGCACCGAGGACCCACCCTCAGCAAGGTCTGTCGCCAGTGTCCTGCCCGTTGACTAAAGATCCTCATTCGTGCGGATTGGGAGTCAGCTGCTGGCGGGCCCGATGGATGACGACATGGGCGAGGCGCCGGCCCTGAGCCGCGGCCCCCGGGGCTCGGATCCCGACGAGTTCCCCTTCTGATGGCGGCCTCCTCCCTCACCACGCCGCCACCACCACCTCTGCCACCCCGGCCCGCACTCTCTGTCTGTCATCCCCGACCAAAAACTCGGCCTCGCAGGGGAGTCCTCGTGCCGATTGCGTGCCGAGCTCCCCCTTCCACCCTGGTGGATGCGCCGACTGCAAATTGGATCCGCTTTCGTATTGGGAATTCCTCGACTTAATTTAGCAAGACGCCGTCCTGACAGCGCTCATCGCGGAGGGGAGGGGCTCCGCTGGCGGGTCCGCTTGCGGGTGGGATCATCGTCTGCCGGACCAGCCCGCGGGTGGGGCGTGGCGGTGGATGGGGCGGTGGAAGTGGGGGTGGATGTGAAGGTGGCGGTGGATGCGGACGCAACTGGACCCGGGCTCGCCACCCCGCAGGCGGAGGGAGCTCCAGAGGGAGAGGGAGACGGCGGCGAGGGGGAGGGAGAGGGAGACTGTGAAGAGGGGGTAAATGGCGACGCCGAAGGTGTGTCAAACTGGCGTAGCATCGAAGCTGCTGCTGCCATGGGGCGCTGTTCCTTCTGAATGGGAGCGCATTTTGGCTGGGAAGAAAGGAGGCCGAAATGATCGAAAGAGAGAGAAAAACAACAGACCAGGAGCTGGGTTTTCAGCACTTCTAGTTTAGATTTCATCGCCTCAAGGTCGGCATCAAGCCTCCCGACGCACGGACGGCTCATTAGATCGTCCCATTCCTTTTTTTTCTCGACATCTCCACGAATGTCAGCCAGAATATCATCTAATTCAGGGTCGCTTGGGAGATTCTCATCGTCTGGACCCAGAACAACCACAACCTGGGGCTCTGGCTCTCCTGCCAAAGCAGCCTGATGTGGGCTGGCGGCGTTCTGTGGCTGCATGCGCGCAACAACCGATTCGGACCCTGCGTAATTGGCTGGACCTCCCCGGTTCTACTCAACCGTTCTCTCCCTGATGGAAAAGAAGCTCCCGGCCCATTTGGAGGAACAGCGTCGCTTTGTCCATGTTGGAGAAGAGTTCCCTTCCGATGTCCGTGCATGGGACGCGATTATTCCGAATTAACTCTTCCTCTGTCAGGCAACCACCCTTTCTGGCGCAGACACTTTTCAAACACTGGGGGTCACCCAACACTGGGATTTAAAGGAGTTTCAAGAACATTTTAAGTTCGAGATTCTTCGCCTGACCCCCGATGAGATCCAATTCGATTTAATCGGTATTGATCCCGCGATCGCCAACGCTTTTCGGAGAATATTGATCGCCGAGGTCCGTTTCTCTTGCGCTGCCGTTCGCCGCATACATCTTTTTCCAGATTCCCACAGTTGCAATCGAAACCGTCTACGTGGAGAATAACACCTCTGTGGTTCAGGACGAGGTCCTCGCCAACCGTCTCGGCTTGATTCCCATTCTTGTGAACCCTGCTCTTCTCCAAGATCGGAAACGTCTGCATTTGCCGATCCCTCCCCTTCGCCTTTGTGTTCTGTTGGGCCTGGGGGAGTGGCCAGGCAAGTGAGTGCCGACCACTGCCTCACGATTCCTTCTGCCACAGCGGGAGACGCGCCCACAGACCAGGACACGATCGTCTTCAAACTGAACGTCAAGTGCACGCGGAGGCCGGGGATCCCCGAAGACAGCGCCAACGAAGAGAAGTTCGTCAACTCCTCGGGTCCGCTCTGGTTCCTCCACTCCTCCGCTCCTCTCCCATCCTCTTCACTCCTCTCCCATCCCTTCCTCTCCCATCCATCCCTTCCTCTCACAACCCATCTCATCCCTCCTCTCCTCTCCTCTCCCATCCCATCCCCTCTTCTCCCTCCTCGCTCCCTCCTCGCTCCCTCCTCGCTCCCTCCTCGCTCCCTCCTCACCGCCCGTTCACCTTGCTTGCTTGCTGTTCGCAGTCTACAGCGGGCAGCTACAGTGGATCCCGTTTGGGGACCAGCAAGCCCGCTTTGGGGAGTGCCCTCCGCGGCCCGTCCACCACGACATCCTCATCGCCAAGATGCGCCCTCCCCAGGCGATGGAGCTGCAGTGCTTCGCCATCCGGGGCATCGGCAAGGACCACGCCAAGTTTAGCCCCGTCGCGACGGCCTCGTACCGGCTGATGCCCCGGGTCCGCCTGGCCAAGCCCGTCGAAGGCCCCGCGGCCGAGTCGCTCAAGGAGGCCTGCCCGCTGGGGGTCTTCGACATCGAGGACGGTCCGTCGGCCTGGCGCCCCGTCGGCACGTCGCGCTTCTTGTCTGCTCTGCTCTGCTCTGCTCTAGGGCACGCCTTTGTCAAGAACGAGCGCAACTGCAGCATGTGCCGCGAATGCATTCGCAGTGTGTGGCGCGACCGCCTCGGGGCCGAGGAGAGCGCCAAGCTGAAGGATGCCGTCTCGCTGGGCCGCATCAAGGACCACTTCATCTGTCCGGCCCGGCCTCGGCCCCAACTCCATCCCCCAACCCCCGGCGGCTTTCTTGATCTCACTTTTATTTCGTGCTCGCGTAGTTACGGTCGAGAGCTCCGGGATTCTGTCGCCGGAGACCCTTTTCAAGCAGGCCCTCGAGATTCTGATGGCCAAGCTGGAACGGATCGAAGGGGACCTCCTGCAATTGTAAGGAGGAGAGGCGTCCGGTCGAGGATGGGTTCTTGGGATGGTGGGTTTGCCGCGTTTTCCAGACGAGGGTCCCCCGGTGCTGCTTGCTCGGCTGGCTGCTGGGGGTGTCGTTCAGGTGTTGGCTCGCGGTAAACGGGGATGACCGCACCGGGGGCGATGCGGAGGCCTCTGCTGTGCAGCCGCTTCCATGCGTGCGTTTCTCTTCGCCAACGATATACCGTCGTGATGCCGATGGACAGCAAATACAATCTGTGGGGTGGCAAGCAAAAAGCGCGGGAGTGCCCCTCTGGTTCGTCCCCCCGCAGACGCGTACAGGGTCATGTTCAAGCACACCAGGAAATCGAACTCGGCCCGCTTGCTCTTGGCCGTTGGCAGGACCCACCCACTGAGGACCAGCCTGGGAGAATGACCGAAGAGTGACGGACAACTGTCACCAGTCATTCCCCACAGACAGGACAGGCGGCATGTCAAAGTAGCAAATTCCATCCACCAACAGGTCCAGCTGTGGCGAAAAGAGGATCGCCCACCGGGTGCGCTTGGTCACCTGGCGGATCATGGCGCCCATCTGGATCCCTGTGAGGAACCACCAGCCCAGGCAGCCCAGGATCAGGGAGGCGCTGAATCTGGGCGGGAGCGACCAGGCTCGGGGACAACCCACTGCCAAAAGGAAGAGAACGGTGCCGATCCCGTTTGCCCGGAGACGCATCAAAGAGCATGTCGACCACCACGTGAAAAACTGGATGCCAACAAATGATGTTTCAATCCCTGGGTGAGAGGGCACGGACCATCACAATGAGTGGCTTGGTGACCATCTGGATTTCCATCGGAGCGCGACAAATTTCACACTGTTGAGGGGGAAGTTTTGGCCCGGGGACAATTGTCAGAAGAACGAAGAGGGGGAGGGGAGGAGGAGGAGGAGGGATCCAAAAGACTGTCGAATAAAAGTGGAAGGCGCATGACAAAACCTGGAATCCATTGAGAGCATGCCCTTGTCCGGTATTCGCCTCGTTGGAGCTACTTTGGATCCATTGGAGGAGACAGGCCTGATGAACAAACTTCAACGACCCCCGACAGCGGCAGGGAGCGATCAGAGGAGAGGCCACAGAACCAGGCCCCGAGCGGCAAATTCTACACTGGACGGAAGAATCCTCTGGACCCACAGATTCCGATAATCCACTTCGGCCGTCAACCGGAATTGACTGGGAAATCGCATCTGGATCCCGGAGGTCTGTCGAGAGACCACTGGGTGGAGGGACGAGTAAGGGCTCGTTCATGTTTGAGTTCTGTTCGATCGCTGATGATGATGAGAAGGAGGGCAAATACGAGGGGATATGCGAAGAGAGCCCTGTAGGGTCTAGAACCTAAAAGGGAACCTCCCCTCGCCTCCCCCGCCCGATGAATGTGTTTGTGATCGTGGGGAAGGACGACAACCCTATTTATCAGGCTGCTTTCATCTCACAACCCAAAGGAGTCTGCTTTTTGCCCTTTTGCCACTGACACTTCATTATGCCGCGCGTTAGTCCACAGAGTTGTGTCATCTCCACCAATTTTTGATCCATGCAGCGCTCGATTGCACAGACGAGCAAGTTTGGACAACAAACAGTCTCTTTTTGAGAGCGGTGGATTTTTTCCATGAGATGCACACATCAGCCTACGTGACGCCGGGTCACTGCCGTTTTATGATGCTTCATGACCAACCGAAAATCGAAGACAATCTGAAAAACTTCTTCTTGGAGGCACACGAGCTCTACTTGAAGGTCTCCCCCGCCGCCTGATGGCAATGGCCCACTTTCCACATAGGTGATCCTGAACCCCTTCTACGAGCCTAACACCCCCATCACATCGCCGGCCTTTGACGCCAAAATCCGGGCGCTTGGCAAGAAATACCTCTCCTAACACACACACACACACACACACTTCGCCTACCTAACCCCCAATAAGTCCGCCACTGCCGCCCAACCCGAGCAGAAGGCAATGACTGCGTGTCCGGCGGTGGGGGTGGGTGCGCTCACTTTGGTTCTCGAATTCCCTTTGCTTTGGAATCTTTTGGCTTTGGTATCTTGTCTTTTTGGCGTCTTTTCTTTTACAATGGGCTTGGGCTTTGACATTGGGAGGGCGCGAGCGGGTTGGAGCAACGCGAAACCGATCTTTGATGATTGTGGCGGGGTGGTGGAAATGAATGAATGAAGGAGGGAGAGAAGGAGGGAGAGAAGGAGAGAAGGAGAGAAGGAGAGAGAAGGAGGGGGGAGAGAGAGACGAGCTCCGGGGCTGAGGACTTATTGGGACGGAGCCAACCAGTCGGTATTTTAAGTGATTTCTTTTCTCTCTTTGTTCCCCTTTTACGGGCCCTGGTGGCTCGGTTTTCCGGAATAGAGAAAGAGAGAGAGAGAGAGAGTACCTAGCGGGAGGCTCCCAGGGGGGGAGCGACAACAACGGAGGGCACCGCGGCTGGGGGCAAGGGGCCCACTGGGGAGGCCGGGGGGGCGCTGCCGGAGGGGGCGGGGCCCGAGCCGGGCAGGGCGACCGGCTTGAAGTAGGGGTTGTTCTTGAACTCGCTGTACAGGGTGAAGAGGAAGTGCAGGGACTCCTTCAGGGCCCCCGGGTGGACGGGCACCTCGAGCAGGCTCAGCACCAACCGGGCGTACTGTTCCAGCGACAGGTCCAGCTCGGGCGAGGGCGGCGCCAGCTGCACAGACCCCAGCCGCAAAGGGGAAGGGGCAGCCGCAAAGGGGAAGAGGAGCAACCGAGGGTCAAGGAGGGACCGGACAGGGGTGGGATCGACGGGGATGCAGTGGAGGGGGGGGAAGAGAGAGCGAGCGAGATGGGCATGGGCATGGGCATGGGCATGGACACGGGGTGGGTGCCGGGCCGGGGGGGGTCTGGCGGGGGGACGGACGGAGCCCAGGGCGGCCTCGAAGGGCTGGGGCCACTCCTGCATGAGGGCCTCCAGGTCGGGCATCGGGTGCCGGTACTGCACCGTGGGGCTGGGCTTGCTGCGGATGATCTCTTGGGTGCTCTGGATCCACGAGGTCAGCGCCTGAACGTGAACGGGGGAGGGGATAACGGGGGGAGGGATGAACGATGGACAGGGGGTGAGGGGCCTTGGTGCGGCGGGAAGGAGGCGGGGAAGGAGGCGGGGAGGGCGGGGGAAGAAGGGCGGGGGAAGAAGGGCGGGGCAGGGCAGAACCTTGGTGTTCTTGGGGTCGTACTCGATGCTGCGCACGGTGGCCGGCTGGATGGCCACCACCTTGGACATGTTCCGCAGCGTCATGTCCAGCACTGTGGGAGGCCGGGGACAGCACGACAGCACCACCAATGAGCCGGGCTGGGGGGGGGGGGGGGGGCTGTCTGGGGCGGGGCGGCAGGCAGCGGACCGGTGGGGTTGGACTGGTCGGGGGCCGGCTCGTCCAGCACGAAGAGCCCCAGCGGCTCGGGCTTCTCGTCGGGCCGGGGCACCTGTGGGCCCAACAGCGGGGGAGACGGGCGGTGAGGGTCGAACCGCCACCAAACGGGCAAGGAAGGCATGGAGGGCATGGAAGGCATGGAGGGCATGGAGGGCATGGAGGGCATCATGGAGGGCATGGAGGGCATGGAGGGCATGGAGGGCATGGAGGGCATGGAGGGCGAGGGGCGAACCTTGGCGAAGCAGTCCAGGTCGCCCGTGGCGGGGATAAAGTCGGGGATGAAGGGCCGCAGCTGGGTGGGCAGCTCGACATGGTGCGGCTTGTAGGCGCTCACCGCCTGGAAGAGGTCCTTCAGCTCGGGCGGGAAGGCGTCGTCTGGCCGCGGAGCAGTGGGGATCAAAAGGAGAGGGAAGGGGGTTGTGGCGTGTGGCGTGTGGCGGGTGGCGGGTGGCGAGGAGGGAGCGCAGGACGGGACTGCCGCTGGCCCGGGCCGGGCCGGCTGGCAGGCTGGCAGGCAGGCTGGCCGGACCGGGGAGGGCCTGCTGGCCGGTCGGGGGGCTGGCCGGGCCGCCCATGGACATGGACATGGACAGCGACGAGGGCAGCGGCATCGTGGGCAGGGAGCTGCAACGACGGGGTCCGTGAAGGGGCGGGCTGTGCAAGGGGGCGCTTGGGGGCGGGGCAGCGGCGGGGGCAAAGGGCAGCCTAGGGAAGGAGGGCGAGGCGGCACGGACCCGCTCTTGTCCTCATCCTGCCCGGCCGCCTGGCGGGGCTGCAAAAGGGCAGGCGGTGAGGGAGGAAGGAGGGAGGAGGAGCGGATGAAGGGATGTGTGGAGACGAAGGCCCCGGGCAGGAGCAGGCTGGATGGGCGGGGCAACGGCACAAGGGCCCCGACGGGCAGCAGAGCCGCTCCGAGCGACCGCATGATGCGGCCTGCCGGGGGGGGGGGGGGGGGGGGTCGGCTGGGGTGGGCAGGCACGGGGCAGCCGGCGGCCTTGGCGCTGGTCAGGGGGGCCGGTCTCCTTCTGGGAGGATCCCGCCCGGACGCCGCCCGCCCGGGCCTGGTCCTTGCTGCCCGCCCGGGCCCCTGGGCAGGCAGGCGCACGAAGCCCCGAAATGAGCGCCATGCGCCGTGGGGTGACGCCCCCCCCCCCCCCCCCACCCCAGCCCCACTCCCAGCCCCATCCGATCCAGGGGCACGGGGCGGACCCATGGGGGGCGGCATGGGGGGCTCCGGCTGCCGCTCGGGGGAAGACGGCTCGCCCTCGCCCTCGCCCTCGCCCTCGCCCTCGCCCTCGCCCTCGCCCTCGCCCTCAGGCTGCATCCCCGAGGCGTTGGGCGAGCCGCCCTGTGGCGATGCGGGCGCGTCCTGCTCGCTGGCCGTGCTGGCGCGCAGGTCGGCCTGTCCGGCCCGACGGGGCTCAGGATGCTGTGGACGGGTGGACGGGCGGTGGGTGGACAGGGGCGCGACAGACGAATAGTCACACAACAGCATGGAGCGATGAGCGATAGGCAGCCCCAACCGGTCGGCAGCCCCGTGTTGGGCATGGGCATGAGCGTGGGCATGGGCATGGGCATGGGCATGGGCATGGGCATGGGCATGGGCATGGGGGTGGGCATGGGCATGGGCATGGGCATCGGGGGCGAGCCACCCGGGCGGACCTCCTCCGGCTCTGCCTCACCCTCCTCGGCATCATCTTGGAAGAAGCGGCCCTGCTGGCGCTGCTGCTGCTGCTGGCGCCCCTGTCGCATGCGTTGCTGCTGAGGGGATTCTTCGATGCCCTCCTGGTCCTGGTCCTGGTCCTGTTCCTGTTCCTGTTCCTGTTCCTGATCCTGGTCCTGATCCTGGTCGTCCTCCCCGCGGGGCTGCATGCGCCGCCGATCCGCCGGGCGCCGTTGTTCGATCTCACCGTCCCCGGGGGATCCCATCTCGTCCCCTTCACCCTCAGCTCCATCCAGGGCGTCAGGCCGCCCGCGACCCGCGGGCCCTGCGCCGCCGTCCTCTGGTGCGGGCATGGCAGGAGGGAGAGGTGAGAGATGGATCAATAGGGAAGCCGCCACCATTGTGAAGATGTGCGGAAATGCAGACCGTGCCGTGGAGATTCTTCGCAGTCGACGGCTTCATCGAAATACTGGTTCGCAACGGGCTGGGCCTGAAGGCGGTCCAAATGGAAATAGATGGGTGGAGGTAAGACAGACGTTGTCGCGTTTCCCAGGAGAATACTCAAAATCATCGTCAGCCGCGGTTCCCGCAGGGGGGTTGCGTTCGTTCAGCCCATCCATGTGTGAATGTGTCGGAAAGCGGGGTTGCTGATCGAAAGAAACAAGAGTAATTCCAGTGTCAAGAATCTGCGTGATCGTTTCCAGAGATGAACCAAACCTGACCGTGGCCTGAACTGTTCAAAAAAGAGGGGGTTTGCTTTCGAAACCGAGGTCTTAGCGGTTATTCCTTTCCCGTTCGGTCAGAGCACCCCCGCGAGCGGATGAAAAGCGGAGGCGTCACCATCCGTGTTCGTTCGGGTCCGAAAACAATGACCTGCGCCGGTGTCGAAGATGAGACTCCATTTCTTTAGGACCAAAAACTCCAGTAAATCCCCAACCTCGTTCTTCGGTTTCGAGTTCCCCCTTGTATTCTCGGTCAACTCACTCCCCTGCTCCCAGCCAGACGCCAGCTGTTCAAACGCCCAGCGAAGTGATGGCGACATTTCGGCAACATCTTTTTCAGTCTCGTACCGAAATGGAGCGCGAGACTGCCAGAGTTTCCCGATGGCGTGTGTCGAACACTGCTGCCTCATCTCCTCTGCCAACAAAGAGCAACGAGCCCACAACCCCTCGTCTGTGAACATGTGACTGATCTTTCCCGTCCCTAACAGATGCTGCTGCAGTGCCCCTGCCCCTCGCCACGAAGCCCTCGCTTTCCTCGACCGCGACCGCTTCACTCGGTGCTGCCGCGGGAGGGCTGGGGGCGAGCGGGCGTCCCTTCAGCGCCTCGAGCCGCGGCCTGGGCTTGGGCGGCCCGGGCAGCCCCGCGCCCCTGCCGGCCTCGTCGCCCTCGGCGGGGGGGCGCCCCGCGTACCCCCCGTCCCCATCCCCGGCCCTCTCGGGGACTGCCCGCGCTTTCGGTGTCACTGGAGGCTCTGCCGTCACTGGGGCGAGCTCCGGGCCGGCCTCCTGGGGGGCGCCCCTGGCCCATCCCCCGTCGGCCGCCACCTACCGGCCGGGCTCATCCTCGCGGACGCTGCGCTCGCTGGGCGCCACCGGGCAGGCTGATGGGGGGCTTTTGGCGCCCCTGGTGGGGGGTGGGGGCGGGGCCAGCGGATCGAGCGGCCTGCCCACGGCGCCCCTGGTGGGGCCCTCGAAAGGCCTCACCCGGGCCAAGGCCGTCGCGGCCAGCTCGAGGCCCCTCTACGTGGCCCTGCCCCGGCACCTGGCCCTCGGCTCGACGGCCATGCCGCCCCCCGCACGCACGGAGGACGGCGACGAACCCGAGCAAAGCGGGGAGCCCACCTCGCCCGGCCCGGCCCCCTTGGGCAGCCCCTCCCCCACGGGTCTGCGCCGCCCCCCTCGGGTCAGAGTGGTCCACGGGCCTCCACGGCCCCTCCCGGCGCTCAGCCCTGGGGATGGTGCCACTCTGAGCACCCCCTTGTCGGTTTCTCCGTGGGGTCATTGGGCCAGTGAGCTCGCCCCCCGGCCGGCGGGGCGAGGCCCAGGGGCGGGTCTACATGGGCGGCGAGAAGGGCACCGAGAGGGACTTCCTCTTCATGGCCAAGGCCGCCCGGCGGGCGGGCCACTCGCGCCACGAGGGCGCGGCCATGTTCGCCTTGGGTCCGCTGCCGCCCCACCCGCCCCAGCCGAGCATGACCCCTCCGCGCCCTCCATCTCCTCTCCGCTCCTCCCTCCTCTCCGCGCCCTCCATCTCCTCTCCGCTCCTCCCTCCATCTCCTCTCCGCGCCCTCCCTCCATCTCCTCTCCGCGCCCTCCATCTCCTCTCCGCTCCTCCCTCCTCTCGCCGCCATCACCACCATGATCCTCTTCCACTTCTTTCTCCTCTTCCTGGTTGGTGCGGCCAGGCGTCCTCGCCGACAACCGCGGGGCCCACCGGCGCGCTGTCGCCTGCTACGAGCGCTTCCTGGCTGCCTGTCGGCGGCTTGGCGACACCGAGGGGGAGGTCTGTGGGGACGGGCGGGCAGGCCCCGGGCTGGCGGCTTTTGGGATGGGCGCCACCTCCACCTGACATGCCTTGCGCCACCTCGCTCTGCCCGCCGCCCGCCGCCAGACGGTGGCCCTGAACGCACTGGGGAACGCCCACTACCTGGTGGGCACGGCCGACGCCATTGGCCACTGCACCAGGCCGCTGCCGAGCGCACCCTCGCCTCGCCACGCTTCGCCTCGCCTCGCCTCGCCACGCCACGCCACGCCACGCCACGCCTCGCCACGCCACGCCACGCCCACTTCGGCCCTCGGCATCACGGCCCGACATCGGCTACTCCTCCTCCTCCTCCTCCTCCTCCTCCCAGCTACGCGGCCCTGTGCAACCTAGGGCTCTGCCTGACGGCCCTGGGGGACTTCCCCGGGGCGGCCGAGCACTGGCAGGCCCTGCGGGAGCTGCCCCAGGACCGGAGCCCCGGGGCGCCCCCCAACCCGGCCGAGCTGAAGGCCGTCGGGGCCCTGGCCCGCCTCGAAGAAACCGACGGTCGGCCCACCCGCCCGCCCCCACCACTCCCCACCACTGCCGCGCCCATCGCCACTCATCCCCTGTCACCACCACCGCGCCCGACACCCGGTGTCCCGCCCGGCCCGGCCCGGCCCGGTACCAAACGTCGCCTTGACCCGGTGATGCGTGGTGGGCGGGGTGCGTCCGTCAGGGTCCAAGCCCGCCCTGGAGCGGCAGCCTGGGGCCCTCGCTGGCGCTGCACATGGGGTCCGCCCAGGAGCCGCCCCAGCCGCCCCCAGCCGCCCCCAGCCGCCCCCAGCCGCCCCCAGCCGCCCCCAGCCGCCCCCAGCCGCCCCCAGCCGCCCCCAGCCGCCCCCCAGCCGCCCCCCAGCCGCCCCCCAGCCGCCCCCCAGCCGCCCCCCAGCCGCCCCCAGCCGCCCCCAGCCGCCCACCGCTCTCCGCTCACCATCCCTCCATCGGCCATCCATCGGCCCCCGTCATGGGCGCCCAGGCCAACAACCGCTACGACGTGGCCCGCCGGGTGGCCCTCAAGTCGGGGACGTCGCCTCCGCCAACGCCGCCAAGGCCTGCCCCTGGCAGCCCCCCCCCCCCCCCCCCCCCCCCCCCCCCCCGTGCCGCTTCGCCCTGGCCCGGACTTTGCCTGACCGCCGCTCTGGGGGCCATTGGGGTGGACTGGTGGACTGGTGGACTGGTGGGCTGGTGGGCTGATGGGCTGATGGGCGGGCGCAGGTGGGCATGGGCCTGGCCAACGCGCACCTGCTCATGTCGCGCTTCCAGGCCCTCGTCCAAGCCTCGACCACCCCGGGGGCCGTGGCGGCCGGCCAGGCGGCTCCCCTGGCCGACCTGGTGGCGGCCGCCACTCAGAGCCCCGTGGGCCGCCCATCCTCGGCCCGCCCCGCATCGGCCGGGTGGCCGCCCAGGGCGCCGGCGTCGCGGAGGATGCCCTGAGGGCCGGGCGGCAGCCCCTGGGGGCCCAGTACCAGTCGCTGGGGGCCATCTTCTCGGCCGCCCTCGGCAGCAGCATGGTCGTCATCCCCCCGTCCCGCCTCCCCGTCCCGTCCCGCCCTGGCCTGTCCCGCCCTGGGCCCCGGCCACCCCCTGTCCCGCCCCGGCCTCCTCCTGCCCGCCCCCATGCAATGTGACCGAACCTCATGCCGCCGCGCTTCCTCTACACTGCCGGTGACGTGGCCTCCCGCGTTGGCCTCCGTGTGGCTGCCCCTGGGCTCGGGGTGGGCGCCCCCCAGGATGCGAGCGGGGGCGATGGGGGCGACGAGGCAGCGGCGACCCGACCCTCGCCCAGGTCCCACGACGGCGAGGCCCTCCCCGCCCGGGCCGCTCGGCCCGGCCCCGGGCCCCGGGGGGAGGCCGACGCGGATGCCGCCCAGGCGCAGGAAGAGGACGACGATGGCGGGGACGAGGATGGCGGGGAGGAAGAAGACGGCCCGGCCGAATCGCTGGAGGGCGACCTGCCCCCGGGCGACGAGGGCGCCGATGACGGTGATGCCGAGGGCGCCGGGGCCGGGGCCGGGGCCCTCATCGACGACCCGAACGACTACCCGCTCGGCCGGGCCGAGGACGCCGACCAGCCCCTGGGGGACCCCGAGGGGGACCCCGCCGACGAGGGGGCCGGGGCCCCTGTGGAGGAAGACGAGGCCGCAGACCCGGCCCAGCAACTGGAGGCCGAGATCGAGGCCCTGCCCGGCCTGCCCGCCTCGCCGGACCCGCGCCACCAGCCGCCGAGGTGACGCCCCCCCTTCTCTCGCACCTCCCTCCCTCTCCCCCCTTCCCCAGCCTGGCCCGCTTTGGGTTTCTGGGGTTCCGTTTTTCCGCCGCGCTTGGCACTGGGTGTTCGTTTGTTTTGGGAATGAGGGCATCTTCACCTGCCCGCGGTCATCACCCGCCCCCCGAATAACTCCGCCTTAGATGTCGCTGTCGTCCTGGATGGCCTCATTGTGGCCCTCCCGCAACCGGGCAACCTCCACCGCGTAGAACTGGGCTCGTGGCGCTGCGGGGGGGGGGGGAGGGGGGAGGAGGAGGGGGAGGAGGGGAGGCACGTGACAACCCAGCGTTGAGCCTGCACGGTCCTGGAGCCCGTGGCCATTGCAGCTCCGAGGGCACAGACCGATGACGGTGTTGGTCTGACTGTAGCCCCGGCGGGAGTCCACCCGAAGGAGCGTGCCCATGTTAAAGTCCTTCACCTTGTGTTCCCATGTCAGAAGGAATGGGCGCCATTGATCCTTGGCTGCAGGGCTTTTCATGTCCGCGTCCGAGAGGGCCTGGACGTTCATCGTGGGGAAGATGGCTCGAAACTGCTGATATATTTCATCATCATGGCTGAAAGTGTCCCTGTAATGACGGTTTAATGTGTCCCGCTGACAGACGGAGTCAGGCGCAGCCCGCGGCGATCCGGGATGGACATAACGAGCTTGAGATAAGTCTGAGCAAACTTGGCGGCACGCTCGGCCCAGGCAGCCTCGAGACGAGCATCATTGGCAACCGAGGCAGAATCCAATCGAGCACGATCAGCCGCGGACATGGTGCGTGGATCGGCTGCCTGGACAACGACGCGTTGTTGCTGGGCCATAAAGAAGGGCGGTAGAACCGGGGGAGCGGTTCGATCTGACGGAATTGCACAGATTTCCTCCAATTGCACAGCGCTGAGGTGGAGAAAGAGGATCTGTTCCAAGCTCATTTAAAGACAAAATTACAATAACACAACTTGGTCCCGCGACCATCCTGCGTCACGCCAACGAGATTGCCTGCCCTTCACACTTAATGGATGCAGCCTGCAAATAACGAGGCGTTTGATGAACCTAAGGTCCGAGCAAAGAAGGTTCGTGTCCAGTCGTCATGCCTGCCAATCCAGACCTGAGCACAGTATGTCAATTTCCACAGCCCCGTATCGAGGGAGGCCAATTCCGGAGGGGGAACCCACGGGTCATTCCCCTCATTGGGGACCGAAGCTGCTGGGGCATTAGGGAGTGGGCTGCTCACAGGACTACCGGAGGCTGGGGTGCACTGCACCACCGCAGAGGTTTCCTCAAACCCGGGGGCAGGCCCCACCGCCCATCGGCGCGCATCCACCGAAGCATCTCCGGCGGAGCCGCCGGCGCCGGCAGCTTCCAGGTCGGCCCCGACTACAGGGCGGTGGGCCGGAACTTTGGCCGCTCGGGCAGCGCTGGCCGTGCAGTAGGCCTGCAAGGGCCGGGCATGGTCCAGGACCACCCGGAAGGTGTCCTCGACGCACTGCGGGCACAGTTCTCCCGTGCTGCGGCCGAGAGGGGCGATGATGAGGCGAGGGCAAAGGGCGAGAAAGGGCGGCAAAGGGCGGCAAAGGGCGGCAAAGGGCGGACATTGGGGTACTGTGTTCGAGGCAAGGTGATGCGTTCACCTGCAGTTGGAGACCCCCGGGAGCAGCGAGAACAGGAAAAGGGATGAGATTGACGTACGCAAGGTCCCACAGACGTGGTGGCATGGGAGCCGCTATCAGGGGGGGGCGTGGGGTGGGGGGCGACCTCGATGAGCCAGGGGCGCAGGTCCTGGTCGAGCATAAAGTCGTACCCGTACACCTCGAATGAGTTCTGTCCCCGCAACGCCCCCAGAGCCACCGCGCCCCGGATGCGGTGAGTCGACCTCTACTGCTGCGCTGGGCGGGCGCCGGGGCCGGGGCCCAAACGGCCGGGCCGGGCCGGGCCGGGCCGGGGCCGGGGCCGGGAAGGACCTTGCGGTAGTTGACGGTGTCCTGGACGGCCAGCAGCGTGCGGACGGCGATCCGCTCGAGGGCCGGCTGGATGCGCTCCCCGAAGGGATCCCCACCGATGCGCTCCCTGCTCCGCCCCAGCCCAGCCCCGGCCAGCCATCATCAGAGCCGGGTGTGCCTTGCGGTGCACGTCCAGATCTGTCGTGCCGTGTCGTGTCGTGCTGTGCCGTGCCGTGTCGTGCTGTGCCGTGCCGTGCCGTGTCGTGCCGTGCCGTGCCGTGCCGTGCCGTGCCGTGCCGTGCCGTGCCGTGCCGTGCCGTGCCGTGCCGTGCCGTGCCGTGCCGTGCCGTGCCGTGCCGTGCCGTGCCGTGCCGTGCCGTGCCGTGCCGTGCCGTGCCGTGCCGTGCCAGCGGGCGGGACCTGAGGTACTGGGCGAAGCGGTCGCAGGACCACATATTTCCCTGGGCGGCCTCGATCCGGTCGAAGGTGGGGCAGTCCTTCTGGATGCTGTTGTTGGACAGGTGCACGTACCTACGGCCCGTGCCGCCCGGGAAGGGGCCAGTGGGCCCGAGCGGTGAGGGCAGGGGGGCAGGGGGGCAGGGGGCAGGAGGGCAGGAGGGCAGGAGGGATGGGTGGGCGGAGGGAGGGAGTTGGAGCGGACCCGTCGAGGGACCCCAGGGAGAAGGGCTCCGAGCAGAAGCGCAGGTAGCACTTGCGGTAGACCCAGATCATGAGCGGGTTCCACGAGGTCACCATCACCCACTGCACGGCCGGGCCCGTGCGGGGTGGTGTGGGGTGGGCAACGCGGTGAGCCCGGTCACCCCGGAGCCCATGGCAGCGACAGGGCTCCCCACGACTCCCGGCCCCGAGCCGGCCCCATTGCGGGCATCTCCGGGCCCATCGTCGGCCGTGCTGGCCGATCGTCCCGCCGATTGCCATGACCATTGCCATCCTCACCCCGGGGCCCCATGCACCCGGCCGGACGGGCTGCGGACCTGCCGGATGTCGAACTTGCGCCGCTCAGAATGAGGCAGCAGCCGCTCGATGATGAAGCCTTGGGAGCCCGTCCAAGAAGGTCACCGAATGGGGATGAAGAAGAAGAAGAAGAAGAAGAAGAAGAAGAAGAAGAAGAAGAAGAAGAAGAAGAAGAAGAAGAAGAAGAAGAAGAAGAAGAAGAAGAAGAAGAAGAAGAAGAAGAAGAAGAAGAAGAAGAAGAAGAAGAAGAAGAAGAAGAAGAAGAAGAAGAAGAAGAAGAAGAAGAAGAAGAAGAAGAAGAAGAAGAAGAAGAAGAAGAAGAAGAAGAAGAAGAAGAAGAAGAAGAAGAAGAAGAAGAAGAAGAAGAAGAAGAAGAAGAAGAAGAAGAAGAAGAAGAAGAAGAAGAAGAAGAAGAAGAAGAAGAAGAAGAAGAAGTGTTGCCCAAGCGCGGCCTTCCCGGGGCAAGTCGGGTGCGCCGCCGGGAATCTGAGTGAGTGGGCCTTCCATTTCGGCGGGTGGAGCCTGAGCGAATGTGGAGCGCGATGTTGGGCGGGCGCGCGGGTGCAGGTGGGTGGCCGGGGCAGACCGCGGCCCCTGGACATGCATGCCGGCTTGGCGATCCAGACGTTCCGGTGGCCCCGCATTCCGAACTGGGGCCGGGACGAGGCCAGGGCCCCCAGGGTCGCCCGGACCTGCTCGACAAATGCCGCTTCGTCGACGGGCTGCGGCTGAAGAGACATAGGGAGGGCCGGAGGGTCGGAGGGCAGGAGGGCAGGAGGGTGAGCGACAACAGGAACAACGGGCGAGGACGGATGGAAGCTAGGACAGACTGCAAGCAGTGCTGGCTGCACGACCCCCCGACGTGTGGCCGCCGCGCCCGGGCAGAGGAACTCCCACTGGGGGTCGGTCAGCTGGAGCGGGGCGGGCGGGTCGCTGTCCAGGTCGGCCCCGGCCAGGCCCAGCCACTGCTGGCAGATGGCCAGCGCCACCTGGGCCCGGGCCAGCTCGACCGCCTCCCGGGTCGCCCCCTCGGCACCGGGTGGCATGGGTCGCAACCTGAAGGGCCCGAATGCAAGTTCGGGGACAGTGGCAGTGGCGGTTGCGGTTGCGGTTGCGGTTGCGGTTGCGGTGGTGGTGGTGGTGGTGGTGGTGGTGGTGGCGGCGGCGGCGGCGGCGGCGGTGGTGGTGGTGGTGGTGGTGGTGGTGGTGGTGGTGGTGGTGGTGGTGGTGGTGGTGGTGCCGATGGGTCTGTCAGCAGGGCGGAGCTGGGGGCACGCCAGGGCACAGCCCGGGGTCTCGGTCTCATCATCGTCGGGACCGTCCCAGCCCACGAAGCCCCGCAGGAGGCTCTCGGCGGCCACCATGCGATACTCCTCGATGAAGGCGGTCCGCTCATCAGCAGAGGAGAGGTCGAAGCAAAGCGGGAAAAAGTCGTTCGGATCAGAGTCGTCATAGTCGCGGAGCAGACGCAGTTGCCTGTGAAGACCCGCCTAAAGTAGTAGGGATGATTTTTGGATTCGGTGTGATGAGAGGGCGGCACATTCAATCAAACCTTGGTTGTAATGGGATTCATCATATGTGGAAAGTGATTGACAATTTGGTCCTTTCTGAGGGACTTATGGTCAATGTCAGCCGTTTTGATCACCCATCGCAGATCCCAAGCATCGTTTGAAGGGTCCGGATTTTCCACCCACCCTCGCCGGATGAGCGCCTGACGAACATCACGGGAATTATCAGAGCTGGTGGTCAGGGCGAACACCCGGGGCATCCCAAGTTCAAATATGGAACTTCGGGCTCTTTCCCCCTGATTGACCCTCCAGGCGCAGGCGGCGGCTGAGATATTCCGAATATTCCCGGAGTGCAACAAACAAAAGGAAAAGAAAGACGTTCACACATTTCCCACAACACGTCAAAAGAACCGAGGGGATCGACAGAGAGACAGGAGCGAAGAAGCTCCCGTTGACTTGGCTTGGCAACGCAAAGTCAAAGTACAGAGAGACGGGGAGAAAACAGTTTTTTTACAGCCGACGGAGGACAGCCGGGGCGGGGGTCTGGGGCATGGCTTGCTGGGCGCCGCAGAGCTGCGCAGCAGGAAGAGAAACCGGGACAGGAGGAGCAGGTGGCGGTGGTGAGGAAGGGTGGTGAGGAAGGGTGGTGAGGAAGGGTGGTGGTGGTGGGGGCCGACCTTGATGAAGGAGCACACCTGCTCGGGCTTCATCTCCTGGGCCAGCAGGGAGATCAGGGCGGGCCCGTAGGTGGCCACGAAGTCGTCGCAGACGGTGGTCAGGGTCTTGGGCAGCAGGGCGCACACCTTGTCCAGGGCCGCCTCGATGGCCGCCTCGGAGCGGTTGGTCTGGACGAGCTGGTCGAGCTCAGTGACGACCCACTCGCAGACGGCGCACTGGATGCTATTCACGGCGGTGGTCTTGGGGCACACCTTGATCAGGCTGCCCGGGCGGGGGGGGGGGGGGGCAGGTCAGCGTGACAGCTCACAGGGAAAGGCCGGGGAGGAGGGAGGGGGCTGCAGACGGACGCGCAGATGGCGGCGGGCTCGAGCTTCTGGACCAGGGCGTCGATCAGGACGGGGGCGTACTGGCGGACGAGGGACTTGCACAGGCCCTGGGCGGGGGCGGGCACGCGGGCGCACACCTTGTCGAGGGCCGCCTCGACGGTCTCCTTGGAGCGCTCCGAGCCGAGCATCTCGTCGAGCTTGCCCACCACGAAGTGGCACAGGGGGCACTCAACGTCCACGTCAACCGCGGCCGCGGACTTGCCGCAGAGGCCGATGATCTGGCACACCTTGGCAGGGTCGACCTTCTTCACGAGCAGCTCGATCAGGACGGGGCTGAAGGGACCAAGGCCAGTCAGGACGGGGAAAGGGGCGACGCGGCGGGGGCAGACGTGTACTCCTCGACAAAGGCGTCGCACATCGAGTGGACCGAAGAGGGCAGCCTGGGGGGCGGGGCCAGAGGGGCCGAGAGAAAAGGAGGACGAGAGGGGAAATCAGGTCAGATGCCCACCGCGCGGCGCACTCGACAGGGCGGGGCCGATGACGGACCGGTCGCAGACGGCGTCGAGGGCCTTCTCGATCTCGGCCTCGGTGGAGTTCTTCTCAACGAGGTACTCGAGCTCGGTCATGACCCACTCGCAGACGGCGCACTGGATGCTGTTCACGGGGGCCTCCTCGACGGCCGGGGCGCACAGGCCCAGGTGACTGCAGACATGTTCGAACAAATCCCAGAAGGCGGGTCAGGCCCCGAACCACCAGCCAGCCAGCAAGCGGAGGTGGAGCGACAACCGGGGGAAGCGGACAGACGTGCAGACAGCCTCGATGGGGATCTTCTTGAGGAGGAGGTCAATCACTGCGAGGACCGGGGAGGGGAGAGATAGTCAGCCCACAGTCGAGCGGGGGGGGGGGGGCACGGACCGAGGGGGGTGTACTGGTCGACGAGCTGCTCACACATGCCGGAGACGGTCTTGGGCAGCTTGGTGCAGACGGCGTCGAGGGCGTGCTCGATCTCGGACTCGGTGCTGTTCTCCGAGACCAGCTTCTCCAGCTCGGTCATGACCCACTCGCACAGGGTGCACTCGAACTTGCTGGCAGCGACCTTCTGCGACTTGCCGCACAGGCCGATCTGCGGAGGCACAGGGCATGGATGAGATGAGACTCCGGCCGGGACCAACCGAGTCCGACAGACGAGGGTGCAAATCTTGGCGGGGTCAGTCTCCTTGACGAGAAGCTCGATCACCACGGGAGCATACTCCTCGACGAAGGCTGCGCGAGGGGGGTCGGAGGTCAGGGACGGAAACACGAAACGGGCAGACCGTCGCACATGGAGCGGACAGAGGCCGGCAGGCGGGTGCACACCTTCTCGACGATCTTCTCGATCTCAGCCTCGGTGGCGTTCTCCTGGATGAGCGTGTCCAGCTCGGTCAGGACCCACTCGCAGACGGCGCTGACGGGAGGGGCGGGTGAGGCGCACCACGAAGGGGAAGAGCAGACCATTGGATGGTATTCTCGGCGGGGGCAGGGACAACAGGAGTGGGAGGAAGCACGTTCTCAGTGCAGAGGCCGAGCTTGTGGCAAATAATGTTGGGGTCGGCCTCCTGGATGAGCATGTCAATGATCAGGGCGCCGTACTCCTCAACTAAAAAAATAATCCGCCAACATGAGGACCAGCGGGGGGTAAAAAGAAACGAATGCCCGGACCAAGAGCGTCGCACTGGGCGGAAATCCCCTTGGGCAGGTGGGTGCAAACGTTCTCGACCATCTTCTCAATCTCAGCCTCAGTAGTGTTGGAAGAAATCCAAGACTCGAGGGTGACCAGGATCCAGCGGCAAACGGCGCACTCAGCAGTGATCTCGACCTGAGGGACCGACTTGTTGCAGAGCTTAATCTGGGTGCAAATGGTCTGGGGGTTCTCCTTGTCGACCAGGAGTTGGATAATCTCAGGGCCATACTGCTCAATGAGATCGTGGCACTAAACATTGAAAAAGGAAGGGCAAGATCGAGTTTGGCTCATCACATGCAACAGACCGGGCCCTGAATGAAGCCAGGAAGGCGGGAGCACACCTGCTCAACGGCCTTAACAATCTCCTCCTCGGTCTTGGCCTGGGTCAGGAAAGACTCGAGCTCACTCATGATGAACTGAGGCGAAAAAAGCATAAAAAAGAACCTCCAAAAAAAAGGCGAACCTGGCAAACAGTGCACTCGAGAGAAGGGGTATGGACGGGCGCGGGCTTCGAGGTACCACAGAGGCGCATGGTCTTGCAAATCTTATCGGCAGGAACATCCTTCACGAAGAGATCAATGAGTTGAGGGGTATACTCCTAGAAACAGTCACCCCAAAAAAAAGTCATCAAAGGATGAGAGACGAAAAAAAGTCGACCCGAACAGACATCGATAAAGCTCTTGCAAATGGGCTGCAGAGCCTTCGGAACATACATGCAGATTTTCCCAACGATCTGCTCGATTTCTGTTTCAGTGGCGTTCTCCTCAATCCACTTATCAAGCTCCTGGACCACAAATTCGCAAACACTGCATTCTACCTTTCCGTTCTGAGGCGCAGGAACGGCGGCAGCGAAGATTGCGGGGAGCAACAGAGCAAGCAAGAAAAGGGAACGCATTTCGATGATGGTTCCGCCCTGGTGAATAACCCAATACCCGTTTGCCGGCCTTGCCGCAAGTCTTGACATGACTTCCCAACCGAGCGGCTCACATTGTCGTCTGGCCAAGGGAGTGGTCCTTGAAATAGCCACTGAGGCGGCCAGGGTGTCCGTGGCGCCGGGTTATCCCGAATCACGAATCAAAGCGCGTGGTAGGAGCAACCGGCGCTCGAAGAGAAATTGGGTATTGTTGCTCTTCTTCGAAATTCACAAGCGGGCAAGGAAGCTGAGGTGATGATGGAAAAAGAGGGAGAGGAAAGAGAAAATTCAAAAACAGGCTCGAACACTCGCCGAACGTTTATTCGGAGCGAGGAGAGCGAGAGCGAGACGGGGAGCGGCTCTTCGAGGCCTGACGCTGCCTGGGCTCGGCGGCGGTGCCCTTCAGCCACTGGTCGGTTTCAGTCGCGGGTTCGTCGCCGGTCTTCGGGGCACTCTTCGTCCTCTTTGACGACATCATCTCCATGACAGGCTTGTACCCGAAGATGCCGAGCATGACCACAGCGGCCAGCCCGCCAAGATAGCCGAAGAAGGTCTTGGTATCGATTTTGTCGGGGAAATCAGAAAACTCGAAAGTACCATTGTAGGCAATGTTGCTGAAGTTCTTCCCGGCCTGATGATTGGGCGAAATCGGAACCAGATCGACATGAGGTGGTGTCATTGTGAAAACAGCAGACCTCGTCATGGTAAAAAACAGCAATAATCATGCCCATGGTGCGGGGTTCAATACGAGGATCGGCCTGGAACTTGTAATGAACAGTCCACTCCTCCTCAGGGCGGACGGTGATGTTGTAGTCGAAGTCGGTGAACTAAAGGTCAAGGTCAAACAATGATTCAGGATTCCGTTGCGCGCCCAGAGGAGATGAAGAGAACAGATGGCCGTGTCGTGCAGACGTTCTGGTAGTACATGTTGAAATCGTAGGGAGAAGTCAAGGCACCAGCGACATTGGTCACAATCATCCCACTGGAGGCATCGTTGGCCACAGTAACAAGAGCGTCGACAATATCGCCAGGGTGGAACTCTGAAAACACAGCAGCAAAAGAGCATGATGACAATGACAAGGAGGATGGGAAAAAATACCAGACTCTTGTCGGCACTGATGGGAGGGAAATGGCAAGCGGCCAAAACATCAGGATGGGCCGAAGGCATATTGGTCAGGATGTGGGGGGGGATGACCTGATCGGCAAAGGCAGCTGTGAAAAATAGGGGGTAAAAAAAAGTGTCAACCCTCAGAAACGCAACCAAAAGCGGGGAGATCTACCTGTCAGGAGGAGGAGGAAGGCGCAGAGGAGCCGCATCACTGCAACAGATCGAAAATGACGGGGTGAAGCGGACACCGAGGCGACATGACACGAATTCCTGGCGATTGTTGGTTTCGCTCGATTTTTTTGTCTTCTTTCGCGAACAAAAACGTTACGTAATTTTTGACACAAAGGAAAGCCCAGGAATTATTCACTCTCGGATAAAAATCGGAATGCCTCGCCTAAACCGCGGTGGATTGAGATTGACAAGGACGATTAGAAGGAGCCGTAGTTATCACAGGAGGAAGATCGGGTTCGGCCAGAATTCCATCGAGAATGGCAAGCAGTGTCCGGATACCAGAAAGATAATCCTAAAAAGTGGTGGTGTAGGACTTCGTTGGGGGCAAATCAGACCTCGTCGGGGACTCGTGTTCGAGAATCCATCGCTGGAAGCCGGGTTGCGTGCGCAAAATCGACTATCCGGACGTCCGTCGAGCAAACTAAATCATCGGCAGGTCTGGGCATTCCAGAACCACGGGTCAGAAAAGAATAAAACGAATGCGACTTCAGGTGCGTGTGAGTCGTTGTGTGCGTGTGAGTCGTTGTGTGCGTGTGAGTCGTTGTGTGCGTGCGTGCGGGGAGGAATCAGAAA
Source organism: Paratrimastix pyriformis (assembly GCA_027972325.1). Classification (NCBI taxonomy): domain Eukaryota; phylum Preaxostyla; family Paratrimastigidae; genus Paratrimastix; species Paratrimastix pyriformis. The sequence continues at coordinate 61,631 of JAPMOS010000018.1, forward strand.
TACTGTGTCTGTGACCGACCGTTCCTCAGGGCCGGCGACCATCACTCCATCATAGACGAGCAGCAGGGAGGAACTGTAGAGGCGATGTGACCGCTGGCGGGTGAAGAGGGCCTCGATGCGAGAGATCTGGGCGCGGACGATCCGGACAACCTCGCGGCATAGACGGTGCCCGTTATGGAAAAACTGTCGCACTGTGCCGGGGAAAGCCTCCTTCGAAAGGGCCCGTCCACAATGACGATCCAGGCACATGTAGCAAAGCGTTGTGGATTGGTAGACCTACGCGGCACACCACAAAGAGCTCGGATGATGACGAGGGGCGGACGGGCGCTTGATGGCGCAGGTCTTCCTCCTCCCTTCTGCGCCCACTCGCCATCAGCTCGCCCTCAGCTCACTGGCTCCGTTCCTTCAAGGCAACCCATTCGACACGATGTGAATCTCGGACTGCGGGCTGATGGCGTGCGGGTGGCGTGCGGGTGGCGTGCGGGTGGCCGTGCGGGGTGGCCGTGCGGGTGGCCGTGCGGGTGGCCGTGCGGGTGGCCGTGCGGGTGGCGTGCGGGTGGCGTACGGGTGGGTAGGGCAGTGCGAAATGTGCTCCGAATGTAAGCCGCTCGAGACAGAAGCCCCACAGCACAGACCTGCATCCCGCATATTCTCAGGCCCAGCGACCCGGAGGTGGTGGTCTGCGAGCGGAGGGTGTGCGATCTGTCCGAACGAGGGATTGAAAGGGTTAATATCGTAATGGAAGAGAAAGCACGCGGGCAGGGCACCTTGGCCTCCCAGACCGTATTTTGTGGGGTGGCGCATCATCATCATATTGCCGTGTCCCCACCTTGATATCCAAAACGCAAGGCCGCTGAAATCCCGCGGTGATATCTTGAATCATCACATAATCTCCGACCAATGATTGAGGATGGGAGGGCCGATCCGAGGCAGAAAAGGAAGAGAGGGAACATCGTGTCACACCGTAATACACACATGTAAACGAAAGAAACTCGGGAAAGAATCGAAGAGACTCGTAAAAATCGTACTCCTTTTGGTCAAATGGCTTGAGGATGATTCCTCTTTTGCTTGATTTCAGGAGGATCTTGTGACCCCCAACTTGGTGCGGGTAGAGACAAATCGTCGCCATAATTTCATTAATTTTCCTGGCCTGGGCGACTGGTTTCGGATCGACAGTCCTCCTGAAAAGTTCAAACGAGTGCCGCGACCAGAGAACCGTGCTCGCCCAAGGACAAGAAACACAACTGCCGGAATTGGACCCCACTCGACTCTGACGGGTGTGGGCCTCTCATCTTTTCCAATGGCCCCGAAGTCCCTCCCCTTGGCTCCACCAACGCTGCCCATGCCCACTCAGAGTTCCCAGAAAAATGATGCGAAATAATTGTCGTGTTTGGACTCTGGCGAGAGTCTCGGGGTCAGTTCACCGAGAAGCTTCCACCTTTTGAAAGACGGATGCCGATGAGGGCAGTCTTTATAATAGATAATAGGTCCCCCCCCCCCCCCCCCCCCCCCCCCCCCCCCCAGAACCCACGAACGCCTGGGAGGGTATCAGCCTGCCGATTCCATGGCCGGTTGTGGCTGTTGCTGGGGCTGTGATTGATGTTCTTCGGGCCTTGCCTTTTTGAAGTCTTCATTCTGTGGCACCGCGTGCTCCTCCTCGAAATTGGAGGAGGCCAACAGTGTGCGGGCGTGCTTGCCCAGCAACGAGCTGCCTTCTGCCAATTGGCTCAGAGTATTGCCGAGGGTCTGCTCACGCGCAACCACGGCTTCTTCTAGAGCCGTGATGGAAGCCTGACAACAAGGAGTCCAGGGGAAGGGTTGCGCGGAGAGCAGACCTCGAATTGCCGATAGCGCTCGTCATCCGAGGCAACTTCTACGTCAAACGGGCGGAGAGAAACTACCCGTCACTGTCAGCGGACATCAGGGGCATGCGCCAAGGCTGACCTGGGTCGATGCCAGCCTGCTGGAGTTTCCGTTCGTATGTGGCTGACCTCAGATTGCTGGCTTTGAGGTCAGCGGCAAGGGTCTCGCATCGTTGGCAAAGTTCTTTCACCTGCATCTCAAGGGCTGTAATCTTCTCCTTCTGCTGGGTGATCGTATCGGTTGCCTTGGCCAGATCATCTTCCTTGCTGTGACACCTCTGTTGCCAGTCTTGTAGGAGGGTTGCTTGGCTTTCCTCAAATTCTTTGCGGAGCCGCTCCACCTCCGAGAGGGGGACGACCTCTGCGGGCTTTTCCTCGGTCCGCGGGGCGGGGCTCTGGAGGGGCGCAGTTGTTGGGCGAGCGAGCCGACTGGCAGGCGTTCTGGAAGCAACAAAGCTCAGAAAGTCCCTGTTACGCTGCAAACAGACGAGGGCGGACGCATCCTTGTTTCGTTTGGTGTCGATCTAGCAGTGGGGTCATTTTGTATGTTCTTTCCGGAATACAGACGGGACTGTTTTTTCCTTGCTGCTCGAAGCTGGAGCCGTGGTTTTGCCCGCCGGTTTGGTTGGAGGATTCATGACGCTGCTTCGCCCGCCAATTGACGGTCTGGGAGCTGTCATCGACATTGAGAGTCGAGGAATTCGAGAAGTAGTTTCCCTTCGGTGTTCGGAGGAAGACATCTCAAATTCGAATTTACCTGAGATTATCTATTGATCCCTTGGGTGATTGAAGATAGGTATCGACCCCACCTTGGCAGGCAGTTGATTGCTCATGCGATCGCAGCCCAGCCATGGGCCCACATTCCACACAATTAATGCAAACATTCCGTCGGTCCTTGTCCAGATGTTACTTGAAGTACGCTCCCCAATCCAACGACAGTACTCCACATCCATCTCCATCGACCGGCAATCAACCGCCCCTGGCTCTGGCGTAACAAAAATTACAATAGGTAGTTTTGAAGAAGCATCAGTTGGAAAAGCCCTTTGTGCGGTGGTTCGTCCACAAATCGCATTTAAATATATTTCTCTGGGAAACCTCTCTTCTTAGTGGGATACCCTGTCGGCCACCTACGAGTTTCCCCCGGAAAAGTCTGCCGTCAAAATCGTTTCTCGCCCAACCTTCACGACCATCTTTTCTTCATTCCGTTTGAAAATAGAACGCTGGCAGTTGGGGGCAATCTGCAGGTCGGTCCAGCCTCCCCGTCCCGTCGTCGTGCACCTGCCCCTTCTTTTCGGTGTCACTGCAGCTTTTCCCTGACGTGGACGAGGCGAGCGTCGGCAAGTTGTTCGGCCTGGAGAACGTGGTCCTGGTGCGGCTCATTCGGGACAAGCCCCGCACCCCGGGGGCGGCCCCAACGCCCCGGGTGGCCCTGGTGGAGTTCCTCACGCGGGCCGTGGCCCAGCACAGCATGGCGGCCGTTTCGCCCCTCTGTTCGATGCTCTCCATCCACTTCCACAAGCCCCGCGGCTGCATGGGCCTCGCCCCGAGCCACCGGGGCACCACCGGGGGCGCCCCTGAGCCGCCCCGGGCCTCGGCGCCGCCCCTGGGGGCCGACGGGAAGATCGAGGGGCTCACCTTCCAGCAGCGCCACCTGGTGGCCATCCGGCGCATCCACAGCCAGCAGCCCTGCAAGTACTACAACACCCCGGCCGGCTGCTCGGCCGGCGACCGGTGCCCCTTCCCCCACTTACGGGGCATGGGCGGGGTGGCCGATCCGGGCCGGTCGATCTACCTGACGGGCATCACGGGCCACAACGAGCAGACCCTGCCCAAGCTCTTCGCCGACCTGCACGCCGAGCAGCTGGCCCTCGAGGGTCCCGCCACCTCCCTGGCGCCCTTCACCATCTCCCAGGTGCGCATCGTCCGCAACCGCTCCACGGGCGAACCCAGCTACGCCTTCATCGAGTTCGGCAGCCACGCGGTCCGCGCGCACGTACACGCCCCTGCCCCCCACACGCACACCACAGGCACACCACAGGCACTCGGGCACGGGCACGGGCACGGGCACGGGCACCGCTGACTTCCTTTCTCGGTTCTCGGTGGTCTCGCTGCTCGCGCGGCGCTGGGCCGGGGGCCGGGGCAGGAGGCGGTTCGGGCCAAGGCTGTGGCCGATCGGAGCGGGCTCACCAAGGGCATGCGGGTCAACTGGGTGCACACGGGGGGCCACGACCGGCCCCAGCTGGCCTCGCTGGAGGACCTGACCCACTCCAAGGCCCTCGCCCGGACCCCCGAGGGCGCCGCCCCCGGCCCCGCCACAGCCCCGGCTGGCGCTGCCTCTGCCCCAGCCACGGGCGCCCCGGCGGCGGCCACGGCAACCCCGGCACCGGCACCGGCACCGGCACCGGCACCGGGTGCGGCCCCAGGGCCGGACGGGGCGGGTAAGAAGCAGCCCCCCATCCCGGGCGGGGGGCGCCTGTCGCGCGAGTACCACGAGGGCCACGGGGGGCTGCACCCGTGCCGCTGGTTCAACAGCTCGGCGGGCTGCGTCTTCGGGCGGAACTGCTTCTTCCCGCACCTGGAGCCGGCCGAGGCCAAGCGGCGCATCGAAGCCCTCGACCGCCACCAGCCCGTCGAGGCCCAGCCCCGCCACCACACCTTCGACCCGGCCCGGTCCCTGTGGATCGGCCAGTTCCAGCCCACGCCCCAGTGGGCCCGCCAGCAGCCCCCCGAGGGCCCCGACGGCTCGGGCCCCCTCGAGGGGGTGGCCACGGGCAAGGGGCCCCTGGGGCGCGATGGGGCCGAGGAGCTGCCCCCGGTGACCGAGGATGCCATCAGGGAGCTCTTCGACGGCTGCGAGCACGTCCAGCTGACCTACCCGCCACCCAGCCTGGTCCCCTCCAAGGAGGCCTCCCTGCTGCTGCCCCCGCCCCACGTGCCCACCACGGCCCCGCTGCCCCTGTACGGGTTCCTCGAGTTCCGGACCCCCGAGCTGGCCCGCCTGGCCATGCAGCGCACCCTGTCCGCCCGCCCGGCCCGGAGCCCCCGGCACCCCGCTTCCCCCGCCTCCGCCTCCCTCGGCCCCTCTCCCCCATCCACGCGGCCTGCTGACTGGCCGCACCTGCCGGCGGTGGTGGGTGGTGGGTGGTGGGTGGTGGGGGCGCCTGTCCATCGGGGTTGGGCTCGGTGCAGGTTTCTCCGACTGCGGGCCCAGCGCTACCGGCGCGAGCTGCTCCTGCAGGCCCAGCAGGCCGCCATCGCTGCCGCAGCTGCGGCCAAGGCCAAGGCCGACCCGGCAGCTCCCGCCCAGTCCGCGGCGCCCCAGCGGCCCCAGCAGCCAGCAGGTGCTGCGCCGCCCTCGCCCGGCAGCAGTGGCCCCGTCCCGCCGGCCCCCCCATCCCCCCCCCCAGCCGCTCCTCCCGCCCGGCCCGACCCTTCCGGGTGCTCTCCCGATTTCGATCCCCCTCTCCCTCCCCCTCCCCCTCCCGTTGCCACTGCCACTGCCGCTCCCTGGGGCCGCGGCCCTGGTCGGCGCCCCCATGGGGGGCGTTGGCGCGCCTCTGCTTCCCTTACTGCCGAGCTCGTTGGTGGCCCTGCCCGCCCTGCCCGCCCTGCCCGAGCTGCCCGACATGCAGCCCGAGAGCCCGCTGAGCCGGTTCGGGTACTCCTTCGCGCTGGACAAGTTCCGCCCCAAGCGCCTCAAGGCCGCCGCCGCCGCCGCCGCTACTGCCACCGCCACCGCCACCGCCACCGCCAGCGCCGCCCCCGGCACGATCACCACCACTGCCGCCTCCACTCAGGCAGACGCGACCATCACTGCCACCACTACGATCACCACTGCCACCCCCACGACCGCCACCGCCGGCCCGGGTGCCCCCGGGGAGGCCCTGGCGCAGGTCGAAGAGACGGCGCTGCCCCAGTTGCCCGTCCAGGCCGCCCAGGCCCACCAGCTGGTCGCCCCGACCATGGCCGCCGGGGAAGCTGCCCCAAAGGCGAGCCCTGTCCCCGGGGGGGCGTTTTCCGCGTCGCCCGCGCCCGCTGGCCCGAGCACCCCCGGCGGAGAGCGCCAACAGGGGCCGCCCGCCCAGGAGGCGCTGCTCTCGGTGGACGACGAGATCGACCAGATCTACGCCGCTCTGGTCTCGCTCGCCAAAAAGGAGGGCATCACCGACGACGACGACGATGATGATGATGATGACGGCACCGTTGGCGATGCCTTCATTCGCCCCTCCCTGAGCGCATCGTGGAATCTCCCCCTGTCACTCGGCATCCCCCAGCAGCCGGTCGTGCTGTCACGCCAACATCCACGAGATGTGATCGCAGAAGACCCGTCAAAAGCCAAGCGCCCCCGTGAAGAGGCACCATCCGCCACAAAAGGCTGATCGATTCTTCTTCTCTGCGAGTTCCATCCTCACGTCGGCCCTCTTTCCTTCTCTCGCTTTTCTCCAAGAGAACAGTATCTTTTTCCCCCTTCCCCAACACGAAACCCGAGATTCCTGACTGAGACGGCGTCGGACGGAAGGGACAGGGTGCACTCCCTCCGGTGTTTCCGGCTCACACAACAATCCGAAGTCAAATGGCTCTTCAAGCTTTGCTCTCGAAGTTCGAGGTCCATCCTTCGACTTTCCAGGGTATCATTGAAGATATTCATCGTCAAATGGAAGACGGGCTTGCTGGCCGTCCTTCCTCGTTGAAGATGATTCCCTCTTATGCGGATGCGGCCACTGGGCGGGAGGAAGGGAAGTTTTTGGCTCTTGTCTGCATCGACGCATTTTGTCACTGCTCATTTTGTCACTGCTATAGGATTTCGGTGGCACCAACCTCCGCATTGTCATGGTTCATTTGCACGATGGCAAAATCGTTGATAAGATTATCAGTTCCAACAACCGCCTCAATGAGAAGACCCCTCTTGGCGCTGACCTTTTCCGGCAGGTGGCTGCTCACATTGTTAAGTTTCTCGATGACCACCACCTGAAACCTGCTGCTGGTGAACCCGCTCTGCCCCTTGGTTTTACGTTCAGTTTCCCTGTTAATCAGACCTCGATCTCTTCGGGCACTCTGATTTATTGGACCAAAGAATTCATCGCATCCGGCGTGGAAGGAAATGATGTGGTTGCTCTTCTTCGCACCGCTCTCCATGAAGTTGGTCTCGATCAGTCTATCAACGTTGTGGCTTTGGTGAATGATACCGTTGGTCCGCGCCAAAACCCGTCTTATGGCCGGTATATATTATTTTATGTCCCTTGTCCCTCCCCAGGCACCATGGCCGCTCACAGTTTCGAACACCCCGAAACTGCAATGGGTGTCATTATGGGCACCGGGACTAATGCTTGCTACCGCGAGAGCATTTCTCAGATTCCGAAGCTCCACAATCCCCCCGCGGGCAAGTCGCACACCATCATCAACATGGAGGTTCGCCGGTGGCCTTCCTCTTCCTTCCCTTCCTTCCGCCCTTCCTTCCGCCCTTCCTTCCGCCCTTCCTTCCGCCCTTCCTTCCGCCCTTCCTTCCGCCCTTCCTTCGGTCGCGCTCCCCTCTGCTTCGGCCGCAGTCCTGACTGATCCTTCTGCTTGTGCCGGGCCGGTTTCCCAGTGGGGGAACTACGACCACATGCCAGCCACCGAGATGGACGAGCTCCTCTTCACCCACACGGGCCAACCGGCCCTGATGCGCTTCGAGAAGATGACCAGCGGCCGCTACATGGGGCTCCTCATGCGCGAGGTCATCACCAAGTGCATCGCCGACGGGGTGCTCTTCCCGGCCCTGCCCCAGGGCGCCGGGTGGGTCTTCGACCCCGAGTCCAGGTTCGACGCCATGTGGATGGACCGCATCCTCACCGACCGGGCCCCGTACCCGGTCACGCGCGGCTACCTTCTCCAGTGCGCCGGTCTGCCGCTCCTGGGCTCGTACCCCCACCTGTGATCGGTTTTTCGGCTCCCTCTTCGTCGGCTTCCTCGTCTTGCTCGCCTTGGGCTCATGTCCCCACGCGCGATCGGTTCTTCGGCTCCCTCTTCGCCGGCTTTCTCCTCAGGCCGCCCGGCCGACGACAACGTCTTCCTGGACGCCAACCACCTCGAGTTCCTGTTGTACCTCTCGAGGGCCATCCTCTCGCGCAGCGCCAGGTTCGCGGGCCTGATGGTGGCCGCCGTGGTGGCCCGGCTGTACCGGCAGGCCCCCACCCGGGCCATGGTGGTGGCCGTGGACGGGTCGGTCTTCCACAAGTCCCCCGGCTACGACACCCTCATGCAGGAGACCGTCACCCAGGCCCTCGTCCTGGCCGGGGTCACCCCGAGGCCTGCCACGTCGCCGTCCAGCACGCCGCCGATGGGAGCGGCGTCGGTGCGGCCGTCATCGCCGCCACGGCCGTCGCCCACCAGTAAAGCCGAGCGCGAGGCTTCGACCCCGCCGCCCTGTCCACGGCCCCATGCTGTACTCCTCCATCTCCCCTTCCTCCCCTCCTCCCCCGCACGGCCAGGGGACCAGAGCGAGCTCGCCTCTTCCAAGGGCTCCTTGGCTGGGGGGGGGAGGGGGCTGTGTTATTGGTCGCCGGGGGCCCCGACGGGGATGGGGGAGGTCGGTATGGCGATGCGGGTCCGTCCCAAGGCCGCCTTGGATGGGGGGCCGGGGGCCGCAGCCGCGGGGGGGAGGGCCGGGGCGGCGGCGAGGGTCAGCGGGGCAGCGGCGGTCTGCGGGCGGAGGGGCAGCGGGTCGCCCGTGGCGGCCATGCGGGCCTCGACGAAGAACCGAGCCGGCAGGGCCCCCGTGGCCGCCAGGCCGGGGCTCAGTAGGACGTAGGGCCCGGGGGCCGCCTGGCCGGGGCCGGCCGCCCGGCTGCAGAGGGGCCCCAGATGGCCGGGCGCGTAGAAGCGGACCCCCTCTGCCATCCCCACCCCCCCGGGCCGTGCGAGCCACCGTCGCCATCAGGTGAGCCGACATGACGGGCGGGCAGGCCCGTCCCTCTGGGCGGTGTGGTGTGGTGTGGTGTGGTGTGGTGGGTGGACGGACCGGCAAAGGCCGACCGGACGGCCACGTAGAGGAGCACATCCCAGAAGGCGTCCTCGCCCTCCCTCCTCAGGGCGCCCAGGGCCTGCCAGGCCATCCCGATGAGCCGGACGGAGGGAGGGCGATGAGTGGGCGGCGGCGCTGAGCGGGGGCGGTGAGGCCGGGCCGGCAGCGGGGGCGGACCTGGGCTGTGTACAGGTCCAGGTAGGGCCCCGTGCCGCGGGTGAGGGCGCCCCGCGCGAGGGCCGCCTCGAACTGCCCCCGGGTCAGGCAGGCCGCGGCCAGGGGGGGCAGGTCGCCCACCGGGAGGGGCACCACCGGCACCCGGGCCTGGAACCGGTGACCCCACAGCAGCCGCACCCGGCTCGGGGCAGGCCGCACCCCGGCCGGAGCCACCCCCGGGGCGGTCGCCTCCAGGGGCAGCGGGCCCGGCGGTCCGCCCAGCGGCAGCGGGGCCACGGGCGCCTCGTGGCCGGCCTCGTCCACCCACTGGAACCTGTCTCCCGCGGCCCGCCCCGGCCCCCGCAACCCCGCGGCCACCCGTGAGCCCCGGCGGGCACCACGCGCAAGGCCCTCGTCCCGGCCCCCTCACATCTGACTCGGGTCCGGGCAGCGCGGCCCGGGGCGGGTGAGGCGGCGGGAGGGGCGGACCTGTGGAGGGGGTCCTGCACCAGGCACCGGACCACGTCCGCGGGCCGGTCGAGGCCACGGGTGAGGCCCCCCTGCAGCAGCCCACCAACCGTCGCGTACCTGCCCCGCCCCCGCCCCCGCCCCCGCCCCCGCCCCAGGCCAGCCCAGACAAGGCAAGTGAAACGGTCAGCGGGGCGACCCTGGGATGCCGTCCGCCAGGCCCCGCGGTTGGGCGAGGGGAATGGAGAAGGGGAGGGGCGGAGTGGGCGGGTGCGGACCCCAGGCTGTCGCAGGCCAGGCAGGGGAAGGGCCCAAAGGCCAGCCCGGCCAGCATGCAGGCGGCCCGGTGCCGCACCCAGGCGCTCCAGCGGCACTGCACGGCCCACGGCCCCCAGCCCGCCCGCCCCCCAGAAAAGGGTCCGCCCAGCCACGGAGGGTCAGTCGCCACGCGGCGGTTCGCGGGGCCCATGGGGGAGGGAGGGGCCCATGGGGCGTGCCGGCAGATGGGGCTGGAGGCGAGCAGCATGGCGGATGGGGGGCGGCGGACCGCGGCGGCGGGGTGGCCCGGGCCGCAGGGACAGGGGTCGGCCAGCCGGAAGATGGGGGTGCAGTCGGGCCCCCAGCCGGCCGTGGGGTCGACCAGCCCCGCGGGGCAGCGGCCCCCGTCCCCGTCCCCGTCCCCGTCCCCGTCCCCGCTCAGGGTGGCCCCGGCGGGCTGGGGGTGGGGCCACGGCCCGGGTGAGGGCAGCCCGCCCGCGTGGGCATCCGTGGCGCGGACCGAGCGTGTGGGCGAGGGCGACACGGCGCTCCGGCTGGCGGGCCGGGCTCCTCCTGCGGTGGCGTCACCCCCGACACCCCCGACATCCCCGACATCCCCGACACCCCCGACATCCCCGACACCCCCGACACCCCCGGCGCCCAAACCGAGCGCAGGACGGGCACATTGGTCACGGGCCGCCAGGGCGTGTGGGAAAGGCAGGGCAGGGCAGGGCAGGGCAGGGCAGGGCAGGGCAGGGCAGGGCAGGGCAGGGCAGGGCAGGGCAGGGCAGGGCAGGGCGGGTCCGTGGCGTGCAGACGGACGGGCGTGGGGGAGGGCGATGGCGAGCCCCTCCTGGGCGGCCCAGCGGGGGCTGCCCGGGGGCGAGGCCAAGGCCGACGGAGGCGGGGCGGGCGAGGGCGCCCCGCTTGGGGTGGCCGGGTTGCGGCTGTTGCCCAGGGGCGGCAACCCGGGCCGGGCCGGGCGGGGGGCCGTGGGGACGACCCCGGGGCGCCTGGGGCGGGGGGCCGTCAGGGCGGGGCTGAGGGCCAGGTGGCGGGGCAGCGTGGGTGAGCAGCTGCGGCCCCGGGGGCTGCGTCTGGGGCTGCGCTCTCCGGCCTCCTCGTCATCGCCATCGGGGGCCCCCGTGGGGCGGGCCGCCAGGGCCGAGGCCGAGCGGCCCGGGGCGGGCGAGGCGGCCCCCACGAAGAGCATGTCCGTCGGGTGCGGCACCTGCCCCGGGTGCAGGCCGAGCCACCCCGGCCACGCAGGGGCGAGGCGGCAAGGTGAGCGATCGTCATTCGCGAGCGTCGTCATTCGCACAGAAAGGGCCCAGGGAGGCCGTGCGAGGGGGGGCATGGGGGCAATGGCAGGAGGAGGAGGGGACGAGGGGGTGGGGACCTTTGGCGGGTCGAGGGGCACGTCGGGGCAGACGGGCGGCAGCATGTCGGGGCCCTCGGGGGGCGGCAGGTCGGCGTCGGCGGGCGCGGGGCCGTCGGCCTGGGCGGGGGGCCCCTCGGCGCGGGGGGTCCGCATGGGGTCGCCGCTTGGCCCGCGGCTCCGCGGGGTGGCGGGTGGGGGCGCCGCGCCGGGCGGGCGGGGCGGCGGTCGGCAGGGGACGAGCACTCGGGGCTGCCCATGGGCCGGCGGGCCCCCCGGCCGGCGGGCGAGCGGCGAGCCGCTCCGGGGTGTCGGTGCCGATCCAGGTGCCGATCCAGGTGCCGCTGCCGCCTCGGCTGGGCCGCCCCGGACGGGGGAGGGGCCGCACGGGGGGCCGCGGGCCGCTCCCGGGAGGCCGATCCTGTGGGGCACGCCGCGGCAGCCAGGGGGGGAGGGCGGAGAGGGAGAGGGGAAGGAAAGGGGGAGGGGGGGTGCAGCTCAGGCGAGAGAGGGCAGGGAGGGGATGGCGGAGGGTGGAGCAGCTCATCAGGCGGGCTGGGGGTGGTCGGCGTGGTGGATGGTCGGCGTGGCGTGGTGGCGGGTGGGGCGGATGGCGGGCGTGTACGGACGGGGCGCCGGGGGGCCGAAGAGGGTGCCCGCGGATGGGCTCGGGCGGGGCGAGCTCGCGGACGGCCGCGGGGGCCTCAGGACAGGCTGGGGCGGTCCCGGGCGGGCGCGCGGCTCCTCCTCCTCCTCCTCGGGGGCCGGGGCGGGGGCCGATGGGGCGGCGCCCGAGGGTCCCAGTTCGAGAGTACCCTCGGCCTCCCCACCCGCAGCCAGGCGCCCCGGGCCGGGGGCCGGCGCCGATGCCGGGGCACTGGGGACGCCGCCCGGGGGCAGCAGGCGCGGAGCCTCGGCGAACTGCCCCCCGGTGGGCCCCAGGGTCTCGCTGGCCAAGCGGAAGGCCTCCTCGGCCCCGGCTGCAGTGGTCCAGTGCGGCAGCCAGTCGGAGGGGGGGAGGGGGGGGGGGGGGGGGGGGCAATGGGGCACCGAGCGGGGTGAGCGTGTGTGGAGGGCGGGCGGGGAGGGGCGGGGCGGGGCAGGGCAGGCAGGCGGGGCGGGGCGGGGCGAGGCGAGGCGAGGCGAGGCAGGGCGATGTGTGGTGGGGCGAGGACGGGCCGTGGGGCCTGGGCGGGGCTCTTCCTCGTGGAGGCTGAGCGGCGGGGCCCGCGGGGGCCCGCGAAGAAGAGGCCAAGCCCGGCCCGGCCCCGACCTCCTCGGGCGCGGGCACGGCTAGGGCAGGGGATCCGCTCAGCGCCCGGCGCAGCCGAAGGGAGCCCTGCACGAGCGGAGGGCGGGCGGGGCGGGGGGATCAGGATGGGCACCGAGGGTGCGCGAGGCCGCGAGCCCCCCCCCCCCCCCCCCCTCCCCCTCCCCATGGCCTGCCTCGCTCCCGGTGGGGGGATTGTGGTTTGGGGGTCGGTCAGACCCCCGAAGGCGTGGCGGCCGGGAGGGCTGCGATCAGCTGGGGCTCGGCCGCCGGGGGGCTGCGAGGGGGCGACTGGGGCCGGGGCTGGGGTCGGGGGTGGCCCCGCGGAGTGAAGGGCCGCCCGGCCGCAGCAGCGGGGCACGGGCTGGACGGGCTGGGGGCCGGGGCGGGGGCGGTGCTGTTGGTGTCGGGCGATGGCGGGGCCGGGGTCGGGGACGGGGTGGGGGTCGGGGGCTGCAGGCTGGTCGGGGTCACCACCAGGGCAGCCGCCCCGGGCCGAACCACCAGCGCCGCCGCCCCGGGCCCCGAGGCCGAGGCCGGTCGCGAGGCTGTCGCCGGGCCGCCCGTGGGGTTATGGCCGCCCGTGGGGATGGGGGCAGCGGTGGGGCTGGATGCCGCGGGGCCCTCCGAGGGGCGCCGGGGCGGGGGGCTCGAGGCTGCCCGGGGGCCCACCAAGGCCGCCCGGGGCCGCCCGGGGCTCGGCGAGCCGCTGGGGTGGCCGACGGGGCTGCTGCCTCCTCGCCCCTCGGCCAGGCGGCCAGCGTGCGGGCCGCTGGGGTCGGTCGAGGCGCCCGCGGGGGGACGGGGCCGGGGCTGGGGCGAGGCGGCCACCCTGCGCATGGCCCGGGACACGTGGGCCTCCTGGGCGCTCAGGTCGAGGGGCGCCGTGGGCCGCGCCGCGGACCCTGCGCCGGCGATGGGATGGGTGCACAAGGGGCATGCGGACGGGGCGATGCACACGGGGGATGGCGGGATCCATACGGGGGATGCACACGGGGGATGGGCGGTGGCGAGGGCGGGTTCGAGGCGGGGGCGGGACGCCAGGGCGGGGACGGGACGCCAGGGCGGGGGCGGGGTGCCAGGGCGGGCGGGCGGGCGGGCGGGCGGCGGACCGGCGGGTTGGGTGAGGTCGTCGCCCAGGTCGGAGTCCGCGCCCGTGTCGGGTCCTGGATGGCCCTTAGCGGTGGGGCCCCCGGCGGCGGCCGGGCGGGGCCGCTGGAGGATGCGCTGCATGAGGTCGGTCGCCTCGAGGGCCGCCGGGGCCGCCGGGGCGGGCAGGGGTCCCGGCAGCAGGGAGGGCCCGGGGGGCGCACCTGCGGCGGCGGACAGGAACAGCATGAGCCGGGAAATGGACGGGGACGGGGACGGGGACGGGGACGGGGACGGGGACGGGGACGGGGAAGGGGACGGGGAAGGGGACGGGGACGGGGACGGGGACGGGGACGGGGACGGGATGATGTCGGGCCGGGGGCTGCGGGCCAGGGAGGATGGGGCAAGCGCAGCCTGCTGGGGAGGCGGACCGAGCGGCCGCAAGGGGGAGCGCAGTACGATCGGAGGGGCCGATGGCCCGGGGGATGCGGGTGTTGCCTGGGCGGCGGCCCCAGCAGCCCACGGCCCCGACGGAGCGGGGGAGGGGCTCGCCGGCTGCAGGGGCGTGGAGGCCGGCCGGCCGGGGGTGACGCCGCGCGCGGGGCCCGGGGCGACCCACTCGGCCCTGGAGCTGGAGCGGGGTCGGCCCGGGGGGGCCGCGGGGGAGGGGAGGCGCCCCGGCCGCCGGGCGAGGATGCTGGGCGGCACGGCGAATGTGCCCGCCGGGATGGCGCTCAGGTAGCGCTCCTCCAGGCGCCCCGTCGGCCTCGCCCCCACACCGGAGGCCCCCGAGGGCCCTGCGCACCAAACCACGAGGGCGACGGGGTGAGGCCGGCCACCGGCCATTGGGATGGGAGGGGGCGAGGCGAGGTCCCCCGGGGTGCGCGGAAGGGGCGGTGGGGGCTGCCGGGGCGGCTGGGACGGCAATGTGCGAACCGGCCGTCAGGAGGACCACCCCCTCGGCCAGCTCGGCGAAGGTGCATCCGTCTGGCCGAGGAGCCGCCCAAGCCGCAGCCAGAAGCGCAGCCCCGCCCGCCCGGGCGGTGTGGCCAACAGGGAGCCCGAGCCCAACAGGGAGCAGACAGAGCGGCGTGGTGAGCCTGGCGGCGATGTCCGGGGAGGGCAGGCCGAAGGGTGGCGCGCCCAGAGGTGCGGACCTTCGATGGCCATCTCCAGGTTCAGCGCCAGCCGGCGGGTCCGCGAGGGCCGGGCGGGGCCTGGGGCCCACCCACCCCACCCAACCCCACCAGGACACAGCCCCCGCCCCGCCGCATATCCCATTGAGCCCTCGGGGCGGAGGGCACAGCAGCGCAGGGGCGAGAGCGCACCGCAGGGCAGGGCGGCGGACCGGATCGGACGAGGTACGGCCGGGTGAAGAAGGCCAGATGCTCCTTCCGGGTGGTGGCCAGCACCCCCGTTCTGCCCGCGGGACCCACGGCACCCAGCCGCCGCCGGTGACGCACAGAAATCGGACGCCCAGCACGGCAGAGGCGGCGCGGGGCAGTCCACCAGACCTCTGGAGCTTCTGCCAACGGCGTTCGGAGATGTCCAGGTAGACGGCGTCATAACGTCCCCGTTCGAGTGGCGCTGCGGGAATATGTACGTCCTGTTCATCATTGACCGCTTGGGATCAGATGGGTCTCAAGAGCGACCGGACCAGCTCCGGGCTGTGCCCCCAATTTGCGCGAATAAAACGGCGTCCCTCCTGAACAACTAGCGATACTTGAGATGTATGGTCCATCTCGATAACTTTTGTCACGTCGTCAATTTTCACGCCATGAGAAGAGAACGTTGGCAAGGAAAGAACATCATCCAGCAGAACCCAGCCGTCGGCCGAGTAATTCACGCGAACTTTTTTCAAAAGGTGCCGACAAAGGACAACCAAAAATTTGTAAACGAATGTGGCATCGGACATCTACACCTATCCCCAGAGCTCGCTCAACGGCTGGGATAGTTGTCAGCCGCTCGGGGATTGGATACTCGCCCTCTCTTGGGTTCCTCGAGGGCCTGCGAGGCGCGGTCGACGACATCCACTTTCGTATATTCATATTCATATTCATATATCATATTCGCATGTCCTTTACTGCAAAATTGACATCAAGTGCCTCGAGCTTTTTTTCCAAATTGAACAAGAAAAAGACCGATGACACCTCTTCCTCCTTCATTGTCGGCGAGCCGGAGGGATTTGAACATGGAATGCACATTGGTATCGACGCGACTGGTCTGAATTTGAACATCAGGATGTCTGCAAACATGTGCTACTGAATCTGTCCAGGCGATGTTCAATGCCAGAATGTCCCTGACGAGTGGGCGAACATGATCAGTCTGTCAAGCGCTCTTATATCAGGGATGGTTTACTCATATTCGGCACTGTCAATTCCCACTAGGAGATGTCTGGCTCCCGGCAGTTCTCTTTTCGATTTGCCCGGCAGCCTCATTTGGTTTTATTTTTTTCGCTCATGGTTTCTTCACATTCTCTCTCGCAGAGGAGAAGACGCCCTCCGGCCTCGACGTCCCCGACACCTGTCGCGGCTGAAGCGGCTCCCACCCCCGAGGGCTCCGTCGTGCAGAGCGACTCACCCGCTCCTGCTCCGCCAGCCCACTCCGGCCCCACTATCCAGCCGGCCTCCTTGGCCCCACCACCGCCCCCGGCACGAGGTCGGCCCGCGCCACCACCAAAGCCCGCCCACCTCGCGGGTCCCTCCTCTTCTCCCTCCGCTGTGCCTCCGCCAGCCCCTCCTCGCCGGCCCGCTGCTTTCGCTCCGCCAGCTCCGCCACGAAGGTGAGGCCGGCGGCTTGTCGCGCTGTGTTGTGTTGTGCTATGCTGCGTTCTGGCAGGCGGGTGTATGCTATTCACTCGATATCCCCCGTTCGGCCTCCCTTTGGTCACCTTGCCTGTTGTTGTACTACACTGCGATATGGCCGCTTCTCCCCTCCCACCACCTCCACTCCACTCCCCCCGTTGGTCCGCCTTTCTCCGTTTCGGTCTTCGTCGCGAAGACTCATCGCACCTGATCAGTCCAATTTGATCGCTCCGGCTTTCAAACGAAGAGAGTGGGAGGGAGCCGAGCGTCCAAGTGGCTATCACCCCGCCCAGAATGGCTGCGCCTGTTCGGTGGCCAGGAATTGCCCTGCAGACCTTGATCCGGGACCACTGCCTCACAAAGGACCAATTCGCTCAAGTCTCGCAGGCGCATACTGATGAAGAAATAGCAGGTCCGTGGTGCCTCATCTCCGTCTGTCTTATTCGCCCGCAGCCGCGATCACGAAGCTCGATGGGCTCCTCAAAGGGATGAACTACAAAATACAATACACTCACGAAGACCCACAGAGGATCATGCTAATTAACACAGGTGAGCCAGATGCCATCTCGACCATGGCCACGGATCTCACCACCCCCGAGATCGCCTCCTTCCGGGCGTGCATCTCTGCGTTTCTGCAGGGAATCACCATTGTGCGATCCAAGGTCCGGTCGATTCTGAAGAAGGATAGCCTCTTTGAGAAACTGGTCCGCCCCGACCCACTCCCGCCCTCCTCCTCCTCCTCCTCCTCCTCCTCCTCCTCCTCCTCCTCCTCCTCCTCCTCCTCCTCTCTTCTTCTTCTTCTTCTTCTTCTTCTTCTTCTTCTTCTTCTTCTTCTTCTTCTTCCCCTCCTCCTCCTCACCCGCTGCTGCCCTCACATGCCCACCGCCATCACTTGTGTCGATGCCCCACCTCTGTCACCACGCATCCGTCGGATCGCTGCCGCCCTGACAGATGCAGCGCAAGTGGCTGGAGATGGCCCCCGGGGGGGACAACCCCAACCTCGTCCAGCTCGGTCCGCCTGCAGCCCCATGGGGGGATCCGCCCCGCCCCGCCCCGCCCCGCCACCGCCCCGCCCGGCACCCGGCGGGAGCTGCTCCGAATGACTGTCGTGCCGCCTTTGGCGGGGTGGGCCGCAGGGCCGCGGACGCTGCTCGAGCTCGAGAACTACTTGCTGGTGACCAGCGGGAATGAGCATGGCCACGCACACTCCTGCGCCGGCTGCAAGCTGGTCACGGTAGGGGTCCGCGCCCCCTCCGGCCGCTGCACCTCCAACTGCCGCTGCCCCCGGCCTGCCACCACCCCCCCCACCCCCACCCCCACCCCCCCCTGATGAGGATGGCCCTGCCCTGCTTCTCCAGGGGCGTGTCTGCGAGCACTGCCAGGATGTCCGGATGCACCCCTCTGCAGCGAGCGGAATCCCGTCTGCCCCGGCTGCAAGCAGGCCGCCCGGTGGGCACCCATTGCCCTTCCCCCATCCCCACCGCGGTCCGCCGGGCTGCCCGCCTTGGCCACCTCGCGGGTCCCCCCCCCCCCCCCCCCCCCCGACCCCGCGCTACCTGGGCGCCCCTGGCCTCACCTCGTCGTGGGCCATGTCTCCCCCCTGGGCCGATGGGCGCCTGGGCTGGATGGTGACTGGGCTGGGGCCTCAGTCGGAGGCGCGCCGGGCCCGGACGGCGGCCGAGGAGGATGAGGATGGCGGCGAGGGGGCCCCCGCAACCGCGGGTGAGGGCGAGGGCCGCGAGGGCGGGCCGGCCCGCGGTGGGGACGGGGGCGCCCCCGAAAGGGACCCAGCCAGGGCGGAGGGGGCGGCCCGCAGGGGACAGGGCAGGGCCCGCAGGGGGGCCGGCCGGGGCAGGCGGAGCCTCCTCAGCCGGGAGCTGGCCGACCTGGGGCCTGGGTCCGGGGGGGGCGCCCCTGCCGAGGGGGACCCCGACCCCGAGGCGGACGGCGGCCCCACCGGCAGCCCGACCGCCACTCGGGTCCTGCCCCTCCGCCGGGCCCGGCTGCGCAAGGTCCGTGGCGCCCCCCGCCCCCTCCCTCGCCCCCTCGCCCGGTCTCTCTGGCCTGCCTTGGTTGGCACCCCCTTGCCACGTGCCCCCCTCCCCCCCGTCCCTGTTTGACGTCCTGCGGGACGTTGCCAGGCGGCCCCGGGGTCGGACGATGGTGAGGGCAGCCCGGGGGGGCCAGAGCCCCGACGAGGCCGAGGCGGCCCCCGAGGAGGACGGGGCCGGGGCCGGTGACGGGGACGGGGACGGCGACGAGGACGACGAGGACGACGAGGACGCCCCCACGACGGCCCGGGGCGAGGTCGCTTGGGAGCGCAGGAGTCGCCGCGGGGGCCGCAAGGCCGGCCGGGCCCGCGCCAGACGGTAGGAATTCTGGGCTCCCGCACCCTCCCCCTCCTCCCCCCTCCTCCCTCCCCTCCTCCCCTCCTCCTCCCCCTCCTCCCCCTCCTCCCCCTCCTCCCCCTCCTCCCCTCCTCCTCCCCTCCTCTTCTTCCTCCTCCCCTCCTCCTCCCCCTTCCTCCTCCCCCTCGTTGGCGAGGCGCTTTGGATGCGGTGGCAACATCATGGCGGCTGACCGGAGGGCAGGGTGGGGAAGGAGCCGACCGGCTGGACATCGTGGGGCCCAGCGCCATGCCCGCCATGTCCCCAGATCCCCAGATCCAAACCACAACCAAGCCCAACCAAGCCCAACCAAGCCCAACCAAGCCCAACCAAGCCCAACCAAGCCCAAGCCCAACCAAGCCCAGACCCATGCCCCTCATGCCTGCAACACCGGCATTTCTTCGGACTGATAAATGAGGGGATGGGGTGGATGGGGTGGAGGGGGAGGGGGGCACGGGCGGCCTCACCTCCTGCGGCGGGCGGCCTTCTTCGGGGGCTGGGGCTGGTGGCAGGCCAGGCGCTCCATCAGCGGCACCAGCCCTTCCACATCCACGGCCGCTGCGGGGGCAGGCAGGCACAGGCACGGCGGGCACAGGCACGGCGGGCACAGGCACGACGTGGGGGCAGGGAGACATGTCAGGGAGGGAGACATGTCAGGGAGGAGTCCGCTCGTGGGGGAGGGGAGGCCATCGCCAGGTGGGGTGGGGTGGGGTGGGGCAGACCGGTGTTCCAGGGGCGGGCGGCGGTGGCGGCGAGGGTGCGGGCGGCGGCCTGCAGGGCGCGGGGCTTGAGGTCCCCCTGGGGCGCCTCGGGGAAGAGGAAGAGCACCCTGGACGGGCCCCCACCGGCCGCAGCCCCAGCCCGGGTCAGACGGGCGCCCCCGCAGATGCCCAGCCACGGCCAGCAGGGCAGGGCAGGCAGCAGGACAGGCAGCAGGGCAGGGCAGGCAGCAGGGCAGGCAGGCAGCAGGGCAGGCAGATGGTGGGCGGGTGGGGCTGCGGGGCTGCGGGGCTGCGGGGCGGACCGGTTGAGGTCCTCCTCCATCTGGAGCTGGTGGGCCGAGCGGAACCGGGCCAGCAGCCGCTCCAGGATCTGCTCCCGCAGCCGCTCCGACCGGGCCACCAGGTTCAGCATCAGCATCCCGCCCGGCGCCAGGCAGTCGCGCTGCCCCAACGGCCGGCAGGCAAGCCGCCATGCGCCCCCCCCAAGCCCCCCCACCAAGGGATGGATGGATGGATGGATGGATGGATGGATGGATGGATGGAATGGGCGGATGGAATGGGCGGATGGAATGGGCGGATGGATGGGCGGATGGAATGGGCGGATGGATGGGTGGGTGGGTGGGCGGATGGATGGATGGATGGATGGGCGGATGGATGGATGGGCGGATGGATGGATGGGCGGATGGATGGATGGATGGATGGGCGGATGGGCGGATGGGCGGATGGGCGGATGGATGGGCGGATGGATGAATGGATGGTGATGGTGGGCCAATGGTTGGTTGTCCGTGTTGCCTCCCTGCCGGGCGGGCGGGGCGGGGCGGGGCGTGGCTGGGCGGGGCGGACCATCGCGTCGACCATTGCCGGCTCGACGAAGGCGGGCGCGGGGCAGGTCAGGCCCAGGGCGGAGTCCTTGCTGTCGGCGTCGAGCACCACCAGGTCGTAGCCCGCCGCGGCCCCCTCGGGGAGGCAGACCCCGGGCGCCCCCGCAGCGGGGGGTGCCGGCTGGTCGGCGGCGGGCGGGGGCGGCGGGCGCACGGCGGCCGCGACGGCCCTGAGGAAGGCCAGCCCGTCGACCGTGTGGACGGCCAGCTGGGGCCCCGCCTCGCGCAGCCCGAACCAGGCCCGACTCAGCTGCCCAACAGCCGCCCGGACGCCCGCCCCAGCCCACAGACACCCCCGCGGACACGGCATCAGCACTCGGCTGGGGTGGGCCGGGGAGGCCATCCGACGTGGGGGTGGTCTGTGGTCTGTGGTCTGTGGTCTGTGGTCTGTGGTCTGTGGTCTGTGGTCTGTGGTCTGTGGTCTGTGGTCGGGGATCGCGGGGCGGACCTCGACGACGGCGGGGTCGATCTCGAGGGCGTCGATGCGCATGCGGGGCCCGAAGTGCCAGTGGAGGAACATGGGCAGGCAGCCCGCCCCCAGGCCCACCACCAGCACCCGCAGGGGGGCCTCGCCGGCCTGCAGGGCGCCCGGGGCGGCGGCCGGGGCGGCGGCCCGCAGCTGCTGGGCCTGCAGGGCGGCCTGGTGGGCCTCGGGGCTCAGGGCCACCGGCTGGTCGCCCGTCAGGCGGCGCCACTGGTCCGGGCAGCCCGCCAGCAGGGCCAGCCCGCTCAGCTGCACGGCATGCCGCCCGTCCCCCAGGGGGGGTGGAAAGGCGCGGCGCGGCACGGTGAGACGCGGTGAGACGAAGCGCGGTAGCTACCCCTCCTCCTCCTCCTCTCCTCCAACCGCTCAGCCCCAGCCCCAGCCCCAGCCCTAGCCCCAGCCCCAGCCCTAGCCCTAGCCCCAGCCCCAGCCCCAGCCCCAGCCCCAGCCCCAGCCCCAGCCCCAGCCCCAGCCCCAGCCCCAGCCCCAGCCCCAGCCCCAGCCCCAGGGCGGGGCAGCGGGACAGCAGGGGGTCCCGTGGGGGGGACGGGACGAACCATGGCCTGCTGGTGGGCCGATGCGAGGGTGTCCCGGTCGACTTGCCAGCCCGCGTGGGGCTCCGTCAGCACCGTGGGCCGGGCCGCGGCCGAGGTGGGGATCTCAGCCCGCCCCGGCCCCGGCCCTGGCCCCGGCAGCGGGCGTGGCGGCGGCTGGTGGGGCGGGTGCGGCGGGGGCGGGGGCGGCGGCTGGTGGGGGGAGCATGGCCACCTCGGACTGGATGAGGTGGGGCGCGTTGAGGAAGACCAGCCGCCGGAAGACCACAACCCGGGCCGGGGCCGGGGCCGGGGCCGGGGCGGCGGGCGCCTTCTTCTTCTTGTGCTTCTTCTTCTTGGCACCCTCCGCCCCCTCCGCCGGGGCCGCGGGGGCCTCCTGGGGGGCCTCTTGGGGGGCCTCGTCGGGGGCGGCCGGGTCGGTGGGCGGGTCGACGCGCTCCTCGACCTCCTCGACAACCATCCGCCCGTTGAAGGCGCTCTCCGCCTCCCACAGTACGGCCCGGGTCCCTGCGCCCCCCACCCGCACACAACCAGAAGGGGCCGGTAAGCCTTGGGCGGGGCGGGGCGGGGCGCGGGGCGGGGCGGGGCGGGGCGGGGCGGGGCGGGGCGGGGCGGGGCGGGGCGGGGCGGGGCGGGGCGGGGCGGGGCGGGGCTGGTGGGTTGGGTTGGGTTGGGTTGGGTTGGGTTGGGTTGGGTTGGGTTGGGTTGGGCTGGGCTGGGCGGGGGGTGCTGGGGCAGGGGTGCTGGGACGGGGGGGGGGGGGGGGGGGGGGGGGGGGGGGGGGGGGGGGGGGGGGGGGACGGGAGGCGGGCCGGACCGAGGCCGTCGGAGGTGGTCATGTAGGGGATGACGACGGCCGGGTCGGCGGGGTTCTCCTTCATGCGGGCGAGCAGCTCGCGGGGGGCCATCTGCAGCAGGCAAGGGCTCAGCTCGGCCTGGACCCGGTCCACCGAGCGGAACAGGTGGCCCCCCGTGCGGCCCAGCCGGACGACGGCCAGCCGGCGGACCCGGGCCGACTCGGCCAGCTGCTGGTGGCCCTCGGCACTGGTGAACATCCACTCGTGCTCGCGCCCCTGGGGCACCAGGAAGACCGCGCACAGGGCCGGGGCTGGGCGCCCCGGGGCAGGTAGGGCGGCTCGACGTCGAGGATGCTCACCGTGTAGCGGGCGAGGCCGGCAGGGCCCCCCGGGGCAGCAGGGCCCCCTGGAAGGGCCCCCGGGGCAGCTCGGTGACCAGGCAGTCGGTCGCCATCGACCAGAGGGCCACCTCGACCGGCTCCGTCCCGGGCCGGATGCGCTCCAGCCGCGACCGCAGCCCCACCTGCCACTGCGCCACCCCACACAGACGCACGGGCAGCCACCCCGCCGCCCACCCCAAGGCACAAGACAGGACATCAGGCAGGGTTTTGGAGCGACCAGGGGGGCAGGGGGGGGCGGGGGGCACGGGGCAGGGGGGCACGGGGCAGGGGGCACGGGGGCAGGGGGCAGGGGGCAGGGGGGGCAGGGGGGGCAGGGGGGGCAGGGGGCAGGGGGGGGCAGGGGGGGCACGGGGGCAGGGGAGGGCAGGGAGGGCAGGGAGGGCAGGGGAGGGCACGGGGGCACGGGGGCACGGGGCACGGGGGCACGGGGGCACGGGGGCACGGGGGCACGGGGGCACGGGGGCACGGGGGCACGGGGCACGGGGGCACGGGGGCACGGGGGCACGGGGGCACGGGGGCACGGGGGCACGGGGCACGGGGGCACGGGGGCACGGGGGCACGGGGGGGGATGATGTGGGGGCATGGAGGGGCCATGGGCCGGTGGGGGCATGGGCCGGTGGGGGCATGGGAGGCACGGGGGGCGCGGGCCTGGATGTCCATGACCCGGCAGAAGAGCCAGGCGGCCGAGTCGGTCTCGACGGCCGTCGGGTGGAGCAGGTCCTCCCCTGCCAGCCAGGCCTTGATGTAGGGGGCCCCCTCCTCGGGGGCCGGCAGGGCGGGGGCAGCGGCGGCCGGCTTGGTGGCCGCGAAGACGAAGACGGGCCGCTCGCTCTCGGGGGTCACGAAGAGGTGCACCTCCACCCGGTAGCCCGAGGCGGGCCCGAAGGAGGCCAGCAGGCGGCGCAGGATGTGCTCCTGCAGCAGCGACACGCACACGTAGTGGCCCCCCGGGCGCAGCACCCGCTGGACGTGGCCCAAGACGGCAGCCCCGCGGGCGTCGATCTGAGGCAGCCCCGCCCCCGTCCGATGGATGGGTGGGTGGGTGGGTGGTATGTGATGTATGTGATATGGGATGGGGTGGATGGGATGGATGGGATGGGATGGATGGGATGTATGTGATATGGGATGGGATGGATGGGATGGGTGGGGTGGGTGGGGTGGGTGGGATGGATGGGATGGATGGGATGGATAGGGAGGGAGAGCAGTGACGGCATGGATGGGATGAGAGCGGCCGGCACGGGGACACAGGACCGGGAGGAGCGTCCCACATTTCCAAAGAGCCACGACCAGGGGTGCGCGACCGGGTGGTGGTGGGGTCGTGGCTGCGGGGCCTGGGCGGACCTGGGGCGTGTGCTCGCACATCAAGGCGTCCAGAGCGGCCTTGTCGATGACCGTGTGGAAGCTCTCGTCGGGAAACTGAAGATCGGTCATATCCATCAGGCGCCACTGCATCTCGGGGCGCGCCTGGGAATGCCGAGCCGTCATGTCGTGGATTACCGACTGAACGGGAGGAAAAATGTGTGGCCGCGGGCCGATCGATGCACAGACCTCCGAAAAGTCGATATTCGTAATATGGTGAATGCCTGAGTCGTACAAAAGGGCACTGAAATCACTGTTACCAGCACCCAGCGCCAAAACTTGGTCGTCAGGGATAATTGGTGGCATGAAAGGTCTGATGTGCTGAAATTCGCCATACCATTCGAACCCCTTTTTGCGTTGAGCAAAAAACCTCTCCCAGTAGCTTTTCTCGCCAAACTCGGCCGGTGACCGCGGAAGCAAGTGACTCATCGAGCTAGGACTCTGCCTCAAATGCCACAGAGATCTCCTCTCGGTTTGGACTCCTTCAGTTTTTCGATCCAGAAGGAAGCCGAGAAATATACAAACGAACCAAAGAAAAAATAAAAAAAAAAAAAAAAAAAACCGACCAGAGAAGCAAAGGAGAAACCTGGCGAGTGAGTGCAAATAAATGGTCCCAAAATCGAACCGAGGGGACCGGAGGAGGTTGAGAGTCACAAAAAAGGGGGTGCGGGCGCATAGGGAGACACCCGAACGACATGAGGAAGCAAAGCAGCGCTCACCCGAGGAGAAAAAGATACCAGAAGAAGAGGAATGGCCCCCCCATCAACGGACTGGCCTCCCAGGGGCATTTGGATTTTGAGAAGAAAGAGTGGGTGGGAGGCGAGAACATATGTAATCCGCAAATTCCTGTGTGAGGGGAGGTGGGAAATGGCGGGTGAGAAGCGAACCGCCGCCCCAGTTCCCACCGCCCCGCCACCACCACCACCACCACCACCAATACCGCAGCTACCGCAGCTAACGCAGCCACCCCGTTGCGATCAGGGAGGGCAGACCTCTAAGCTGACGCCCGTGAAGGGCTTGTCTCGGGCTGCTAGGAACTGGTCCACTTCTCGTGGGTCGAAGAGTGTCCCTCGTATACCGCGAAAAAGAACATGAATTCTGTCCGGTGGGGAGACCAGTCCGTTTTCGGCAAACGAAAGAAAATCCCATTGGAGACTATCAAGTTCACGGACGAAAATTGTGATTGCGACTGTGCGGCAAAAGCAGACCTTTGTAGGAAGCAACATCGCCTCATAATTAGTTCGGAAATCTGGTAGAAATGCTCTTGCTGTATCTCGAGCTTGTCTTGCTTCGGGTAAAAGGAAGAAAGGAGGTTTTTGAGGTCCTTCATCGTGAATTGGCAAAAATGCATCTCCTTGTGGTGTGAGAGAACCTCTTCGGGCGTGAGGTAACCCTTCACCTCTGTGAGGAAAACTCGTCAATAACTGGGCAAAATGGAAAAAAAACGCGCGAACCCGCCGAATCGAGGAAGTGAAAAAGATGGGTGAAGTCACGCGACAGATTTCCGAACTACCAGCTGTCCCGAAACAGCAGAAAAAATGTGTGTGAACTACCTCCGGGATGGAATGATAAACGGGTCTCGACGCCGGACAGGGATTAGACGGGTTCACTCCTGATTCATTGTTTACGCCCATGCCTTCAAAGTTGTTCCCGCTCCAGAGAAGAGAGAATAATTTTCCCCTCCTCCTCTCCGGGCCAAGGCTTGGATGGGCGCGAGATGGCCGCTCAAAGTCGCGATGGGTTCCGGTTGCGTGATGTTCCAAATCTATTTCCGAGAAAAGGTTACATAGACGAAGAAGACACCAGACTTTGATGGTCTTGTCGTAACCAGCCGAGGCCAGGAGGTAGCCATCGTGGAATGGCACTAATGAGGTGACAAATCCCATGTGTCCGGCCAGAGTGTGCGTCTCGGGGGTGTTTTTCTCGGGGAGTTCCTCTGTCGGCACCTGGACTGGCGGTTGCAGGGCGAGCGTGGGCGCCTCTGAAGGAGGTGCGGGGGGCTCCGGTGCGGGCTCTTTTGTTGGTGGTGAGGGCGAGGGCGAGGGCGAGGGCGAGGGCGAGGGCGAGGAGTGTGACTCCTTCTCGTCGTCCTCCCTGTCGTGGTTGCTCGGGAGGTGGAAGGGCTGAAGATCCTCCGTCCAAAACTGCCAGAGCGAGCCGGGGACCCCGAGAAGAAGCTTATGGTGACGCAAGGGCCCAGGTCCTTGAGGCCCACCCAGTGCGGGTCCGGGCTGCGGACCTTGATCTTGTAGTCCCACCCGGTGGAGGCCAGCAGCAGATACTCGGACTCGCACTGGGGCCGGGCTGCCGACCCGCCACGCATCTTGGGCAGGCAGACGGTGGTCTGGATGGGCTGCAGCAGGTCCAGCGACTCGCCCGCCACGGGTTGGGCGAGGACCGCCCCGCCGCCCCCCCGGGCCGAGGAGGCTGCCGCGGAGTGGGCCAGCTGGGGCTCGAAGACTCCCTCGCCCGTCTCCAGGTCGGGGCCCACCATCCACACGATGCTGCTGATGAAGTCCTCGTGGGCGGGGGCGATCTCCCGCGCACAGGTCATCGTCCGGAAATCCCAGGTCTGGCCCCAGCCCATGGGAAACGCACAGCGGCGTCAGTGCCGATCGGCGGAGAGGAGCACGAGCAAAGAAGAAACAGAGTTGAGCGCCTGGGGAAAAGGAGAGTGGGGGGTGGGAGGGAGGGAGGAGGAGGGGGACCTTGATGGCGCAGTCCCAGCCGGCACTTGTGACCCACTCGCCCGCCAGGGCTGCCGAATCTGTCGCCGCGGTTGTGGGGCCAGCCGCCGAGGGGCGGCGCGGGAAATGGGCCGGGTTGCTGAAGGGCGGCCCGCGGGGGCTGGCCAGGCTGCTGACGACGTCGGTGTGGCCGTGCAGGGTGCGCACGTGCATCTGGGTCCGCAGGTCCCACAGCTGTCCCGACACGCCCGGCGCGCACAGGCGTGTAGGCAGGAGGGCAGGGGCGCAGGGCAAAGGCGCGGAGAACGGACACTCGAGTGACGACCCACTCCATCATAACCCGGGGAGGTAGCTGCAATGGGGGCTGTAGCGACCTTAACCGTGCGATCTGCCGAGCCGCTGATGAGGAAATGTTCCGTCAACGTTAGGGCTGTCACGCGGCGTGTATGGCGCGCCTCCCCAGCCTGGTCGGCCGACCCAATGGTCTTCAAGACTTGCCCCCGCTGGACGTCCCAGATCTACCAGCCGCCAGATCATGCCACAGGGCAGTCAAGTGGGCTGGCAGACTTTGAGAGTCGAATCGGCAGAACCGCTGACCAAAAATCCTGCTGTTTGCGCAAGGCAGGTCACCCCGTCCGTATGTCCCATTAGAATCTCAAGAATCCGATAGTTGTGGAGATCAATGAGCTAGATCGTGGATATATTTGGTTAGAAGGGACACCGGCTATAAGAGACCCGAATGGCACCGCCAGAACAGCCAACAGCTGCTACATGATCCGACAAGACCAAAATACAGTTCACCGAAGAATCAGAAGGAAAATCTATTGATTCGTGGCATGCTAGCTGGTAGGACGCTTGTGCCTGTTTCTTGGGTTTTCGGCGAAAATCGTCTGCTGGAGGAGCGGGATAAGTTTTGATCGGTTGCAAAGACAGCTTCGCCGAAGATAAATTTTATCGACACAGCCGAGTGACCGCCGGTGTTAGCGTTCCAGATGGGTCGTCATGGGTTTCAGCCCAGGGGCATGATTAACCCCATGGTGGCTTTCCGGCGCCCTGTCGGTCCACAACCAGACAAGATCAAGGATTTTTTAAACAGGCCCCGTCCGACTTGGGGTCTGCGCGTCGCACATTGTCTGTGGCCAATCCAACACATTGCGGGGTAGATCAAATCCATGATATCATCAAGAAGAAAGAGGAAAAACATATCCTGGAACACTATGAAGAGCAGTCCGACGCCTTCCGTGCCGAACTTGACCGGTCTGTGTCGATTGCACTTGTCAGCTGATTCTTCATTCTGCTAGGAATCGTGCCGATCGCCTCGACAACCCCAATCAAGGAAAAGCCAAGGAGGGAGGGAAGGAGGCGAAGAAGAAGCATCACCACAAGCACCACCACAAGCACCACAAGCACCACCATCATAAGGAGGAGAGTTCCTCCTCCGCGGAGGAAGGAGAGAAGGATGAAAAGAAGACGGAAGACGAGGACGGAAGCGAAGGCTCGGGCTCGTCATCAGAGGACGGCGAAGGCAAAGAAGGTCTGCCCTTTGCTCGTCGCCCGCGTCCGAGCTCGAGCTCGCCTCACCCCTACCTGGCGCCCGCGCCCTGCTCAGAGTCGGACGCTTCTGCTTCTGCCGCCTCGAGCGACGAGGAGGAGAAGAAGAAGAAACACCACAAGCACGGCAAGCACGGCAAGCACAAGAAGGAGCGCATGGCCAGCCCCATGCGGCTGTCGGCCTTCTTCGGGAAGGACGAGGAGGAGGACGCCCCCGAGGAGGAGCCCAAGCGGCCCCCAACCGCCACCCCACCGCCGCCGCCCCTGGTCCCGTCCCCGCCCTTCCAGGTGGCCACCGTCCCTCGGCCGATGCTCTCTCCCATGGCCCTGAGCAGCCCGTTCCCGACCCTCAGCACCTCAACCGCTGGGGCGGGGGCCGGGGGGTTGGGCATCCTCGCCCTGCCCGTCGCCACCCCACCGCCGCCCGCGGGCAGTAGTGCTCTCCCTGCCCCGTCGGGGACCAACAGCAGTGGCCGGTCCAGCCGCTGGGATCGGCACAGCGAGAAGAGCCCCAGTAAGGAGAAGGAGCCCGCGGGGCCCGGCGAGAAGCGTGCCGACGAGGGGGCCGGCAAGGCCCCAGCAGGCGACGCGAAGGGGGACCCCGAGCCCCGCACGGAGAAGAAGGGCAGCCGCTCGCCCCCAAGCAGGGCCAAGAGCGACCGGGACGATCACCACCGGGACAGCAGCAGCGGCGGCAGCGGCAGCAGCAAACACCGAAGCCGCAGTCGAGGGCGCAGCCACCACAGCCACGACGGGGGTCGCAGCCGGAGCCACGATCACCACAGTCACAGTCACCACAGCCGCAGTCACGACCACCGCAGCCGCAGCCGCAGCCGCAGCCGCAGCCACGGCCACGGCCACGGCCACGGCCACGGCCGGGGGCACAGCCACCACAGCCGCAGCCACGACCGCCACGACCGGGGACACAGCCACGACCGCCACAGTCACAGCCACCGCAGCCACGACCGCGGGCACAGCCACGACCGAGGGCACAGCCACAGCCGGAGCCCGGAGAAGAGGTGACGACCTCCCCAAACGCACCGTCCGGGACGAACCAGCTTTCTTTTTTGCGAGTCTTGTTGTATGTTTTTGCTTCGCACGAAAAGATGGCGGCCGGCAGTCGGCATGTGTGCCTTTGCGGGCCTGTCGCTCAGTGGGCCCCGGCGGCAGCCTGGGGAACGCTGCCCGCTTGGGGGGCCTTCTGGGCGGCGAGCTTCTTCGCGTAGCGCTCCTGGGAGGCGATGATGCGGGCCCGGGTGCTGACCATCCAGCGGTGGGTCATCCGCAGCATACTGCCGAGGGGCATCGCCCAGAAGACCACCTCCAGCGCCCGGTGGACCCAGTAGGGCTGGGCCCTGCGCCCATCAGGGGATAACCAGCCCCGCGGGGTGAGATCCAACTTGCAGGCGGCTACAGGCAAGGGGCAGGCAAGGGGGGATGCAGGCAGGGGGATGCAGGCAGGGGGATGCAGGCAGGGGGATGCAGGCAGGATGCAGGCAGGGGGGGGGGGGGGGGGACACCGACCGGGGGGTGTAGCCGAGGTAGCGGAGCGCGTCGCGGGCCTCGCCCTGCGAGCTGCGGACCATGAAGGAAGCCTTCCGAAAGCCGCTCATGTTGGAGACGACGTAGAAGGGCCGGATGGTGAGCACATCGACCCCCGAGCCGCGCACCTCCTGCGAGAGGGCCGTCGCGAAGGCATCGATGAAGGCCTTGGTGGCCGAGTAGACGGCCATGGTTGGGCACGGGTACGAGCCCGTGTACGAGCTCAGCATGACGATCCCGCCCCGCTTGTGCCGCAGCATGCCCGGCAGCACCAGCCGGGTGACGGCCACGGTCGCCTGGGTGTTGACAGCCAGCATGTTGTCCACTTCGGCAACGTCCTGAAGATGGAACGGATCTGCGCACGAGCATCCGAAAGACGTCCACCAGATATTTCAATCGGATAATGGCTGACCGGGAAGCTTGGTATTCACGCCAACATTATTCACGAGCAAGCCGATGTCGCGCTCGCCAATGAAGTTGCGGAGTCCTTCGAGCCAACTCTCGCGGGGAAGAGAAAAATCGCAAATGTGAACATCAATCTAATTTCATAATAAAATGGGTCGGATATTCCTGAAGAACAGACGTTGGCGGATGGATTCCGTTTCTTGACTTCATTGACCGTCTCAGAGATGGTACCCTCACTGCGGCCAACAAGCATGAGAGAAAATCCCTTGCGCGCCAGTTCCAAGGCGAAACCACGGCCAACTCCACTCCCGGCACCCGTGATTAGGGCCCATGCACCCATTTGGGCACCCCAGCGGGCGGGGTTCTTTGGTGGCCGCAAGAAGGCCTCCCATACAAATTTCAAGATGGTAAAAGCAATAAAAAGCAGCGTCACGCAACCAACTGCCGAGGCAAGCGAGGAACACGTCATGATCATGCGAAAATACGGCTCCGGGGGCGAGGCACCTTTCCTGTCAAAGGGGATTTCGATGGCGAAGTGTTCCAACCGGGTTCTTGTGCGAGGTGCGAGTGCCATCTTTGAATATTCGTGCCCATACTTCCATTCACCGCCGAAATCCCGATCGTGACCCAATTTGAAATAAAGACAGCCAATGTTGCGGCAGTGGCCCTGGTGAGTCTCCTCATCCGATTCGCACAGTTTTTCGAAATTAGGAGCATGGAAGCGACCCAGACAGATGGCCCCACACAAGACTTCGGTGAAGCCTCTGACCCATCTCCGTCGTCCCCAACCAAGCCTAAACCATGGGGCAAGTTCGGTCCGGGCTCCATCCCGTCACTGACCACTTGACAGGTTTTCCCTCGTCCGCAGTCTCTCTCAACCCCGATTTCCCCCATGTCGAGTTGATCGAGCGGGACATCACATTTGGACGCCGGCCGGACTGTACCGTTGTTATTGAAGACATGCGCATCTCCAGCAAGCATTGCCAGGTCTTGTGTCACAGCTTTGCACCGGCTGACGTTGGGCGTTTCATTTCATCAGCTCATCTTGGAACAAGATGGCTCCCCCGGATCACAGGTGTTCATTCGCGATTTGAGGTTTGTGCTGGATGTGAATGTCTCAATTCGTTGAGGGAGAGTGGGGGGGGGGGGGGGGGGGGGGGGGGGGCTGCCTGCCGAGGGGCTGCCTGCTGGGGGGGCTGCTTGCTGGGGGGGCCGCTTGCTGGGGACCGCAGTTGGAGCGACGGGTCTGACCGGTCTCTTGTGTCGTGGTGGGGCCCGTGCCGGGCGGGGCTGACCAGCTCCAACGGGACCTTCGTCAACGGGAAGAAGCTGGGCCGGGGCAACCAGACCATGCTCTACAACGGCGACCAGGTGAGCCTCCTCAAGCCGCCCTCGGGCAAGAGCTGTCTGGATCCACCTCGCTTGCTCCCCATTTGCTGCGCCCCCATTCGCCACGTTGCGTCCACGCCGTCATCGGTCGTGTTCGTCCCATCCCGTGCCATCCTGTACCCACCGTGCCCAGCTGATACCCGCTCCATCCGCCACCCCCCCCCGCCACCACCACCCGCCACCCCCAGCCACGGCGCCCATTGCGTACTTCTTCAACCTGCTCAAGACCCCCAAGCCCAAGGAGGAGGACACGGTCCGCACGGGCGATCTGCCCCCCCCCCCCCCCCCGGTCAGCCGCCCTCATCGCACCTCATCGCACCTCATCGCACCTCATCGCACCTCATCGCACCTCATCGCACCTCACCTGGGCTGGTCGTGGCAGAGCGGGATCACCCAGTCCTACGACATCGGCGAGGTCCTCGGATCGTCTGTCGCCCTGCCCGCACATGATGCCCGCCCCCATGCCCGCTCACATGATGCCCGCCCATGCCCGCCCATGCCCGCCCATGCCCGCCCATGCCCGCCCATGCCCGCCCATGCCCGCCCATGCCCGCCCATGCCCGCCCATGCCCGCCCATGCCCGCCCATGCCCGCCCATGCCCGCCCATGCCCGCCCATGCCCGCCCATGCCCGCCCATGCCCGCTCACATGACCCGCCCATGCCCGCCCATGCCCGCCCCGCCCATGCCCGCCCATGCCCGCCCCGCCCATGCCCGCCCATGCCCGCCCATGAGGATGGCGGTGATGACCCCGTGGTGGTGCCCTCTCCTCCCACTGGCGCCCTGACCGACTGCAACGTGCCGGGGCCATGTGGCGCCTGTTGTGCGGGTGTGCGGGTGTGCGTGCGTTTGGGAGGGCAGGGGCAACTTCTCGACGGTCAAGATCGGGCTCCACCGGGCCACGGGCCAGAAGTACGCGGTGAAGATCATCGAGAAGAAGAAGTTCTGGCTGCAGTCGGGCGACCGGAAGGACGCCCTGATGGACGAGGTGCGCATCCTGAAGCAGGTCAAGCACCCCAACATCATCAACATCCGGGAGATCTTCGACAGCCCCTCCCACCTCTACCTCATCCTCGAGCTGTCCGTCCGTTGCCCCCCAGCTCGCTGCTCCCTCCCTCCTCCCTCCCTCCTCCCTCCTTCCTCCCTCCCTCCTCCCTCCTCCCTCCTCCCTCCTCCCTCCCTCCCTCCCTCCTCCCTCCTCCTCCCTCCCTCCCTCCTCCCTCCCTCCCTCCCTCCCTCCCAACTGGCCCCAACTGGCCCCCAACTGGCCACCAACTGGCCACCACGGCCCCTTCATCCGCGGGCCCACCCCTCGCCTGGTTCCTTGGCCGGGGCCGGGGCAGGGTGACGGGCGGGGAGCTCTTCGACCGGATCGTCAAGGGCCGCTTCCCGGAGCCCTACGCGCGGAAGATCTTCCGCCAGATGCTGTGCGCGGTGATGTACCTGCACTCGGAGGGCATCGTGCACCGGGACCTGAAGCCCGAGAACATCCTCTACGCCACCAAGGACCCCGACAGCCCCATCAAGCTCTCCGACTTCGGCGTCAGCCGGATGGTGGGCGAGGGCTCGTTCATGACCACCCTCTGCGGCACCCCCGAGTACATCGGTCCGCCTCCCGCCGCTTCCCGCCTGCCCCACCGCCTGCCCCTGCCCCACCGCCTGCCCTGCCCCACCGCCTGCCCCACCGCCTGCCCCTCACTCGAGGCGGCCTGGGTGGCGTGCGGTGGTGGGCGCAGCGCCTGAGATCATCACGTCGGCCGCCTCGGGCTACACCAAGGCCGTCGATCTCTGGAGCATGGGGGTCATCCTCTTCATCCTGTCCGCCCCTCTTCCCTCCCCACGGCCTCTCCCCCTCCCTGGAGGGTCTGCATCATGCATAGGATGGCTCGCTCATCGTTGGTTGTTGTGCGCATGTTGCGTCCGCGGCCCTGCTCGTGCACGTGGGGGCTGTGTGTGGGGCTGTGGGCTGCAGGCTGTCGGGGTATCCGCCCTTCTCGGAGGAGTCGGGGCCGCTGTTCGCCCAGATCACCAACGCCAAGTTCTCCTTCCCCGACGAGTACTGGGGCTCCGTCTCGGACGACGGTCCGCCCCCACACCCGCACCACCCCACCCCCCCCTGACTCTGACTCTGACTCTGACTCTGACTCTGACTCTGACTCTGACTCTGACTCTGACTCTGACTCTGACTCTGACTCTGACTCTGACTCTGACTCTGACACCTGCCCGCCCTCAACTGTTGGCCACCTGCCCGCTGCCTGCCCTTCTTGGCCGGTGGCCCATCGGTCATCCCCTCCTCGACCTCGCCCTCGCCCCGGTCGCGCAGCCAAGGACCTGATCAGGCGCCTGATGACGGTCGACCCGGCCCGGCGGATCAGCTGCGAGGAGGTCCTGGGCCACCCCTGGGTCCGGGCCGGCGAGGGCGACGGGCTGGTCTTCGTCCACGGGCCCACCCCCATCGTCCAGCACCCCGAGGCGCCCTCGCCCCCCGCCAGCGCATCCCCGGCGCCGGCGCCCTCGCCCTCGCCCCAGCCCAGCCCCTCGGGCTCCCCCTCGACTGGCGCCCCGGCGGCCCCTCCGGCGCCCGTCAGCGCCACCGCCAGCGCCACCAGCCAGACGGGGTCCCTCGGGTCGGCCCCCAGCATGGCCTCCAGCAGCCTCTCGGCGGGCGCCCCCGCCCGGCCGGCCCCCTCGAGCGGCATCACGGCCGTCTTCAGCAGCTGCGGCCTCAGCACCACCCGCCGGCACACTCGGCCCCCGCCGGCCGGGCGGTCTCCTCGGCCGGGATGGAGCTGGAGGGCCCCGCGGCCCGGGGGCCCCTCGACCCGACCTCCTCCGACCCGTGCATGCTCGCCCCGGCCGGCCTCCCCGCGGGCGGCTCGGTGGGCCTGTCGCCCTTCGACCTGGCCGCCATCGCCTCGGTCGGGGGCCAGCTGCCCCTCGCCGCCCCGATGGTCCTCGAGGACCGGCCCCCGCCCCCGCCCGCCACCCAGTCCCAGTCCCAGGTCCGGGCGGCGCCTCCTCCCCCTTCGCCCCCTCCGACCGCCCCAGCGGGTGAGCGGAAAGGCCCACCGGACGACGAATGGGGCGGGTGGGTGGGTGGGTGGGTGGGTGGGCGCAGTCGCAGTCGGCCCTGTCGGTGGCCTCGGCCAACCCGACCGCAACGGCGGCCCTGCTGAGCCCCGCCGAGGCTTCGCTGGCCCCCACCAGGCTGCCCGTCGTGGCCCCGGCCGCCCTCGAGGGCACCGCCTCGACCGGCGCCGGCCCCGCCCCGGCCGGCCGCACCACCCGCTCCCAGGTCCGCCTCCATGCCCCTCCCCCTTCCCCCTGCTCCCTGCGCGGGTCGGGGAATGGCCGACTGCACAGCTGCCCCTGCCCCTGCCCCTGCCCCTGCCCGCCCCTGCCCCTGCCCCTGTCCTGGCGCGGCCTCAGCTTGACCGACCCGGTGGTCCCTTTGGGTGGCCGGCCGCAGGACGGGGCGGGCGCGGTGCGCAAGCTGCCCACGTGGGCCTCGGCCAAGGGGGCCCCCAAGGCTGCCAGCGCGCTGCCCGCCAAGCGCAGCCAGAAGGCCGCCGCCGAGGAGCCCGAGGAGCCCGAGGAGACCCAGCGGGAGCGCCACCCGCGGGCCGCCCACGCTAAGGCCCCGCGGCGCAGCCGCAAGGAGGAGGAGAGCAGCCAGGAGGAGGAGGACGAGGAGGACGAGGAGGACGACGACGAGGAGAGCAGCAGCAGCAGCAGTCCCGACGACGAGGACGACGAGGACGCCTCCTCCCGGGGCGAGGAGGACGACTCCGAGGGCACCCCCAAGAAGCGCCGCGCGCCCGCCCGGCGGGCCTCCAAGCGGGCCCCCGCCGCCAGCCCCAAGAAGAAGAAGGAGAAGAAGGCCCCCGTCCGCAAGGCCGCCACGGGTTCGGCCAAGTCCAAAGCCAAGTCGTCCCGCTCCGGGCGCCGCTCCTGTTGAGCTGCCCTCTTGCCCTCTTGCCCGCGGGTCTGCCCCCGCTGAGCCGAGCCCAATCCCAATCCCGACCCCGGCCCTCCCCGCTCAGCAGCCCGGCCGCAGGCGCCCTGCCCTCGGATCTCTGAGCACCGGCGCGCAGTCGTGCGCCCGATTAGCCATTCGTATGTACCTTAACTTGGACTTCCCCTCTTCTGCTCCCTCTTCTGCTCCCTCTTCTGCTCCCTCTTCTGCTCCCTCTTCTGCTCCCTCTTCTGCTCCCTCTTCTGCTCCCTCTTCTGCTCCCCCCGAGCGGCCTATAGCAGCGATTTGGTTCGCGTGCTGCGCCCCTCTGGAGCTCTCCTCTCCTCCGTTTCTTCCTCGTTGTTCTCCATCAGGCGACCATTCGCAAGCCCGCTCGGGGGAGGGGGGGGGGGGGGGGGGGGGGGGGGTTGAGCGATGGGTGACCAGCGTGCCAATCCTTAAGAGCACTGCTGCTGGGCCGAAGCGCCTGCCGCGTCGGGCGTCTGCTTCTCCTCGGTTGGACAGAGCCGAGCCACCAAAAGACCCTCCTCATTCATATCGAAAATTTCATCCCAGCTGCCCAAGGGTTCGTCGTCGACGAAAGCTTGAGGCAGCGGTGGCATTTCTACGAAGGGGTGAGCGACCAGAATGGATCGGGACAGACTCTCGATGTGAAGAAGGTTCTTGAGAGTCATTTGGGCTTCCTTATTCCCGGCAACGTCAATGTTTTCATATGGAATCAGAAGGGCCTCAAGAAGTCTCACCAACTGAGAGCACGAGTACGCTGTGTGCTGACTAGGCACAATCAGATAAAATCGAGTGTTTCGTGCGACAGACTTGACGGAGAGACTGGTGGTGAAGATACGGACGCGACGACGCGTTGCCATTCCCGATTCAAATTTGCCAGGAGAGCCTGCCAAACCCCGGTGTTGATCATCATCGGCCGGTATTCAGTGCGCGTGCCGAAGTGGGTCAGAGCTCCGTGTGAAAGGTTCCTAATCAATACAAAAATACAAAAAAAGGAGTTTGACCGTCTCCGCCGACAAGGGCCCGGGCCGGAACAGACTGTTGACGCTTGAAAGGCTCATCACACGCAAAAAAAAACTTCATCCGAGGAGGAGAGACAAGCCCTCAAAAGGGAAATGGAACAAAAAATACCAACAAAAAAGTCCATCGACAAAGGAGCTTGTAATAACCAAGCGATAAGGAGGAGGACAAAAAAAAGAACACTCCACTGCGCAAAACGGACAGCACCACACACGTCCGCGCAAGCACAACGCGACGACATTGTTCGACCGAGAAAAATGCACAAGAAAGACGGCGACGAGCCATCCTATGGACGCGACCGGGGAACCGAGCCACCGCCAAGCAGAGCCGGCCAGCCCGGGCTGACCCGTGCGGGTGCGGGTGCCTCGGTGACCAGGGGCCAGCCGTCCGACTCCGGCCCGGCGGGGGGGCCAGCAGACAATTACAACTCCGACCCGTGCTGGGTAAAGAAGGTCGGAGTGCCTGCCACGAAGGCGCGGGGGGGGGGGGGGGGGGGTCTACATGCCCGGTCCGAGCGGCAGGATGCATGCGGGTACGGATGGGGAGAGGGCGAGACGGATGGGGAGAGGGCGAGACGGATGGGGAGAGGACGAGACGGATGGGGGGGGGGGGAGGGGGGACGAGACGGATGGGGCTGACGGAGGGCCCGAAAGAAGCCTAATAGCCGGATGGGCGGCTCGAGAGTCGGGCCATGCAATCATGAATCGTGCCCGGCGGAAGAGGGGCCCAGTCAGAGGGAGGAGAAGGGACGGAGGGGAGACGGAGGGGAGACGGAGGGGAGACGGAGGGGAGACGGAGGGGAGACGGAGGGGAGACGGAGGGGAGACGGAGGGGAGACGGAGGGGAGACGGAGGGGAGACGGAGGGGAGACGGAGGGGAGACGGAGGGTCAGAGCTTCCGCAGCACGGGCGGTGGGGGCGCCGAGGCAGCGGCTGTGCCGGGTGCCGTGGCCGTGGCGATGGCGATGGCTGGGGCCTGAGGGGAGCCGGCCGACCCGGTGGGGGCCGAGGAGCGGGCCAGGACGGCCGCGATGGCGGCGATGGAGGAGCCCTCGAGGGCCGCCGGGCCTCCCCCGGCCGGGGCGGGGCTGAGGGCGGGCGAGGAGGCCGGCGAGGAGGCCGCCGAGGATGCCGGCGAGCTGCCCGGGCTGCGGGTGGGCATCAGATGGGGCAGCAGGTTGGGGTTCATGAACCGGGCCAGCCCCGAGGTGGGCCGCGGGGCCCCCGAGCCGGTCGAGAGCTCGCCGCCCGCCCCCGACGGGGCCGTGTGGGGGGCCGTGTGGGGGGGCGGCCCCCCGGAGACCGTGGCCGCCCGCTGGGGGCGCACCGCCGGCCCGGGCGAGCCGCCCGCCGCGGGCTGACCGGCGGTGAGTGGGGACGGGGGCGCCCTGGCCGGCTGGGGCTGGGGCGCCGCCCCCGGCGATGGCTGGGGCTGTGCCGGCTGCGGCTGGGCTGTGCCGGCTGGCTGCTGGGGGCGGGGTGGGGCGCTTTCCACGGGTGGGGGCGGGACCGGCACCGGGGGGTGGGGTCGGCCGGGCGCGGGGGGCAGCCGACACGGAGGCCGAGGGGGGCCGCCCGGCCGGGGGCGCCAGGGTCGAGGAGGGTGCGGCGGGGGGTGCGGATGAGGGGGAGGAGGGCTCGGCCCTGGCGCCCGGGCCGCTCACCAAGGGCGGCGGGGGCGCGGGCGGGGCGGCCCCGGCGTGCTTACCGGGAGCGACGGGAGGCGAGGCGGGGGCGGATGGTGCCGGGGACACGGGGGCCGAGTGCGGCTGGGCGGGCTGCTGCTGCTGCTGCTGCTGCTGCTGCTGGGCGAGCGGGGCCAGCGAGCCGGGCCCCGCCGCTTGGCCTGCCGAGCCCGAGGAGGCCCGGGTGCGGGGCCGAGGGGCCGAGGGGGGCGGCATGACTGGCCCCGCGGGCGCCGGGGTGACGAAGGTGGCCGGGGGCGGCGGCACGGGCGGGGTGTGCGGGGCCGGGGGCTGGCCGGCCGCGGCCCGGGCCGAGGGCGACCCGGGTGCGCAGCAGGCGATGGTGGCCCGGTGGTGCATCTCCGGCCCGCTGCCGCCCCGGGGCTGCCCGCTGGAACCGGTGCCGGTGCCGGTGCCGGTGCCGGAGGGGGAGGAGGCGGAGGCAGAGGCAGAGGGGGAGGGGAAGCCCGGCGCGCGTGAGGCGGCCTGCCCGCCGGTGTGGGGTGACGGGGGCTGGGGCTGGGGCGGGGGCGGGGGGGGCTGGGGGCCCGTGGGGACCATGGTGGGCACCATGGGCGGGTCGGGGCCCTGGCCCTGGCCCAGCAGGGCCGCGTGCTCCTCGCGGTTCTGCAGGGACTGGCGGTACATGGCGTGGCGCTCCTGGATGGTGGCCACGATGCGGGCCGCGTCGGGGGCCAGGAACTGGCGCGGGGCGGGCTCCATCTTGAACTTGAGCCAGAAGGTGCCCGCCAGGGCGGGGTCCAGGAAGACCCGCTCGAGGCCCGCGAAGTGGATCTCCGAGCAGATGGTGGCCCCGTTGAGGTTCAGGATGCTGTCCGAGGTCAGCTTCAGCACCCGCTGCTGCCGCCGGCCGGCCTTGTTGACCTTCGTCACCCGGAAGGCCTGCCCGCCCCCCAACCAGGTCCCCAACCAGCCCCCCAGCCAGGCCCCCAGCCAGGCCCCCAGCCAGGCCCCCAACCAGCCCCCCAGCCAGCCCCACAACCAGGCCCCCAACCCGTGCCATCCGGCGACCGCGTGAGGATGCAGCCCCCGACATCCAGACATCCAAGCATGGGCGGGGCGTGGCGGGGCGGGGCGGGGCGGGGCGGACCTGTGGGGTGGTGATGGTGTTTGCGCGGACGGCCGTGGCGAAGATGTCCTCGAGGATCTCGTCCCGCTGCTCGATCGACTGGCACTCGTACCGCCGCGTGCGCCGGTCGGCCTCGGTGCTCGACTTGGCCGGGAAGTAGCCCACCTCGAACTCTGCCCCCCCCCCGCGGGCCCGCACAGAGGCAGGCAGGCAGGCAGATAGACACCCGTCAGCAAGGGCAGCCCGCGCTGGGGGGCGGGGCGGACCGGGGGGGAAGGGCCTGTGCTCGAAGCGGATGACCAGGTCGGGGCTGCCCTCGGGCCCGTGGATCTCCTCGATCTCCGAGAGGAGCCGCTCGTTGCTGATGCGGCTCGACCGGCCATCGATGTTCAGCATCGAGTTGACCGTCAGCTTGATCAGCCTGCAGCCACCCACCAGCCACCCAGCACCAGGCGCACGGCGCACGGCACACGGCACACGGCACCAAGCCCACGGCACCAAGCGAGCGGGCATCGAGGCCGTCAGTTGGGCCGATCCGATCCACCCCACACCCTCCTGGCCCCAGCCCCAGCCCCAGCCCCAGCCCCAGCCCCAGCCCCAGCCCCAGCCCCAGCCCCAGCCCCAGCCCCAGCCCCAGCCCCAGCCCCACAAGAGGCGGGAGGGAGGGCGGGAGGGAGGGCGGGAGGGAGGGCGTGCAGGCGTGCGGGGGGGCGGGACCTGCTCTGGCGCTTGCCCGAGCTGTTGATCTTGACGACGCTGTATGCGCGGGTGATGAAGTTCTTGGAGTCCTCGGGCAGGGCGATGGCCTCGGGGCTGATGAACTGGGCCATGTGCTTCCACTCGTACAGCTCGACCACCTTGCGGCCCGCCTTGGCGCTGGTGAAGGTCCGGGCGAACCACATCAGGACCCGGGTCAGGTTGTTGGGGTGCACGATCAGGATCCGCTTGAGGTTCTTCTTGTGGCTGCAGCCCCGACGACCCACAGCCCCGACGACCCACACCCCAGCCACAGCCGCAAGAAGAGGCGGTGAAGGCGGGCGGGGCCGCGGATTGTCGCCCTGCGGGGCGGGGCAGCTCTGTTCCTGTGCCGGTGCCGGTGCCGGTGCCGGTGTGTGCGGTGGTGGCCGTGTGCCATCGGGCGGGCGGGCGGGCGGCTCTGTTCCTGTGCCGGTGCCGGTGCCGGTGCCGGTGTGTGCGGTGGTGGCCGTGTGCCATCGGGCGGGCGGGCGGGCGGGCGGGCGGGCGGGCGGGCGGGCGGGCGGGCGGGCGGGCGGGCGGGCGGGCGGGCGGACTTGTGGGTGAAGACGCGGCTGAAGGTCTGCAGGAGCTGCATGATGAGGGCGCGCCAGTTCTGGGCGATGTTGGACCAGGACATGTCCACGACCAGCGTGTAGGGGCGTTGATGCCCGCCCCAGCACCTGGATGACGAAGCACACCAGCCGGGTCGAGTCCGCCAGGAACTCCTCCCGCAGCCTGCAGCCCCGGCCCCCCAGTCAGCCCCCAGTCAGAAGACGACCAGCCCAGAGACGTGTGGGTCGATGGCCAAGGGCTGAGGGTGTGACCAACCAGGGGTGCAGCAGGCACCGGGTGTGGAGGGGGGGGGGGGGGGGGGGGGGGGGACCTGGAGGCGACGAAGTAGTAGACGGGGCGGCCCTCGAGGTCTGGGGGCCCCTGGTAGAAGATGTGCGCCTCCCGCAGGGCGGCCGTGTTGAGCTCGTCCTTGTGGGCCAGCAGCGTCTCGTACTGGCCGCCCCACGGCCCGGCCGCCACCCCCCCGGTATAAAAGAGCCCCCGGTACAAAGAGCCCCCGGTGGGTCAGGGGTGGCTGATGGCTGGACGGATGGTGGCTGGGGAGTGAGTGGCGGCTGGTGGGTGGTGGCTGAGTGGGTGCTGGGTGGTGTGGGTGCCGCGGGTGCGGGCGGTGCGTCATGGGGCATTGTGGGGCGTACATGGGGATGGGGATGGGGATGGGGATGGGGATGGGGATGGGGATGGGGATGGGGAGGTCGGGCGGACGGTGGCCTCGCGGAGGGAGTCCTGCTTCTCGGCCTGCAGCAGCTCGGCTGCGGCCCCACCACCCGCGCCCACACGCCCAGCCCAGGCAGACAGGCAGGGAGTGAGGCAGGCAGGGGCAGAGGGAGTGAGGCAGGCAGGGATGAAGGAAGGGATGCGGGAGGAGCCCAGCCCAACAGGGCGGGTGGAACAAGGGCGTCAGGCCGGTCGGTGGGGCGAAAGCAGGGCAGGGCGGCAGGGCGGCAGGGCGGCAGGGCGGCAGGGCGGCAGGGCGGCAGGGCGGCAGGGCGGCAGGGCGGCAGGGCGGCAGGGCGGCAGGGCGGCAGGGCGGCAGGGCGGCAGGGCGGCAGGGCGGACCGTCGGACTTGGTGATGTGCAGGCTGGACTGGTTGGGGCCGGGCCCAGCTCCTGGATGAGGCACACGAACTCGTGGTCGTCCACCGCCTGCTGCTCCGCCACTGCCCCGGCCCGTCCGCAGCCCACCCCGCAAGCCAACACACACCCGGCGGCAGCGGCAGCGGGTACGAGAGGGATGATCAACAACATGCGCCCCAACCTCCCTCCCCCCCCCTCCCCCCCCCCCTCCCGCCTCCCGCCCCTCCCGCCCCTCCCGCCCCTCCCGCCCCTCCAGCCCCTCCCGCCCCTCCCGCCCCTCCCGCCCCTCCCGCCCCTCTCTCCCAACCTCCCGCCCCTCTCCCCCACCGATGGGTGGGCCACTCGGTGGGCGGAGGCGGACCCGTGCGAGCACTGGCGGGGCCCCCACCGAGGGCCGGGGCCGGGGCGGCCGGAGCCCTCGGGCAAAGCCGGGGCCGATGGCGGGGCTGGCGGGCGGCCGGGGCAGCGCCGTCGGCCTGCTGGGCAGCGCGGGTGCGGGCGGCCAGCCCCGAGATGACCTTCGCCCCGACTGCAGCCCGGCCCCACCAGGCCCACGCCCCACCAGGCCCAAGAAACACGCCCCACCAGGCCCAAGAAACACGCCAAGTGCCCCGGAATGGGTTGAGGCCCCATGCGCACGCACAGGCAGCGGCATGCAGGCCCTCGCGTGCCCCTCGTCCCGCCCGCCCGCCCGCCCGCCCGCCCGCCCGGTCCCCCCGGGTGGGAGGCACCGTGTGCGCATGGATGATCGCACATGCGCCAGATCACGTCCGGCCCCCGCCCACAGCAGCTGGGCCGACGGGGCCGGCGGGGCATGTGTGCGTGGGGTGCGTGTGTGTGCGTGCGTGGGGTGCGTGTGTGTGTGCGTGCGTGGGGTGCGTGCGTGCGTGGGGTGCGTAGCGGACCCTGTCGAGGATGCCGTGGAGGAAGATCAGGTCTAGGATGTCCAGCCGGCTCATCTCCACCGGCGGCCGGGCTGCGCCCCCCGCGCCCCCGGCCGAGCCGGGCCCGGGCTGGTCCAGGTGCAGGTCGGCCCACCCCTCGGCCCCTGGGCAGCCAGCCAGCCAGCCAGCAACCCAGCGGCCCCACCGTCGTCCCATGGTGAGCGAGCGCGGGGGGCCGAGGGCCACCCAAGGTGCTCAGACGCGGGGCGGGCGGGTGGCGGGCGGGTGGCGGGCGGGTGGCGGGCGGGTGGCGGGCGGGTGGCGGGCGGGTGGCGGGCGGACCGGGGGCGGCGGCAGGGTCCGTGGCCACGGCCCGCAGGTAGGCTGCCATGGGGCCCTGGTACAGGCCCAGGAAGTCGTTCATGCAGGTCATGAAGGGCTCCTTCTGGCCGAAGGGCACCCCGTTGGCCAGGTTCTGCCCGCCCGCGCAGCATCACCACCCAGTTAGGGCAGCAGCCCGAGGGCCTGGCCGGCGGCCGGGGTGTCCGTGCGGGCGGGTGGTGCGGCGGCCCGCAAGAGCATGACGGGCGGGGGTGCGGGTGCGGGTGCGGGTGCGGAATGGGAGGCGGGTCGGGGCTGGCGAGCGGACCTGGAGGACCTTGGTGACCATGATCAGGTTGCGCCGCTGGTGGCGCCCGGGCGGCTCGGTGCTCTCGACCACCCCGAAGGCCTCCGGCGAGGCGATGGCCGGGTTGAAGTACCTGCCACGCCCATCCGGCAGCAGCAGCCAGCATTATGGCGGACCGAGCGTGGCCACCGAGGTGGGCGGGGGGGGGGGCGGGGCGGCCGGACCTGAGCATGATGAAGCCGCCGACGAGGCAGGTCGCGTTGGGCAGCTTGAGCGCCTCCGAGTGCCGCGCCACACAGTGAGCGACCGCACTGCCACCCACCAGGTCCCGCAGGCCAGCCGCGCAAGGCAGGCGCAGCACAGGAACGAGAAGGCTGATGAGGGGCGGCCGGGCCATGGGTCATCAAGCAGGGGCAGAGGGGAGGCGACGGGCAACACGCCCCAACTGTACCGCCAGCTCGCCTGTGCCGGCCGTGATTGCCGGGGCCAGCCCGACACGAGGCGAAGGGCAAAGGGCGAGGGGGCGAGGGGGCGAGGGGGCGAGGGGGCGAGGGCGGCGCCGGGCGGACCGCATCTCGCGGGGCATCAGCCGCAGGGCCTCGGCCGAGGAGAGGCGCTCGAGGAAGGTCCGGCACAGCTCCGAGAGGGCCTGCAGGGCCCAGCCCCCAGCCCCCAGGAAGCGCGCGTACAGGCGGCTGAGCCACGGGGGGGGGGGGGTGGTGGTGGTGGTGACCGGCAGCAGCATCCGCCAGAGAAGCCGGACGGGCGCACAGGTGCGAACGGGCGCAAGGCCGACCTTAGCGTTGGCCTCGCGGATGGCGTCGACGGTCGCCCCGTCTGCCTGGGTGAGCTTCCTGAGCCCCGCCGCCCCCGCCCAGACACGACCGTGGTCAAGAGCCGACAGGGGGGGGGAGGGAGGGAGGGAGGGGGGACAGACTCGGGGTCCAGCTCCAACTGAAGCTCCTCGTCCCGCTTGATGA
Source organism: Paratrimastix pyriformis (assembly GCA_027972325.1). Lineage (NCBI taxonomy): Eukaryota > Preaxostyla > Paratrimastigidae > Paratrimastix > Paratrimastix pyriformis. The sequence goes on from JAPMOS010000018.1 coordinate 105,733, forward strand.
CGTCCCCCACGGGGGGTCCCAGCAGGGTCCGCAGGTACTCTGATCCAATCTTGCGCACGTAGGCCCCCATAATTTTGGCGGCCATCGAATTGTTCCGCAGAATCGTGGATGGGTCACTGGCGTTTCGCCGAAACTCGTCGGCAGTCACAACGTCGATGAGAGAAAGAGCAGAGTCACACGCACACGCGATATTCACAAGCACCGCCGCTAAGCGATCATAATCGCCGGACGAGGCCACATCACAAATACAAGGTGCATATCTATCAAACGAAATGAAACGACCGAGAGGGGAAAAAAAAAGAACATATGCACAGAGAAATCAACAACCGAACAGACCGTGGATTGGAAGTGATGAGTTCGACAAGACGACGATATCTGATGTCGGTTTCGCGAACTTTACTCATCCGCTGCCTTTGGTAATGTGAGAGATCCAGAAAAACAAGGACTCCACGGACTCTGGACTTGGGCGAGTGAACGGAGCGAAAAAGGGAGATAGAAGATTCGGCCCACTTGTTAATCACTATTTTCCGATTTGAATTCGGTTTTTGAATGGCCGTCTATGGACTTGGGTGGGGCGTCTACTTGATTGGGTCGTTCGTAATTGTATCTGTTTTGTTATTTTGGCTGGGCCATCACCTGAGGAACAGGTCTCAGTCGAACCCAATTATCTTTGAATCACTCTTTCCCGTAGAGTTCTCCAGCTCGTTCCCGCGGCTGTGTTTTTCATTGTTTCAATTATTCTTATCTTTGTGCCAAAAGTGTCGTCCACGACAGTCATCGTGCCACAAACTGTCTGACGCCCTTTTTCAGCCTTTCCAACTTTTCGATGCCTGCAGCTTGTGGATACACTTTTCATTACAAGGATTATTTTTGCAGTGTTTCTCTTCCTTGGTGCCACGTTCGCGCTGGTCACGTTGATCATTGTGAAATGGGCCACTCCAACGTATGCACAACCCCTGTGAGTCCAAAACACTTTCCGATCCGCTATATTTAGCGTGGTTTTTGCACGCCACGCCCGGTCGATCTTCTCCCATGGTCACCCCACCCCTTGGAACTCGCCGAAGAGTGGATGCGCCGCTATCCGAGGAGACCCCCTTGGCAGAGGCCGGATTTGACTGGAAACGCCGTGCGAATGCCTCTTTTCATGATGACGAAGCAAGCCATCACCCCCCAAAAGTGATTGCTCCCACCAGGGAATCGCAACGAGGATCAAGAAAGGCCGCACACAAAGGAGGCTGGCCCGTGGCCACGCGAAGGGCGGCGGGAGACTGTACAAAAGGTGAAACCGCGCTCCTCCTTCCTCCTCCCCGATCGTCATTTCCCCCGCGTTCATCTTGGCTCTCCGAGGAAAGCCGCTTTGGAACCACAGCAGACTGGTGACGCCGTGGTTGGTCGGTCGGGCTCAGCCGGGGGGATGTGGTCCCAGCGAGGGACATGCCCTTGTCAGGAAGCCGTCTGGATCAGTCACTTCGGGACGGGCGACGGAAATGTACACGATCTGAGGGACTGGTCCGCGGAAAGGAGCAAGGTAGTTAGCCGAGTGCGCAATCGCTCGGACTTCTGGTTAATCTTGGCGATAGTGCCCTGGGGGGGGGGGGGGGGGGGGGGTGAAGGTGGGTGGACGTTGCGGAAGGGAACAGACCCCTATTTGTTCGGCTTGTACAGTCAGATGTGAAGTTTCAGAGATTGTGGCATCCAGCTGACTCTGGGCTTTGGACACAGCGTGTTCCCGCTGGATGCGAGTTTGGAATGCTTCTTCATACAAGTGCTGAGTCTGTTGCATCTGCTGTTCGAGCGACTCGAGCTTTTTTGCGCTACAATGGGTGACATATCAGATCGCGAAAGTGCCGACCCGAGACAGACTTGGCGAGGTTGGTGCGACGAAGATCCTGCACTTGAGATGCAAACGTTTCACGTTGTTTCAATAACTGCAAATACAATTCTCGTTTTTTGTTGACGTGATCTTTGAGCTCAGCTTCAGTCGAACGCCGTTCCTCGAGTTCAGCAATCCGGCTTGCGCCATCTGCTTCGATCTTTTCACAATCTTTCTTCAAAACCCACAAAGAGCGTGCCTGCGCGGAACAGTTGTGAAGGATAGAAGTCAACCGATTTTGAATCTCATCCCGAACGGCAGTGGCGCAGCCCTGCATGGGGTTGATGGGTTTGTCACCCTAACCACAAGGTTAATGTCTCTGGCCGGATTCAGTCTGTGGCGAGTGCAGTCTTGGTGGAGGCTCCCTTCAGTTCGAGGTGCGAATGCTGCTCACAGACGACGAAACAGAAGTTGATGACTCTCAGACTCTGAAACATACACCTCAAACAGGCGCGCATTTGTTCGATCGCGATCCCCGTCCGCCGACATCTTTCCTGGCATCTCTCCTGACACCCCTTCTCCCACTCAGTCAAACATTTTTTCCGTTGGTCTCTGAAGCCAGATTCGTGCCTCTGTTTTGATCCCGAGGCAAACCGCTACAATCCGTTGTATTACTACGACGAATGGACGCGTTGCTTTGGTCTGCAGCGACCAGGTCGAGGCGAGTCGAATAACAGTCGATTCGCAGGCTTTCCTCGTTCGGCACACATGGTAATGGACAAAAGTTCCGGGACATTGCCCAGTTGGGAGCAAACCCTGGTTAGCGCAGCCTCCACTCAGGAGCACCTCAACCGCGCGGCCGGATCAGTGGGGCGACTCCTGGCCCTCAAGCCCTACCGCGAAGGCCCAGTTAAGGCCTTGTTGCCATGCGAGTCACTGACGGCCTTTTTTGTGACCGAGCGCCATATACTGACCGCAACACAGCTCCTGCCTGACCTTTCAGAGCAGGTAACGTGGATCTTTACGACAAAGGCCCTGGCTGCTTTTGACACCACGATCAAACTGGGTGAAAATGCTTACCTGGCTCATTTGCGCGAGGCCAATTCCCACCTGGGAATTGCCTTATTTGAGGTGGAAGATGCACCCCCCTGCCCACGTTTCTTCCGGCCGGAAGCGCGACTACCATTTAACCCGCAAAGCGACCTCCTCCCCGAACAACGCCTAGCCCTTACAACGGCAGGTCTCCCCTGTTGTTCCCCCGGAGCTCATCATAGACAAATCCATCGCCGACCCCTCCTCTATCGTCGTTCTGGCTGTCAGTTGTGGGCTACCACAGCCGGCTGACCCTCAGCGACGCTTTACAGCATTACGACAGTATTCCCCCAAACGAACGTTTCGCAATGCGGCCGCCCTTGGAAACTGAACTTTCTGTCTGTCGCGTTTTGATTGGAGTCGACCGAGCTCTGGGTTCTTGAGGTGCCACTTGATTATAAGGCACTCGCGCTTGGCAAGGTGACAGAGTTGATCTCTTTCGAGGGTCTCCCGCCCACCGTTCTCGGCATCTCCAATTCGTGCTCTCACGGGTCGCGCGGTGCGCCTCTGATGTTTGTGGAATTTGATAGCGGGGTGCTTCCTCCTCCGGGTCAGCGCACTGATCACTTGCCCCTGCCCGAAATCATGAGCCCCAGCCCTGATCCCACTGCAAAACGCAACGAAGAGCCGGCCGAGAGACGGGAGTGTCCCCCCCCAAACACCATCATGCCTTCAGGTGGACGCCCTCTTCTCCCGGAGCCGTGCCCGGCACCATCGGCATCCCCTCTGCTGGTGGCCGGAGCCCCCATCGAAGACCTACTCGCGCACCCACGTTTTTTGGGAATTGGTCCGTCTTCATATTCAAAAACGCACCTCCATCTTTTCGGAACCTTCGGGGGGCCCAGTCATCGGAGGCCAGGTTCAGAAGAACCAAAATCTTGCCATCTCGGTCTTCGATCTCGACTTCGTCTCCTTCTACCAGCAAACCGTGGTGCCCGCAATGACGAAGGGGAACGGACCAGAGAAACAGGAATTACCGCCACCCTGCGGGCGTCCGTGAACTTCAAGAAGAGATCGCCGGAGGGGTTGTCGATACGAAGAATTCCCACCAAGCTCCGAGGGTGACATTCTGTTCTTCGGACGTGAAACAGAATTTTTCGAAAAATTTCTGGGGGGGGGGGGGGGGGGGGGGTGAACCTGGGGAATGGAGAACGAGCCACCGACCTTTTCGACAGATACGTACGAGAAACGCGGGTCCTCTCGGTATGGGAGGGTGCATTCGTTTCTCGTGGCTTTGACATGACCTTCGCTTTGATACTCATAGAAAGTCCAACGCAGGATGATCTGGCCTGTGGCCCATGTCACATTCTCGAAGATCAAGTACGACGCTGCGCCAAAGAACGTGGCGTTTTCCTCGAGTGTTCCCAGGTTGAGCGCAGTTGATTGACGGGGCGCAAAGTCATATGATCCTTTTTCGCTTAAAACGGCATGTAAACGGGACGAAGTCGCGACCACAACACCATCTTTCTTGTGCGGAATGATCTCTCGCAACCCCAAATAAAAAACCATGCGACAGGACAGCGAGTGACTCCCCGGGACCATTTACCGAAGGCACCGAACAACAATGAGGCCTTTGACCGAAGAAGAGACCAAAGTTTTTTTCGAAAAGCTGAGCAAATAGTCTGTGTTCTTCATCTGGATCATGGATTCGATTTGGAACCTCCGGGACATGCAGCATCGGCAGAAACATCAGCCAGCTCATTGATCGCAAGGACGAGGAGTATTGTTTCCGACTTCACCGCGACAGAGTTTACTATGCCAGGTCTCACCACGAATAGCATATTTTTGTCTCACTCCATTTTTGGCCTGCCCCATCTTTTTAGCGAGCGGCTCGTTCGCGCTGCCGTTTCGGTTGCTCGGGACGATCTCGTATCGATCGGAACATGCTTTGGGAAGTTCACCAAGACGGGGAAGTTCCGCCTGCACATTACGGCCCTGGACATTCTCGCCCAATATGCCTTGGTCTGCCGTGCTTTTTCTGGTGTTCACCGCACTCCTTTCCGGCAGTTCAAGGTATGGGTCAAGCCGAACGCGGAGCAAAGCTTCCTCTACGGACACCACATTCTTAAGAGCGGCGTGGGTAAGATGACCGAGGGCACCCCACAGTCTGCCTCCGCATCCCTTGCCCCGCCAGCCGATCGCCATTGCCACCGCTTCCTGGGGTTCGGCCAGTTTTGGCGGGTGGTTGGCGGGGCATGGGCGCGGAGGGCTGTTCCTTGAGGCCTTCCGCTCACACGTCCGTCCCCCCGCCGCAGATACCAAGGGGTGGTCGTGTGCAACCTTGGCGACCTTCCGCTGGGCTTCGGTGTGACGGCCCGCTCGACGGACGAGTGCCGCGACCTCGACCCGGCCGCCATCGTCGTCTTCAACCAGGTCCGCCACCCCACCCCACCTCCCCGGTTGGCATGGGCACTCGCCCCAGAGGCGCGCGGACGACTCATCTGCTTCTGGGGGTTCTTTTCCTGGCCTCAGTCGGATATTGGCGAGTACCTGCGCGACGAGGAGACCCTCATCTGAGCGGCCCGCACCCCCCGCGTCATGCTCCAGCCCCACCCGACTCGACCCGACCCTGCCCGCGCCTCCGCTTCTGCCTCTGCCTCATCAGGCGGTCGGCGTCTGCGCCTTGTGGCTCCTCCGCACCGAGTTCGCCCAGCCGCCCCCGGCGACCACCGCCTTGGCGCCGCTCCATTCTCTCCGCGTGCCTCGGGGCACAATGTCCGGATGGATGGAGGACGGGCGGGCGGGCGGGCGGGCGGGGATGTCTCGCCACGTCGATCCCTCTGTGGGCCCTCGGGTCTTCCCCCTCCCCTCCCCTCCCCTCCGCTCCTCCAAACAAGCGTCTTCTCTGCCATCGGCCTGGGTTTGGGCCCGGGAGGGTAAGAGGGGGCTACGCTACGGGTGGTTCTCAGGCGGCGGGCCGGGGTCGCCCCCCAAACAGGGGAGCCAGCCCCTCGGGTCGTCCTGCTCCCACTCGGGGGCCGATGCCTGGAGCTTCCAGGAGGCCGTCGTCTGGGCCTCCCAGGGGGCCGACGACGCCCGGAGCTGCCTGGGGGCCGGCTGCTCGAGGGCCGCCATGGCCGAAGGGAAGGACCCCTCGGGCACCGGCCGAGGGGCTGGGACGGAGACCGCTGGCGGCAGTATGCCGTCGTCGTGAGAGGCACCGCAGCCGCCCGCGCCTACGGGCAGGGCCAGGGCCAGAGGTTCGGCCTCGGGGACCCCAGGGGCAAGGGTTTGTCCCAGGGCCGCGGGGCTGACGGCGGTTCCGCAGAGCTGGAGGGAGGAGGACGCGGGGGCGGTCTTTGGGAGGGTGGGAGGGATCCGAAGGGCAGACCTGTACGATGGCCAGTGCGGGGCACGAGGCGTGGATGCACTGCAGGCCCCGGGCGGTGATCAGGGGGCACCGGCGGATGTCGAGCACCCGCAGGCGGGGGCAGCGGGCCCCGAGGGCCAAAAGCGCCCCGTCCGTCAGCTGGTCGCAACCCGCAACCCGCTGGGGGAAGGGTAGGTCGGACAACGGAGTGGGTGACCGGGTGGAGCAGCGAGGCGTCAAGCCCGGGCACCGACCAGGGCAGCCAGGAGAGGGCACCACTGGGCCAGGGCCACCAGGGCCGCGTCGGCCAGGGCGCACTCGGCCCCCGCGAATTCCTCCAGACAGGGGCAGTGGCGAGCCCCCGCCAGCAGGGCCTCCGATGTGATGTGACCACACCGGGACACGTCCAGGGAGCGAAGGGAGCCCCCGCGGGCGGCCATCAGGCGGACGAGACCCTCTGGGGAACCGAGCGATGCTACCCCAAGCAATCACATCCACAGACCGTTAGTTAGGTTTGGGGTGTCTGAGAGATGGAGGTGCGCGATAGAAGTGTATTGACGGAGAAGAGCGGCCAGGGTGGAGTCCGAGATGATGGAATGCTCCGCCGGTGGAAGTTGTGAGAGATCTGCGCGAAGTTGGACCAATCGGGTAAAAAAATATACAAACCAATCGCGGTGCAATGTGAGAGGAGCTGTGAGCGTACTTTGTCAAGATGAACAGCGTTGTACTAAAAGTTTCATGTTAGTCCACTGAATCGATCGGGAGAGTTTTATTCGGACACCTGACGGCTTTTTTGCCGGGTTTACAGTGGTCACAATCAAATCGGGAGGGACGCAACATGTTCTCTGCCGCATGTTGGCCCACGGCCCGCACGGTGGGTAACAGTAGCCCACCCGCGTGTTCTCTCCCTCCACCTCCACCAAATGGCCAACGAAGACTGGTACTCGAGAACAGAAACCTGATTGTGTGCGCCGTCTTTTTTGAAAGCCGGAGCTGAGTTCACCATTATTTCCCCTCATTCCCTTAATGTGGAGGAGGCTGGGCGGCTTTCTCCGGGAGTGTGCGTCTCACTCATGAAGGTTGTTTTTTGGTTGTATTTGCGCATATTCAGGCGATCGGGGCGGTGCAATGGCTGACAGCAACTTGTGCATTTCCGATCCGACCTCCCCCCGGTTTTCGAGACACTATGCGGTTCCTTCTTGCCCTCGCCTGCCTGTGCTCTCTCGCTCTCGCTTCCTCAAATGGTCGTTGCATGGGTGTTTGCATGACCAAGAACGATCTTGAGGCCAGTGGCCTCGGGCTGACCAAGACTTGCCTCCCTTACATGTTTGCAACCGCGACCGAGCGTCGTTGCATCGACGACGAGGCCCTGCAGGTATAGTAGATTGATTTTCTGAAGGATTCTCTCTCACACACAACGGCGTTGTTTCCCCACCACGACTCTTATGCCTTTTTCAGGAGAACAGCACCCGCGTTGCTATTCGCATGGCTCTCCAGAACACTTCTCCTTGCTTCAGCCTTTCTTGCCCCTCTGCCATGTCCTCGTTCCTGTGCGCCCAGTCTTACCCCATGGTCCGTACCTGCTCCGATTTTGCCGGTTCTTGATTGTTATGTCCGTTTATTTATAGTGCGACGAGGCCGGGTATCTTCTCCCCACTTGCCGCTCGACCTGCCAGAATGCTCGTCAGCTCTGCACCTGCCCTCGGGAGGATGCTGCTGCGGATTGCCTTGAGTTCGACGGTGTTGGTCCCAGCTCGACTTGCACTGGTGCCGGTTTTGCCCTGCGCGCCAGCTCTCTCCTCATCGCCGGCGTGCTTGCTTTCTTCCTTTTCTAAACAAATATCCCTTCCCATCACCTTTTATATCATGAGGGAGCTTCCGGCGTTGTTTGATATTATTCTCGCTCGTATTTCCGCGAGGGAAGAAATTTGGCATCTATGATTCTTGGGTCACTTCACTGGTCCAGATGAATATGCGCCAGCTGTTTTTCATACGCAGCTAAGCATAATGGCTCAAAGACACGAGAACCCAAAACTCGAAACCCAGAAGCGTGGAGGGGGGGGGAGGAACAAACATCAAGGATGCTCAAACAGGAGGGGGAGGGTAGTCGGGGGGGGGGGGGGGGGGGGGGGGGGGGGTTAGACAAGGTCGAGGGGATTGACGGGGGTCTTGCGGCTGGCCACGAGGGGGGCCAAGAGGGCGTACCAGGCGTCGCGCTCCTCGGGCCCCTCGAAGAGGAACTCGTCCTCCTCGCCCTCCTCGGCCAGCGTCAGCCCGGGGGCCTCCTCCAGCAGGTCGTACCCGGCTGCGCCAGGGGGTCCGGGGAAACCGGGTCCTGTGAGGAGGCCGCCCCCACCAGGGGCAGAGCAGGAGTGGCCCCCATGGGGGCTGCGGGGGCTGGGCCGGGGGGACGGACCGCTGGCCTCCTCGGGCTTGCGGTCGTCGTTCCGCTCGAGGCGGCACCGGGCCAGGCGCAGGGTGCGCACCACCTCGTAGCTGGGCCGGGCCGCGTCGGCCCCGGGGCCCAGGAGGCCCGCCATCAGGGGCAGCCCCGTCAGCAGGGAGGACCGCTGCTCCTCGCGGCAGGCCAACAGCAGGTCGTTGAAGGCAAACAGGATCCTGCGCCACCGCAAATCGGGTCTCGTCACGAGGGCGTGTCGAGTGCAGGCCGTGGAGGGGCCGGCTGGGGGTGCGGATGAGGGGCGCAGACATGTCGGCGTGGAGGCTCCTGTAGTGGGCCGTGCCCTGCCTGAGGAGGCGCCGGGCGGGGCTGACCAGGGTCAGGCCCTCGGGGAGCCCCCGCAGCCGGGCCTGCAGGTCGGCCAGCTGGTCCTGGACCGCCTGGGCGCCCCGCAGGTCGTTGATCGCCTCGGCCACCTGCAGCCCGCCGGCCCGACCAACACCGGCCAGCAGAGAATGTCCAAAGGCTCAGACGGGGTCGCGGGGGGGGGGGAGGAGGAGGAGGATGAGGAGGAGGGATGGAGGGAGGGAGGGAGGGAGGGAGGGAGGGCCGGGCTGGCGGACCCCCGAGAAGCGCTCCATGGCCTCCTCGAGGGCCTTCCGATCGGGGGCCGTGGCCGGCGTTGCCTTAAGCAATTCCTGTGGGCGGGCGGGCGGATCAGGGGGGCGGATCAGGGACACAGCCGCCGGCCAGGGATCGCAGCGCCCGGGTGCGGGCAGTGGGGACGCCGGGGCTGTGCTATGCTGTGCCGCTGCCGTGCCGCGCGAGGCGGGCGGGGCGGACCACGAGGAGGAGCCTGTAGCGGGGCACCCGCTGCACGGGCTGGATGAGGAAAGACTCGAGGGTGGCCCCGTTGACCCGCTCGTCGGCCATGCAGGTCTGCCCCACACGACGGGTGGCCCAAAGAGGCGGAGACCCCCGCACAATGAAACGGGCCGGGGCAGAGCCTCATGGGGGAAGGGGCGGTGGGCTGTGCATGGGGCTGTGCATGGGGCTGTGCATGGGGCTGCGCATGGGGCTGTGCATGGGGCTGTGCATGGGGCTGTGCAGGGGGCTGTGCAGGGGGTTGTAGGGGGCTGTGCAGGGGCGGGTGCATGGGGCAGGTGCATGGGCGGTGCGGGGTGGGCGGTGCGGGGTGGGCGGTGCGGGGCGGGCGGTGCGGGGCGGGCGGTGCGGGGCGGGCGGTGCAGGGGCGCGGACCTGGACGAACTTGGCGAAGGGCCGCCGGGCGAGGGCCTTCTCGAGGGCTCCTGGAGGCGCCCGAATTGGGAGATGTAGGGCGCGTAGGCGGTGCGCAGGTAGGGGGCGAAGTCCAGGAAGGCGCCCCCCAGGTCGCCCTCGAAGCCCGGGCTGAGGCGCCGCAGATTGTGCAGAAAGAGCACGTTCGTCGCCCGCAGGGCCCAACACGGCCGCGGGGGGGGGGGGGGGGGGGGGTCCAGGTGCAGGGAGTTCAACTCACTGGGCGGATGGCGAGGGGGCGGAGGAGTGGCGGTGGGGGGCCGGGGGCGGACCTCGAGTCCGCCGAAGATGGCCTGGTGGGCGGCCGCCTCGAGGATGCGCTGCTCGGAGCAGGGCCGCGAGAAGACCTCCACGGCCACCCCCAGCAGGGCGCAGTAGTTCTCCTCCGTCTCGAGCAGCTCCCGGGCCACGTGGGTCCGCTTACTGACCGCCGTCCCGGGCCCCTTGGGGCCCCCAGGCGGGGCCGCGCCCCCCGGGGCTGGAAGGGGCCCGGGCAGCGTGGGACCCTCCAGCAGCATGGGGCCCCCCAGCAGCGACGAGGTAGCCGGCACGCCGCCGGGCGGCCCGTGGGCGGGCTTGGGAGAGGCGGCGCCCCCCAGGGCCCCGTGGAAGGGGGCCGCCCCCGCGGAGGAGCGCCGGGGCATGAAAGAGGCGGTCGGGGCGGCCCCCCCCTTGGCCGGGTCGGGGGGCGGGTGGTGGGTGTGGTGGGTGGGCACCATGGTGGGCACCAGGAAGCCCTCGGCCGGGTCGAAGAGACACATGGCCCGGCTGGGATCGCCCCGCCGGTCGCCCTCCCCCGGCAGGGGGGCCCCGGGCGCGGCGGCGGGCTGCAGGTCGAGGGGCGGGCCCTGGCCGGGCTCGGTCGACCGGCGCCCGTGGGGCCCCGAGGGCGAGGCCGAGGCCGATGGAGAGGGCGCCCCGTGGCTCCCGGCCCCAGCCCCGGCCGCCAAGAAGGGATCCTCGCGCGGCGGGGGCGGCGGCGGGGGCGGCGAGCGCAGCGAGGCGAGGGGCTGGGCGGCCGCGAGCAGCCCGGGGTCCATCCGGGGTGGGGCCGAGTGGGTATGCTGGTGCTGTGCCCCACCGCTCAGCTGGGCCACCCGGGGGGGCGGGGCCGGCTGCGCGTCGGCCGGGGGCCACGCAGGTCGGGTGGGGGTGGAGGTGGCCGGGCCCCAGGGAGGCGGGGTCGGCCCCCGGTCGGACTCGGTCGCCATGAACCCCGGCGGGGCCTCCGCCATGGCCGACTGGGACTGGACCTGGGTCTGTGTCTGAGCCTGGGCCTGGGCCTGGGAAGAGTGGGAGAGCGGAGAGCCGCCCAGCGAGGCTGGCGGCCGGGCCCCCGACCCGCCGGTGGCGGCCGGGTCGGGGCTGGAGGCGCCGGCAAATCGCCTCGGCATCCTGGGCAGGGTGGGGACAAACAATGGAACCACGGGCGAGGGGCCCCCCGACGGTCCGGATGGGGGTAGGGAGGGGAGGGGATGCGGCGGGCCCGGGGCCGGAGTGGTGGGGGGCGCCGGGCGTCCCGCCGGGCCGGGTCCGAGGGAAGGAAGGGGCAACGGTGCGGATGACGGGGAGAAGGCAGAAGTCTGTGTCGTGGTGGGCACCGGCGGAGGGGCGAGAGAGGAGGACGGTGCCGCGGTGGCATGGTGGTCCGGGTTGACGTCCAGGGTGGGGAGAAGTGGAAGCGACGAGCAATGAGCTTCCAGGGTGGAAAGGTGTATTGGAGGGGGTTGAGAAGTGTCTGGTGTGACTGGGTGCGATTGGCTGGTGCGAAGTCGAGAAAGAGGCGTGCCGGTGGGGGTGCGCGGCAATTCAGGAAGAGGGGGAAAGCGTTTTGATCGGGATCGACTTGCTGCCATAGCGACGCGTCCTGCTATGGCAGCCCAACCAACTTGTTCCTCCTCGTAGAGAATGACGGAGCCCCACTGGGCGCAGACTTCGGGGGCCGCATGCATAGAGTAGTCGACAGACCCCCGTGTGTTGGAATACCTGTGTCATTTATCATGGCGCAGGTGGCGTGTGCGGGGGTCTGCGAGCTGGGTTGATTTTTTTGCGGATTTTATTTTTTATATTTAGCCGGGAATTCTATTTATTTTCGCATTTTTTTTGATTCTTCGTGCTACGAATGCCGACCAGTCGATTTATGTTTCCGCGAATAACGGAACTGATAACGATGGCTGCGGACAAAGTGAAGCTGCCCCATGCGCGTCTATTTCTCGGGCGCTCACATTCATTCCCATGATTCCCGAAAATCATGCGCGCTTCATCATCCGACTGGCGCCCGGTGTCTATTCGTCTGTTCCGGATTGCGCACGGCCTGATTTCCTCTTTTTGTTCGCTTAGGGGTATTCTAAACACTGGATTGCATCTGTCACGGAGCAACGTGACCCTGGCCGGCGCCCCGAATGCCGTCATCGACTGCCAGAGCAACGGGAGCGCCCTCATCCTGGATCACGCCGAGAGCGCCGTCCAGATCGATGGGCTGATCATTCGGTCTGCTGTGCGCAGGGAGGCACCCCAGGGCTGAGCGCCTCCCCCCTCCGCTTCCCCCCCCCCCCCCCCCCCCCCCCCTCCCTCCCTCCCCTCCCAGGTTCTGTGGGCTGCCTCCGCCCATCGACACCGACGGCGCACCACCACCGGCCGCCGGGGGCCTCGGGCTCGGCGCGGACTCGCGCCAGACGAGCGCCATTTGGGCCTCGGGGGCCACCGACCTCCGGGTGACGGGCTGCCTCTTCGAGGGCTGCGGCGCCGCCCACGGGGGCGCCCTCTACTTCGAGGAGGGGGCCCGGCTCACCGTCGCCGACTGCATCTTTGTCGGCAACTGGGCCCACACGGTCCGCACAGGTGACGGCCCCGGCCCCGGCGGGTGGGGATATGGTGATCGCCCTCGGTTCCCTGCCATCGGGCGCCAGGCGGCGGGTGGGCGAGCTGCCCATTGGGCGGGTGGGGGCGATGGATGGGGGCGATGGATGGGGGCGATGGATGGGGGCGGCTCTGAGGGTGATCCTCAGTTGTGGCTCGGCCTTCGTGGGACCTGGGTCTGGGCCTGGGCGTGTGGTGCAGGGCGGGGCGATGATGGTCCAGAGCGGGCGCGACGTGCTCATCGAGAGGACCCTCTTCGACCAGAACACGGCCCACTGGGGTCCGCCCCCCCCCCCCCCCCCCCCCCCCCCCCCCTGCGCTGGCCCACACCCCATTGGCATGGCTGGACTCGCCGAGCTGAGCAACGGGCGAGGTTGGGCCGGCGCCAGAAGCGGATTGCGGTGTAGAGAGCCTCCTCCCAGAGCGTGCTTGCTTTCGGGCTTGTCCGCCTGTAGGGGAGGTCTTCCCGGGTGCGAGAAACGCCTACCCATGGCCACCGTTGGCCCGGTCGTGGGCGGTGGCTGATTGCCTCTGCCCTGGCAATGGCTGATAGTCTCTTGCCCTGGCCTGGCGGTGGCTGATTGCTGATAGTCTCTTGCCCTCCCCCCCGCTTGTCGCTGCGGGGCCGGGCGCAGAGGGTGCCGGGCTCTTCCTGGCCCTGCTCGACGCGGCCACCGTCCGCAACTGCACCGCCCGGGGCAACCGGCACGGGGCCCTGGTGGTGCACGACTGCACCTCGCTCGACGTCGTGGCCTCGGCCTTCCTCGAGAACACCGTCACTGACGACGGTCCGCGGCCCGCCCGCTCGGTGCCCCCCCGCCCCCCCCCCCCCCCCCCCCCCCCCCCCCCCCCCCCCCCATTACCCCATTACCCCTGACCCTGACCCCTGACCCCTGACCCACGACCCCTGACCCCTGACCCACGACCCCTGACCCCTGACCCCGACCCCTGTCCGGCCGCTGGGCTGGCAGACGACACCGCGGGTGCCGTGTCGCTGCACAACTGCACCGGGTGCGCCCTGGCGGGTGACGCCTTCCAGGGCAACCTGGGCGCCCCGGCGGGCTCGCTGTACACCGACGGCTGCCTCGCCCCGGGCGCCCAGGCGGCGGCGGCCTCGGCCCCGGCGGTGACGGTCACAGACTGCACCTTCGCCCGGGGCCGCAGCGAGGTGGAGGTGCTGCTGGGGGCCGACGACCCCTACGGCTCCGCCTCCCTCTCCGCCACCGCCACCGCCACCGCCACCGCCTCCTCCGCGGGCCCCCGCGGTCCGGCCGGCCAGCACGCGTCCAGCGTGCAGCTGCTGGGGTGCCGCTTCGAGGGCTTCGCCGGCTCGCACGCCATCCTGGTCGACGAGGCCAGCGCCCTGTCCGTCCTCGGCGCCACCTTCCAGGCCCCGCAGAGGTCCGCACACAGCCCTCCCCCTCCCCCTTCCCTTCCCTCCATCTCCGCCTTCCCCCTTCCCCCCACCCAGCCAGCGTCACGCACTGCCTCGACTAGAGCACATCGGGGCTACGGCTGGATGGGGTGGATGGATGGGTGGATGGATGGATGGGCGGATGGGCGGATGGGCGGATGGGCGGATGGATGGATGGATGGGTGGATGGATGGATGGGTGGATGGGCGGGCGGGCGGGCGGGCGCAGCGGGACCTTCGGGGGGTCGATCTTCGTGCGGGGCCACTCGACGGCCGAGATCAGCGGCACCACCTTCGCCGCCGGCCAGGCCCAGGCGGGCCAGGTGGCCGTCACCGACGCATCCACCGTCCGCTCGCTCGCGGCCTCTGCCCGCCCCCGGCACCCCCAGCGCCACCCCCGCCCGGCATTGCTTCCCATTTCGGCATCGGCATGGGCATCCCTTCCACATGGGCGCACTTTCCGCGTCTGCCTCGGGGTGGGCGGCGCCTGGGCGGGCAGGCCACCCTGACCGACTGCACCTTCCGGGGCTGCGCGGCCACCTACGGGGCCGCCCTGACGGCCGACGACCGGGCCGTGGCCACCCTGGAGGGCTGTACATTCGAGGACAACCGCGCCACGGCGGGCGGCGAGGGCGGCGCCATCCGGGTCGCACAGGAGGCCACCGTCCGCCCGCCCCCACTGCCCCACTGCCCCACCCACTGCCCCACCCACTGCCCCACCCACTGCCCCACCCACTGCCCCACCCACTGCCCCACCCACTGCCCCACCCACTGCCCCACCCACTGCCCCACCCACTGCCCCACCCACTGCCCCACCCACTGCCCCACCCACTGCCCCACTGCCCCACTGCCCCACTGACTGCCCCACTGCCCCACTGCCCCACAGCCGCCCAACACGGGGCACTGGCACTGGCGGGCGTCATGTGGACCCGTCTCTCTCTCTCTCTCTCTCTCTCATATTCCGGAAACCGAGCCACCGGGGCCCGTAAAAGGGAACACGAGAAAGACCGAAATCACCCAAGACACAAAAAGGGAAAACAAAAGGGAGGGAGGACCCCACCACCCCGCACACCCCTTAACGGGCGCGCACGAGAAGGTTTGCGTCGAACACCTCGCGCACTTGGCACGGGGGGCACGGGCAGGAGGTGACCGGCTCGCGAGCGCGAGCAAGCGCCTCCGCAGCGGCCTGGCACCACCAGCCGGCCAACTGGCCAGCGTAGTACATCAGGCACGTCGACATCCGGGCAAGCCACCAGTGTCGGGAGAAGTGGAGCTTCTGCTTGTCATACTGGTCCTCTCTCTCTCTCTCTCTCATATTCCGAAAACCGAGCCACCGGGGCCCGTAAAAGGGAACACGAGAAAGACCGAAATCACCCAAGACACAAAAAGGGAAAACAAAAGGGAGGGAGGACCCCACCACCCCGCACACCCCTTATACCTCTCTCTCTCTCTCTCTCTCTCTCTCTCTCTCTCTCTCTCTCTCTCTCTCTCTCTGGGGGCGTGGCAGGTGAACCTGGTCGAGTGCGTCTTCACGGGCGGCTCGGCGGCCTCGGGGGGCGCCCTGCTGGTGGCCGAGGACGGGACGGTGGTCGACCAGGCCAGCACCTACCTCGGCCCCGCGGCCGCCATCAACGGGGGCGCCGTCGCCGTCCGAGGTCGCCCCTCCCGCCCTCCATCGGGCCGCCTGGCCTCCTGGCCTCCTGGCCTCCTGGCCTCCTGGCCTCCTGGCCTCCTGGCCTCCTGGCCTCCTGGCCTCCTGGCCTCCTGGCCTCCTGGTCTCCTGGCCGGGGAAACCGGCGGGCTGGTTGGCTGCGAGGAGACGGCGGGGCAGGCGGTGCGGCGGGGGCCCGGATGGGGTTGCATGGATGGGACGCCGACAATGATGCTTGCTGACCGATGGCTGGTGGTGGTGGTGGCGGCGGCGGCGGCGGCGGCTGTGGTGTCGGGCAGGGGGCCGCTACATGGGGGTGGGCATCAACGCCACCAGGTGCCGGGCCGGCTCGGCGGGGGGCGCCATCTCCTCCGAGGAGGGCGGCCTGGTCGTCCTCACGGCCGCCACCCTCGACCAGAACAGGCCCGCCGGCCCCCCACGGACGCTGTTGGGGGGGGGGGGGTGCACTTCAGGGCCCGCGAGGCGATGGGGGCGCCTCTTCCCCTGCTGACCGGGTGGCGGGTGGGTGGGTGGGCCTTTGGGCGGGTCCGCGTCTCGGTCGAGCAGCGCCAGCGCCGAGGGCGGGGCGGTGGCCTTCGTGCGGCCCGTGCGGCCCGACCCCGACGCACCCGCGGGCCCCGAGCTGCCCCGCCGCCTGGAAGCGGCCCGCCTGGGCAGCCTCACCATGCGCCTCTGCCAGTGCACCCGTCCGCGCCCCCTCATCCACCGGCCACCAGCCTCGCCCCGCCCCATTCGGCTGGTCGCGACCTCGGCCCCTCCCCCTGTCGCCTGTCGCTTGCCGGCCGTTGCCTCCCCGCCCACCTCCCCCGCCCCACCCCAGGCAACACATCCCCCGCCCCACCCCTCCTCCTCCCCAGGCAACACGGGCGGGTGGCGCGGAGGGGCCGTCTCGGTGGCGGGGGCCGCCTGGGCCGCCATCGACGGGTGCCAGTTCGCACAGAACACCGCCACCATGGCCGGCGCGGTCCGCCGCCCCGCCGCCTCCCGGATAGCTCCTCCTCGCCCCCCTCGTCCCCTTCGCCCCTCCCTCGCCTCGGGCCCGGGCCAGGGCAGGTCTTCATCGACTCGTCCTTCCCCCTCCACGCCTCGCCTGCACCCGTGGGCCTGCTGCTGCCGCCGCTGGTGCCGCCGCTGGTGGGGGCAGCTGGAGGTGGAGGACACGAGCCTGGAGGTGGTCCGGAGCCGGTTCACCGAGAACGCGGCCACCTCCGAGCAGGCCGACACGGCCGGGGGCGCCATCTACCTGGAGGGCCCCCGCAGCGGGTGCGCCTGCAGCCTGGCGGGCCGGACGCTGGCCGACCCGACCCGGGGGGCGGCCCTGGTCGAGTGCACCGTGGCCAACAACACCGG
Organism: Paratrimastix pyriformis; assembly: GCA_027972325.1. Taxonomy (NCBI): domain Eukaryota; phylum Preaxostyla; family Paratrimastigidae; genus Paratrimastix; species Paratrimastix pyriformis. Next base: position 122,942 of record JAPMOS010000018.1, read on the forward strand.
CGGGGGCATCGTCGTCCGAGGTCCGCCCCGCACCCAGCCGCCCCGCCCCGCCCTGCATTACGAGATGATGCTGTTTGGCGGGGGGCCCCACAGACCAGGTGGCACTGCAGATGAACGGCAGCCTGGTGGCCGACAACCGCAACCCGGCCCCCCGGGCCATGTTCCCCACCCTCAACCTGCAGTGCAGCGCGGGCGCCTCCATCGACTTGGGCTCCTCCAACACCTTCCGCGGTCCGTGGAGGCCCTCAGCCCCGCCCGCCCGCGCCGCCCAGTCGGCACCCCTCCGGGGCTCGGGTGATTTAGGCGGCTTCCCTTGCGGCTTGGGGCCTGGGGCGTGGGTCGGCTGTTATCGGGGGTGGGGGCCGGGCGGGTCCAGGGGCCGGCGGGTTCGGCTGGGTGGCCTGCTCCCCGGACTGCAACGTCCTCTCGGCCCCCTGGTGGACAGGCGCGCCTCCCCTGCCCTCCCCCTCCCCTCCCCTCCCCTCCCCTCCCTCCTCCCTCCCTCCCTCCCCTCCTCCCTCCTCCCTCCCTCCCCTCCCTCCTCCCTCCCTCCCTCCCTCCCTCCCTCCCTCCCTCCCTCCTCCCTCCCTCCCTCCCTCCTCCCCTCCCTCCCTCCCTCCCCTCCCTCCCTCCCTCCCTCCCCTCCCTCCCTCTCCCTCCCTCCCTCCCTCCCTCCCCTCCCTCCTCCCCTCCCCTCCCTCCCCTCGGGACCGGTGCCCTTGCGGGCGGCGGGCGCCAGACATTGCCCAGCCGTACCACCTGCGGGTGGTGAGCAGCCGCTACACGGCCACCAGCGACGCCCTGATCTTCTTCGAGGTCCGCCCCGCCCGGGCCGCCCCTCCCCCGTCGTCTGCACCTCCCCCACATCGCCCGCCCTCTCCTGCCCCGCTGCTGAGCGGCCTCCCTGGGGTCCGGAAGCCGCCGCCCTGCCGTCCCCTGCCCTGCCCTGCCCTGCCCTGCCCTGCCCTGCCCTGCCGCCCCCCCGGCCAGTCGATTGTGGTGCAGGCCGACGGTATCCTCAACTTCCGGCCCCACTGCCGCCTGTCGGCGCCCTGGTCGGCCTTCGTCGCGGTGGCCCCGGCCGAGTGGGTCGCGGGCGCCCCAACCAGCTCACATGCCGCGGGATGGCATTCAACGCCACCGACGGCTGGGCGGTCTAGCCCCCCCCCCCCCCCCCACGCTGGGCCCACCCAGCTGGGCCGCCGCAACCGAGGTCTCACGGGATGGGATGGGATGGGATGGGATGGGATGGGATGGGATGGGATGGGATGGGATGGGATGGGATGGGATGGGATGGGGTGGGGTGGGGTGGGGTGGGGTGGGGTGGGTGGGGCAGACGAGCTCTATGTGCGCCTCTCCAACGACGGGTACCGATTCGGCGCCTCGGCCACCCTGGAGCTGAAGGTCCCCATTGGGGCGGGCACCATCGTGGCCATCGTGGTGCCCGTGGTGGGGGGCCTCCTCCTCGTGACCATCCTATGCTGCTCGGGCGGAGCCAAGCGCTGCTGGCGGTGCATGTGGGCCTCTCGGCACCCCGCCGTCCACCCGGCACTGGCCGACCCGAGCGCCACCACGGCACCCTCGCTGACCCCCACCACACTGACCCCGACGACCAGCTCCGCCTCCCCCGCATCCAGCCGCTCACCGGCCAGCTCGGCTGCCTCGCCACGGCCATCAAAACCCAAACGCGCTGTCCGGGGCCAGGTCTGCCCTTGCCTCCAACAAGGGACAAACACCAACTGCTTTGTTCCGGGTAGCCACCGAGCGAAACCGATTCTCTTCTCGGATCATTGCCAGCCAGAGCCGGATACACGTCACTCGCGTAATTTTGTTTTTATTTTCCACCCTACCTGCGCCTTCTTTCTCGGTCAATAATAATGTGATTCTCCGCTCGGGACCTGCCGGACAGAGAGAGAGAGAGAGCCCTGGGTTGGCGGCGCATTCCCCAACGATGTTCGCTGCTCTTTTTCTCGGTATCACCGCTTTCCTTTACTTCTCTTCTTATTATCTTTGGACAACGTTTGTATTTCTACGGGCCTTTCTTTTCGGAAAGCAAGCATATTCTCCTCTCGACAAAACATATTATCGCTCCCGGGTCGGTTTGCGCGACCTCGATTATTACGGTCACGTCAACAATGCATCATGTCTGCTGGTTCCGTGTGTTGAGCCACGTTGAAAACTTCTGCCAGATCTCACCATTCTCGAGTATGCTCGCTGGGATTGGTGGGTCCGGATGGGACTCCTCCCTTTTTCCATCAAAGAAGGTGTTCTGCCTATCCTCGCAGGCGTGAGGATTCGGTACCGCAAAGAGCTGCGCCCATTTCAGCCGTACACCGTTTGCTGTCGGGTTGCTTGCTGTGATGACAAATGGGTGTACGTTGAACAGGTCGGTGCCCCTCGTTCCGATGCTGCACACCACCGTTGATAGACGATTGAATGCCACGGAGAACTTTGCACCGTGGCCCTCATCAAGATCGTCCTGAAGCAGGGCCACAAGACGGTCCCCCTGAAGAAGCTCTGGGCACGGGCTTGGCCCCAGAAGCCCCTCGACGCCCAGCCAGCCGACGTTTGGGAGCGGGTGAACCTGACCATGAACGACGAGCTCCTCGGGCCTTCGGACGCATCGACATCACCCTCCCCCTCCCCCTCCCCCTCCCCCTCCCCCTCTCCATCCTCGGCTGCCTCCCCCGACCTTCCTCGGACATCCATCCCCGCCAACTAAGGGTCTCAGCGAAATGGTAGTCCCATCCCTGCGTTGTTCTAGAGCTTTGAGGCCGGGCGGGCGCCGGGTGTTGGGCTTCTCCGCCCCCCGGGCGGGCTGCCCGTCCGAGTGGCTGCGATGCCCGAGGTGGTGGAGGAGCGGACACCCCCCATCGTTGGGTCGAGCAGCATCCGGGCGAATTCGGAGTAGTCGATGCTGCCGTCGTGGTCCACGTCGATCTGGGCAATGAGCTCGTCGATCTGCCACCACACGAGGGGACGGAGCGGCAATGCGGATGCCAAACCGTGGGGGCGTCCAGACCTCTTGGGGGCTGAGATCAAGGTCGAGCTTGTGAAAAAACTCTCGAAACTTTGCCGCTGTGATATGACCAACCCCGTCGACGTCAAAGGCCTGGCAGAAGGTGTTGAACGAGCAATGACGACGACAGACTTTGAAAGCTTCTACAATTTCTTCCGGGCTATCTTCAGCCTCGATCCAATTATTTCGCATCAATTCAAGAAATTCGGAAAAGTCTATCGTCCCATTGCCGTCGGTATCCACCGACCGGAACATTCGCTCGGCTTCCTCAGTCGAAGCTTTTTTGCCCATGATGCCGATAACTTTAGCGAATTCGTGTGCATCGATCGTCCCAGAGTCATCGCCGTCAAATAATGTGAATGCTTCGCGCATTTCCAAAATCTCATCCTCTGTGAAATTGTGTTGGGAGTACTCGGATTTTCTGCGTCTCATACTTGGCTGTTGGTGCATGACGGGCGCCTTTGAGGCCTGGGGTGCCTCCATTTGTAAGAAACAGTGGATATTGCCTCGCGAGGAATCCTCATCCGCCGCGTGACAGACCCAAAGTCGATGATATCAACGTTCTCTTTGATTTGGTACATTGTAATTATCGAACTTGTTCTCTGGTGCCTTCTGGCGTTTCTTCCTGGTGCAGCTGGGGCGCGGATCGGACGCGCCTCAGAACGACTTCTTGCGATCCCTCATGTAAAGTGGGTGGCTTCAGTTTTGTTCGCAGTCCTGTCTTTGGTGTTCCTTTCGTCACTGAATGACACACGCATCGCCGCTGCGAACAAGGCCCGGAAGATGGCCATGGGCATCGTTTCAGCTTCCGATCACCTTCAACTGAACAACATCCTTTTCCGGGCCCAGCGAAATGCCTATTTGAGCGGAATGGTCCTGATTTTGGCCGTGTCTGTCGGCTGCACGCGAAGTCGTTTCCACACCTTGTTATTTTACAGAATTTTGTGGAGGACTACCCAGCTTATCCAGAGGCAGTCCGAGGCATCGCACAGCACCCGAACAACCGTCCAGGTGATCCGCGAAAAGCCGGAAACTTCCTCCGATCCCAAGAAGGCCTTGTAAATGAGGGTGGTCAAGATAACGAGCAGGGACTTCTACCCGTACTCGTCGTCCTGCGGAGGAGGGGCAAGCTTCGGAGGGAAGGGGCTGGGTTGGTGGAATGGTGCTGGGGTGGCTCCGAAAGAAGGAACCGGAGGTAGGAACTCTTCGGGGGCTCCGAACGGCGCCAGTTGGGGAAGGTGGCCTTCCGAGGAGGATGGTATGACGCTGGCAACAGTGTCGGGCGCCAGTGGCTGTGGAGGGGTGCATAATATTGTGGCGGTGGCCGTGGGAACACAAACTGCCCCCGTTGCCGCCGCCGCCGCCGCCGCCGCCGCCGCTGCTGCTGCGCGACCCTCCATGGCGAGGCGGGCCTGCTCGAAAAGTTCCTTCTGCTTGCGAATCTCTTCGTCGGTGAGCGTGCGGTTCTTCTTCTTCTTGATTTCCGACCGTTGCTAACCAAAGGAGGCAATGGGCGACTGGCTCGGCTGCATCAGACCTTTGCAACTTCTTTGTGTTTTTCGGAGACGTCGGCGAGACCTTCCTGGTACTTTTCCCAGCCCAGGTTCGTCAGGGCATCCATCACGTGGTTTTCGGCGATTGTTTTTTTCTTGGCCTTAAGTGTAACGGCTTTCACCTCACCCAACAGTTGTTTGAGAAAAGCTAAGATGAAAAAAAAGAGTGGATGAGCCAGACCAACCGCTAACAACAGACTCATGCAACAATCATTCACAGCTTCGCGCGCCTCTGAAGAAATTCGCACATTTGTCGGGAGGTGATCACGAATGATTGCTTGAAGAGCAGCTGCAGGAAAGGAGAAAAGGTCGGAAGACAACGGAAATGAAGACGCGGACATCTTGGAAGTCCTTCTTCGGTGCGTTCATCGGTCCCACCAGTTGGCTCATTATCGGGACCGTCGTCGTCCAGGATCATATGTTGGTGGGGTTTGGGTGCCTGGGGCACATCCATCCCCCTCTCTTCCATTGGCCTGCAACTCCTGTGAGGTCGGCTATGCAATGATTGCCCAAGTCTGTCACTGTGCGAGACTAACGAACCACTTCCTGATTGTCCCAAATACATCACAAACACAAAGAAAACCATTACTTCTCTGCGAAAATGCGCGAAAAACTCTCGCGCGCCTTGCGCAGATGTCTTTCTAAGAGGGCGGATGCGTCGCGGCAGAGCCAGCTACATGCAGCTTGGAGAAAGATTTCATTGATCCGGCTCAAGAGGTCCAAAATATCCAGAGGGGGCTGCTTCTGGCTCTCAAAATGCTCAATCACATCGGCTAGGGACCGAAGGGCATGAAGCGCAAACAGTGAGTGCACAGACCCAGATACAAGGTCGGTTCGATGAAAGCCACAACCCCATCCACATAGGAGCGGGGGTTCTCCCTACCGACCCCAGGAAGAGAACGATGAGAGGAGGAGCTCATCGGGGGACGATGGAAGCAGACACCCTGGAAACCCCCGTCCCGAGTCGTTTGGCCCCTTTGGCGATGTTGTGTCCGACGGCCTCCAGCACCGCGAAGACTCCGGTTTTCTAGGACGGCACAGAAAAACCAATTTGTGGGGGGGCGCTGCCAGAGGCGCGACGGCCTACATTGCGCCGGGAGGGGAGCGACCTTTTTCGCCTCGGGGATCTCGAGCTCGGGGACGAAAGACAGGCACGACGAGAGGCCGTTCTGGACGGCCACCAGACCCCTGTAGAAGGTCTCCAGCGCCTGTGAGTGCATGGATGTGGTAGATGCCGATTGTTTATGAGACGATGGCACCATGAGGGCAAGACACCGAACCCAATCGGGTAGCATTCAAAGGAAACAGCGGTGGGGCCATGCGGCATCCGGGCCTTGTAATACGCGCCGGGGCCCACTGCAAGGTGGTTGATCTGGCGGAGGACCAGCACGTGGTTGCGCATGGTCCCGCAGGCGGTCATCTTCTCGGGGAAGGCTGCGATGGGCGCCCCTTGCTGCACCCTGCCCAGCCGCCCATGCGAGGAAAGGCCAAAGGCGAGCGCGAATATTCATCGGCAGATGGACCAAATGGCGAAGAGGGACGGGCGGACCAAATGGAGGCGGGGAGGTAGAGGCGCGGCGTGAGCCAGGCCCCTCCCTGCATGGAGCGCATCATGATCCCCAGCAGCCAGAAGGAGCGCCGGCTGGAGGCCGGTGGGGGGGCGGGCTCCTGGGAGATGTCGATGGTGAGAAGAGCGCGAGGGGAGTGAGGCGAGAGTCGAGGGCGGAGGGGAGGCCGGACCGTGGAAGGAAAGGGGATCTCTTCGAACTGGATCTCAAACGTGTCCGGCGCAAACCCAAAAGCTGCGGGTGCCTAAATAGAACGTCGCATGCGACGTGGCTTGTGACTTTGAGAGCCAAACCATGGGCGACTCCTTGGATTTGGCGAGAACCGATGCATGAACCACGTCTGAAGGTTCGAGCTCCTTCTCCAAAAGAATGATACGATTTTGATAGCAGGTCACATAATTCGTCAGAATGGCCCGCTGCTCGAGAGAGACTGTCTCAAGGTGGGGGCTCATCAGGGTCACTGCTCTCCTGTACAACTCAATGGCCTGCTCATAATGCTCGTTTTGGTCTTCTTGAACGGCCTGTGCGGCCAATGCCTGCGCCTCAGAGAGAGACAGCTTCGCTCCTGCACACCAGGGGACTTAGGGAACCAGAACGGGGGATTTGAGGCTCGCTCCAGCAGTTTCAAACACAACACCGCTGCTGCTGCGTCAATGGAGGAAACTCCATCACCGCCACCCACCGGCTCTCCATCCCCAAATGGTCCTGCTGCTGCTGCAGCATTAGTAGCCACCCCAGGACAGCCTGGACAGCCCGGTGCCAGCCAGAGCGTTGGGCTTGTGCCGCTGTCTGACGGCTTTCCGGTATTTCTCACAATTTCTCTCGCCCGTTTGTTTTTGTGTTTTGGACATCGTATAGTCACGCTTTTGGTATCGCCCCTCGAGTGGGAGATAATATCTATTTTGTGGATGACGATCGTGTGGTCTATCCGGTGGGGCGCCACATTGCCATTTTGAAGCTGTCCACCCGGACGATTCAGTGGATTATGGAAGATAAGAACCGTGCGATCACCGCCATGGCCATCAGCCCCGACCGGAAATATCTTGCCGTCTGCGAGACCATCCTGGAGGGCGACGGGCCCCCGCAGGTCGGTCCCTCCATGCGCCCCGCTGCTGCCCGGGCTCGGGGGTGGGGTGGGGGGGTGGGGATGGGAGGTGGGGGGTATCTTTCTCACTGCCCTCTGTCCTCACGGCCGGGGCGCCGCCGTCGGGTTGGCCGCCAGATTTCGGTGTACGACCTGGCCAAGCGGAAGCGCTCCCGCATCCTGACCCACCCCGATGTCACCGACAAGGAGTTCACCTGCGTGGCTTTCACCGGTCCGTGGGGTGTGGAGGAGGAGGGGGGGGGGGGGGGGGGGGGGGGGGGGAGAGGGGGGGTGCCATCCCGTCTCGTCTCGCCTCGTCTCGCCTCATCCCCCATCTCTCCCGGCCTCGGCCTTGGGCACCCGGGTGGCGTTTGCCTGGGCGGGGGCCGCCAGGCGACAGCCGGGACATCATCGCCGTGACGGGGCGTCTTCCCGAGCGCCGACCCGCAGAACCCGCGGCCGGCGACCCCGGTGCACTTGATGGTGCTGTGGCAGTGGGTCAGCCCGACCCACCCCAAGGCCACGGTGGCCGTGGGGGCCCTGGCGACCCGGGTCTCGGTCCACCCGACCGACCTGACCCAGTTCGTCACCAGCGGGCCCACCTGCTCCGCATCTGGCGCCTGGCCGGCGAGAAGATCGCCCGCAGCCCGGCAGGCCACTCGCCTCGGTGGTCCGCCCGCCCCGGGTGTGTGGCGACACTGACAAACCCGGCACCACCATGGCGACACAGACAAACCCGGCACCACCATGGCGGCTTGGAAGACGGGGGGGGGGGGGGGGGGGGGGGGGGGGGGGGGGGGCACGTGGATTTACGGCGTGAACTCGCGCCCCCATCCTCTGCCTTTCCCCGGGTGCGGTTGGGTGGGGCCACGGTGCGCGGCAGAACTACACGACCCACCTGTGGAGCCCCGAGGCGGACCGGCTGCTGGTGGGGACGGACAAGGGCGAGGTGACCGTCCTCGACCGGGGCGAGCCCGCTGGTACAAGCCGGCCGTCCTGGGGGCCGACGTGCCCGTCCGCTGCCTGGCCCCCTACGGGAAGGGCTTCATGGCGGCGGGCGACGGGGGCCGGATGGCCATCTTCGAGATCGACCACAAGGAGGTCTACAAGCAGAAGGGGTCCGCCGCCGCCGGCCCCCCGGCAGCCCGTCCCCCCCCGTTGGCCATCTGTCCTTTCTCTCCCGCCTGTCCGAGCGGCGCCTGATGGATGGGCTGGGGGTTGCCGGGTGTATATGTGTGTGTGTGCGCCGCCGGTTGGGGGCCGGGGCGCAGGCCCATCATCCAGGCGCCCCGGGACGACCTGCCCGTGACGGGGCTGGCCATGGCCCCCAACGAGCGCCAGCTGGTCTGCGTGCTGGGCGGCTGCCAGCTCTGCCTGGCCCGCACCCAAGGTCCGCCCCACCGCCACCGTCCCTCTCCTCTCCCTCTCGCCCCGCCCCGCCCCGCCCCTCTCCCTCTCGCCCCGCTCCCTCCCCTCGTGGCCACCAGGCCCGCCGGTTTGATGAGGGCCGGGGCGGGGTCGCAGCGGGGACATAAGATGGCTGGCCTGGCCGCGGCTGACCTGCTGGTGCCCTCTGGGACTCTCGGTGGGCGGGTGGGTGGATGCGGGTGGCGGTGGCGGGTGGCGGTGGCGGGATGGGTCCAGTGATCGAGAGTGCCCCGGACTCGCGGGACGTCTTCCAGTACGTCGGCGGCGGCTCGCACGGCTCGGCTATCACGGGTCCGCCCCCGCCCCTGTCCCTGCCCCCACTGCCCCTGCCCCCACTGCCCCTGCCCCTGCCCCTGCCCCTGCCCCTGCCCCCACTGCCCCTGCCCCACTGCCCCTGCCCCCACTGCCCCTGCCCCCACTGCCCCTGCCCCTGCCCCTGCCCCTGCCCCTGCCCCCGCCCCCGCCCCGCCCCGCCCGCCCCGCCCCGCCCCGCCCCGCCCCGCCCCCGCCCCGCCCCGCCCCCACCTCGGCGCGCGCGTACCCTGTGCCATCCCCGTGTGGCGGGCTGGGCTGACGGTGGTGGGCTGACGGTGGTGGGGCTGACCCGTGGCTGTGTGGGCCGTGGGGGGCTGCCGCCTCAGGCCTGTCGAGCTGCGTGCGGAAGCCGCTGCTGGCCAGCTGCAGCGCCGACGGGTGGGTGCGGGTGTGGAACTACATGGACCGGCTCTGCGAGCTCGCAAAGGCCATGGAGAGCCCCGCCGAGTGGTCCGCACCGCCATCCCCCGCCATCCCCCGCCATCCCCCCGCCATCCTCCTGCCCCCTGCCCCTCGTTGCTTGCCCCTCGTTGCTTGCCCCGCCCTCCCGATCCAGGCCGCTGTGGCAGGCGACCCCCAATGGCCGCCCGCCTGTCGCCGCCGAGCTGACCGTCATCTCATCGGTCATCTCATCGGTCATCTCATCGGTCATCTCATCGGTCATCTCATCGGTCATCTCATCGGTCATCTCATCGGTCATCTCATCGGTCATCTCATCGGTCATCTCATCGGTCATCTCATCGGTCATCTCATCGGTCATCTCATCGGTCATCTCATCGGTCATCTCATCGGTCATCTCATCGGTCATCTCATCGGTCATCTCATCGGTCATCTCATCGGTCATCTCATCGGTCATCTCATCGGTCATCGGTCATCGGTCATCGGTCATCGGTCATCGGTCATCTCATCGGTCATCTCATCGGTCATCTCATCGGTCATCGGTCATCGGTCATCGGTCATCGGTCATCGGTCATCGGTCATCGGTCATCGGGTGGGGTGCGGGGCGGGCGGTTCCTGGGGGGGCGGGCAGCGTGTCGCTGCACCCGTCGGGCTTCCACCTGCTGGTGGGCTGCACGGACCGGCTGCGGCTGTACAACATCCACCACGACGGGCTGGTCCTGGTGCGGGACTTCCCCCAGGTCAAGCAGTGCAAGGAGGTGCTCTTCTCCAACGGGGGCCACCTCTTCGCCGTGGCCCACGCCAAGGTCATCACCATCTTCGCCACCTACACCTGCGAGGCCCTCTTCCAGCTCAAGGGTCCGCCACGCCACGCCACGCCACGCCACGCCACACCACGCCACGCCACGCCACGCCACGCCACGCCACGCCACGCCACGCCATGCCATGCCATGCCACGCCCCGCCACGCCACGCCACGCCACGCACCCACGCCCCCCACCCGACCACCATCCTCCCACGCCCATTTCATGCCCCCCCCCCCCCCCCCCCCTCCCCAGCGCACGCGGCCCCTGTGCGAGCGCTGCAGTGGTCGCGGGACGACCGGTACCTGGCCACGGCCGGGCTGGACGGGGCCGTCTACGAGTGGCGGGGGGAGGAGACCGGGGCCAGCCGCACCGCCAACGAGTACGTCGTCAAGGCCTGCCGCTACCAGGGCATCGCCTACAGCGGCCACCGGATCGTCGCCTGCGGCAACGAGGGCTCCCTCCGCGAGGTGGCCGAGGGCCAGTGCGCACACCACTTCCAGGCGCGCGACTGCTATATGAACCAGGTCCCCGGCCCGGCCCGGCCCGGCCCGGCCCCCCTGTGCCACAGCAGCCTTCCTCTGCATCCTCTGCACCCCTTCCTCTGCAGCACCCCTCCCTCTTCACCCCTTCCTCCTCTGCCCCACCGGCGCCCGCCCCTGGCCCGCCCTCCCACCAGCCCACGGCCCGTCAGCGGGGATTGGCATTGACATTGGCATTGACCTTGTCATTGGCGGGGGACAGCTGGCCCTGACGGGGGACAAGGCCCTCTTCGCGGGCACCAGCAAGGGCGTGGTGCAGGTCTACGGGTGGCCGCTGGTGGTGGACAAGCACGACGAGATGGCCGTCCACCAGGGTCCGCCCCGGCCCCTCCAGCCCCGCGCCCCTCCAGCCCCGCGCTACCACCGTCAGGGCGATGGCCCGCCCATCCAGCCGCCCCCCAGGCCGCCCCTGACTCCGACCTGACCGCTCACCCTCCCTCGCCGTCGCCGTCGCCGTCGCCACCGGACGGGGCGCGGGGTGGTGGGGGGTGCAGGGGCCATCACCCGGATGTGCACCGCGGCCGACGGGGCGCTGCTGGTGACGGGCGGGGAAGACGGGGCGCTCTTCGTGATGACCATCCACGACCTCGACTTCGGCCAGATGCGCCCCCCCAAGCCCATCGACGCCGCCGTCCGCCCGCCACCCAGCCACACCGCCACCCAGCCACCCAGCCACACCGCCACCCAGCCACCCAGCCACCCAGCCACTGCCCTCCGGCGCGCTTCCCATCCGCACGCTTCCCCCCGGCTGTCTGTCCTTGTCCTGGACTAACGGCGTGTACGGGTGTGGGTGCGGGTGTGGGTGCGGGTGTGTGTCACCGGTGGGCGGCGGCAGACGTTCTGGGACGCGTACCTGGTGGGGAAGGGCGACCTGGACGCCAAGCAGCGCGAGCTGGACGAGACCCAGGGCCGGGTGCGCGACCTGACCGTGCAGATGGAGGCCCAGCTGCGGCTGAAGGACACCCAGTACCAGGACATCCTCGCCAAGCAGCGCATGGGCGCCGACGACGCCATCAGGCTGGCCGAGGACAGGTCGCCAGACACGCCCCGCCCCCTGCCCACACGTGCCCTCGTGGCGCCCCACGATGCCCCGCGCCATCCTCTGCTGCCCGAGTGCCGCCATCCTCTGCCTCACGCACTCGTCGCTCATCCCCTCCCTCCACTTCCGCCCCCCTCCCTCCCTCCCTCCCTCCCCGCCCCTCACCCACCGGCCGGCGCCAGGGTGCGGCAGATGGAGAATCGCATCCACGAGATGGTGCTGCAGCACCAGGAGCGCCTCCGCACCCAGGAGCTCGCCCAGATGAAGGCCGCCGACGTCCGTCGCTGCTGCCCGCTGCCCCCGCCCCACTCCCGCCCCGGCCCAGCGGCCCCCCCCTGGGATCCAAACCCCCGAGGGTGCACGCTGCCCCTGCTGACATTGGCGGGTTGCGGGCTGGCGGCGGGGGTTGCGCTGGGGGGCTGGGGGGGTTGCGCTGCTGGGGGGGGTACAGGAGACGGAGAAGGCCCACGAGGCCGAGTGCAAGCGGTACAAGGACCACATCCGCCAGCTCGTCGACGTCCGCCACGCCCCCAGCCCACTGCATCCCCCAGCCCCCCCTGCCTTCCCGGCGCTCTTGCCTTCCCGGCCCCCCTGCATCCCCCCAGCCCCTGCATCCCCCCAGCCCCTGCATCCCCCCAGCCCCTGCATCCCCCCAGCCCCTGCCCGTTCCCCCTGGGGCACCCTGGCCGCGGGTGGGGTCCGAGCTGCTCGTCTTCTGGTCTCCGATTCTCGGGCTGCTCCTGGCGGGTGTGGGGCCGGCCGGGGGTGTGTGCTGGGGCCGCAGGAGAAAGCCGAGCTGCAGCGGGAGCATGCCCGCAAGCTGACCCGGATGGAGGCCGACTTCCTGCAGAAGAAGCAGCAGCTCATGGAGAGCTACCAGTCCATCGACTCGGTCCGCCGCCCCACCCGCTCCCACGCCCTGCCCACCATGCACACGGCACACGCCCACCCACCAGGCACACACCCTGCCCACCAGGCACACGCCCCCACATCACCACCCATCACACCCCGCCAGGGCCTGTCCCGTCTGGCTCCTCACCGCCGCCACGGGGGCATGGGGCTGTGTGTCTGGGGTGTGTGCCTGGGGCTGTGTGTCTGGGGTGTGTGGCTGGGGTGTGTGGCTGGGGTGTGTGGCTGGGTCTGTGTGGCTGGGGGCGCCTTGGCTGGGGTGTGTGTCTGGGGTGTGTGGCTGGGGTGTGTGTCTGGGGTGTGTGGCTGTGTGTCTGGGGTGTGTGTCTGGGGTGTGTGGCTGGGGTGTGTGTCTGGGGTGTGTGGCTGGGGTGTGTGTCTGGGGTGTGTGTCTGGGGTGTGTGTCTGGGGTGTGTGGCTGGGGTGTGTGTCTGGGGTGTGTGGCTGGGGTGTGTGTCTGGGGTGTGTGGCTGGGGTGTGTGTCTGGGGTGTGTGTCTGGGGTGTGTGTCTGGGGTGTGTGGCTGGGGTGTGTGTCTGGGGTGTGTGGCTGGGGTGTGTGGCTGGGGTGTGTGTCTGGGGTGTGTGTCTGGGGTGTGTGTCTGGGGTGTGTGGCTGGGGTGTGTGTCTGGGGTGTGTGTCTGGGGTGTGTGGCTGGGGTGTGTGTCTGGGGTGTGTCTGGGGTGTGTGTCTGGGGTGTGTGGCTGGGGTGTGTGTCTGGGGTGTGTGGCTGGGGTGTGTGTCTGGGGTGTGTGGCTGGGGTGTGTGTCTGGGGTGTGTGTCTGGGGTGTGTGTCTGGGGTGTGTGGCTGGGGTGTGTGTCTGGGGTGTGTGGCTGGGGTGTGTGGCTGGGGTGTGTGGCTGGGGTGTGTGTCTGGGGTGTGTGTCTGGGGTGTGTGTCTGGGGTGTGTGTCTGGGGTGTGTGGCTGGGGTGTGTGGCTGGGGTGTGTGGCTGGGGTGTGTGTCTGGGTCTGTGTGTCTGGGGTGTGTGGCTGGGGTGTGTGCCTGGGGTGTGTGCCTGGGGCTGTGTGTCTGGGGCTGTGGCTGGGGTGTGTGGCTGGGGTGTGTGCCTGGGGGCGCCTTGGCTGGGCGGCGCAGCAAAACGAGAAGGCCTTCGAGGACCTCAAGGAGGAGCTCAAGCGGATGGCCGACAAGTGCGACGAGGCCCTCTCCCAGGCCGAGGACGACGCCAACAAGCTCATCGAGCAGAAGGAGGGTCCGCCCACGGCCCCCATGGGGAGGTTACTCTTTTTTTTTTTTTTTTTTTTTGAGGGGAGGGAGGGGGAGGGGGGGAGGGCGAGACGAGCGATGGCCGGCTGGGTGACGACCGGGTGGTGGCTGGCTGGCTGGGGCTGGCTGGGTGGTGGCTGACTGGGGGCTGGCTGGCTGGCTGGCTGGCTGGCTGGGGGGCTGGGCAGCGGAGCAGCAGCGGCAGCTGCGTGAGAAGGACGAGGCCATCGCGACGCTGCGGGAGGACATCAACCGGAAGCAGTCGCTGCTCTCGGTGGCCGTCTCGACCGAGACCGTGGCCAAGGCCCGCATGGACGAGCTGGCCGCCAAGCTGGCCGCCCAGGGGCGCTGTACAAGAACAAGGAGGTCGAGCTGGTGCTGGCCAACAAGAAGCTCGACGAGCAGCGGAGCACCATCCAGGAGAAGGAGGAGCTGGTCATGCGGCTGAAGAAGGAGAACCAGGACCTCGAGAAGTTCCGCTACGTGTACGAGTTCAAGATCAAGGAGCTCCAGAAGGAGATCCGTCCGTCGGCCAGCCCCCGCCCCCCCCTCGGCCCCCCTCGGCCCCCCCCTCGGTGATGCCCGGCCATCTCGCCCGGCCCCCATCCCTGGCCCCCGCCCATCGGCCATCCCCCCCCCCCCCCCTCACCCGTGCCGCCGCACCTTCCGCCATCTTCATGGTTCCTCTTGGCTGGCGGGCTGTGGGGCGGGCTGTGGGGCGGGCTGTGGGGCGGGCTGTGGGGCGGGCTGTGGGGCGGGCTGTGGGGCGGGCTGTGGGGCGGGCTGTGGGGCGGGCTGTGGGGCGGGCTGTGGGGCGGGCTGTGGGGCGGGGGCGGGGCTGTGGGCAGAGCCGCGGGACGAGGAGATCGCCCAGATGCACGACCAGATCCGCGACATGGACGGCGAGCTCGAGTCCGACCACCGCAAGTTCGCCGAGCTGGTCCGGCCCCGTCGCCCCTGTTGCCCCCTGTTGCCCCCTGTTGCCCCCTGTTGCCCCCTGTTGCCCCCGTTGCCCCCTGTTGCCCCCCGTTGCCCCCTGTTGCCCCCGTTGCCCCCGTTGCCTCTGCCGAGAGGGCTGCCCCTGATGGTCGACTGGTGGGTGGGGGCGCAGCAAGCGAACAAGGCCGACCTCGACCTCAAGAACGCCGCCCTCAAGAAGGAGGTGGCCCTCAGGTCGGCGCCCCTGCCCTGCACCCCTGTCGCACCCATCCCCGCCCCGCCCCGCCCCCCGCCCCGCCCCCGCCCCGCCCCGCCCCGCCCCCCCGCCCCCGCCCCGCCCCCGCCCCCGCCCCGCCCCCGCCCCGCCCCCGCCCCGCCCCCGCCCCCGCCCCTGCTCCGCGCCTTCTCCCGGCCCTTGAGCGTGGGTGGCCCTGCGGCTCTGAGTGGGGTGCCCGCGGGTGCGGCGCGGCTTCTCACGGGGCTGCGGCTTGGTCGGCCGGGGTGCCGTCTGGGCGGGCCGGGGAGCAGGCAGAAGGTCTTCACCCAGGCCCGGGTCATCGAGAACTTCGAGCACGACCTGCACAGCGTCGTCGCCTCCGAGCCCCGGTCCGCGGCCCCGCCCACATGCTGCCCCACATGCTGCCCCACATGCTGCCCCACATGCTGCCCCACATGCTGCCCCACATGCTGCCCCACATGCTGCCCCACATGCTGCCCCACATGCTGCCCCACATGCTGCCCCACATGCTGCCCCACATGCTGCCCCGCATGCTGCCCTGCCCCACGTGCTGCCCCACGTGCTGCCCCACATGCTGCCCCACATGCTGCCCTGCTCACATGCTGCCCTGCCTCGGCCTCGCATGCTGCGCCTCCGCTTGCCGCGGCTGGGGGCGGCTCCCCCATGGGCGATGGGCCTCCTCACCTGGTGCTGGCCGCGGGGTGGGCGGGCGGGGTGGGGGCCCGGACGCGGGCGCGGGTGGGGCTGGGGGCTGGGCAGCCAATGGCCGGGGCTGATCAAGGCCCTCTACGAGAAGCACGTCGTGCGGCCGGCCGAGGCGAGCCGGATGCAGGAGGGCTCCGACGAGAAGGTCCAGGAGTTCGCCCGGCAGCGGGAGTTCCTCGAGCGGTCGGTGCAGATGCTGAAGAAGTCCCTGGGCCGGCACCGGGACCAGGGCAAGGGCGAGGTCCAGCAGAAGCTCGACGAGAACACCACCCTCATCCGGTCCGCCCACCAGCGCCCTCGCCCCTCCGCCTCGCCCCCCTTCCTGACGGCCCTCATCTGGCCCACCCCCGCCCCTGGCCCTCCCCTTTCCTGACGGCCCGCTCGGTCACGCTCACCGCGTCCCTGGCTGTGGTTGTGGGCTATGGGGCTTGGGGGCTTGGGGGCTTGGGGGCTATGGGGGCTATGGGGGCTATGGGGGCTTGGGGGTTTGGGGGCAGGGAGATCAACGACCTGCGGCGGGAGAAGCGCATCAAGGACCTCAAGATCCAGCAGCTCACCGTCCGCCCCGCCCCGCCATCACCATCACGCCCCGTCATCACGCCCCGCCAACCAGCCAGCCTCATCCGCCAGTCCCATCCGCCAGCTCCATCCGCCCTTCGTCCTCCCTCCCTCCCTCCCTCCCTCCCTCCCTCCCCCCCCCCCCCTCCCTCCCTATCGCTCGCTGCCCCTTCCATGGCCGTGCCCCCTTCCATTTTGTTGGAGCGTTTGGCTGCTGTGGTGGTGTGTCCTGACGGGCTCCCTCCCTCCCCGGGCGGCGTGGCGTGGGCGGCGTGGCGTGGGGACGGGCGGGTGCGGGGCAGGGCCTGCTGGAGAAGGAGCGCGAGAAGAACGCGCCCCCCGTGCCCAGCTCGACCTCCCCCATGGCCCGCGAATCCGGTCCGCCCGGCTGCCCGGCCCACTGGGCAGGGGTGTTGACGGGGGTATGTTGACGGGGGCGCGGCTCACTGGGCGCGGCTCACTGGGCGCGGCTCACTGGGCGCGGCTCACTGGGCGCGGCTCACTGGGCGCGGCTCGCTGGGCGCGGCTCACTGGGCGCGGCTCGCTGGGCGCGGCTCACTGGGCGCGGCTCACTGGGCGCGGCTCACTGGGCGCGGCTCTGGGCGGGGTGGCGGGCTCCTGGTGGGGCGGGCAGAGGAGGAGGAGACCCCCAACGGGCGCCGCTCGGCCCCGCCGGGCCGGCTGATCAAGGGCTCCACAAAGCAGTGGGCCGAGGTCACAAGGTCGGCCCCTCATGCCCCTCAGGGCCGTCTGGCTCACTCTGTGCGCATGGGGCTGGCGTCGGACCTGCCGGGGCTGGGACCTGCCGGGGCCTGGCCTGGGACATGGCTCACTCTTGACGCCTGGGTGCTGCTGGGTGCTGCTGGGTGCTGCTGGGTGCTGCTGGGTGCTGCTGGGTGCTGCTGGGTGCTGCTGGGTGCTGCTGGGTGCTGCTGGGTGCTGCTGGGTGCTGCTGGGTGCTGGTGGCGGTGTGGCGGTGTGGTGCGGCAGCGAGCGGTCGCGGGTGGCGGCCCTGATCGGGCAGCTGGAGGCCAACAACCGGGAGATGGAGATCCAGAAGGACCTCATCCGCCGCCTGCGGGACCACCTCCAGGACCTCCTCGCGGGCGGCATCGCCAGCCCGGCTGCCCTCCAGGGGGTCGTCGCGGCCCTCCAAGGCGCCGGTCCGCCACCCTGCCCCCCTTTCGGGCCGCCCCGCCTCCATCCGCTTGCCCTCATCGTCACGCCCCTTCCCCTCTTCTGCTGTTTTTCGCGCCGCGTTGGCCGCCCCAGCCCCCCACACGCCCCCGGATGGCGTCAGGCCCGGCTCGCGCCAGGGCGGGGCCGATGGGGGGGTGTCCTCTCCGCCCGACCTGAGCCCGCCGCGAGAGAGGCCCTCGGCGTCGATGGCGCCCACGCCCCCACTTGCCTCGCGGCTGGTCGCCTCCCCGGCCAGCGCCAGGCTGCCACCGGCTGGTCTTTTGCACCCCGGCGGGATGCCCGTGCCCCCATCATCTCCTGGGGGTCTCCCGTCAACACCCCCAGGGGGAAGGAGACTGCCGGCCTTGAGCAGCACCCCCACCGCGATCAGCGGCACCCCGTCCATCCTCCAAGAATCTGGCACGCCCACCCCAATGGCGGCCCCGGCCCCCAAGAGTGGCCGAAGGTGACGAGAGGTCCAGTAGTCCTCCGTTCGGCCAGGTGTACATTTAGTCCCCATTCTCTGGTTTCATCAAGAGCTGTGCGGTTTCGGTTCAGCAATTGATTTCGATCGCCTTGTCATCTGGTTTGGCTGTGGCGGATCGGGAACCTCCTCCAGAGAGGCGCCAAGGTTTTGTGTCAAAAACTGCGCCAAACCAACCCGGGTCACCCAGCTCTGGTGTGTTTTTTTTCAGTCCTTCGAAGTCGGAGTTTCTCACCATTTCCTCCATTTTTTGTCCTTTTTTGCGGATTTTCCCTCCTTTTCCCCCACTTTTTCTTCGGATTCCCTAGTTTGGAAACTCACAACATCAGCATCTCAGTTTCATAAGTGGCGAATCATTAAACAATTCTCGAATGGATTCAATTCTCACCTTCTCCTGCGCTTCGGAGAACCGTTGCTCTGACACCGTCTTCCTGTTCGGTAAGAAAGTCGGTATGCGGGTCATGCGGTGCTTTTAGCGTTCAGCAACAGCTGACTCAAGCTGGCTATCAGCCGCTCGAGGGCCTCCCGGTTCCTTTTGGCCTCGAAGATGCGCTCCACCAGCTTCCCAAGGATGCGGACCTGATCGCTGTGGTCTCGAAAGATGAGCTCGACAACTGCATGGGATCTATTGTGGGAATGATTGAGGACTCCACTGTCCGTCTCAACATTGTCGGTGAGCTTCCTCGGCGTTCTGGCTTGACGACTCTCCTCGACGTCTGCTCCATTCTGGGCGTTGACGTTTGCTCGTCGGTGACCATCAGCCTGGACCCCAAGACCCAGAAGTCTCTGGCGAAGTCCCTGCTTTTCCTCGGCTTCTCTCCCATGAAGTCCGGCCCTGCCCAGGATGTCATGCAGATGACCTATGTCGTTGTCTGTTCGCTGTGTCACCACACTCCTTCATTTCCCGCACTCTTCCCGTCCAGGCTCCTGCTCGTGCTTAAAGGGAAGCAATGCACGCCCGATTGACGATCGTGTTTTCTCTGGCCGCCTCTCCCACCGAAAGTCCGATGACGCGAGGGGTGAAGGGGTGCTCCGTTCGATTCTCTTCAGTGCGCGTTGGGTTGAGCGCCTCAGTGCGGCGACCGTGCGCGGTTGCTGCCTTCACCGCAGCCTCTCAAGGATGTGGGAATCGAGTAGGGGGTGAGGTAGGCCGGGGGGAATTTCGATCGTCGCTCGTGATTGTGCGTTTGTTTGCCAATAAGACACCGCCCCGCTTCGTGCCCCGCTTCGAGGGTGGTGGGTCCGGTTGATGTTTTGGCGCGCGGGGAGAGGGCAGGGGGATGGGGGAACGGGTGGGGCGGGGTGCGCCTCAAGTGCGCTTCTTGTGGTGGTGCGACTGGCGGCCGCCGGCGGGCTTTGCGGCAGCGCGGGCGCCCTTCTTGGCGGCGGACATCATCTTCTCGAAGCCCCGGGCGACGGCCTTCCGGTTCCTGCGGCCCCCCCAATCCGACCCGGCGAGCGCAGACCACCCGCCACCGCCGCCCGGCCCGCATGAGCCACCACACCGCCGCCCGGGCATGGGCGGGCACAGGGCCGGAGGAGGGGGGCGGACCGTTTGTTGACGTTGGCGGGGTCGAGGGTGATGTACGCGTAGGGGTCGGCCTTGCCCTTCTTCGTCATGTCGCCCGCAGCCTAGGGCCCCGATGGCAACGGGAAAGGAAAAGGGGCGCCCGGTGAGCCCGAGGGGCGGCGGGGGGGGGGGGGGGGGGGGCGGACCCTCTGGGAGCGGTAGGTCTGGCCCAGCTTGGCGAACTGCTTCTCGATGCCTGACCCCTCGGCCTCCTTGCGGGCCTTCTTGCGGCCCCGGTCGGCCCCGGGCGCACCGGCTCGGCCTGCCCCACACCGACCCGCCAGCAGCCCAGCCCAGCCCAGCCCAGCCCAGCCCAGCCCAGCCCAGCCCAGCCCAGCCCAGCCCAGCCCAGCCCAGCCCAGCCCAGCCCAGCCCAGCCCAGCCCAGCCCAGCCCAGCGTGGCTCAGGTCTCGGGCCAAGGGGTGCCAAGGGTGCCGAGGGGTGCCAAGGGTGCCAAGGGAGGGGGGCGGACCCTTCTTGGGGGCCTCGAGGGGCATGGGGGCCGCCTCGTCGCGGTCCTCGTTCTCGTCGGGCCGCTTGGCCTCGCCGCGCCGCATCCGCTGCAGGGTCCCCTCCCGCAGCTCGCTCAGGGCGGCCCCGATGGCTCCCTGCGGCCCCGCTCCGGCCCCAGCCCCGGCCCCAGCCGGGCCCGCCTGGAGGCCCCAACCCCACGGGCAGGGAGCGAACCACAGCCGGGGAAAGCGGTGAGGGCGGGCAGCGAGGCGACTCGGCGGTCTGCCGGCTCGTTGGCGGCGAGGGTGCCGTCCGCATTTCCGCTCGGTCGGTCGGCCCGCGGTCGTTCCCCTCCGAATCCCATCTTTGGGGGATAAATCGGAGAAAAATAATTTCGCCCGCTGCAGGAGTCGAACCTACGACCAGTTGCCCGCCTTGCGGCAGGAGAACCGCTCTTCCTCTGAGCTAAACGGGCGTCACGGGGCTGAGGAGCCCGGCTCGGGCACATGTCCAAGATGCAAGATGCACCGCCACCCGCCACCGCCACGAGCGCCGACAATTCTTTTCCACAAGAGTTCGGCAGTCGTGCCAGGCGGTGCGGGCTGATCTTTTGAGGGGCATCTTCGGCCGACTCGCCCACCGAAAAGAAGGTGGTGCTGCCCAATGCAGTGCGTGGATGTGCCCAGGGCGCAGGGCGGAGGGCGGAGGGCGGAGGGCGGAGGGCGGACCTGCTGCTGGTCGGGGGCGATGAGGAGCTTGCCCGCGTCGTCGGTGGGGAACTCGCCCCGCCGCTGGCGCTTGCCGAGGGCCTTGCGGGGGGCCCCCTGCCCCTGCCCCTGCTCCGGCTCCTGGCGGCCGGCCGGCTCGGCGGCTGCCTGGGCGGCTGCCTCGGCCTCCTGGCGCCGGGCGGCCCGGAAGACGGAGGCCAGCGAGGGCGCCCGCTCGTCGGCCCCCTCGTCGCCCTCGCCCGCCCCGTCCTCGGCCCCGCTGGTGTCGTCGTCCCGGCCCGCGAGGATGCTCTCGAACTGGTCCCGGGTGCCCCGGCCCGCCGCCCGCTCGTCCAGCTCGGCCTGGTCCCACCAGGCGCCGCCAGGGAGAAGAGAAGGAGAAGAGCAGGTGAGAGCGGGTGAGAGCGGGTGGGACGGGGCAGAGGCGAGGTGGGATGTGAGGCCAAGGCGAGGCGGGCCGATGGCCCATCATCGACCGCCAAACCCGCCAAACCCGCCAAGCCCGCCACACCCGCCACACCCGCCAAGCCCGCCACACCCGCCAAGCCCGCCAAGCCCGCCAAGCCCGCCAAGCCCGCCAAGCCCGCCAAGCCCGCCAAGCCCGCCAAGCCCGCCAAGCCCGCCAAGCCCGCCAAGCCCGCCACCCGCCAAGCCCGCCGCCAAACCCGCCAAACCCGAGGGGCGAGGGCGGCCGCAGAGTGGCTGGGCGTGTGGGGCGTGTGGGGCGGGCGGGACGGACGGTGCGCTGGGCGCGCTTCTTGATGGCCCGGGCGTGCTCGCGGCGGATGTAGGTCAGCATGGGCTGGTCGGCGGCCGGGACGAAGTGGGCCACGGCCTCGAAGCCGAACTTGCGCATGGCCTTCTCGAGCAGCACACGCAGGTGGTGCTGCATGTGGGCACGCTTGTCGGCCGGCAGCCCGAACAGCGCCCCGAACTGCACGGCGGAAGGGGGGGGCGGGGGGCCAGGGGCAGGGGGCGGGGGGCCAGGGGCAGGGGGCCAGGGGCAGGGGGGCAGGGGGCCAGGGGCAGGGGGCAGGGGGGCAGGGGCGCCCGTGGTGAGGAACAGCCTCGAGGGTTTGAGGGCTGGGGCTGGGGCTGGGGCTGGGGCTGGGGCTGGGGCTGGGGCTGGGGCTGGGGCTGACCAGGGCCCCGAGGTGGGGCACGACGAGGCGCTGGTGGAGGGAGAGCAGCACCGTGACCACCGCGCAGACGGCGTGGAGGACCTCGAGCGAGGGCGACCCCAGGAAGAGCACCACGCTCTTCAGGGCCTCCTCCAGGAAGCCCTCACGCACTGGGCCGCCCCACCAGCACCAGCACCAGCACCAGCACCAGCACCATCATCCCCATCCCCCCCAACCACACGCCGGGCGAAGGAGCCGTCAGCCGTGGGACGGGGATGGGGCGGCCTCGTCGGGCTCCCCCACCCAACCAGGGGAGGGCTGGGCGGGCGGTGGCGGGGGCACGGGGGGTGCCTGGCGGACCGGGGAGCTCGAGGATGACGCGGGCCATGGCCGTCAGGGCGGCCGAGATGAGGCGGGTGTCCTCGCCCACCAGGGCCGCCATGATGGCCTTCAGGAACTCCTCCACCCCAGCCCTGCGGGCCCGCCCAGCCGCACCCACGCCCACACCCCCCCAGCCGCCGCACGCAGAGGCCCAGCCCCAAGCGGGTCAGTCCCGGTCCGGCCACCCACCAGAGAGGAAAGCGCTCCCCAGGGGCGGGCGGGCGGGGAGCGGGCGGGCGGGCAGGGGGCGGGCGGGGAGCGGGCGGGGCCTGCCTGCGGACCTGTGGCGATGTACTTCCTTGCGAGGGCCAGCAGCAGCTCGTAGGCGGCGTCGCGAGTCTTGGTGTTGGGCTCCTTGACGGCCAGCACGGCCTCGGAGAGCACCGACCGCACGAAGGGCCCCACCTGGGGCGCGGGCAGGCCGGCCAGCAGGGCGTGCAGCGTCTGGATGCGCGGCTTGCGGGCGGCCGGCTGCAGGGCCCGGGCGGCCTCGGCCAGGGTGGCGATCAGGTCGGCGCTGCTCTCGGCCACGAAGGCCCCGTCCCGGCAGCACAGCCGGACGGCCTTGTAGCTCTTCTTCTGCAGGGTCCCGTCACGGTCCTGCACCGCCACCCGACGTCCCACGTCCCACGTCCCACGCCACCCACCACCAAAGCCCGAGCCCCGGTCCGATCATGTGGTATGTGGTGGGTGGGAGGGAGGGCGGCGGCCGGGCAGTGGGCGGGGGGGCCGGGGGGCAGAGTGCAGGGGGTGCGGGCGGACGGTGAGCTGGGGCTTCATGCAGCGGTAGAAGAAGGACGTGTTGGGGTGGGTGAGGGAGGGCCCCAGGGCCAGTGCCAGGTCGGTGAAGGCGTGCCGCTTGCGGAGGGCCCGGGCCATGTCCTCCTTGGTGGGGGCCGCCCCCAGCCGGGCGCTGGTCTCGAGCAGGTGCCGCATGGCCGACTTGAAGAAGTCCTCGACCACCTGGGGGGCCGCCAGGGCCGCCACCCGGCCGATGGTGCCGATGACCAGGCCTCCGTCGGGGCCCAGGAAGCCCGCCGGGGGATGCTGCGGGGGCTTCTTGGGGGCCGCCCCGGGGGCCGCCCCGGCGGGCAGGGTGGCGGCCAGGGGCAGGGGCGTCTCGGTCAGGGCCAGGAAGGCCTGGAAGAGGATGTTGAAGAGCGGCTGGCCCGTCCGCCGGATGACCTCCAGGTTGCGGGTGGCCTGCTCGGGCCCGTAGCCCACCCGGCCCGGGTGGTCGGGCTCGTCGTTGGCCTCGCTGTCGTCCTCCGCCTCCCCCTCGGCGGCCTCCTCGTCGCCCCCCTCGGCGCCCTTCGCCTCGGCCTCCTCCTCCCCCTCGGCCTCCTCCTCATCCTGGGCATCATCATCCCCCTCCTCCTCCTGGGCCATGGCCTCGTCCTCGTCGCCCTGCCGAGCCGCCTCGGCCCTCCGGCGGGCCACCAGGTCGCGGCGCTTCATGCGGCCCGTGGCGGCCCGCTTGGGGCGCCGCTGGGGGGCGGGGGCGGGGCCCTCGGGGTCCTGCTGGCCGCCGTGGTGGGGCGGGTCGTAGCGGGCCCGGGCCTGGTTGCTGGCGATGAGGCCCTCGATGGCCCCGCACACGGCCGGGATCAGGTCGGCTCCGCACCGGTACAGGGCCAGGTGGGGCTTGGCCCCGGGCGCCGTGGCCGCGGCCGGGTTGGTGAAGACGGTCAGGATCTCGGCCCACAGGGCCCCCATCTGGTTGAAGGCCTGCTCAGTCCCCACAGCAGCCACCCCATCCCACCCAAGCCCTGTGAGCCGACGAACCATGGGGGGGGGGGGGGGGGGGGGGGGGGGGGGGGGGGGGGGGGGGGACAGGGCCAGTGGGCCAGTGGGCCAGTGGGGGCCATGAGCAGGGGCAGGTCGGGCGGACGTTGGAGGGCTTGGGATCGGCGCCCTTGGGGCCGGCGGCCTCGAGGTCGGTGGGGCATGTGCAGAAGGCCGGCATCAGCGACCAGAGCTGCGAGGCCACCAGGCTCAGGGTCTTCGCCGTGACCGGCTCGCTCGTGGCCAGGGCCCGCTCCTGCCCGCCCCCCCAGCGGCCGCGGCCCCACCAACCAACAGGCACCAGCAGCGCCCCACGGATCGCCCCAGCAGCAGCAGCAGCAGCATCACACGGAGCGGCAAGCGCCGGATGGGAGGGGATCCGGATTGGGATGGGCGGAGGGGATCCGGATTGGGATGGGAGGAGGGCATCCGGATTGGGATGCGATGGTGCAGTCGACGCGACAATGGGCCGGGCTGGGAGGGCTGTGCTGGCCGCAATGGGGCGGGGGCATGGCTGGGGACCTGGGTGGCGCGGGCGAGGGGCACGAAGGTCTCCCCGAAGTAGCGCATGGAGGCGTGGTGGAGGGACTTGCGCATGAGGGGCAGCAGCCACAGCCGGGGCTGCGTCTGGGCGGCGGCCGTCATGGAGGCCGTCCAGTTGAGCGGCACCGCCTCCAGGAAGGCCGCCGGCCCCATGGCCCCCATGGCCGCCCCCTGCGCACACCCACACCCACACCGGCACACGCCCCCACACCGGCGCACACCCACACCCACACACCCGCAGACACGGCGCCCGCAGCATCGAGCAAACACCTCCAGTTGAGCCGCTGCCACGGGGGGACACGGGCAGGCCGGGGGGCGTGGGGTGGCGGTGGGGTGGCGGTGGGGTGGCGGTGGGGTGGCGGTGGGGTGGCGGTGGGGTGGCGGTGGGGTGGCGGTGGGGTGGCGGTGGGGTGGCGGTGCGGACGATGGCCTTGTCGAGTGCCTCGCGGCGGATGGGGTCGTGCATGTCGGGCATCTCATGCAGGTCGCACAGCGTCCGCACGGCCCCCGGGCAGAGGCGGCTCGTGGCCCGGCCCAGCCGCTGCAATCGGGGCAGCGGGGCGGGGGGCGGGACAGGGGTCGGATCAGGGCAGCTCCCAGCCGCGCCTCCCCCGAGCGAGGGCCGCCCCCACCCGCCCGCGGGAGCCTCTCCAGCCACCAGCCACCAGCCACCCACCAGCCACCCACCAGCCGTCATATCCCCATATCCCGGAGGAGGAGGGCAGCGGGTGGGGGCCGGACCCTGAAGACGGCCCCCCAGAGGGCGAATGCGTCGGTCCAAGCGGGCTGGTAGCGGATCTTGAGGGCCTCCTCGAGCATGCCCAGCACCGTCCCCAGGGGGCTCCTCCCCTCGGGGGCCGCCAGGGCCTCCCCGATCAGCCGGCTCGACACGCACCCGTCCACCAGGGCCTGCTCCCACCCACCCACACAGCACCCCCCGCCAGCCCACAGGGGCGTGGGCGATGGGGCGCATGGAGCGGGTGCCTGAGGCGGCAAGGGCGTGCGAATGCTCCCATCGACCCATCGACCCGCCACGGATCCGTCCCCGCCACGGCCCCTGTCCCCCGCCCCCCGCCCCCGCCCCCTGTCCCTGCCCCCGGGACGGACGGTGAGTGCCTCGCGGGTTGCGTGGGCGATGGCAGGCATGGGGGCGCCGAAGTAGGGCACCAGGGCGGCCACCAGGGGGCCCAGCAGCAGGGCGCAGCGGGGGTTGTGGTGGTGCCGGGCCAGGAGGGCCGTCTCGGGGCCGGCCTCCCGGAGGGCCTCGCCCGTCAGCTGGAAGTGCAGCGCGGCGTTGGTCATCAGGTTCAGGTAGCCGATGCACACCTCGACGCTCCCGTCCGCCTTGGGCCGCGAGTTGAGCAGCTCCTGCACCCACCCACCCACATGCCCAGCCCCCCAGCCGCCCCCAGCCGCCCCACCCACATGCCCAGCCCCCCACCCACATGCCCAGCACCCACATGCCCAGCCCCCCAGCCGCCCCCAGCCGCCCCACCCACATGCCCATGCCCATCGCCAGGAAGATGGAAGTGCGGCAGTCAGGCTGGGCGTCCGGCCGCGGAGCGAGCCAATCAAAGGGGTGCGAGCAAGCGAGGGGCGAGCAGGCGGGGCGGGGGCGACCATGAGCAGCGAGGCGTGGTCCTCGGGGCGGAAGGCGAACCGGTAGCCCCCGCTGGGGCTGCCCGACACCGCCTCGTCGCCCTCGCCCTCACCCTCGCTCTCCTCGTCGTCCTCGTCCTCGTCCTCGTCCCCACCCTGCCGGGGGGCCCGCTGTTTGGTGGGGCCGGCCGCCCCGGGTGCGGCCGTGAGGAGGGGCAGCAGGGCCTTGTAGGCGGCCAGCGAGAGGGCCGGCTGGTTGAGGGCGGGCAGCGCGTAGATGGCCCGCACGCAGTCGGCCGCGTCCTGCTGGCGGGTGAAGGCCGGCAGGGTCCGCTGCAGGAGGCCCAGCACGTAGAGGGTCCCCTTGGCCTTCAGGGTGTGCTCCCGGATGATGCCCAGCGCGAACTTGGCGATGGCCGTGGTGGCCAGGCGGAGGGTCTCCTGGGCCTCGGCCTGCTGGGGCGAGAGCGGCAGCTGGAAGCCCGCTGCCCCGGGGGCGGGGCGGGCGCCGAGCAGCAGACAGCGTCGGTCGAGGATCTCCTCGATGGCCAGCTGGGCCGCCCGGCGCACCTGCCCGGGGGGGACGGAGCCGCCAGAGCCAGCGCCAGCGCAGCAGCCAAGGAGGGGGTTGGGGGTTGCATGTCGAGCCGCAGACGGGGCAGACCTTCATGCGGCTGTCCAGGGAGAAGTTCAGCAGGGTCTGGAAGACCCGCGCCGTGGACGGCTCGCTCCACACCGGCAGCGGCTGCGCATCCAGGAAGCTGCCCAGGGCGGACAGGGTCTGCCGAGCACATCAAGAGAGCCGTCCCATCGGAGGGAGGGACGCCAGACCGCTTTAACCACAAATTGGTCGGTGAGATGCTTTTCCATGGTGGCGATCAGGACGGGAACACAGAGGGAGTACTGCCTCCTCAAAATGGCGGGATTGACTCTTACCGGAGGATTTGAGCGAGTGGGTGTGGGGGACGCAAACGGACCGGCCGAGTTCCGATGAAAAACCCTCAACGAGCGCCCGGAGCTGCGGGAAATCCTCGGATGCGTGTTTTTCGGAGATCATTTTAAAATATGCCGAAAAAAAGGACGTGGGCGTTTCTGGTTGGCCCATCTCATGGATATAAGAAATAACAGCAGCTTTTATGTCGGCCTTGCTGGCCGTGACGACGGCCTTCGTGCTGGTGGAGGCAACACTCATCCCTTCGCCTTCAGTTGTGCTGACCGCCCCGGTAAAGAGCACATTTTTGCAGCTCAAGCTTTTTTCATTGCGGAATATGTCACAGCAGCCTCAGATCGGTGAACTCAGCGACGACGAACGGCAACACGGAGAAATTCATGGATGCCCTGTCCCGCTCCCTCTCGATGTGTCGGAGGCTCGCGTCAACACTGTGGAGTCTTTTCGCAATTCGGCGGTTCGTTTCCCCGAAAACAAATGCATGGGTGTACGCGCCTTCCTTGAAAACGGTAATCGGGGTGAATACGTCTGGACAACATATCGGCAGGTCAACGAGTCTGTGGTTTTGCTTTGGTGGCTGTATATATTGTGGCGTTTTGGTAGGCGTGTCACCCATTTTGCCGCTGGTATTCGTGGGTTGGGATATAAAGCGGTCCGTTCCGAGCGCACGCCATTTTGACTGAATCGTCCTTGGTTTAGGGTGATCGGATCGCCATCATGGCCCGGAACCGCCCGGAATGGATGATCGCTGCACTTGCGTGCTCTTGCCATGGCATCATCACTGTCCCAGTCTATGACAGCTATGGGCCCCCGGACTGCCAGTACATTATGGAGCACTCCGAGTCGACCGGCATCGTGGCGGCACGGGAGCACCTGGCATTCGTCTGCAGGCGACACCTTCCCGCGCACCCGCCTGACCCTTTCCCTTTCTCTGCCCCCGGCGCTGCCGGGGGGTTTGGCTCTGGGGCCGGGCAGATCAAGGAGGTCCGCGAGAAGTACACGGCCCTGCGGACGGTCGTGGTGATGGACGACAACCCGGGCGACAAGGAGTTCGTGGCCCAGGTCGGCCCCTCGGCGGCCCTCTACACCCACACCATGAGGTCCGCCCGGCTGCTCCCTCTGGGCGGCGCCTCTGACCATGTGTGCGTGCGGGTGTACCCGCATTCCCCTCGGCAGCCAGCTGGAGGCGGACGGGGCCCGCAGCCCGCAGCCCGAGGACCATCCGCCCCGGGCCACCGACTGGTGCACCTTCGTGTACACCTCGGGCACCACCGGCTCGCCCAAGGTCTCCCGCTCCCCCTCCCTCGCACCAGCCCTCGCACCAGCCCTCGCACCCCCCGAGTACCCAGCCTGTTTTGGGGTACCTCCTCCCTGGTTGGTCACACTCTCGGGGGCCGGCGGGGTGCGATCCTGGCAGGGCGCCATCCTGACCCACCAAGCCGTGCTGGCCGGCGCCCACGGCATCTGGGGGCGGCAGTCCTTCTATCCCGAACCCGACGTCCTGATCAGGTCCGCTCCCGCGCGCCCCAGGGTGTGCGGTGCCTGCCTGTCTGCGCCTGTCTGCGCCTGTCTGCGCCTGTCTGCGCCTGTCTGCGCCTGTCTGCGCCTGTCTGCGCCTGTCTGCGCCTGTCTGCGCCTGTCTGCGCCTGTCTGCGCCTGTCTGCGCCTGTCTGCGCCTGCGCGTGGGAGGCCGTGGTCTGACCACCCCGCGGCTCTTGTGTGGCCCCCCTCCACCCCACCCCACTCCACTCCACTCCACTCCACTCCACTCCACTCCACTCCACTCCACTCCACTCCACTCCACTCCACTCCACTCCACTCCACTCCACTCCACTCCACTCCACTCCCGGCCAGCTACCTCCCGCTGGCCCACGTCTTCCAGCGGGCCAACGAGCACTGCCTGCTGGCGGGGGGCCACGCGATCGGGTACTACTCGGGGGAGATCCCCAAGCTGGTCGAGGACATCGGCCTCCTGCGGCCCACCCTGTTCCCCTCGGTGCCCCGGGTCCTGAACAAGATCCACCAGGCCCTCCGCAGCGGCGTCGAGAAGTCCAGCCCCATCAAGCGGGCCGTCTTCTGGGCCGCCTTCCACATGATGAAGCGCGCCATCATGCGCGGTCCGCCCTGCCCTGCCCTGCCCTGCCCTGCCCTGCCCTGCCCTGCCCTGCCCTGCCCTGCCCTGCCCTGCCCTGCCCTGCCCTGCCCTGCCCTGCCCTGCCCTGCCCTGCCCTGCCCTGCCCTGCCCTGCCCTGCCCTGCCCTGCCCTGCCCTGCCCTGCCCTGCACCCACTCGCACACTTGCGCACTGTCCGATGGATCAGTCCCTTTGCTCCACACACACACTTGCACGCACCCCCCCTGGGCCCGACCTGACGGACGGGCATGCGGACCTGTGTGCGGCGGGTGGGCGGTGAGCAGGCGAGGACACCTGCTTCCCGGCTGACGCTGTGCTCAAATCGATCCGGGCCAAGTTCGGGGGCCGCATCCGCATCACATACTGCGGCTCGGCCCCGCTCTCGGTGGCCGTGGCAAGCTTCCTGCGCGTGTCCGCACCATCACCCGCTCCCTCTCCTCGCTCCCTCTCCTCGCTCCCTCTCCTCGCTCCCTCTCCTCGCTCCCTCTCCTCGCTCCCTCTCCTCGCTCCCTCTCCTCGCTCCCTCTCCTCGCTGCTCGAGTCATGGCACGGCGGGTCATGTCATGGCCATGGGGGGACTGCCCTTCACCGGCGCTGTGGGCTGTGGGGGGCGGTGCGGGGGCGCAGGGCCATGGGCTGCTACATCCTGGAGGGCTACGGGCTGACCGAGACCTGCTCGGCGGCCACGGCCATGGTCAACGACGACAACCTGGTGGGCACGGTGGGCCAGCCCGAGCCCGGGGTCGAGCTGAAGCTAGTCTCGCTGCCCCACATGGGCTACAACGTCACCGACTCGCCCTCCCGGGGCGAGATCTGGGTCCGGGGCCCCTGCAACTTCTCCGGCTACTACAAGGACCCCGTGCAGACGTCCGTCCCGCCCGCCCAGCCGGCCCGCCCGCCCACTTGCACGCCCACCCGCCCACTTGCACGCCCACCCGCCCGGCCTTCCTCGCCCCCCTCGGCCCCGCCCTCCCCTCGGGCCCCCCTCCCCTCGGCTCGCTGCGGAGGCTGAACTTCCCCTGGGGGGGGCATCGGGGCGGGCCTCCGGGCGTGCAGCGCCAAGGTGCTCTCGCCCGACGGGTGGGTCCGCACGGGCGACGTGGGCATGTGGGTCGACGACAAGCGCCTCAAGGTCATCGACCGCATCAAGAGTCCGCCCCGCCCCCCCCCTCATGCCCCCCCTCATGCCCCCCTCATGCCCCTCATGCCCCCGATCGCCTGCCCTGTCGTCCCTGCCAACGCCCCTCATGCCCGCCCCTCATGCCCGCCCCTCATGCCCGCCCCTCATGCCCGCCCCTCATGCCCGCCCCTCATGGCCAACGGCCAATCGCCCGCCGGGTGGCAGACGTCTTCAAACTTGCCATCGGGGAGTTCTGCTCGTGCGACGACCTGGAGCGGATCTACCAGTTCTGCCCTACATGACCCAGTTCATGGTGCACGGCGACCGGACCATGTCGGCCCTGGTGGGCATCGGCGTGCCCGACTTCGCCCAGATCAAGACCTGGGCCCTCGCCCACGACCTCGCCCCATCGCCGACGTCCGCACTCCCCCCCCCCCCCCCCCCCCCCCCCCGGGCCATCGATTTTCACGACGGCATGTGGCTTGTCTCTGGCAGAACCGGGAGGCCCTGTGCGGCCACCCTGCGGTGCGGCGGATGATCCTGGACGACCTGGCCCGGATCGCCGCCCAGGAGCGCCTCAGGCGCTTCCAGTACATCAAGGTCCCTGCCCCTCGCCACCACAACCTCTTGCCCCCCCCCCCCCCCCCCCCCCCCCCCCCCCGGGCTGGGCTGGGCTGGGCTGGGCTGGGCTGGGCTGGGCTGGGCTGGGCTGGGCTGGGCTGGGCTGGGCTGGGCTGGGCTGGGCTGGGCGCCCTGCCTTGCCGTTGGGGCGTGTTGCTGACTTGGGCCGCTGCGGGTGGGCTGGGGGCAGGACGTGATGCTGGTGCCGGGCGAGTTCACCGCCGAGAACGGGCTGATGACGCCCTCGATGAAGTTCAAGCGGGAGGCCATCAAGAAGCTCTACGAGAAGCCCCTCGCCGCCCTGGTGCGCCCCTTCCAGCAGGAATAAGCTCCCACCCACGCCCGCACGCCCGCACGCCCGCACGCCCGCACGCCCGCACGCCCGCACGCCCGCACGCCCGCACGCCCGCACGCCCGCACGCCCGCACGCCCGCACGCCCGCACGCCCGCACGCCCTCGGCCATGGCGAAGCAACGCGTCTTCTCTCCCGCACCCGGAGCGTCTCCTCCCATCCCCATCCCCGTCCCCGTCCCCGTCCCTCCCACACACCCTCTGCCCGTCTGTTCTGTCCTATTCTGGGCGATCTGTTCTGCCCGTCTGTTCCCGCGGTGCGAGTGCAGCCGAGGGAAGGCCGCGGACCCTCCCCTCCCCTGCTCTTCCCCTCCCTTCCCCTTCCCATCCCCCTTCCCATCCATCCCCTCGCTGCTCATCCCCATCGAGATGAGATGACTTCCGCGCTCTCTCCTTCTCGTTGTTGCTTCCTCGCGCCACGCCACGTCACGCCAGCCCTCCTCTGAGTGCCCCCCGTGGTTCCCGTGTGTCCGTGTCCGTGTCGTACCAGCCCGGAGTGTACAAACAGCTTCCCATGGGTCGGTCGGCACACGGGCTGAAGGGGGGGCGACGACGGCGGCGGCTCCGGATCGTCTGGGGTCATGGGGTTATATCGTCTGGGGTCATGGGGTTATATCGTCTGGGGGTCATGGGTCATGGGGTTATATCGGGGCCGTGGGGGGAGCGGGCTGCGCGGGCTCTGAGCTCGGGGCCGGCCGGGGCTGGGCTGCTTCGGGCGGGGGCTCTTGGGACCCGTCCGCCTGGGCGGGGGCATCACCGGGCGGGGGCTCTTGGGGCTGGGACTGGGCGGGGGCATCATGGGGCGGGGGCTCTTGGGATTGGGATTGGGCGGGGGCATCACCGGGCGGGGGCTGCCCTTGGGCCGGGGGCTGCGGCCAGTGCTGGTGGTGCTCAGCCGGGGGGCAGGGCGGCGGGCCGGGGGGTGGCGGGCCCTGAAGCAGGTCGGGCGAGGGCGAGGGCGAGGGCGATGGCGATGGCGAGGGCGAGGGCGAGGGCGATCCGGTCTCGCGGGGCTCGGCCCGGCCCGGGGGGGGCGAGGAGGACGTGGACCTGCCGTCGGCCGGGGCAGCCTGGGCGGGGGTGGGGGGAGCGCCCGGGGCGACGCGTGGTGAGCCCGGGGTGAGGGAGGCCGTCACGAGGGCCGCCGCGGAGGGCCCCAGCGAGAGGGACGAGGGGGCGGCCGCGAGGGCGGGCGACCCGGGAGGCCGGGGCCCCGAGAAGGAGCCTGCCCTCGCCCGCCCCCGCCCCAGCCAGTCCGGAGGGCCGCCGCCTGTGGGCCGCCCGGGGGGCCGGGGGTCCGTGCCAGGGCCGGCGGGGGCGCGAAGAAGGCCGCGTAGTATTCGGCGTGGGTCGGGTCGGCCCGCACCCGCGAGGCCAGCTCCTGCAGCGCCTGCGCCCGGGTCGGGTGGCTGCCCGGCCACACACAGAGATACAGAGACACAGAGACACAGAGACACAGAGGAAGCACGCGTCCAGACACACACACCCGCCGGTCAGTGATCGTCGCGCCCCTTTTTTGGGGGGGAGGGTTGGCGAGGGGGCGAGGGGGGCGATGGGGGCGTGCGAGGGGGCGTGCGAGGGGCGAGGGAGGGGTGCGGACGCCTTGTTGAAGCCCTTCTGGGAGAGGCGCACGTTGCGGTTGGCGATGACGGCCGTCTGGCGGACGAGCGACCCCAGCAGGGCCTTGTTGACCACCATGCAGTCCTGCAGCGGCCCGATGGGGCGCAGCTGTCCAGCCGGCAGGCCCCGGGGGGCC
The DNA here is from genome assembly GCA_027972325.1 of Paratrimastix pyriformis. Taxonomy (NCBI): domain Eukaryota; phylum Preaxostyla; family Paratrimastigidae; genus Paratrimastix; species Paratrimastix pyriformis. The sequence continues at coordinate 156,040 of JAPMOS010000018.1, forward strand.
GGAAGGGGACCGGGGCAGCCGTTAGGGTGGCCGCGTCAGGTGGGGTCTGTGCCGTGGAGTGGCGTGGCGTGGCGTGGCGTGGGGTGGGGTGGGGTGGGGTGGGGTGGGGTGGGGTGGGGTGCCGTGGGGTGGGGTGGCGTGCTGCGGGCGGCCGACCTGGGCCATGACCTCGGGCTTGACGTGGATCCGGACGCGGAAGAGGCCCGAGGCGGGCAGGGGGCCACCACGATGTGGACGAAGTTGAACTGTGAGGTGATCGTGGCCGGGCGGTACTCCCTGCCGGGCTCCCCTACCGACCCCCACCAGCCCCCCACCCCACGAGCAGCCGGAGCGGACGGCGAGGATGAGGGCGCGGGCCGCTCCGATGGGGTGCGGGTGGGTGGGCGGGCGGGAGGGGGCTCTGGGGGGGGGGGGGGGGGTGCGGACCGGTCGTGCTCGGTCCAGACGATGTGCACGTGGTCGTTGCCCACGTGGCGCTTCTTGTGGATCTGGGTCGACATCCCCGGGGTGAGCGTGACCAACATCCCCGAGGGTGATGCGGCGATCAGGATACAGCGGATGGTGGATGGTGGATGGAGCGGATGGTGGAGCATGGAGCGGGTGATGCGGCGTGATGTCGATGCTCAGCGTGGCAGTGGCAGTGGCAGTGGCAGTGGCAGTGGCAGTGGCAGTGGCAGTGGCAGTGGCAGTGGCGCGGCGGGGGGCGGGCGGACCTGCTGGGTGTCGCGCTCGTTGAGGGGCATCCACGTGGGCACGTGGAAGATCACCTCGTTCGCGTAGTCCGCGTAGTACGGCGCCCGCCGCCCTGCACGAGCCACCCCCAGGCCAGACGCCCAGCCAGACACGGGTCGTGAGGGTGCGCCGCCGGTGCCATGTGCCCCGTGCCCCGTGCTGGGGGCTGGGGGGGGGGGGGGGGCTGAGGGGCTGAGAGGGGCTGGGGGCTGAGAGGGGCTGAGGGGCTGAGAGGGGGCTGAGGGGGCTGAGAGGGGCTGAGGGGGCTGAGAGGGGGGCTGATGGGGGCTGGGGGGCTGATGGGGCTGGGGGGGCTGAGAGGGGGCTGGGGGGGCGGCGTGTGCGGACCGACGGAGCCCTTGGGGTCGAGGCCGCCGTTGAAGCCGGTGTGGGCGGCCAGGTCGACGGGCCAGCCGAGGGCCCCCAGGAAGGCCTCGTACTCGGGGCTGCCGCTCTGGTTCTGCTCCCGCCAGCCAGCCCCCCGCCCCGGCACGCCCCCCCAGGCAGCACGCGGCCCCCCCAGGCTGGTGAGCGACCCTGGCTGGGAAGGGATTGGAGACAGGGCGCGGAGGCAGGGGCCGGGAAGGGAGGGGAGCGGGGGAGCGGGGGCGGCTGGATGGCGGGGGCGCGGAGGGGACCTTGAAGATGTCCCGCTGGCAGATCTGGCCCCTGCCCACGTAGATGACCCCGATCTTGTGGGTGTCCCGCCTGCAGGAGCAGAGCAGGCCGGCGTGAGGATGCAAGCCCCATGGGCGGGCATGGGCCGAGGCCGTGGATGCCGGTGGGAGGAGGCGGCTTGGGGGTGGGAGGAGGCGGCTTGGGGGGGGCATGTGTGGGCAGACTCGGCGGCCTTGTCGAGGGAGTGCAGCGAGCGCTCGAGGCGGAGGCCGCTCTCGAGGGGCACGAACCGGTGCCGGTTGGCGCTCGACAGGAACCCTGCGGCACGCGGCGCACCCCCGGCCCGCCCCTCGTGAGCGGTCGGCTTGGCCGAGGGCACATGAGGGCGGCAGGGGCAGAGGGGCAGGGGCAGAGGGGCAGGGGCAGAGGGGCAGAGGGGCAGGGGAGCCAAAGCCGGGGCCGGGGCCGGGGCCGGGGCCGGGGCCGGGTGGGCGGACCATGAGGGGGCGGGGGCAGGGCATTGCGGACCGAGCTGGGTGAGGAAGAGGCGGCCCATGAGGAACCGGTTGGGCTGCGGCTGGCGGGAGGGGCACGGCCCCGGGGCGGCCGCCTCAAAGGATGGCCTGCGCCGCCGCGCGATGGGCGGGGGGAGGGGGAGGGGGCCCGCGGGTGCAGATGAGCTGGCGAGGCCCCCCCACTTCCAGACCACCCAGGGGGGAGGGCACGGCGGGGGGGAGGGCACGGGTGGCACGGAGGGGGGGAGGCACGGAGGGGGGATGGCACGGCGGGGGGAGGCACGGAGGCAGGCGCGGACGGGGGCCCGTGTGCGAGGCGGTCCTCGTGGGCGACCAGGGTGGTGACGTTGCCCCGCAGGGCGGCGTGCTGCTGGGCCATGGGCCCCGTGAAGTGCTCCTCGGGCCCCTGGGCCCGCGTCACGCTGCACCCACAGCCCCGCCGCCCACCGTCGACATGAGCCCCCATCGACCGGTCTCAGCGCCCCTGCCCCTGCCTGCGCCCCCCGTGGCTGTGCCCGTGGCTGTGCCCGTGGCTGTGCCCGTGGCTGTGCCCGTGGCTGTGCCCGTGGCTGTGCCCGTGGCTGTGCCCGTGGCTGTGCGAGGGGCCGGGGAGTGCGGGGCGGCGGGGCGGCGGGGGCGGCGGGGCGGCGGGGCGGCGGGGCGGCGGGGGCGGCGGGGCGGCGGGGCGGCGGGGGCGGCGGGGCGACCTTGAGCCTTGGCGAGGCCCCGCTGGGCGTCGGCGGCCATGTGCTGGGTCAGCAGGTCGCACAGCGGGTCCGCATCGCTGGGCAGGGCCGAGGGATGGGGGATGGCCCGAGGGAGGGCAGGATGAGCCGCCCAGTGGACCCACGGGGGCGGTGCCATGGAGGGGTGGATGATGGGCGGTGTGGATGATGGATGGATGATGGATGGATGGATGGGCGGGCGGGTGGATGATGGGCGGGTGAATGATGGGCGGGCGGGCGGGTGGATGGGCGGGGCTGAGAGGTGGAGCTGGGGCCGGGCGGACCGCTGAAGGTCCTGGTCGGAGGGCTGGCCCTGGGACTGGCTGGCGGGGCAGGCGGAGGGTGCTGGCCGTGATGGGCGGGGAGGCCCGGGCCGGGGGGGGGGCCCGGCCGTCGGATTCGGTCGGGCCAGCCTCGGGGGGCGCGAAGGCGGGCCGCTCGATGACGGTCAGGGTGGTGGCCCCGTTGAAGAGGAAGTACCGCATGTGCTCGGCGGGCACCGGGGGCCCCGCCTCGGCCTCGGGGGGCCCCAGCATGGCCGGCCCGACGGCATCCTCGGTGAGCAGGGTCGAGAGGCGGGCCGGGCCCCAGGCGGGCAGCGGGAAGTGACCCGACTGGTTCAGGATGGTCGACAGCAGGAACATGGCCCCCTGGTGCTGCGCCCAGCCCAGCCCAGCCCAGCGGACGAGGCGAGGGGGGGGGGGGAAGAGACCCGGGGTCAGCTCGACGGGCGGAGGCCGAGGCCAGTGGCGGGCGCCTTGGTGCTGCCAGACCGGTGCTGGGGGCGCCGGGGTCCGTCGCTTGCGCGCCTCGTCCGCGCCGTGGGGGTTGGGGCAGCCCGCCAGCCCTGCCGCGCCCCACCAGAAGCGCCAGGCCGCACCGCCCGCCACCCGCGCAGCCCCGAGACCACCGTGAGCAGCCAGCAGACCCACCACTGACCGGCGGGCGGGCGGCCCGAGGGGCGGGCAGGCAGGTGGGCCGGGGCGGGCGGGCGGGCGGCGGACCGATCTCGATGGCGGCCAGGAGGCCCTGCACCAGCGGCCGCCGCCCGAAGAGCTGCGGGGCGGCCACAACCCAGTCGGCCAGCGTGTAGAAGGTTTGCGCTGCCCGCCGCCGCCGCCGCCGCCACCACCACCACCACCACCAACAACAACAACACCCACCACCCACCACCCACCACCCACCACCACCAGCCGCACCACCAGCGCATGCAAATGGTCAACTGGTGGCCACCAGACCTCCAAGCCATGGGGCTGGGGCATGACGGGGGGCGGGGGGTGTAGCGGCTGCGGACCGATGACCATCTCGGGGTTCTCCGACCGGCGGCGGCTGTTGGCGGGTGCCGGGGCCAGGGCCAGGGCCGTCAGGGACTCCACGAAGGCGCACAGCCGGCTCAGGATGCCCTCGATGACCGCCTGGCCCCACAGCACCCGCGGGTCGCCCGGGCGGTGAGGGCAGGCGGGCAGGCGGGGCATGGGGGGGGGGTGGCGGGCCGGGGGTGGCGGGCGGGCGGGCGGGCTTGGGTGCGGACTTCCTTGTAGCGTGTGAGGGGGCCGCGATGGCGGTCATGGCCGAGAGCAGGTCCAGGGCGGTCAGCATGACCTCGTCGGGCCACATCCGGGCCGGGTCGAACCGCTCCAGCACAACCCGGGCCGTCAGCTCGGCCAGCTGCGGGTTGGTGCCCATGTCCTGCCAGCCCCATCCCCATCCCCCATCCCCCAACCCGCATAGGCAGCAAGCAGTCAGGCCAGGGGCGGAGAAGGGAGACGGGGCAGCAGGGGCATCCGGGGGCGGTGGTGCTGGTGGTGGCAGTGTGGCGAGGGGGGGGGGCTGGGGGGTGGCGGCAAGGGGCGGTGCAAGGGGCTGTGCAAGGGGCGGCGGGCCTCGAAGACGGCGCATCCGAGGGCCCAGAGGAGCTTGCACAGGGTGGCCGGGTCGCTCTCCCGCACCAGTCCGGCCAGCAGGACCGTCCCCAGGAAGCGGTGCGCCTCGCCGAAGGTGGCCAGCCCCTCGCCCACCCGCTGCCCACAGCCAGCCGGCACGCGCACCCCATGGGGGGAGGTGGAGAGGCCAGGTCAGTCGTGGATGCTGGCGATGATGCTGATGGTGATGCTGGTGGTGCTGGTGACGATTGTGGGGATGATGGTGGTGATGATGATGGTGGCGATTGGTGGTGATGGTGGCGATTGGTGGTGATGGTGGTGGTGGTGATGGTGGTGGTGGCGATGATGGTGGTGGTGGTATACCGATGGCATTGCTGGTTGGGGAAGGCGTGGAGGCGGACCTCGGGGGTGATGGTGGCGGCCCGGTAGGCGGCCGACCCGGCGACCGGAGCCGGAAGGAGCGAACTCGACGAGGACGACCCTGCGCCCACCCGCCCACCCGCCCGGCAGGGGCGATACACGCGGCGGTGAGGCGGCAGCGGTGGGATGGCGGGGCGCATGGACACAGGACCGGGGCGCGGATGGGCGCAGTCGGGGTGGAGGGAGGGGAGGGGTGGAGGGGCCGCCAGATGGTGGGTGGGAGGAGGTGCGCGAGCCGCGGGCAGGGTGGGTGGGTGGGTGGGGAGGAGGTGCGCGAGCGAGGCCTGGCGGACCGAGGATGGGCGTCGCTGCGGCCGAGTGGCGCCAGCGGGAGCCGCCGCTGACCTCGGGTGTCCCCGGGGCCGCCGGGCCGTCCGGGACGACCACCGTCAGGGCCGCCGCCCCGCCATCGCCGCCCGCCGACCCCCCGGAGCCGCCCGTCGCCCCGCCGCTGGGGCCGCCGGAGGCCCCGCCTGGCTGCTGGGGGGCCGGGGCCGGGGTGGCGGGGCTGCTGCTGGCGGGGCCGCCCGGGGTGCCCCCCATGACCGACGAGGCCTGGGCCATGAGCCGAGCCAGGAAGGGCGTCGAGGGCTGGGGCCGCCGCCGGGGCCGCCAGTGCCGCCAGGGAGGGCGACGCCGGCAGGGGGCTGCTGACGGGGCCCGCCAGCAGGGCCTGGTAGATGCTCCCCGAGGGCGACGGGATGGGGGGGGTCGCGGCCCCGGGGGCGCCCGCTGGGGCGGCGGCTGGTGGCTCGTGGGGGGGGCTGGTGGGGGCCCCGCAGGCGGGGGGCGTCCCGGCCCGGGGCGGGTCCGACGGGGACGAGGAGGAGGAGGAGGAGGAGGAGGAGGAGGAGGCGTCTCCCAGGGGCGGGATGCGCACAGGCTCCGACCGGCGCATGGACAGCCGCCGGGCAGGGTCCAGGGGCAGCTGGCCATCCGCCCAGGGGTGGGCAGGAGGTGGGCAGGGTGTGGGCGGGGAGTGAGGGTGGGCAGGGAGTGAGGGTGGGCAGGGTGAGGTGGGCAGGGTGTGGGCGGGGGGAGACGAGGCTCGGGTCGGCCCGTCTCCGTGTTCCCAGGGGGAGCCGCCCTCAGCCCGTGTCCATGTCGGTGTCCATGTCGGTGTCCATGTCGGTGTCCATGTCGGTGTCCATGTCGGTGTCCATGTCGGTGGGCATGTCGGTGGGCTGCTTTGGGCGGGGCATCGGGCGGGGCATCGGGCGGGGCATCGGGCGGGACGGACCAGGCCCTCGGAGGCGGGCGGGGGTGTCGCCCAGGCGCCCTTGCTCGGGGGCGCCCTCTGCACGCCCCACAGCAGGACCCACGGCCACGGGAGGAGGCGCATCTCAGCGCATCTCAGCGCATCTCAGCTCAGCTCAGGGCAAGTCAGGCAAGTCAGCTCAGCTCAGCTCAGCTCAGCTCAGCTCAGCTCAGGGCAAGTCAGGGCAGGGCGGGGCGTGGGCGCGTGGGCGGACCAGGGCAGCCGGGGGCAGGGCGGGGAAGGGCAAGTCAGGGCAAGTCAGGGCAGGGCGGGGCGTGGGCGCGTGGGCGGACCAGGGCAGCCGGGGGCAGGGCGGGGAAGGGCAGCGGGCGGACCAGGGCAGCCGGGGGCAGGGCGGGGAAGGGCAGCGGGCGGAAGTGGGCCGTGGGGGCGAAGAGCGACCCGGCGATGGTGACGGCCGCCTGCCGGACGGCCGGGTCGGGGTGTTGCTGCGCCGGGCCACCAGCCCCCCAGGCCAGCCCAGCCCAGGAGGGCCCACGGCAGGACATACCGATGAGGAGGAAGCGGTCCCACAGGCAGACCAGCCCAGTGACGGGCGGGGGGGCGGACCAGGGCCAGGACGTGGTCGATGTGGGGCAGGAAGACGGGCGCCAGGCTGTAGAGGCCCTCGAGGTCCTTGCCGAAGAGCGACTGCGAGTTGAGCAGCACCGACCGCAGCGCCTGGTCCTCGCCCCTGCTCAGGCCCTGCGCCCCAGACCGGATGATGCAGGCCGAGGCCAGGGTGAGGACGGTGGCGTTGGAGGCAGCAGGGGAGGCGCCGTGGTGGCGGATGGAGGGCGTGGGGCGGGGGAGGCGGGGGGGGGGGGGGGGGGGGGGGGGGACCTGGGCGATGGCCACGTAGAACTGGGCCAGGTTGGCCTTCTGGAAGGGGCGGCCCCCCCAGGCGGAGAAGATCCGGCACAGCGCACCCAGCGCCTCCGCCCGGCTGGCCTCGAAGCCTACCCCACCCCGCCCGCCACACCCCACCCGATCAGCCACCGCCACTCAGTCAGCCATCCGCCACCGAGGGTGATGGGGGCGTGGTGTGGTGATGGGGGCGTGGTGTGGTGATGGGGGCGTGGTGTGGTGATGGGGGCGTGGTGTGGTGATGGGGGCGTGGTGTGGTGATGGGGGCGTGGTGTGGTGATGGGGGCGTGGTGTGGTGATGGGGGCATGGTGATGGGGGCATGGTGATGGGGGCTGCGGGGGCTGCGGGTGCGGACCTTGTCGGCCATGGCGGCCGCCTGGAAAAGCCAGGCGCCCAGCAGGGCCAGCACGGTGTTCCCGTCGGGCGGCAGGGGCAGCTGGGAGGGCTGCGCGGCCCCACGCTCCACCGGCACGTGGGTCCCCACCTGCAGCCGGCCCCCCCATCGGCCCCCCAGCGCAGTCAGGTCAGTCCCGAGCCCAAGGCGGGCCGGGGCAGCAGCAGGGGCCCACCGAGGCAGCGGCAGAGGCAGAGGCAGAGGCAGAGGCAGCGGCAGCAGCGGCAGGGGTCCACCGAGGCAGCGGCAGCGGCAGGCGAGGACGGGGAGGGGCGGACCGCGAGGAAGCGGTCGACGATGGCGGTGATGGTCTGCAGGGCGGCCAGGTGGATGGGCTGGCTGGGGATGAGCACCGGGTTGCCCATCACACGCAGCATCCGGTGCCACCCGTAGACCGCGTCCTCGGGTCGCACCGGCACGATCGTCGCCACGGGGCCCCTGCGGCACCCAGCGCCATGCACCCACCCAGACCACACAGCCGGCCCGTGGGACAGCATCAGTCGACCGCCATCGCCCCACGGCCGGCCGGCCGGGTGGATGTGGATGGGGATGTGGATGGGATGAGGAGGGGAGGGAGGGAGGGAGGGAGGGAGGGAGGGAGGGAGGGAGGGGCAGACCCGGGCAGGGCCAGCTCCACCACGGGGGAGCCCTCGAGGGGCCCGTACAAGTGCCGGAGCACGTAGTTGGTCAGCCCCAGCTGCCCCCCAGCGAGCGGCGGGTGATCAGGGGATCAGACAGGCGGGGGCGAAGAGACGAGACACGGACGCGGCGCGGAGATAGGCCGCGGACAGGCGGACCCCCACACACACACAGACACACAGCAGACACTCCGCGCACACTCCGCGCACACACGCCGCACACACGCCGCACACGCCGCACACAGGCCGCACACAGGCCGCACACACACCGCACACACACCGCACACACACCGCACACAGGCCGCACACACACCGCACACACACCGCACACACACCGCACACACACCGCACACACACCGCACACAGGCCGCACACAGGCCGCACACAGGCCGCACACAGGCCGCACACACACCGCACACAGAGCAAGAACAGCAAGCAGCAAGAACAGCAAGCAGCAAGAACAGCAAGCAGCAACAACAGCAAGCAGCAACAACAGCAAGCAGCAACAACAGCAAGCAGCAAGAACAGCAAGCAGCAACAACAGCAAGCAGCAACAACAGCAAGCAGCAACAACAGCAAGCAGCAACAACAGCAAGCAGCAGGGGGCGGCGGACCACTGCGGCGCGCCAAGTGGCGATGGCGACGGGGTGGTGGACCCAGTGGCGGGCGAAGCGCTCGAGGGCGTCCCAGAGGGCCGGCAGCCGGCTCCCCGAGCGGAGCCACACCGTGAAGAGCACCCCCAGTCCCATCGGGCTCAGCTCCCGGGAGAGGGCGTCGTCTGCGGGGCCCCCACCAGGCACCCGGCTGAGGGCCAAAGGGGCGGGGGTGGCGGGTGGCGGGTGGCGGGTGGCGGGTGGCGGCCGACCGGGCAGACCGGCGTTGGGATTACAGAGGCTGTCCAGCACCCCCAGGAGGGTCTTCAGCAGTCCCTCCCAGGCCACCAGGCTGAGGCGGCCGGCCATCTCGCGCCCGACCAGGTCCCACAGCTCGAGGGCCTGCACGCAGAGGGCCAGGTGCCGCTCCAGGCCGGCCCCCGCCAGGCCCCGGCTCTCGAAGAGCAGCGACAGGTGCTCGAAGGCCCGCTACAAAGGCCGAGCCAGACGTGAGACGAACCGGCGCCGCCCACACCACCCCGCCAGACAATGTAGAAGTCCTCCTCGTGGGCCTCCTGGCACGGCTTGGGCCGAGCGGCGGGGTTGAGAAGCCATGTTTTATAGATCGTGATGGCTTGTTGAACGAGATCGAATGTGCCCATGTCCTCCAGTGGCAAAGCAAAGGCCGGTCCAACACACTCCATCACAAAGCGGACGTGATGGATGGTCGAGAGGACAGTCGGCGAAAAAATGGGATCCCGAACGAAACCAACAATTTGAGATGCAATATTCCGTTTGACAGCAGTAGGAAATTCACACAGAAGATTCGTGCCTACAGGGCGGGGTGGATTATTCAAGTGAGGGGGCGCGAAACAGACTGTGATCGGGCGGTCCGTTCACAAGGCCAATGGCTTCGATGTGTCCTAAAAACATCACGGCACAACAAAAATCAGCCCCGGGATAGAGGAGGGGCTTTCGGGAAGAAGGGGCGAGCCCGGGCTTAGATAGATGATCCGGGGGATTATCCTCTATAACACGTCAAAAGCGGTTCGAGGTCATGGAGAAATACCGTGAGTGGGCCGATCATGCCACTGGCATCAATCCTTTCGTCCCGATCAAACCGAAGCGGACAACGCTCCCTTTCTTCACGAAGCTTGCTCTTTGGTTCTCGTATTTGGTGGGTCCCATACTCTTCATTTTGCGCATTCCGTTCCTTCTGGGATGCTTCATTTGGATTTCTTTATTCAGCTTCTTTTGCTTTTTGATTCCGATCTCCTTTTTGAGGAGACCTCTTGAAATTTACCATTCGGCTGTGGGCTGCCGGCTCTTCCTTTTCCTCTGTGGATTCTTCTGGATTGGCTCTGACAAAAAAAGGTTCGGGCTCACTCTCCTGAACAGTTCTCCCTCATCCCGATGTCAGTTCCCCAGAATCCAGCTGGAATCGTTCCCCTCGATCCGGTGACATCATCCTCAGCAACCACTGCTCGTATCTGGATATTTTCTACTACTCATTCCGGTTTGTCATTTGGTTTGTGCTCTCCTGGATCCCTTTGCCAGGTACGCGCCCACATTCGCCTTCCCCTGCCCGGGGAACACGGTCTGGTGCCCCGTCGGGGGATGCCCTCTTCACTTCACCTCCCTCTGGCCTCCGGTGCTGTAGGACCAAGTTGTCAAAGCCTCCCTCTTTGGTGCCCTGGGCATGTCCCTTTTCGGTCGGCTTCCCCGGCGGAAGGTTGGCCTTCGCCTACTATCCCCCCCCCCCCCCCCCCATCCCTCCCTCCGACCACCGTGCCTGACCCTGGGTTGGCTGATTGGGTGGCGGGTGGCCAGAGCACCCTGCCCCAGCTGCTGGAGGCCAGCCGCCGGTCGCGGGGGGGCCCGGTGGTCTACTTCGCCGAGGGGACCACCTCCAACGGGCGGGCCCTGCTCTGCTTCGCCGCCCCGCTGGACCGCATCTTCCCCGACTCGTTCGAGGCCCCCCCGGCCGCCGCCCCCGCCGGCCACAGCAGCGCCCGGTCGCTGATGAGCCTTGACGAGGAACTCCCGGCGGCCCGCGGCCGGCCCGAGCGCCAGGAGGCCCTGATCTTCCCGGTCACCCTCGAGTCCGCCTTCGGCCCCCGAGCTGGGTGGGGCGGGGCTTCGGGTGGGCCGTCGAGTGCCTCCCCACCTCACCGCTGTGGACCCGCCCATGCGCTCGCAGGTACCGGTACGCCTTCTTCGCGCCCACCTTCCCGGTGGGGTCTCCTCTGGGGCACTTCGCCCGCCTCAATGGCCAGGTCGGCCCCCCTCCGGTAGTGGCATTCCCATCCGCCGACACTCTCCCGATGGGTGCTCCCTTCCGGCCGCCTTTGCCGGCTGGCAGCAGCCCTCCATCACGGGTGGCTGTTCCTCGGGCGGGCGTGGTGCGGGCAGGTCTACAACCGGCTGGTGGTGCACCGCCTGGCGCCCCTGAGCCCCGCCCGGCCGGCGGTGACCCTGCTGGCCGAGCCTTCGGCCGACCCCAACGCGGCCACCCCCGCGGCCCACCTTACCAAATGGTCCGCCCGCTCGGCCGCGAAGGCGCCACCCAACTTGGGCGGAGCCGAGAGGCCCCGGGGGGGCGCCAACACCCCGGCCATCCGATGGCCATGCCTTCTGCCACGGATACGCCCTTCCTGTCCGATGGATCAGTCCCTTCGCTCCACCCACCCACACGCACGCCACTTACACACACGCCACCCCGGCCATCCGATTCCGATGTTCATGACTTCTGCCACACACACACACACTTGATCAGTCCCTTTGCTCCACACACACACACACACACACACGTACGCCACCCCCGGTCGCAGGACGCGGGACCTCTTCTCGAGCAGCACCCCCGGCACGGGCGCCCTGGGGGGTCGGCCGGCGGGGCCCTCGTTCCGCACGCGGGCCGAGGTCGTCTCGGGGCTGCGGCACATGATGGCCGCCAGCGTGGGGGTCCGGCCCACCCAGAGCCTCGACATGGCCGCCAAGGCCGCCTTCTGCCGCTACTGGGCGGGCACCCATGTGGGCCGCGCCTACCAGGCCCAGGCCCAGGCCGTCAGGGCCTCCGTCGCCGCGGCTAGTCAGGAGCACGACCAGTGAGACCTCCCCCCCTCCCTCCCTCCCTCCCTCCCTCCCTCCCTCCCCCTCCCTCCCTCCCTCCCTCCCTCCCTCCCTCCTCCCTCCCCTCCCTCCCTCCCCTCCTCCCTCCCTCCCCCCCCTGCAGCGTCAGGGCGGTCCGCGAGAGGGTGTTTTGCCCGGATGGGCACGACTGCGGCGGGACCGAACAAGCGGGATGGAGGCGACTGCTGCATGCCAGCGAAGCAACCCGATGGAAGGCGGGCAGAGGGCAGAGGGGAGCCCCTGCGCTGGGCTTGGTGGCGGCGGCCATGGCCCCGCAGGGAGGGAGGCGAGAGATGGAGGGAGGCGAGAGAGGGAGGGAGGCGAGAGAGGGAGGGAGCGAGGGAGGGAGGCGGGAGAGGGAGCGAGGGGAACGGGGCTCATGGCTGCGGGGCCACCGGGGGCTGGGGCGGGTGGGGCGCCTCGGCCCCAGACTCGGCCCCGGATGTGGAATCGTCGTCCGAGTCCGAGCTGGACGAGCTCTCGTCCCCCTGGGCCCCCGGGGGCGGCGCCGGCCAGTAGCCCGGGGGCATGGGCGGGTAGGGGAAGGCCCCCCCGGGTGGCGGCGGGCCCCCGAAAAACCATGGAGGAGGCGCCTGCCCGGGGGCCAGCGGAAAGCTGCCCGGCGGGGGCGGACCCGGCTGTGGGAGCCCGGCGCCCGAGCCTGGCGGCAGCTGGGGCTGGGGCTGCATCCACGGGGGCAGCGGCGGCGGGGCGGCCAGGACGGCCGGAACGGCGGATGGCGGCTGCTGGGCGGCAAGCTCCATGGGGGCCGTGGCGGCCTCGGGGAGGGCCGGCGCCGGCGGCGCGGCCGCTGCCGCCGGGCTCGGGGCCGATGGGAAGAGGGGCGCCGGTGCGGGCGCCGGTGCGGGCGCGGGCGAGGTGCGGCCCGGATCGGGGCCGGGGATGGGGGTCACGGCCCGCCCAGAGGGCGTCAGGGGCTGAGGAGTCGAGCCGGCCCTTATCTTCGAGGTGGCCGGGGCCCCCGCAGCCTTGGCGGATTCGCTCCCCGGCAGTGGGGTCGTGGCGGCCCCCTGGGGCTGGGGCTGGGACGGCTGGCCCTGCCCCTGAGACGCGCCCCCCTCTGCCGGTCGAGAAAAAGATTTAGAATCGCGAAATGGCGATAACGATCGCCCAGACCCTTTGCCCTGGAGAGTTTCATCTGCAAGGTCGAGGAGAGCCGCTCCAGGCGAAACCCCGTCCCATCAAAGATCAGACAGCACTCCGTGTCTTTCGCGGGTGCTTGCGTGCCATGAAATACGATCCGACCTTCGTTTCCCTGGAGCAAAAATGAGAAACCCAGGCGGTGCGTGGAGTGCCACACCGACCTTTTTTGCATGTTCAAGCGTCACTCGTTGAGACGAATCAATTGAAAGAATCCCCGGAGAAGATGTGTCGATGGATGCTGGTTGGAAGTCGTCTGCAGGGGACGGTGAAGTCAGGTCAGGGGAGGAAGACGGGAGCACAGACATCGGAAAATGTGGTGCGGCTGCATCCGCTCGCCCCCTTTTAACGACTCACCAATGGACAACGGGTATCGTCCTGGACCGATGCCCAAGGCAGAGGAGGGAACAGGGGCAGCCATCAAGGAACACTCCGTAAAAAAGAGGCAGGGTGCCTTCCCCTGGTCAATCGAGCACATGACGGAATTGGTCGAGGGGATTTGATGCAGCCGATTCGGATCACATTTACACACGACGCGCTGCAATTGAATCTCGATGACCGCGTAAAACTGATAGAAGGGTGCCTTGCTTTTTTCCTCTCCGTCCAGGCTCGGTTTGAAGCGAACGGTTGGTGTCACTCGTTTGCTCGCTCGTCCGACGCTTGCTTCTTGTTTGTTAGAGAACCGTCTCGATACGTTTAGTATCCAAGACTTTTCTCGCATGCAAGTCGTGCTTGACTTAGTCATCTGGCACGGGCTCCGGCCCTGCATTGAAGATAACATCCTGGCGCCTCTGTTGAGCCGGCTCAACCCGGCCCAAGCCCGGACGCCCATTGCGCGGCAAATGTTTGATGCCAAGAGCGTGCCCCTTGACCGAGCTGCGATCTGCGGGGCGACCCCGGGCAATGACCCGTCCGGCTGCTTCGAGCGGGAGCTGCTGGGGCTGCTGGGGCGGCTCATGGGCCTCGCGCAGCACCCGCTCCTCAGAAGGCTCCTGATCCCAGGCCGCTTGATGGACCTGCTCGCGGTCTGCTCTTGCGCCCATTCCATTCCGGGGTGGATCTGTCTGGCGGGGCGCGGGGGGATAGGGCCTGCTCGAGCTGGACCACATCGCGACCGCCCGGCGGCACGCGGAGCCGCCAGCGCCAGCGTCAACTCGCCCCAGCGAAGTGGCTGCCGCTCCAAAAATCGCCGATGGGGCCGACGAGCCTGCCTCGGCCGCCCATCCCTGGCTCCGCGACCTGCTGGCCCGGTCCGACCCCCATCCCCCCCCGGTGCCCGGCGCCCATCCTGTGATCCTGCCCATCTCGCCCATCCTGCCCATCCTGCACATCATCGCCATCCTGTGACCTTTTTGTCGGCACCCCACGAACTAGGGAGTCGCCCGCGGACCTGATCGCGGCCATGCTGAGCCTCCTGGCCTCTGCCCCCCAGGTCCGCCGACCGCCCCGCTCTTGGCCCCCCTCCGCCCCCCTACCCCCCCGGCCTTGGCCGCTCCTGCTCCCGGTCTTGGTGGGTCGCCCTCGCGGCCGATTTCATGGCCGCCCCGGGATCGCCGACACTCCCCTCGCCCATCAGGCCCCGGCCTGGTTCCGCCAGCGGGTGGGGATGCTGCTGAGCCAGGCCCTGATGCGGCCCGGGGGTCTGTCGGGCCGCCTCGGGTCGGGCCGCCCCGCCTCTCTGCCACCAGGGCCGATCCGATCACCGCCGCAGTCGGCCTGACCCTCTCCGGCTCCGGTCCCTCACTGGCCGCAGGGCTCGCGGCCACCCTCGAGTGCATGCTCCCCGAGGCAGGCCGTCCGTCCTCCTGCCCCAGTCCCCGGCCGGCCGCGCCCATCCCCGGCCGCGCCCATCCCCGGCCGCGCCCATCCCCGGCCGCGCCCATCCCCGGCCGCGCCCATCCCTCACCTCATGTTCCGGCACACCACCCGGGCGTGCTGGTTGATGCAGCGGAGAGCAGCCGGGCCCAGGAACAGGCCGTCCGGCTGGTGAGCGCAGTCCCCCGCCAGCTGGTCGCCAGCGCCGAAGTCTGCTCGCCCGCCTGACCCGCCATCCTCGCCGCTCGCCCCCTCCCCCTCGCCTCTCATCTTCAACCCCTCCCTCTTCATCTCCCCACCTGGTGGGGGCGCCCTGCTCGCCGGGGCGCAGGCATACTACGGGCGCATGGGCCCCCAACTGCGCTCGCTGCTGGTCGGGGCGGACCCCCAGAAGCGGCAGCCCGCCCTGCAGGTCGGCCGCACCATCCTCGACCGCCCCGCCCTCGCTCCTGAGCTCACCTTTGGGAGGATGTCCGTATGGCTGGCGCTGGGTCCGTGGCTGTCTTTGGCTGTCTTTGGCTGTCTTTGGGTGTCTTTGGGTGTCTTTGGGTGTCTTTGGGTGTCTGCGTGCGGCGATCGGCCAGGCCGTGGTGGGCATCATCAGCGCCATGGCCCGGCAGCACCCCGCCCTGGCGTCCCGGTACATCTTCCGGCCGCTCCTCCACCCGCTGCCCCAGCTGGCCGCCCAGCTCGCATTCACCCGGCCGCCCCGGCCCCGGCCCGGGCGAGGCAGCAGCGCCGACGAGGACCCCTGGGCCGGGCTGACGGTGGCCGGCGAGGGCCGGGTGGCCCTGGTGGTGGAGACCCTCCAGCGCCTGCTGGGCTGCGGGCCCCCCGGCCCCGCCCTCCTAGGCGCCATCGCCGGAGCCATGCCGGCCGTGTGGGAGCTGTTCTGCTGGGCCCACCGGTTCCCCTCGGCCCTCAGGGGACCCTGCAGCGACATCCTGGGGCGCTTCTTCAGGTCTGGCCGGCCCCCCTCGCCCCCCCTCGCCCCCAGGTGGTGACGCGTCTCCCCCCCTGGGATATCGAATGGCGGTGCAGATTCGCCGAGCACGGGGCGCCCCTGTTCCTCTTCGTGGTCGTCCCGCCCGCCCTGCCCTCGGCCGACCCGGGCCTGCCCTCGGCCCTCCAGATGCTCGCTCAGCCCGCCCCCGCCCCCGCCCCGGTCGAGGAGGGGGCCCGCCCCGGCCGATGAGGCCGATGGCGGCCTTGGCGATCCCGAGATGGCCCAGTGGCGCCTGCTGATGCGCTCCATGGCCGCGGACGAGCGCCCCCCCTCACCGCCTGCCCCCGGGGACGAGGCCAAGGCCAAGGGCGAGGGCGAGGGCGAGGGCGAGGGCGAGGGCGAGGGCGAGGGGGACGAGGGCGCGGCCCGGGCGGACCTCGAGCAGGGCGAGGACGAGCAGGGGTCGAGCGGGCCCGTTTGGCGACTTCAGTTCGCCAGCGGCCCCAGCGGGGGGCCCGTCATCCGGTGGTCCGACCGGTCCGTCGGTTGGCCCCCCCCCACTCTCCCCTTTGTCTCGGGGGGGTTGCGCATCAAGCCGTCATAGTATTATACCAAAAAAAAAATGAAACGATCGAGCCTTCATTTTAACAAATTCACCGATTTCCTTGAGCTCAACCACCTTTACTGGGTGTAAAAAACTGCACCAATGGCGGCGAAGGTCAGGATAGTGTGGACCAGATCGATCAGCCAAACTTTCAGGCCGGCTTGGCCTGAACAAGGGGGTGAGTTATGGCAAAATAATCAGTGGTTGAACAGACTAAACATATAATGACTCAAGCCAGCAGCAGAGCAAACGAAACCGGCAAGGAGAGAGATCTCGACAGCACCAAGACGGCTCCCCACGGTGGCGTACGTCAGAACGGTCCCCCAAAGGAGGCAAAGAACAACGGCACCGATCGTGGCCCAAGAAAAAGTCCAAGCAGCATGCTTCTGAGCCTCCTTCATACGGTCGCCAGTCAGTCCGAGGGCATTGGCCCAGATGGTTCCTAGAACGCGAGGCGCGTAGTAGAACATCCCAATGACCTGGGTGAGGACAAACGACACCACGAAACGAATGGCGAAACCAAGAACCATCTTTTTGAAAATCAAACGGATGGGTGATTCACCTGGGGTGGGCTCTCGCCCTTTCATTTCATCGAGCAGCCTCCGCGACCCTGCCCTGGAAGCCCAATGCGCCCTTGAAATTCTCCAGGTCTGAGCCGAGTCACAGTTGTTCCCACTCCTTGTTCTGCAGCTCTCAGGACCAGCGTTGAGCGGGGCCGTCTATGTGGAACTCTTGCGCGAATATACCGACATCAAGGCCGCGCTCAGAGTCTGGCCTGCCTTTTCATGGCCCTTTCACTGACAATCCCGGGGTGGTTCCTTCTAGGCGCAGGATGAAGAGATCAGGTCCCGGGCGGCCGAGCGGGCGGAGCAGGCCCGTGCGGGCCGGGTCTTCGTGCACGAGCTCGACCAGGAGGAGCCCCTCGCACCCGTGGGGGCGGGCCCCCAGGCGGGCCCCGCGCGCGGCGTCGTGGACAGTCTCGACCCAGGCCAGCTGGAGGAATGGCGCTCCCTGCAGCGCCACCGCGGCCTCACGGATCGGTCGGCAGCTTGCGCTCCGTGCCGCCCCGCTCACCCCCTGCCTCGGGACCCACCCCCCATCCCCAGAAAGCGGCTGCTGCTGGACTTGCTTGCCCGCCTGGGTGAGTCGCTGGGCCCAACGGCCTTGATGTCGAGCGTCCCGCGGTGCGTGGCCTTCGTCCAGGAGCACCTCCGCGCCTACCTTGCCCTGGCCGCCCTGAGGCCCGGTCTGCCGCCTGGCTGCCTCG
This sequence comes from Paratrimastix pyriformis, assembly GCA_027972325.1. Taxonomy (NCBI): domain Eukaryota; phylum Preaxostyla; family Paratrimastigidae; genus Paratrimastix; species Paratrimastix pyriformis. The sequence goes on from JAPMOS010000018.1 coordinate 173,606, forward strand.
ACCTCACCTGCGCACCCCCCTGACGCGGCCTCATGCGGGCGCTCCCCTGTCCCGACCACCAGGAGGGCTGACTGCCGCCCCCACGAGCAGCCCCACCCGCGACCCGTTCCCCACTGTCCCTCAGGCAGGGCCGGGCAGCGGGTGCCCCCGCCGCGAACATTCCCCCGGGGCTGCGGCTCGAGCTGGGCGGCGAGACGAGCGGCGCCAGTGAAGAAGAAGCAGAAACAGAAGGGGCGGCCCGCGGCGGGGGGGCCGGGGGGGACGAGCCCAGGAGCCCCGCCGAGGAGGACGAGGACATGCTTGCCCTGGCCCTGGGCCTCCTGCAGGCCCTCGTCTCGGGTCCGCGCCGCCCCCACTGCCGCCCCCACTGCCGCCACCACCTCGGCAGCTGCTCCTCGGGGCCCATCCCCATTGCCCATAAGTCCTCGCCGCCCCGACTGTTTGTGCACGAGATGAAGCCTCGCCCCGAGGACCGTCCGTAAGCGGCCCCGCTGACATTGCGTTTGGCTCCTCCGCTTCGGTGGGGCGGCGCAGGTCAGGTGGCCCGCCTGTCGGGCCAGGATGCCGACGCCCTGACGGCCCTGGCCCCGCTCCTCACCCAGGTCCGCGCGCCCCCCAGATCCCTCTCAAGGGGCGCGATGGGATGGGATGGTGCGGTGGGTGACACGAAGGGTCGTGCGGGGCGCCGACCTGCTCATTCATGCTGGCCACGGCCCAAAGGAGATCGTTGTCCGTTTTGTGATGCTTCAAAAGGGCCATTGCAAACTGCAAGCTGGGGCGGGTGGCGTTGGCGAAAGAGACGAGCAGGCCGGTTGTTTGTTTGTTGTTGCTTGGCAATATTGCAAGCTGGGGCGGGTGGCGAGCAGACCGGTTGTTTGTTGTTGCTTGGGCAATATTGTTTTCGGCGACGAAGGACGTTCTTGCAGACGGGGCCCGGGGCACCGCGCACCCAAGCATGTACCCCGCCGCCAGGGCCAGAGTGGACTCCTCCCCGTGGGGGGTGGGAGCCACAAACGTGGGGTGGGTGGGATGGGCCAGGGTGGCGGGCGGAGGCCGTGGCTTCATCGTCCTTGCCTGGGGTCATCTCGGGGGGGGGGGGGGGGGGGGGGGGGGGGCAGCTCCTGGGGCACCCGGCGCCCCACGTGCGAGAGCTGGTGGCCTACATCCAGGCGGCCGTCGTCAGCAGAGACCCGCGCTGGTACGCGGGGCCCACCGCCAGCCCCCAATCCCAACCCCAACCCGCCCCTGCATCCGGCCAGCCTCAGCGCGCAGGCGGCCCGGCGGCCTCTCTGGCGAGCCTGCTGGCGCCCATCATGGCTCTCCTCAGGTCCGGCTGCCCTGCAGGCCCTCTCCCTCCCTGGCAAGGCCGGGTGTCCCGGGGGCGGCGTGCGGCCTCGGCATCGTCGTCACCATCATCTGGCGCCGCTAGGGACCCCATGGTGCCCGTCCGGGCGTACGGACTGGTGGAGCTGCGGCGCCTCATCCTCCGCCGCGACCCGGCCATCATGGGGGGCGCCCCCCTGCCCCCCGCTGCGGGCGTCCCGTCGACACCATCAGCCCCCGCGGCTGGGTCGCCCCAGGGCCCCCAGGGGTCGCAGCCGGAGAGCCCGCTGGACGTGCTGTGGGGGATCTTCCTCGGCCAGCTGCACGACACGGACAGGTCCGCACCACACCCGCCCGGCCCGCCCCTCCAGCCTATCCCTGGCCCTCATTCGATGGGCGTCCTCCTGGCCGCCCGGGCCGGGCCCAGCTACCTGACGGGGATGGCCGTGGAGGGCCTGAGCGCGCTCGCCTTCGTGGCCCCTGCGGTGTACGTGCCCCGCCTGGTGCGCACCTACGCCTACGCTCCGGCCCCAGGCTCGGCCCTGCCCCTCGAGGTGCGGGTCCGTCGCGCCGCCCACGCCCCGGGCATCACCCACCGCCCACCCCTCGCATTGGTGTGCATCATGCCCGCCCCTCGCATTTGGTTGCCCACCCTCGCATTTGGTTGCCCACCCCTCGCATTTGGTGGCATCATGCCCGCCCCTCGCATTTGGTGGCATCATGCCCGCCCCTCGCATTTGGTGGCATCATGCCCACCCCTCGCATTTGGTGGCATCATGCCCGCCCCTCGCATTTGGTGGCATCATGCCCGCCCCTCGCATTTGGTGGCATCATGCCCACCCCTCGCATTTGGTGGCATCATGCCCGCCCCTCGCATTTGGTGGCATCATGCCCACCCTCGCATTTGGTGGCATCATGCCCACCCCTCGCATTTGGTGGCATCATGCCCGCCCCTCGCATTTGGTGGCATCATGCCCACCCTCGCATTTGGTGGCATCATGCCCACCCCTCGCATTTGGTGGCATCATGCCCGCCCCTCGCATTTGGTGGCATCATGCCCACCCCGGACCCTCCGTTATGGCCGGCCGCAGCTGCGGGTTGGGGAGGCCGTCACCAAGAGCATCCTCCGCTGCGGCGGCGCCCTGCCCGCGTACGGTCCGCAGCGCCGCCGCGCCCGTCCCTCTGCCGCTCCGTCCGCCCCTCTGCCGCTCCGTCCGCCCCTCTGCCGCTCCATCGGCCGCCTGCCTGCCTGTGCCGGCCACGGGTCGCACATCCACCGCCGCTTCGGATGCCCCGCCCATGCCGGCCCATGGCTGGCTGTGCCCTCCCCTGGGCCCGTCCTGGGCCTGACCTGCCCTCGGTCGCATGATGATCACCGCACGCTGAGACACACAACGTCACACCACAACACATCACAACGCCACAAGACGTGATGATCACCTCACGTGATGTCGTGATGATCACTGCATGCACGCCGACACACACACACACGTCACGCACACACACACGACGCACGCATCGACACAACTCGAGCAGGGGCGGCCTACCTGGAGGCGCTGATCCCCCTGGCGGCCACGGGGCGTCTCCTCGAGGAGGCCCCATCCCCATCCCCATCGTCATCGCCTCCCCGCGCCGAGGTGCCCACGCCGGTCGCCCCGAAGGCCGCCCAGGACGGCCCCGACACCACCGACGGTCCGCAGGCTGCCGCCGCCCCGGCCGGGGGGTGGCTCTGGGTCCTTGGCCGGCCGGGGGGGTGGCCCGTTGGGCTGCTGCGCCCGCCACCGCCGCCACCCCCGGGCGGGCCGCTGACACTGGTCCGGGTCGTGCCGGGGGCTGGGCTGTGACGGTGGGGTGGGCAGCCCCTCTGGTTGTGGGCGGGGGCCCCTCGGGCGGCCCCGGGGGGGCGGCTGCCCTGGTGGAGGCGACCCTGCTGCGGGCCAGCGCCCTGGGCAACCTGGCGGCCCTGGCACAGGCCCTCGGGCTCGCCATCCGCCCCTACATCCACAGGTCCGCCCGCCCGGGGCCCGGCCAGCAGGGCCACCCAAGGCTGCGCCAGGAAGCGCCACCCTCATCCTCTCCCGCCCGTGGGGGGGGCGGGGCCACCACCAGGTGCGTCCAGTTGGCGTGCGGCGCTCTCGACACGGCGCCCCAGCCCCTGGTCCGACGCGGTCTGCACCCGCCCCGCCCGATCCCCGAAACACATCCCCCCCGCTGCTGGGGACCGCTGCTCGCTGGTGGTGGGGACATGGCTGCTGACTGTCGATGTGCCCCACGGGCGGGCGGGCGGGCAGGGGCGCTGGCCCTGCTGGGGGGGCTGCTGCGGGGCCTGCGGGCCCACCTGGTGCGGCTGGAGCCGGACGCCCTGCATCGGATCCGCGAGCGGCTGCTCCTCTCGGCCGAGGCCCCCGACCGGCCCGGGGGGGTGGGCGAGCCCGACGAGCGGGCCCGCCGGCACGCCCGGGTGGGGCTGGCCCTGTACGAAGATGCCGTGCAGGACGCCCTCCGGCCCGCGACCCTCTCCGAGGCCCGCCGCGAGCAGTCCGATCGGCTGGGGCCCCTGGCCGGCCTCATGGTCACCGCCCAGGGACTCTGGGACCCTCCCCGCGGCCAGGACGACGACGGCCCCTGACCGGCCCGACCCTTCTCTCCTCCCAGGGGCCCAGTCCCGTCCATTGCAGGGCGACGGCGACGGTGCGCCAATCCTCCCCGCACCCCGCTGAACTGTGTCTGCCCGCGGGCTGTCACGAACAAGGGCATTGTTGGACCACGGAAACACGGCTGCGGGAGCGAAGAGAAACGGAGAAACAACAACCAACCACGCCACGGCCGGGGCGGTGCAAAAGCCCCGGCCGGGCCAAACCGCGCGCTGGGAGGGCCCTGCTTTTAGCGGAGCATCTCAGGAGGCTGCTCAGGGGCCGGGGCCAGATCCTCGCGGAACTCGGAGCGGAACGAGGACGGGAAGGTGGGGATCGTCTCGTGGTCGCCCCCACTGCTGGCGGGGAAGCCCATGTCCCCCGTGTGCTCGCCCGCCCCGGCCCCACCCACCGGCTGGGAGAGGGTCAGCGGCATGGTCTCCTCCTCCCCACTGGCCAGGGTCCCGTACCCCTCGGCCCCACGTTGCTGGGGCTGGGGAGTGACGTAGTAGGCAGCGGGGATGCCGCCGGAGGGGATGGAAGCCTCCACAATGAAGTCCTGGTGCGGGCGTGAGCATCAGAGTGGAGAATCGGCAAAAAGCACAAACCTCGGTCCGATATTGAGGACGCCGCTTGAATGAGAACATTTGCAGCTGATGAGCGAGGAGAGTGCCCATCGCAGCCGAGAAGATCAAAGAGAAGTAGAGGAGAATCATTGCCACCAGCACCCAAACGTCAAAGTACACAGCAGCTAGGCTAATAATGCTCAGAAGCAGAGTCAGTGCCACATCGCCCAGGATGATGCACTATCAAAAGCAGGATGAGTGAGAAGCAAGGAGCCCACCGACCTGCCCAACAGTAACGAGCTTGCGGGAGGTCTTTCGAGAGCCGAAAAAGCTCAGGAAGGCGCCAGAAACGTAGGCAAAGTGGAGCAGAAGCAGCAAGAGCGATGAGGCATAGAAGACTGAGGCCACGGAAGCCGACACGATAATACTGAAGAAGCACCAAAGCGCGATACATGCGAATGAAATGACTTCAGTCATGCACAGCAATTGGAACATGCGAAGTTTGGCGGTGGTATCGATGGCTTGGAATGCGCGAATCGTCAGGACAGAGACAACAGTGAGGGCGCATGCAGCCAGTGTCTGCGCAACACCCATAAAGGTATCGGTCCACATCCTAAAGCACGAAAACCTCCGGAGAGGGGGAGCTAGTGAACAATACCTTTGGAGGTCGATGCTCTGCCACGCCCCACAGAAATTGACAGCGCTGGTTTCCCTCGGTTGTTTGCTCGTTTTTTCCTGAATAAAACTCCTCCTCCACTACCACCATCATCCATCCTCCCTCCTCCCTCATCATGTTTTTTTTTTCCCCAGGCTGGGCGAGTGGGAGGTCGCTCCTGCTTCCTCAATTTCGAGCTCAGATGTTTGATGATCCAAGGGTGGTGCGAGAGGTTGTTTTCAGAACGGAATACACAATTTTAAGTATACTTTCTTATTGACAGTCTTAAAAGTTCAGACCCGTACCCACTTTGCAGAAAACAACCTGCCAACAATTCCTCAATTTTCTTTCAAAATCTTCGGTGGCTATGACGGGGCCGAGCCTCGAACAAAGGGCACCAGATGGAGGAGGTCCCCTACCATTTTGCTGATGACTGTTTCATTTTATTGTTTGATCATCTTGAGAGCCTATCTGATTACCTTCGCTTGAGAACGTTCCGTTCACAAAAGCTTGAGAACTCTCCCCGCATCTTCTTCCTAGCCTCAACCGACGATTCTGGCGACTTACGTCTTTTTGGCACCGATTCGACTTAACTCCACTTCCATGTTGCGTGAAAGTCTGTTGTGGTTCTTCTTCTTATTTCCTCGGTCTCATCCTCGCTCTCATTCCTGCAGCTGACGCCGGAAGCCTTTACCCAACTCATGACCCGCTGCCCTTACGTGTCGTACATCAACCTGGACATCCAGAAGATGCTCTCGCGAAGGGTGAACTCCCGCGACAAGGTCGGTCCGGGCCCACCCACCCACCCCGCCGCCCCAACCCGGACTCGTTCTAGGTCGATGGCATGTTGGCCGCCATCCACCGCCTGTGCCCATGTCTGCGCCAGCTTGACTTGGGAATGGCCACCCCGGGGAGCTTCGAGCCATTCGCAAAGATCGCCACCCTGACGTCGCTCTACCTCAACTTGAACAGGCCCGCCCGCTGACTGTTTCCTCATTCCGCACAATTCCCTCGCACGCACGCATGCACGCACGCACGCACGCACGCATGCACGCACGCGCATGCACACGCATCTGGCCCGTTCACTTCGGACCGCACTCTCAGCCCTCCTGATCGCACTCTCTTCTGGTCCCGCGTGCGGCTGGGTGCAGCACGGGGTTCCGGATCCCCGAGCGGTCCCTCCGGCAGCTGACCGGCGCCCCGCTGCTGACCACCCTCACCCTGCAGGACTGCGACCTGACCGGGTACAACCAGTTCGACACGCCCCTCAGCCGCACCGGGTCGGCCACCCCAAAGTCCGCCCGAGGCTTCTGACCTCCCGTTTCCCCTCACGCTCCCTCTTGTCTTCTTCTTCTTCTTCGGGGCCGGCAGGATGGAGGCCTTCGCGGAAGCCCTCAGCAAGATGGTCCCCAATCTGAGCTCCCTCAGCTTGCTGCGGGGCCAGTGCGACGTGCGCTACGTGGACGCCTTCGTGCGCCGCTTCCGGGGCCAACTGAGGCGACTCTCGCTGTGCGGGCTCATCCTGACCTTCGAGGGCAGGCCCCAGCCGCTGTCCAGCCGCGATGGCGGAGTGGCCGCGGGCAGGCTCTTCGCGAGCTTCTTCACCGGGTGCACCCCCGCCTTCGTCCTGGAGCGCCTGGAGGAACTCGACCTGGGCAGCACCCGCATCACGGACGAGGTCCTCCAGCGGGTGGGCTTCCTCTGCCCCAGTCTCAGGCGACTTTCGCTGTTCGGCTGCTCGATGCTCGGCCCCGCGACCCTCCTGGAGCTCCGTGGGCACCCCTTCGCCCAAACCCTGGAGTGGCTGAATTTCTCGGCCCCCGCATACCACGAGGTGCGCGCCTGCCTTTCGATGGGCCTTCTCCGACGAACCGTCCCACACGATGAGGCATTGCCTCCGCCTGGCTGTGACTACGCATTCCTGATTTCTTGCCCTCGCTTGCGCCGCATCATTGTGCCCCCACACTGGTTGGATAGCACCCCCAGGAAGTGGGACGAGGATGCAGCCAAACCAATGCCGCCGGTCGAACCTTTCGTTCCGGCCGAGGCCGAAACAGGACATCGCGAATTGGTCCTGAATCAGTTCCCACGTGTACAATTCATCTGTTCGGCAGAAGCCGATGCCGTGTAAATGACATCTCCCCAGAACGTTCTCTGTGAATTTGTCTACGACACCAATTGCCACCAGCACCCAAACGTCAAAGTACACAGCAGCTAGGCTAATAATGCTCAGAAGCAGAGTCAGTGCCACAGAGCCGGGCCTTGAGCGCGAGCTTGCGGAGGGTTTCATACCGCGGCTAGGTGGGTGAAAAACCCTGCGCAGGGCAAAAAACAGGGTGTTCCGCCGGGGTCGGAGGCTTGCAGTTGTTTGGTGCCTCGTCTGTTTCTGCCGGTTTTATTGCATAATTCCCTCATTTATGTCTTGTTTTCTGATTGCGTTCCGACTTCTTTCGCCGGTTTCCAATCATTGCTATTTCGCCCGACCATTTCTATCGGGCTCGCCAACACTTGTGTCCCCCGACTAAATTTCTCGCAGAATGCTCCAAGTCGCCGGGGTACACTTTGGGTTCTTTGAGCCCGATGAGATTCGGAAGCTTAGCGTCAAAAAGATCACCAACCCCGTGAGTTTCGACTCACTGAAAAACCAGCAGAAGGACAGTCTTTACGATCCTGCCCTTGGTCCTATTGATCATCATGATTGGTCTGGCGCACGACACACATGTCTGGGGGCCCTCACTCCCGCAATGTAATCCACAGCTGTGCCACCTGCAAACTGAACTTCCACGACTGTCCCGGACATTTGGGCCACATCGACCTGATTGTCCCTTGCTACAACCCTCTTCTGTTTAACACAATGCTCCGGCTTCTCCGGTCGAAGTGCTTCAAATGCCACAAATTCCGCATGAGCACCGCCCAGGTCGGCCCCCCGCCTGCCGTTTCGGATCGGATCACACCTCGGCTCGCAGGTTCGCCGGTACGTCTTGATGCTCGCCCTGCTGGACGCGGGCGAGCTGGTGGAGTGCGCCGAGGTTCTGGACATCCCCGAGCTGAAGGCCAAACACAAGGACGAGACCGCCGAGATGCTGCCCACCCCCGAGGAGCTCAACGAGATGCTCGGTCGGCGCCCCGCCCACGCCCACCAGCCCGCCATGGGCCAGCGTCTTGGTGACCCCCCCCGCCCATCGGACTTCTGGGCGCTCTGCACTGGGGGGGGGGGGGGGGGGGGGGGGTTGGGGGGCGCCCTGCGGGCCCTCACAGAGAAGGTGCGGGCCAACCTGCGGACACGGGAGGCTGCCCGCGCGGTGGAGGCGCGCCAGGGGCGAGGCGACCTTGCCATGGAGTACACCCCCCGCGAGAAGACCGTCCACATCCAGGCCGCCCGGCGGCGCCTCGAGACCGAGTTCCTCCGCTCCATGCCGGCCGTCTGCGAGAACTGCGGCGCGTCCGTCCCCCCAGAGGCAGACACACACAGACACCCACGGCCACCACCCCATGACGGCCCACCCTCCGGCATGGTCCCATCACGCTGTGACCCTCATCGGCGGCGGGTTCTGGCGGGACGGGGCGGGGCGGCGGGCGGGGGCGCGCAGGGTCTCGCCCAAGGTGAAGCAGGACGAGCGGGCCAAGATCTTCCGGATGCCCATCACGAAGGGCTCCAAGAAGCGCACCGCAGCCCAGGACCAGGTCAAGTCCAAGAAGGCCGCCGCCGCCATGGCCAAGCGCGACAAGGTCCCCGCCCGGGCCTTCCTGGGGGCAGGGCGGGGCAGGAGAGGGGAGGGATGGGAGAGGGTGGGGCAGGGGTGCTCCCTTCGGGGTCTGTGGGTGCCATCCTCAGGGCCGGGGGCGTGGCTGCGGGGGGGGCCGGTGTCGCTGGGCAGTCGGACAGCGGGGAGGAGGCCTCGCCTGACGAGGCCCCCGAGTCGGAGCCCGAGGCGGAGCCCGAGGCGGAGCCCGAGGCCGACGAGGAGGAGGAGGACGAGGAGGCGGCCCCCAAGCCGGCCGAGGCCCCCAAGGCCCCCAAGGCCGCCGCGGGGCCGCGGCAGGTGATGCGCATCCTGGACGACGACGACGAGGAACCCGCCGCCCCGGGGGCCGACCCCGAGCGGGGCTGGGACATGGCCCAGTACGAGCGCCACTACGGCTTCCAGCCCGCCCCCGAGACGGCCCCCGACGGGACCAAGCGGCTCACGGCCAGCAGCAGCGGGGCGGCCGTCTTCATGCCGCCCCACGAGGTCATGCGCCACCTGGACCTCCTCTGGCGCCGCGAGTACCTCATCGTCGACCGCCTCTGGGGCCGCGCCGCCACCGGTTCTGGCCCCGGTCCGTGCCCCCGCTGCCCTCTCCTTCCCTCTCCTTCCCTCTCCTTCCCTCTCCTTCCCTCTCCTTCCCTCTCCTTCCCTCTCCTTCCCTCCTCGCCCCTCGCCTCACCTGCCCGGTTGGCCTCTTGGGGGGGCGGCGGCGTGGTGGGCTGGCTCCCCTGCAGAGGCCATCACCAGCGCTGGGCACTTCTTCCTGTACGTGATCCCGGTGCCGCCCAGCAAGTTCCGGCCGCCCTCGCTGATGGACGGGGTCCTGTACGAGCACCCGCAGAACTACTACCTGACCCGGGTCCTGCAGTGCAACCAGACCATCATGACCCTCTCCGCCAAGGCCGCCCGGGCCGCCCAGGGGGCCGCCGGCCCCGCCCAGACGGCCCTGGAGCCGGTCGCCCCGCCGGCGGGCAAGCAGGAGCGGCTGGTGGGGGGCGAGGTGCTCAGCCCCGAGGAGGCCGAGCGGAAGCTGGTCGAGGCCTGGGTCGAGCTGCAGCGCTCGGTGAACAGCATGTGCGACAACACCCTGGCCCCCAAGCAGGGCGGCACCCAGCCCGGCAAGACCCCCGCCGGCATCAAGCAGATCTTCGAGAAGAAGCAGGGTCCGCGCCCCCCACCCCCACCCACCCCGGGCGATGCGATGGCGATGGCCCCCTCCTGGATCTCTGGGTGGCCCCCTGCCCCCCAGGGTGGCGCGCCGTGTCTCCTCTGACATTGCCCCTCCCCGCTCGGTTGCACAATGCCGCTCCCCCTCCGGCTCGGTTGCAGGGCTGTTCCGGATGAACATGATGGGCAAGCGGGTCAACTACGCGGCCCGGTCGGTGATCTCGCCCGACCTCAACCTGGACACCCGCGAGATCGGCGTGCCCCACGTCTTCGCCCGGACGCTGACCTACCCGGTGCCGGTGACCCCGCAGAACGTGGAGCACCTGCGCCAGCTGGTCATCAACGGGGCCGACGTCTACCCGGGCGCCAACTACGTCGAGGACGAGCGCGGGGCCCTGGTGGACCTGCGCAAGCGGACCCCCGAGCAGCGGATGGGCATCGCCAAGCGGCTGCTGACCCCGGCCGGGGCGGGGGCCGAGGGGGCCGCCGAGGGGCGCCCCAAGCGGGTCTACCGGCACCTCGTGACGGGCGACGTGATGATCGTCAACCGGCAGCCGACCCTGCACAAGCCCTCGATGATGACCCACTACGCCCGGGTGCTGGGCTGGACCGACCAGAAGACCATCCGCATGCACTACAGCAACTGCGCCACCTACAACGCCGACTTCGACGGGGACGAGATGAACCTGCACTTCCCCCAGACCGAGCTGGCCCGGGCCGAGGCGTACAACATCAGCAACACCGACAACCAGTACTGCGCCCCCACCACGGGCAAGCCCCTGCGGGGTCTCATCCAGGACCACGTCGTCTCGGGGGCTCTGCTGACCAAGCGGGACACCTTCCTCGACCCGGACCTCTACATGCAGCTCTGCTACACGGCCTGCAACGACCCCACCGGGGCCGAGGGCCGCATCGAGCCCGTCGAGCCGGCCGTCCTCAAGCCGGCCCGCCTGTGGACCGGCAAGCAGGTCATCTCGACCATCCTCCGCCACATCGCCGCCGGGCGGCCCGGCCTCAACCTGGTCTCGCAGTGCCGCATCCCGGCCTCCTCGTGGGGCCCCGACGCCGCCGACGAGGGCACCGTCCGCATCTGCGACGGCATCCTCGTCCACGGCGTCCTCGAGCGCTCCCAGTACGGCGCATCCGCCTTCGGCCTCATCCACGTCCGCCCCCCTCGGCCCCCTCCGCGCCCCACATCGACCCCCCGCCCCCTCGGCCCCCACCCCCTCGGCCCCCGCCCAGGCCCCACATGGGTTCACACGTGCACGGCTCATCCGGTGGGTTGCGGGATGTTGGGTTGTGGTGCGCGGCGCGCAGACGGTGTATGAGCTGTACGGGCCCCGGGCCGCGGGGCACCTGCTGAGCTCGCTGGGGCGGCTGTTCACCAGCTACCTGCAGCTGTCGCACGGGTTCACCTGCGGCATCGAGGACATGCTCGTCAACGCCCCCCAGGAGGCCGAGCGGGAGCAGATCCTGGCCCAGGCCGACGAGGGCGGCCTCGACATCGCCCGCCAGTTCGCCAAGGCCCCCGGGGCGCCCCTGACCGACCTGCGCGAGGCCCTGGCCCACGTCCTCAAGACCCCCGACGACTTCGCCCGGCTGGACGGGCCCAACAAGAGCCACTGCTCGGTGGCCACCTCGAAGGTGATCAAGGTGTGCCTCCCGGGCGGCCAGTACAAGCCCTTCCCCGAGAACTGCCTCGCCCTGATGACCATCTCCGGCGCCAAGGGCTCCCAGGTGAACTTCTCCCAGATCTCATGCCTCCTCGGTCCGCAGCCCCCCCGCCCGCCCCCGCCCCCCGCCTGCCCCTCCACCGCTGTTGTGGGGAGCGGCGGCTCATGCCTTTCGCCCTTCTCGCCGTTCCTCTCCTCTCCGTGCCCCGCTCATCTGGATTGCGCTCATATGGATTGCGCTCATATGGATTGCGCTCATATGGATTGCCGTTCCTCTCCGTGCCCCTGGGCGGCCTGGCCTGCCGGACGCGCAGGCCAGCAAGAGCTGGAGGGCCAGCGGGTGCCCGTCATGTCGAGCGGCAAGACCCTGCCCTGCTTCCCGCCCCACGACCCCCACTGCCGGGCGGGGGGCTTCGTGGCGGACCGCTTCCTGACGGGGCTGCGGCCCCAGGAGTACTTCTTCCACTCGATGGCCGGCCGGGAGGGCCTCATCGACACGGCCGTCAAGACGGCCCGCTCGGGCTACCTGCAGCGGTGCGTCATCAAGGGCCTCGAGACCCTGGCCGTGGGGTACGACAGCACCGTGCGGGACGAGAGCGACGGCTCGGTGGTGCAGTTCCTCTACGGGGAGGACGGCATCGAGGTGGGGGCCACCCAGATGCTCAACCAGTTCGAGCTGCTCCTGCAGAACGGGGCCCTGCTGCGGCAGCGCTTCCAGGCCGAGGTCGAGGGCATGGCCGAGGAGGCGCCCCCCCGGGCCACGGCCCTCGACCTGGCGGCCCCCGTCAAGGCCGCCATGGAGGAGGTCGAGCGGGACCCGGCCGCGGACCCCATCCAGGCCCGCCTCAACCCGGCCCGGCACCTGGGGGCCGTCTCGGAGAAGTACCAGCGGGCCATCCGCGACTTCCTGGCCAAGAACGCCGCCCGGCCCGAGCTGGACAGCCCCAAGAAGCAGCGGGCCTTCGTCAAGATGCTCTACCGCAAGTACATGCACTGCCTGGCGGCCCCGGGCGAGTCGGTGGGCATCGTGGCGGGCCAGTCGATCGGCGAGCCCTCCACCCAGATGACCCTGAACACCTTCCACCTGGCCGGCCACGGCGAGGAGAACGTCACGCTGGGCATCCCCCGGCTGCGCGAGATCCTGATGACCGCCTCGCGGGACCTCAAGACCCCCTCGATGGTGCTGCCCATCCGGGCCGACCGGGGCACCCCCGGCGCCGAGCTGGTGGCCCACCGGCTGCGCAGGGTCCGCCTGGCGGACGTCCTCGAGGCCGTCGAGATCGTCGAGTGCATCCGCCAGGCCGGCGCCGCAGCCGCCACGGGGCCCGCCGGGGCCGCCAAGAAGAAGACCGCCGTCAGCGGCAGCAACGGGGGCGGCGCCTACCGGGAGGTCACCATCAAGGCCACCGTGCGGCCCATGGAGCACTGCCGCCAGGCCCACGGCATCACCCAGGAGGAGATCCACGCGGCCCTGGTGGACAAGTTCGACCCCATCCTCAGGCGCCAGATCGCCCGCGCCACCCGCAGCACCCTCGTCCAGATGGGTCCGCCCCACCCCCTCGCCCGGCCCCGCCCGCCCGCCCGCCGCCCGTTGCGCCCTCTTCCTCGCCCGCCTCATCATCTGATTGTGCCCCCTCCTCGGCCCGTCTCCTCGCACCGTGGCCCTTCTCCCCTCCATCCCACCACCCGGCGGGCAGATATGGGGGTCGCGAAGGCCGTCTCGGACGCCCCCGCCAAGCGGGCGGGCGGCGAGGATGGCGAGGGCGAGGGCGAGGGCGAGGGCGCCGAGCAGCGCGAGGCCGACGAGGCCGAGGAGTCCGCCGCCCGGCAGCGGCGGGGCGCCAAGGGGCGCAAGGGGGCCGCCAAGGGGGCCGCCGAGGGCGAGGATGACGAGGCCGAGGACGAGGAGCGGCTCGACGACGAGGTCGACGAGGACCAGGCCCGCCAGCCCAAGCAGGAGCTCTCCTCCTACGACGACGGTCCGCCCGCCCCACGCGCCGTTCCCGCCCCACTCGGTGATTGGGAAGAGGCGTGGCGGAATCTCACCGCCGGCTACTCGGACCCTGGCTGGGGGGCTGTGTCGTCATGGATCGATCGGGGCTGGGGGCTGGGGCTTTGGCCGGGCAGAGGAGGAGAAGGAGAAGGCCCCCAAGGGCGACGAGTCGGCCAGCGAGAGCGAGAGCGAGGAGGCCGAGGGCCGCCCCGCCCGGGCCGCCGCCAAGAAGGGCCGGGTCGCCGCCGCCGCCGCCCCGGAGGGCGACGAGGAGGCCGACGAGGCGCAGGAGGGCGAGGAGGACGAGGCGGCCGGGGACGAGGAGGAGCCCGAGGGCGAGGACCTCGACGAGAGCGAGGCCGACGAGGAGGCCCCCAAGGGCAAGAAGGCCCCCGCCGCCCCCAAGAAGGGCAAGAAGGCCACCGCCGGCTCCAAGAAGGGCAAGAAGGCCCCCGCCGGCTCCAAGAAGGCCCCCGGCCCGGCCCCGCTGATCATCCGCGGGACGGACGCCGAGCCGCAGCAGTTCGTCTTCCGCTACCAGGTGGACATCGGGGCCCAGCGGGTGCTGCTGGACACGCTGGTCGAGAAGGCCGCCAAGAGCGTCCTCGTGCGGGCCACCAAGGGCATCGAGAAGTGCTTCGTCGTGCCGGCCGACGAGAAGAAGCCCGCCCAGGTGCGCACCGAGGGCATCAACTTCCAGGCCCTGTACACCGACCTGGCCGAGTGCGTCGACCTGGACCGGGTCGAGAGCAACTCCATCCACCACATGCGCGACACCTACGGCATCGAGGCGGCCCGGGTGACCATCATCAACGAGATCCAGAAGGTCTTCGGCGTCTACGGTATCGGCGTCGACAGGCGCCACCTCTCCCTCGTCGCCGACTACATGGTCCGCCCCGCCTAGCCCATCCCCCCGCCCCGCCTAGCCCATCCCCCCCCGCCCCGCCTAGCCCATCCCCCCCCGCCCCGCCAGCCTGCCTGCGTTTCTTCGGCGGTGGATGACACGACGGTGCGCACCTGCTGGCGATGTGACGGTGGCGGCGGTGGCGGCGGTGGCGGCGGTGGCGGGTGTGGTTGGGCAGTGCTTCACGGGTGCCTTCCGGCCCTTCAACCGGATCGGCATCGACGAATCCACCTCGCCCTTCACCAAGATGAGCTTCGAGACCACCTTCAAGTTCCTCACCGAGGCGGCCCTCTCCCGCGACTACGACATGCTCCGCTCCCCCTCGGCCACCATCGTCATGGGCCGGCCGCCCATGGTGGGCACGGGCTGCGTGGCCCTCAGGCAGCCCCTCCAGGGCCTCCCGCACCAGCAGCCCGAGACGGCCCAGCCCGAGGGCCAGGGCCAGGAGGAGGAGGGGGCCGCCCCCATGGAGAAGGAGGAGGCGCCCGAGGAGGCGGCCCCAGCCCCGGCCCCAGCCCCGCCGAGGGGGCGCAAGGAGAAGCCCGCCAAGAAGGCCTCGGCCGTGGCCCCCCAGCCGGACGAGCACAGGCCCCGCAAGCCCCGCGCCAAGGCCGCCGGGCAGGTCCTCGACGACGGCCCCCTCCGCGAGACCGACGAGGAGGCCCAGTAGGGCAGACACGTCCTCCCTCCGGCCCTCCGGACGTCCTTCTTCTCTTCTCTTCCGTCGTCTTCTCCTCCTCCCCCCCTCCCCCTCCTCCCCGGTGCTCTTCCCCAGGACGTCCCTCGCGCATATTTCTCTGAACCACGCTCCAGAACACGAGATTCACATGGGTTATTATTCTCGAGGAAGGGCAGAAAGATTACAACATCCCCGGCGAAAAGAGAGATGACAAGGGAAGGGAAGGGAGGGAGTGGGGGAAAAAAGAAAAAGTGGGGGGTGGGGGGTCGAACGGGGGGCCATTAACGGGTGCCAACCCGAGCGGCAGCTTGGGCAGCAAGGGAGGCAGGGGTGGCGCCCAGGCCAGCCATGATGTTGCGCTGGGCCGCACGACGCCTGTCCGCCTCGGACAGGTCGGCGGAGCTGTGCAAGTACCCAACAATCTCCTTCATCTTCTGGAAGTACAGCGTCTCAACGTGCGAGCGGAGACGGGACTCAGTTTCCTCCAGAAGCGAGCCTATCGGAAAAGAAAAAAAGAATGAGCGCAACCGAAGAGACAGGAATGCGGGCAAAAACAGGACAGAATTGAGCAGACCCATGTTTTTAATGTGGTCAATGCGACCCTGCGGGGTGTTCGGGGCGTGAGTGATGTAATCATCGCGGACGTTCTAGAAAAAACAAACATGCACGATGATGAGAAAGGAGGAAGAAGGGTCGATGCAGACTTGGCGAGTAACATTGCCAGAGAGGTTGAGAGACCCCACAGTGAGGGTGAGCATAATGGTGGTGGTGAGCTTGTATGTGAACAGAGTCCCAGCACTGCCGGGAGCGGGAGAGTTGGTGGAAGGAGTCACCTCGAAAACGTGGATGCTGTCCCAGCAACCCTTGGTGAGGCCCTTCTGGACGTTATCACATTCTACGTGGGAACATCGAAAAAAAGAGTGAGTCGAGGGATGTCGTGAAGAGACGGAAGGGCATACCCTTTTTTATCAGAGTGCAAGCGGCGAAGCCATTCTCAGCGGTTGGAAGTGCCCAAACATAGCTGCTCTGAATTCCACCGTTGAAGTAACTATCAGGCAAAGGATCAAAATGGGCAGAAAGGAAAATTTCACGAATGGTCGTAACGAAAAGAGGCCAGAGAAACTGACAGTTCGCGATAAGTCTCCATGGTGGAATGCAGATCCTGCTCGAGCTCGCGCAGGGGGGGAATCGGCTGAGCGCCCTGTCCATCGTTCGTGGGGAAATATTGAGAGGTCCAGGGAGAGCTACATTACATAAATACATGAACGGGAATGATGGCGACAGGGAGGCAAAATACCTACCGATAGCTATCACCGTCGCGATTGAAATCGCTAATCAAGTAGTCTCGGTTCGCCTGGGTATCCCGCATCACCTTCAAAGGTTGATCGATGGAAGTGAGAAGTTCCTCAGTGCATTCAGGTGCGAGATCCAGAATACCCGAGAGGGTAGCGTCAATATCCGAAGGAGGCTGACGGCGCATCAGATCGAGAGCAGCATCGACCTTTCCAGACATTCTGAACGGAGTGGGTGTGAGAAACCAGGGGCGTACCGACTGTATTATTAATAAAAACGCGCGGGGCCAGTCAGTCAGTCTCGTGTTGATGCAGACTCGTGTGCGGCTAACTAATGCGAAAGAAATCACAAAAGGTTTTATCCCGCGGCATCGAGGCTCCTCCCCCTCCCCTCCCCCCCCCCCCCCCCCCCCCCCTCGTTTCTCTCCATCGACACGCAGCGTCCATTGAATGCCCCACTTGATGTCATTTATGGTTGACCACAAGCACGGACACAGATCAATCATATTAGAAGTCGCAACGGTTCGGGAGCATGTCAATAGGGAAGTATGTGCCACGGCTTTTTGGGGTTTCGCCAATAGTGCCCGCCGACCGCATGTAATGGTGGTTCGACGAGGTGGTTGAGATTGGGAGCGATACCCGGAAGGGGTTCATCCAGACGGGCCTCGGCGAACCGATCCGCATCGCCAGGCGGAGGTTGGTGAGGGTGCCTTCGGTCGTAACGACCGATGGCCTGGCGGACTGATGCTGGGGTGTCAACCGCTTCTGGTTCCTCGATTACCTCGACCCATTTGACGATCTTCCGGGGTATTCCAGTGTAAGACACCTCAGTGGTGACCTTCTTCTTCATCTTCTTGTTGCCGCTGCGAGCCTTCATGGCCTTTTCGAATTCGTCCCGGGGATTCACGTCCCACTGAGGGTCGTCGGGAGGCTGAAAGAAAACAATATTTCGCTGCGCCTCCGAGGGGTTGCGGATGAGGTCGTTGTCCCGGGCGCGAAAGATCACAAGGAGTCGAGGGACTTTGGCCAGCTGCCCCTCGGTCGGGGGTGGGCCCTCTGTCGTCGGGAATGAGGCACAGATGGGCGCGGAAAGAGACAGACCGAGACGATGGAGGTGGACCCGCTCCACATGAGCGAGAGCCTCATCGGCAGTTAAAAGGTACATTCGTGCTGCGGGGAGGCGAAGGCGGAGATGGTAGAGGAGATGATGGGGGGGGTGAGGTGAAGGATGGAGAAGGTGGGATCGGATCCACAAGAGAGCAGGCCTCACAACAGACCGATAAGCACGGCCGCAACCGGGATAATCCGAGCCGTCCCGGTCAAAGAATGGATATAACAAGTCTCGTTGAGATTGAGACAGCGAAGCGTGATGTTGTCAATCATGCGGATGAAATCCGGGGTCTCGCAGACCCCACCAAGGGGCGTGGGGTACCGAAAAAAGAAAGGTGGCTTGAAGCGCTGCTGGGCGTGCCGCGGTCGCTCGTGTGAGGTTCGACGGGGCTGTTCGGAGGACGGAAGGGGGACTCCGTTAGTGTCAAGTCGGACGACCGGAGTGGGATGTGGATGTGCGCACAGAGGGCGCGCATTTGCGTCAGCTGTGGATTCTTGACGTCGCTCATCGGCCATGCGAGCCCGAGCCAGACGTCGAACATCATTCAGATAGCCCAGTTCGGTGCCTTTAAGGCACACAGAAAAAAAACTGGTCACATCTGCATCCAATAGGCCATTGAGGTTTCTGTCAATGGTCTCGGAAGAATCTGAAAGAGTGGCAGGCGAAGGGCCGATTGCAATAAAACCAGGAACGAGCCATGTCGAGCCCGGAATGGGACCATCGCAAGCACGCACCGAAAGTGGCGGGAGATCACGGAGAACGAGCGGCGGTAGTTCTTTCTTTCTTCCGTACATCGATTTGAGCGGTGGGACAACACACTGCAAGAAGTACCCTTGTGTGCTTCTGACTCTCTCTCCCCCAAACACCAGTGACCACCCAAGGGACGTTGGATGCCCAGACCATCATTAATGGCCCTAAAACACGACTCCGACGCTCCGAGTGCTTTGGCGGCGACTGCGTAACAATGGAAAGAGCCGAATTGGAGCCGTAATCTTTATGCCTCTTCCATCCTTCGATGATGGGGACTCAAAGGGACACTCTTTTCATTTCAGGATTCTTCCATAGTGGGTACGTCATATAAGACTACGGCTGACATCAGTTTGCATGCAAGGACCTAACCCTCCACACAAAATTCGGGAGTGGTTCTTTTTGACACGTCTTTATAACCCTGGCATCGTTCGCCGTTTGAAACAAAGAAAGGACCCGATGGCCTCCAAGCAGCGCGAAAAGCCAGCCGAGGAGCAAGAAGAGGAACAGCAACAGGGAGGCAGCGGAGCAACCCTCATCCAAAAGCTTGAGGGTAACGGCATTACTGGAGCAGATATCAAAAAACTTCTTGAAGCCGGCTTTTACACGGTGGAAAGGTTTGGTTTTGCTGGTCCTCGTTCATCTATTGATTCCGTGGTAGTGTCGTCTACGCACCCAAGAAGGCCCTGCTCGCCATCAAAGGCATCAGCGAAGTCAAGGCAGACAAGCTTGCCCACGAGGCGTCGAAGCTCATTCCAACAGGATTCACAAGCGCCAGCGATTTTCACAAGCAGCGCGAACAGATTATTCATATAACAACCGGATCGAAGGAACTCGATCAGGTTTGCCTCCTCCTTCCGTGTTCCTGTTTTCATCCGGAGACAGCTCCTTGGCGGGGGCATCGAAACAGGTAGTATTACCGAAATGTTTGGCGAATTTAAAACGGGCAAGACACAGCTCTGCCACACGCTCTGTGTCGCCTGCCAGGTCTGTCTCCTCCTCCGCTCGGGAACCTATCCTCTGGTCTCTAGCTGCCGTTGGACCAAGGCGGTGCCGAAGGGAAGGCCCTGTACGTTGACACTGAAGGGACCTTCCGCCCGGAGCGTCTGCTGGCCATTGCGGAGCGGTTCGGCCTCAACGGGCAGGACGTCCTGGACAACGTGGCCTACGCCCGGGCATACAACAGCGACCACCAATCGCAGCTGCTGGTGCAGGCCTCTGCCATGATGGCCGAAGAGCGCTATGCCCTCCTTGTCGTCGACTCGGCCACAGCCCTCTATCGCACCGATTACTCGGGTCTGCCCCTGCCCGAAGGCCCCGCTCATGATCATTCATTTGGCTTGGCCCAGGTCGCGGCGAGCTGAGCGCCCGCCAGATTCACCTGGGCCGGTTCTTGCGGTCGCTGATGCGCATCGCGGACGAGTTCGGGGTGGCAGTGGTCATCACCAACCAGGTCGTCGCCCAGGTCGACGGGGCTGCCATGTTCAACGCCAACCCCAACAAGCCCATCGGCGGCCACATCATGGCCCACGCCTCCACAACCAGGTCGGGCCCCAGCTCCTCCCCATCCCTCTCCTCCCCCGGTTCGACCTCGGACTCACCCTTTGGCTCCATGTCTGGCCTGTGACTCGGCAGGCTGATGCTGCGCAAGGGCCGTGGCGACACTCGTGTGTGCAAGATCTACGACTCGCCCTCCCTCCCCGAGGCAGAGGCGGCCTTCGCCATCACCACACAGGGCATCGTCGACGCGAAGGAATGAGGCATCCGTTTCCTCAGCTCGGCCGGGCTCACCCCCCCTACCCCCATCACCCCTCCCCATCACCCCGAGTCCAGATGGACTCTCTGGGGCGCGGAACAGTGTGAATAATTTTTTTTTCCGTTGGCAGCAGCATCCTCTTTTGAGACGACGTGACGCGGGTCGGGAGCCAAGGCGGAGAAGAGTTTGTTGGGATTTTGGGGGGTTTTGTGGAAGCGAACGAGGGCCTAAAAGCGCTTGGCCGCGGGAGGCGGCCCACCGGAGAGCGAGGATGAAGGGCCGGCCACCGATCCGCTAAAGCTGGGTGAAGGCATGGGGCCCCCTGCGACAGCAGCGGGGGAGGGGATGGTCGCGGCAGGAGCCGGAGCGGGACCCGGGGAGGGGTTCTGCTGGTGCTGGGCCTGCCACATGTCCAGGTAATCAGGGCCGCCCATGCCCGAGGTCGCCCGTTCGTCGTCGTGGGCTCGGACATGGGCAAAGTAGGGATGCATCATGGCCTCCTGGAGGGGGAGCGGCCGTGAGTGGGGCGCAATGGTAATGGGCGGGGGCGAAGGGCGGGGGCGAAGGGCGGGGGCGAAGGGCGGGGGCGAAGGGCGGGGGCGAAGGGCGGGGCGAAGGGCGGGGGCGAAGGGCGGGGGCGGGGGCGAAGGGCGGGAGCTGACCCTGGCCGTGAGACGCTCTTGGTGGTCAAAGCGGAGCATCTTGTCGAGGAAGTCGAGGGCCTCCGGAGAGCAGAGATTCTGGCAGCCAGGGGTCACGAAGCTCTCCCAAGGGCGGCGCGGGAACCTGGGGGCGGGGCGGTGTGAGCGCGAAGGGGTGAGAGCGGAGAGAGACTGACCCTTGGTAAGGGTGCGTGTCAAACTCGAGCTCGTACTTGCGCACATACTCGAGGAATTCGTCCGAGCCCAGCACCTGGCAGATCTTGAGGAGCTGGTCGTTGTTGTCCCGGCCCCGGAAGAAGGGGTTCTTCTTGAAGATCTGTCCGAGCGAGGCGACCCGGTAAGCGTCGGAATGTCGGCAGACACTGCTTCAGACCAATCCCGCGAACATGCACCCAAAGCTCCAGATATCAAGCGAATAGTCGTAGGTGCGCAGGTCCACGAGGAGTTCGGGCCCCTTGTAGTGACGAGAGGCAACCCGGACGTTGTACTCGGTGCCTGGGTGGTAGAACTCCGCCAGCCCCCAGTCAATCACCCGAAGTTTGTGTTTGTTGTGGTCAATCATAACGTTGTGTGGCTTGATGTCGCGGTGCATAATGCCCTGCGAGTGGGAAAAGTCCAGTGCCTGTGGGAGGAGTTTGAAATTAACATGGAATGATGGGCGAGATCGAACCTTCAACACCTGATACATGTAGTACCGAACTTCGTGATCAGCCAACCGAGGATAGAGGGTTTTGAAATCTTCATTGTCGACATGTTCGAAGATGAAGGAGGGTACTTTGGTCTCGGGGTCACGCACCACGTCGTACAATCCAATAATATTGGGCCCATCCTTCAGATTGTTCAGCACCTTGACCTCACGCAGAATTTTCTTCTTCTTCACGGGCTTCAGGACTTTGATCACACACAGCTCGCAGCTTCTGCTGATATTCACGCCCTCAAAGACCTCGCTGTACTTGCCCCGCCCGACCTTCTTCACCACCTCATAATTCTCAGGGAGGCTATTGAAAAGGGTGGGAGTGAAAGTGGGGAGTGAACTGGTGCTGTTCCAAGCAAGAAAAATATAGGAGAAACCTGTATTCAATGGGACTGTTTTCATAGTTCCAGTAAGCCTCCGGACGGCCAGTGTTTGCATCGGCATAGACACGAGAACGCGACAATTTCCAGTTTTCCGATTTCTTTTGTGCAGCTTGGGGTGGCTTTGTGCCCGGCTGGCGGCTCATCAGCCCAGGTGCACAATGGCAGGCAAGAAATTCAGAAAAAGGTAAAGGTCGGATTGATCCAGGGACTAGTCGCTCACTCCAGCAGTGCCCGAATCGCATGGCCAGCCTGTATACAGATACCTCTATTTCCACCAAGTACACTGATCATCGCACCCAACGCAATCAAGGGGATCTTGAAAAAAAACTCGCTGTCTCCACAACCATCTATGTTGGGAATCTGTCCTTCTATACCACCGAGGAACAGATTCACGAGCTTTTCTCGAAGTGTGGCGATGTGAAGAAGATCATTATGGGCATTAACAAGAGGACGAACACTCCCTGCGGTTTCTGTTTTGTGGAGTCCGTTTTCTGGGCTGTCCTGACATTCTCAGACTTGCTTCTTAGATTTTACACAAGGAGTGACACAGAGGATTGCATCAGGTACTTGAACGGTGCCCGGCTTGACGACCGTCCAATACGAGTTGACATTGATGCAGGCTTTACACCCGATCGCCAGTATGGACGTGGTCGGACGGGGGGCCAAGTGCGTGACGATATGCGCACTGATTACGACCCGGCTCGTGGCGGCTTTGGGGGTCTCGACCAAAAAGGAGGACCAACAAACGACCGCAAACATCCCCGCTCGGTCTGCACGATTGGTTTTGTGGTGGCGTCGCCAATCCTCTTCTCACAGGGCGACGAGTTTCCTGAAAAGCGGACAAGGCCTCGCGAGTAAATGGCTGCTGTTGAAACATCTGATATGGGAGAAATTGAGGATCTTACAAGGCGAAGGTGGAAATCACTGGGTCTGCAGAAGAACGAGGGGAAAAAAGGGACGTCCAACAGTGCTCACACCAAACCCTGAAACCGGCGGCCTCCTATTCCCGGGGCTCAACTTCCTGTTCTTATCTCTTCGTCTTTTTTTTGTTGGAACGGCCGTACTCTTCTTCTCCTTCTTTTTGTTGGAATGAACGGCCCGTTTTTATCCCTTGAAGAATACGAAGAACAACAAGAGGAACTGGAGCGACGGCAAACATCAAAGCATGTTGGGTCTCCTAAAACTGAGGCCGATTCTCTTCGAAGGACAGGTTTCGCGCCACCCGCCGCCGAAAATCAGCCTGCTCCTGTTGTTCATACCACTGTCGAACCATCCGGCGCGACTCCGGAGGCAGTTCCTGCGTTGGACAACATGAATCTCTGCCTTGCCTCCTCGCACCCATTCAAGAACTCCGCCATTCAACGGGACGCTTCATCTTCTCCGCCACCTTCCCCCCGACTTCCGCCCACCGCTGTTCCTCCGCCATCCCCTCCGGTACCTTCCTCTCCTCCAGCTCCCCGGTGTGTCCCACCCCCCTCGATTCCTCTTCCTCCTCCTGCGTCCACCGGTGCTGCGGCTTCTCCATTACCCCCAAATTGGCGATGCGGCACCGATGCAGTCCCTCACTCGCACCAAGCCCACGTGCCTGGCCCGATTTTTCCGGATGTCTCTCCCTCCCCGGCCGATCCCACCCGTCACCCCATCCAGCCTCTGGCCGGGACGGGATCGGGGCGGCCTGGTCTCTCGCGCTCGGCCCCAGTTGCGCCCGGGGCTTCCCCGTCCCCACCGTGGCCGGTCTCCTCCTCCCCCAGGGCTGCCCACCAGCCATCCACCTCCTCCTTCGTCTCCCCCCGGCTCCGGGCGCCCGCTCTCGATCCGGCTGCCGTCCCCGCCCCCCAGCTTGTGGTGGCCTCGACTGGGGTGGGGGGCGCCGATGGGACCCCCTTCGGACCGGGCGCCCGGCCCCTTCGCCTCCTTCCGGGGCCTCTCCTCGTCCAGGCCCCCCCCTCCGGGCCTCCGCCCTCGTCCCCCTCGCCAGCCGCCAGCCCTCCCTCGACACCCATCTCCCGATCCCGTGCCCCCCCGGCTGCCGGTCGCGCAACGGGTACCCCTCGCGACCGCGCCACCACGCGCCCTTGTCACGGCTCGGTCTCCGGGTCCGCCCACGGGCCCGCCTCGCCCAGGCTGATCGTGGTGCCCATGTCGGCCCGCTCGCCCCTGGTGGCTGGCGCACCCGCCTCGCCCGCCCTGGGCGGCCGTACCCCGCGGTCGCCCTACTGCAGCTCGACCCTCTCGTACGCCCGCCGGGCCGCGGCGGTTGCCGCTGCCGAAGAGGCGGCCCACGAGGCGAGCGAAGGGGCAGCCCATGAGGCGGCCCACGAGGCGAGCGAAGGGGCGGCTCAGCCGACCGCCTTGTGGGCCGGTGGGGGCGATGCCGACGCCGAGGTGCTGGCCGGCCCGCCCTCGACGGGCTCTGCCCCTGGCTCCTTGCAGGCCCGCCTTCCCCCGTCCCCCCTGGCCGAGGCCGCCCTCGCCCAGAACCCGCCTCCGCCACCTGTGCAGCAGCAGCGGGCTCCCTCCTCTTCCCTGGGCCTGGCCCTCCCGGACCCTCGGCGGGACCCTGCCGCCGCCCTTCCCCCCGAAGCGGGCAGCCCTCAGGACGACCCCGAGCAAAAGGGGCGCCCGGCGAGGGGTGCCGCCGCCCCCGAAGCCCAGGCTGCCCCGCCCCAACACGCCCCCTCGCCCCCCATGCGCCACGCCCCCTCGCCTCCCATGGCCATCCTCCGCGGGGCGCCCCTCGAGGCCGCGGATCTCTCGCCGACCCGCCCCCAGCACCCCCACCCAACGGCCACCCCAGCGGGCACTCACCAGCCGGGGGGGCCTCTCATCCCCCGGCTGGCCTTGGGCGGGCGCCCCTCCACCACCAGCCCGCCCCGCCGGGCGGTCGCCGCCGATGGAGGGGGGGCGGGTCGCTATCCGGGGTCGCCGCTCCTGGCGGGGGACTCGATGGCCGCCTGCGCCTCGCCCTGCTCCCCGACCGGCCGAGGCCGGCTGCCCCTGCCCCTGCCCCTGTCGCTGTCCCTGCATGCCAGCGGGCCCGGGGGGGCGGGCTCGCCTCGGGAGGACATCTCGGCCCGCAACCTGCGCCTGCTGGAGGAGATGCGCCGCCGGGGGTCGCCCATCCCGGGGCCCTGCTCGCCCCGGCAGCCCTCCCCGACCCGGTCGCCCCGGGTGAGCACCCCGCCCGCCTCGCCCCGCCACCCGCCCGCCCTGCCGCCCGACCCGCCGCCCCTGTGCAGCATGGAGCACCAGTGGATGGCCTCCCTCCGGCAGCCCTCCCCCGCCCGGCCCGGGTCGCCCGCCAGCCCCCGTGGCGGGGCCGTCTCGCCCGAGCGCTTCCGCCCGGCCCTGGCCGAGTCGTCGCCCCTCGCACGGTGCTCGTCCTCCCCCCTCCGGTTGGAGCCCCTCGCCGCCCCCGCACCCGCACCCGCACCCGGCCCTGCCCCCGGCCCCGCACCCGGCCCCAAGGACGGACCCCTGGGCGAGGGCTGCGCCAGCCCAAGGCCTCCCGGCACCGCTGCCACGCGCCACCCGGTGACCCCGCCCCGCCCGCCCGCACCCACTGATCAGGGCGCCGCCGCCGTCCGGGGGGAGCCGTGCCCGGCCTGGGCACCCTCGTCACCCCCGCCGTCGCCCCTCGCCCACCCGACGGCCCACGGGCGGCCCCTCGCCGCGCCCCGCCCACAGCCCCGCCGCACCCTGACCGCGGCCTCCTCCTCGCCGCAGTTGCGCCGCCAGCCCCCACCCACCGCCAACCCCCGGCGACCCCTTCCCCAGGCACGTTCGGCCACTCGCCGCGCCACCGCCCGCCCAGCAGCCCCTCCCGCCACCACCACCCCCACCACCCCCACCACCCCCAGGGGGCGCCGCCTGGCCCCGTCCGCATCCCCCACCGCAACCGCCCCCGCGGCGGCTGGGCCCCGCCCCACTGCGGTGCCCACGGTCCGCTTCGTGCCGCCCGGCCGGGCCCCGGCGGCGGCGGGGGCTGGGAGCCCCGCGGGGCTGGTGGTGCCGGTCCCGGTGGTGGCCTACCCCGGCGGGCCCGCGGCCGTCGGCCCGGACTTTGGCGGCTCCCGGTTGGCGCCCATGGGGCCCGCCCCGCAGCCCGACGGTGGCTCCCCGCCTCCGCCGCCGCCGCCGCCTCTCGGCCGCAGCCCGCCCCCGGCTTCCCCTCCGGCCCCGCGCGAGGCCGCCGCTGCCCCAGCTCCGCCCCTCTGCCCGCCCGAGTCGGCCCCCGCCGCGGTGCCCTCGCTTTCCTTCCCCGCTGCTGGCTGCTCGGCCACAGGGACGGGGGCCCTTGCGGCCTCGAGTGGCGCCCCTGGTGAGCCCGTCTTCTCCGCGCCCCCGCCGATGGAAGGACTCCCCTCCGCCCTCCCGGTGCCGCCGTCAGCAGACGGGCTGGCGGCCCTGGTGGCCGGCACGGTGGTCCTCAAGGTGGCCTTCCGCGGCCCCGCCAAGAAGCCCGCCCTGCGCAGGTCCGCATCGAGACGGCGGACGCCATCCCCACCACCGCACCGCCACCACCCACCGCCACCACCTCCATCCCATGCGTGCGAGTTCTCAGTCACTCCTCATCGTCGCACCCCTCCTCCTCCTCATCGTCGCACCCCTCCTCCTCCCCCTCCTCCCCCCTCCAACATCCTCTGCTGGCAGCCTCTACCTGGACCAGGGGACGGGCTCGCTCGTGCTGGGTCCGGCCCCGGCGCACTTCCAGATGCCGTCCCCGCCGCAGATGCTGCCCGAGGCCCCGGGGGCGCCCGTTGCCCTGCCCGCGGGGGCCCGTGGCCGCGGGGGCCGGCGCTACCCGTTGGGGGACGTGCGGGGGGTCACCCTGGGTCACCGGACGCCCACCTTCGCGGCCCAGGTGGGCCTTGACCGGCCCCTGGCACCCGGGGCCCTCCGCGGCTCGCCCTACGCCCTGCCTTGGCGGTCCGTGGCGCCCACCCCGGCCTGCGGTCCCTCACCGCCGCGTTCCCATCCGTCGGGTTTCATGCCGGGGCATGTCGTGTGGATCGGGTTGCATGGGGGGGGGGGGGGGGCTGTAGGTGCTTCTCGGTGCTGTTGCCCAGGCGCACCATCGACCTGGTCGCCCTGACCGACCGCGACTGCGAGGTTTGCCCGACCCCCTCCCCCCCTCCCTCCCCCCGTCGCCCTTGCTTTCCGGCTGTTGGCGATCTGACGGCCCTCGTGCGGGGCGGGGGTGCGCTGCTAGATGTGGTTCCTGGGCCTGCAGCGGCTCATCGAGGGCCGGCCTGCCACCCCCGCGGCCCCCGCGGCCCCCGCTGCGGGCGGGGCGCCCCTTCCCCATGGGGGTCAAGAGGCTCCTGCCAAGACCGCCCCGCCCCGGGCCGGTGCTGGTCCCGGGGCATTCCTCCTCCGCAGGCTGCGCATGCGGTGGCACCACAGGGTCTGCAGGGCACTCGATCGCCGCCCCCGATCGCCGCCTCCCGTGGCCCGCAAGTGTCCTTCCAGGCTCATCGGTTTCCCCCGCACTCACTCCTCGGGGCGGGGGCGGGGGCGGGGGCGGGGGCGGGGGCGGGGCGGGGCGGGGCGGGGGCGGGGCGGGGGCGGGGGCGGGGGCGGGGCGGGGGCGGGGTTGCCTGGGGATGTGTTCGGGCCAAAGAGTTATTTGTTTGTTGCCGCTGCGGCTCACTCTCCCTCTTCTGCCCCCACCCTTTTTCTGTCTTTCAGGCGCACCTCTCCGCCACGGCCGGCCACCGGTGGGCTGCGCTGCTGGTCGATGCCCTGCGCCGCGTGCCGCCCCTCCGACCACCCGAGGACTCGCAGGGTGGAGCCCTCCTCTCAGCCGAGCCTCCAAATTCCCTAGCCGCCACGATCACCCCCTCCCATATGAGTGTGTATTGATATTTCGCCTCACCAATTTTTTTTGCCTGCTGATCACAGGCGCTCAAATTCCCGCCCTATTTGTACCTCCATTCCTCCTCCTCCCCCCCTCTTCCTCCTCTTCCTCCCCCTCCTCCTCTACTGATCGAATGTGAGGATCGCCTCGTGGGAGCAAGAGAGGACGTTCTCATAGGCCCTCGCGCCTCCGTGCCCTCGCTCGTCTCAGCCTGCATTGCCCTCAGTAGCGGGGACTTAGCCAATTTTGATTGCTCTCTTTCTTCTGGCCTGGAACCATCAATGGCCGGCATGACCACGAAAGTCATGCTTAACTTCTCGGAAGTGAAGTCTCAGGGCCAGCAAGCACTCCCGCGAATGTCCCATGCGACAGTGGTCATCGATCACACCCTTTTCTTTCTTTTTGGTGAATCTGGGAAGGATAACGACAGGGTGTTCTATAAAGGTCTTTCCCACGCAGCGATTTCCGGGAGGTTACCAGTGACAATTAGATATCGCTGCTTACAACATTCATACGAACACTTGGAAACATCCCCTTGGAGGTCATATGTCCCCTCCTTCGCAGCAAGGAGAGGCGCGCGGAGATCACAGTGCGCTTCTTTTTGGCCGAGATCGCATCACGCTTTTTGGCGGTCGAAACCGCGAACACTACTGTCTGCCACCACGAATGTTCCACCTGCAGTTCTTTTTTTGGGCCACATTTTCCCAATAGTCAATGATGTGATGATCTATAAATTCGAGAACGAAGATTCAATCACACCGATGCGAGTTGAATGCAGCGGTGTTCTCCCACCTCCACGGCGAGGACACTGTGCGGCCAACATCGGGAATGAGAAAATGTCTGTTTCTGGCACGCATGAAAGGTTTTATCACACGCTCATCATGTGTCTTGGCCCACCGGGAACAAACGAACGATGATTTAGGCTCATCTACGGTGGACAGGGGGAAAACGGGGACTTGTTAGGCGATACATTCATCTTGGATATGGAATCGCAAAAGTGGATGCGGGTTGGACCTCCCAGCACCAGCAGCGCACCCCTCCTGCCGGTTCGCCTGCCGCACCGGCACCGCGCGTGTTCCAGGGGTGCACTGACACATCTGGGTGTGTCCTGATCTACGGCGGGAGAGGCCTCTCGGTGGTCCACAGCGATCTGTGGATGTTCGACCCTCGTCTGTTGGCTATCCCCCCCTGTCTATTAAACGTCCACCACACCAGGCTCTGAGCAATGGATGCTGTTGGAGATGGTTGGACCGAACCCGGGCCCCCGTTTGGGGCAGTCCATGAGCCTTGTCGGCCCAGATTCATCGGCCATCCTGATGTGGGGCGGTTGCAACGAGAACTACGACTACTGCAACCTGGGCTTCGTCTTCGACGGCCGTCCGTCGTCGTTCCTCCTGATCAACTCAACATGACCCCCACGCATGCACACACACACACACGGCAGGAAATCGCCATTGGAGCCGGGCGGACATGGGGGGCACATACCCGTGCCCGCGCAGCTTCCACAAGGCCTCCCTGGTCGACAACAACATGTGGATCTTCGGCGGCTGGTCGGGTCTGCCACGGGACGCTCGCGCCCTGCTCACCCACAGTGCTTCCGCCAGGCTACCGGACATGTACGGGCCTCTGGAAGGCTTCCCTCACCACCGCCAACGTGCCCCAGTCCGAGGCGGACCGAGAGCTGCAGGTCCCTGCCGAGTTCACGTCGGCCTCGACGGGCGACCCCACATCGTCGACCTACCTGGTGGCCAAGCCTCTCGAGCCCATCGCCAACCGGCTGCGAGCTCTGCGCACTTCGGGTTTCACGGCAACGGTCCGTCGTTGCCCCCATTTTCCCCCCTCCCATCTGACCCTGCTTCTTTCGCCATCTCCAGGCTCATGTCGTCTCCTGCGAGTTGCCACTCAATGTACGCCTGCACGGCCTGGGCGAAACCCACATTCTCAAAGTCACCCCCTCGGAGTTCCCGGGTGCTTTTCAGGTCTGGCACGCGCACCCGCTCGATCTCGACCTCTTACCCGCCGTCTCACCATTGCATTGGCATCGCATCCTCTGCCGATTCGCAGAGGGTCTCGGAAGGAGGCCCCGACGACCTCGCTCCCTCAGCAGACCGTCTGTCGGCTTGATCTGCATGCGTCTGAATGCCACTTTTCCCGGCCTCCCGCAGTGGTCCCGGTTGCGCTGCCGCCCGAAGACATCACCTTGCTGGACACCCTCATCGGGAACCTGCTCGACCCGGACTGGGAGGCCTACTGCCCCACCGTCCCCGAGTTGGACCGGGTCTGGCCGTCGACACCCCGCCCCTCCGATCTCACCCCGTCCTTGTCGCAGCTGATTGCCCTGGCGACGGCCATCTTCAGCAACGAGCCGAGCCTGCTGCAGGTGGACCTGCCCGTCAAGATCTTCGGCGACATCCACGGCCAGATGCAGGACCTGCGCAAGTTCTTCTCCCTCTGCGGCAACCCCGTCACCGACGTCTGCCAGTACTGCTTCCTCGGTCCGCCAGCCCCTTCCGGCCCCGCCCCGTCATAGCCGCTCAACGATCCTAGGCGACTATGTGGACAGGGGCCCAAACTCCGTTGCCGTCATCACGCTCCTGTTCGCCCTCAAGGTGCGCTACCGCTACCGCTTCTTCCTCCTCCGCGGTCCGCTCCTGTGCCTCGCCCGCCCCTCGCCCCCCCTCGCCCCTCATCACCACTCTCACTCTCGACTCCGCTCGGCTCTGCCCCCAGGCAACCACGAAACCGAGAACACCAATGCCGAGTATGGGTTCCGGGAGGAGTGTGAGGCCCTCTTTGGCCCCCAGGGGGAGCACGTCTGGACAGGATTCAACCGGGCCTTCGCCTACCTGCCCCCGGCCGCCCTGGTGGGGCACCAGGTCTTCTGCGTCCACGGGGGCCTCACCCCGGACCTCGACCTCAAGGCCATCTACCTGATGCGGCGCCCCTGCAAGGGGGACCGTCTGTTTGCTTGGCCCTTGCCCGTTGCCCCCGACTCACCGCCTCGGGCCCTCCAGCGATCTCCCAGCCGATGCTGTACGACATGATGTGGTCCGACCCGGCCCTGCGCGAGGACGACCCCATCGAATACAAGCCCAACACACGGTCTGGAGACCTTTTTGCGGCGCTGAGGTCATACATTTGCCAACAGCGGGGGCGGGCACGAGTTCAACCGGCTGGCGGTGGAGAAGTTCGTGCAGAAGAACGGGCTGAAGATGGTCGTCCGGGGCCACGAGGTGGCCGAGGAGGGCTTCTTCCGGTTCGCGGGGGACAAGATGCTGACCGTCTTCTCGGCCACCAACTACGGCGGCATCAAGAACAAGGGCGCCATGCTGCTCCTCGACGAGCACCTCACGGCCACCCTCGAGGTCCGCACCACCACCACCACTACCGCCACCACCGATGCCTCCCCGTCCTTTCCCCCTTCAGGTGATCAAGCCGGGATTGCCACCCACGCCGTCGCTCCCACCCATCCACCGCCACCCCTCGACGGCCCGCCCGTCGGACGGGGCGCTCCCCGACGCCACCTTCTCACCCATGCTGAGCAAGCCGCGCCCTCCGACCCCGCCCCGACAGCGGCTCGCTCCGCTTCGGATCCCTTCATCGCCCTTGCCCTCGGCCCCGCCCCAGCAAACGGGCTCGCCGCCCCTGGTCCCCGCTCGGCCCGTGTTCAACTTTGCCAGCCTCAGAAAGTGAGTTCAACTTTGTCAGCAGGAAGTGAGTTCAACTTTGCCAGCCTCAGGAAGTGAGGCCGCCCCAGAAGGCCCACCCCGGCTCCAAAGCCGAGTCAGTGTCAACCCATTCCCACTCCCACCCCCGGTGAGTTTGACTGACAGTCGCTTCGCGGAAACCCCGCTGGCCATCCCTTTGTTTTCCGGTGGTTTGTAGGCGAAGAGCGCATTTTGAGGTTATCTGGTCTCCTCCTCCCCTTCCTTGTTAAATTGCTTGTTGCTGCCGGATGTTGCCGTTGATTGTTTTGATGTCGGACGGGCCCAACCCGGCCCGACAGTCGGAGTGTCTTGTATATGCGCGTCTTTCTTCGAAGCCGAAGTCGCGGCCCACGATGCTCTTCGGTTGGCTGTTTTTCTTCGAGCGTCCGTGTGGTGTCGTTTGGTTCTCTTCCACAACAAGCCTGGTAACCTGTGCAAAGAACAGCCGGCTGGGGAGGGCAGGCCGGATGGACCATTATGCATCCTGCATCTCGATCGCCACATCCCCGAT
This sequence comes from Paratrimastix pyriformis, assembly GCA_027972325.1. NCBI lineage: Eukaryota > Preaxostyla > Paratrimastigidae > Paratrimastix > Paratrimastix pyriformis. The sequence goes on from JAPMOS010000018.1 coordinate 205,671, forward strand.
GACCCCTTCCGTGCCGGGGGCCGTGGCGGCCTTGGCGAGGGCCTCGACTCGGTCGCCCTGCATGCGGAGCGAGTGGACCGCCGAAAGGGCGCCCACGACGACCAGCCCCGGGCCCCGCACCATGGCCGGCCGGCCCACGAGCGGGTACGAGCCGGCCACCTCGGGCCCCGGGGCGATGTGGCCGGTGCGCTCGTTGCTGCGGAGGATGGCCAGGCGGCCCTTCTCGCACTGGGTCAGCAGCAGGGCCGAGGGGTCCGGGCCGTAGACGGCGCCGAAGGGGTCGCTGATATTGGCCGAGATCCGGTTGAGCATCTTCAGCTGCAGCGGGCCGGACGGCATCCGGGTGATGCCCACCGCCGAGACGGTGTTGCCCAGCGAGGAGAAGGGCGACGAGTTCGGCACCACCGCGTAGCGGCCCGTGGGGTGCATCCCCAACACGGAGCAGTCCACCATGTCGGCGAACAGGTCCCAGGTCGACTCGAGTGACGGCTGCTGCCCCCCAGGGGCGGCCACCACACAAAGGGAGGCGTTGCTGAGCACCAGGAGGCGGCTCGCGCCCACGGTGGTGCCATCCTCGTTCGGCACGAGGGCCAATGAGGCGGCCAGCGGCAGTGGCAGAAAGGCCGTTTCGGCGGATGAGTCAAGGGAGATGAAGTGCAGCCCGCCCAGGGGAGCCTGGTCGAAGACCGTCACGACCGCCTGGGGATGGCCGGCCGTCGGCTCGATGAAAGCAACATCGAAGGGTTCCGAATCGAGGGTCGTCCGGGACACAAATTCATAAGGAGTTGCAGAGTTCACGAGGGAAGCTCTCCGAAGGATGGTGACCGACTGGGGGAGGGAGGGAGGGCTTAATGTCGATGATGGGAAAGGAGGCGCGACTGACATATGAAGATTCGTTCACCGCATGATCATTAGAATTTAACACTATGGCGTATTTGTCGCGATAAAACCGAATCCGGTTCGGGCACGGATCGACGGTCAGAGTCCACCGAGAATCCGCAAAGAGCCCAGTTTCGGAATCCAGTTGGAAAAATTCGACAGTATTTCCGCACTTTTCGGGATCCTTGTTGTAAGGGTGAGTGACGGCTCCATACAGCCAATTTGCAGCCAGGCAGGTCGACGCAAGCCCCAAGAGAAAAACCCGGCCGAGCATTTCAACCACGGGCAAGAATGGCTCATTCGTGCACACCCTTCTTGTGGCTTTTGCTTGGTGTTGTGGCGGTTTCGGCCACCAACTTGGTGTATTTGCCTCTTGATGAGCGATTTGCCACTCGGGGATGCTTCCTCCGCATCACCCAAATCGCCGATGGCCTCCAGGTGCTTTCGCCGCCTCTCTCTCTGCTTCCCTCCCTGAAGAAAGCCCCCAATCAGGATGCCCTCATTTCCTGGACGTCAAAAAATATGGCGCAGGCCGACGACGCTGTTATCTCGCTCGAAGTCTGACTCCCCCTTTTTTTCCTGTTCGCTGAGCCGCCTCCCTCTGCAGATGCTGATCTATGGCGGCTTGATTACTTCTCGGAGCAGTATGGATTCTGTTGATCTGGTTGTGTCGCGTTTTAACAACACAATCGCCAAGTACATCGAGATGTACCCCAACCTTCGCCTCTCTGTATCCACCGTCATCATGCGCATTCCTTCCTATGACGGTCTGTGAGACGCCCCAAGTCATTCGAGCCCAACTTTTTGTTTTTCCCCTTGGCCCCTCGCAGGTGACACCGAGGAGCCCGCCTACTGGGCCAAGTACGGGCGGCTCATCTACCAGTACAGCTTCTACCAGGACCGGTACGACGTGCTCCACAACGCCGACGACCTGGCCCAGGCCAACAAGTACAAGGCCCAGATTCCGGGCGACATCCTGTCCGAGTTCCTGTGGCGCCGCCAGCGGAACATGGCCGTCATCGAGGCCCTGATGGCCCTGCAGCGGGACACCCACGCCCTGCACCGGGTCTACATCACCCTCGACGACAACGCCGAGTGGGGCTTCAACAAGGCCGAGGAGCGGACCATTCGTGGCTGGGTCGCCCAGTGGGGCCTCGGCAAGGTCCGCCGCGTGCTCCCCATGCTCCTGCCACCCCTGCTCCTGCCACCCCTGCTCCTGCCGCCCCTGCTCCTGCCGCCCCTGCTCCTGCCGCCCCTGCTCCTGCCGCCCCTGTTGCTCCTGTCCCTGCTGTCCTCTGACCGCCACCGCCGGCTCCTCACCCGCGGTGCGCGCCCCCACGCAGGACGTCTTCATCTACCCGGGCGCGGACGAGGTGGCCCTGCTGCAGGTGGCCGAGCTCCTCCAGACGGCCCCCGGAGCCCGGCCCGCCCCCCGGATCTGCCCCCTGTGGCGGCTGCCTCAGTACCGGGACCGAATCCCCTCGTACGAGGGCCAGGCCTTCAACATCTCGGTGGCCACCCAGATCCAGGCCGTCGGGGGGATCGTCGCCTCCACCGGCCCCAATGACGTCCGCCCTTTGCCCTGCCCTGCCCTGCCCTGCCCTGCCCTGCCCTGCCCTGCCCTGCCCTGCCCTGCCCTGCCCGCAGTTGTCCGTCCCCCTCGTCATCACGGTGCCCTTCCACGCTCATCTCCGTTGGTGTGCTCCTCCTGGTGCGGGTGGCGGCGGGCTCGCTGGCTGACCGCAGTGCCTCGGCCAGGCCGACCTGGCCCTGGTGGTGAACAACTTCGACAAGGAAGGCGAGGCACCTGACCAGCAGGCCACCCCCTCCACCGACTATGACGGCATGAAGGCCTTCCTGCCCATCAAGGGCCGGTCCAGTTCCGTCCCTGTCTCACACGTTTGAAGCCCTGCCTCCACAACCTTTGGCATGATCTGCAGATCCCATGCCGCGCTCTCCCCCTCCGACCCTGATCCCGGGTGTGAACGCCTTGACTCACTTGCACGCCTCCCTGTGCGTGTCTGTGTTTGACTTTTTGCGAGGCATAGTTTTGTGATTCACACCGGCCCCAAGTTCGCTCAAGCTGCGTCATTGGAGACCCTTCCTGTCCGATTGATCAGTCCCTTTGCTGCACACGCCTTGCTCTGCTGCCAATCCTGGGGGAAGAACGGCACCCCGCTACTGGGGGAAGGGCGGCACTCCACTGGGGGAAGGACCACACCCCACCGGGACCATTCCTCGGGCTGACATGTTCCGCACCTCTCGCGCAGCCCCCGCCAACGTTCAGGGCTGGGGCGTCGTCGACAAGCGCTACGCCAACGGGGGCGACCTGAGCTTGGTCAAGTGGATGGCCGCCCAGCCGGTCGACATGACCCGGGTCGCCTTCGCCGCCTGGAACACGGCCGGTCTGCCCGTGCACTCCCCCCACCGCCGCCACTCCCAATCCGACCCACAACAACAACCACTCCTTGCAGGCAACTCGCTGGGGACTGTGCTGGCCCAGATGGTGCTGGCGTATCTCTACCCCAAGGGGGCTCCCCAGTCGCTCGACTTTACCGCGGGCCGGCTGGTCGAGGTCCGCGCCCGGCCCCTTTGGCCCTGCACCGCCCTCCTGGCCGTTCCTCTTGTCCCGGCTCCTAGGATGTCGCCTACATGGCCAGCGCCCGCAACATGCTGTGCACATTCCTCAACATGGCCAACGAGGAGTACGACAGCCTTGGTTCCGACCCGGCCTTCTACTCCAAGGTCCACCCCTCCACCCAACGATTCTTCCAAACACCCCGTTTTCCAGTTCACGACAAAGGCCCTGCAAGAAGGTCTCAAAGAGACGACTGCCTGGCTTGGGATCGGCTACACCATCGATCAGCTCTATTACCCCTGGTCTGTGACATCTTTTCTTTCGTTGTTCCACACTTTTGTTCGGCGGCAGGAACCGTACTTTTGAGATTGGCTTCAACCTCCGCCGTAAATAAGCCTCCCCTCCTCATGACCATGCACCATGAACCACTTTCTACTGCACCATGTAAGAAGAATTGGGTGAATTCAAAAGCACGGTCACCCTTCTCACACATTTCTGATATCAGATCGATGCTGATGATCGCCAACAACATATATTCGCACTTTCTGTCCCCATTCAAGACCCAGATCTTTCTCCTCTCCTCGTTCTTCCCGGCAATTGCCCAGCACCCGCCTGCATCGCGGTCGTGTCATCTGTCGTTCTCCGGGGGTGAGAGCGGCGTCGTAAGTCAAACACTCTGCTCATGAACAGCGCTCCCGCCACACATTTGCGGCCATCATCTCCGACTACGGCTCTTTGCAACCTACTTGGTTCTCAAGCCTCCCGCTTTTTGACCGCACAAACACTCCCCCTTTCGGCCTCACCTTCGCCGATTCCTCTTGTTCAGCAAATCAGCCCATCACACAGGGCGATCGCCAACGAAGCCATTGGGCCGGGATTTCTGCCTCTGTTTGATCCCAAGGTCGCTGCTTTTTTTTTTTGTCCAATATCGTTTTTCTTCATCATCCTCCTTTTGTTCTTGTTCTCACAGCGCGCGGGCTCCCAGGTTGTCAATCTCGGCTACGATTCAAACCCATCTTCCCTGATGCTGCATGCCCAGCCTTTTGCATCCATCAGCTATGACCCCCAGTCTTCCCAGGCTTTTCTCCCGACAGAGATGGCGCCTGCCGATACCACTATGGTTGGGACTCCACCTGCTCAGTCTCCTGCGTCCGGAGGCTCTCCAATGTCAATCGTGACCAGCGAAGAGCAAAGCGACGAACCCAACGAACCGGAACGGCCTCGCAAAAAGGTCGAACGGAAAAAGCCGCGGAAATGGACAGAGGTCTGTGTTCATCTGTGCACACACATTCTCATCGATTACCAAAGCATGAAGATCTTCGCTTGATCATTGCCGTGAGCAAGCTCGGCACCTCCAACTGGAAGCGGATCGCAACCAGCGTCGGGGGAGGACGCACAGGAGACCAATGCAGTCTGTTGTTGACACCCGCTTCGTCACGCTCTTGTCTGTAGGTCAACACTGGCACCGCGTCTTGGCTCCGGATATCCGGAAGGGAGGATGGACCGAGGCCGAGGACAATACGCTTCGTGAGCAAGGTCTCTTGTTGACACCCGTATGACCTTCTTTCTTGACATCAAATCAGTGAGGCTGCATGGGAAGAATTCGTGGACCAAGGTGGCGAAGAACATCGTTGGCCGCACCGACATCCAGTGCCGCTACCGGTGGTTGAGGCTGACGAAAATGGATGCTGCTGGAAATGTTTCTCCTGGCTGTTCTCCCACAACAGTCGAAGCTCTCGAATAATCCCACCCCCGTGTTATTGTAGCTAACTCCGGTGTTTCGGATTATCTTGCCTTATCTCGACTGAGCGTTTTCCCTCATTTTGTTCTCTTGTGATTTTTTCAGAGCGATTCCGTTGTGTTGTAACCTTTTGAAGAAGCCTGCAGAGTCAAAAATGTGCGGGGTGGGGGGGGGGGGGGGTGATGTCGCGAGATGTGTGTGGTGCCTGCGTGATGGTGTCTGTGTTGTTGCGGTGGTGCTCGTGTGGTGTGCTGCGTCCGGCCGGGCAATAGGTATCTTGTTTTTACAATGTAAGCAAGTTATTCATTTAGCGCCCGCATCCAGCGGGCTTTGGGCCTTGGTAGAGGCCGCAAACGACACCAATCAAATTCTCGGCGCACCGTTGGTTCGTAGTCTCGTCATGAGCTCCGTTCACGACAAACCAAGGTACCTCGGTGTGCGCCGGAGAGAGGTTATCAGTCCACGCACCCATTTGGTGTTCCCACGCATTGCCCTGCGGAGACGAGACACACGATTGAATGGGAGCCCATGGGATGCCGAACTGCGATGCGCACCGAGGAGCAAAATCTAAATGCAAGGGAATATACGAGGGAATCACCAAGGAAGACAGCAGACCGATTGGGGAAGTGGAACGTTCCATACACCAGAACCACGGAAAAAGAACAGTCATGTTCTGAACAATATTAATTGCACAGGTTTGCATCAGGTTCCCTATCATCGAGAAAATGAACCTGAGCAAGCGGAAGAGAGAGGTTCACGAACGACCTTGACATTCCTTCTCGCCGTGCTGGCAAGTGAACTTCCAGAGCCCCGTGGATTGATCAAGCTGCTGCTTTGCGTTGCCATATGGGTAGAGGCGGAGGTCCATGATATCAAGGAGTCCATCAGCACGAAAAGCTTCCCAAATTGACCCGGTGATCACATCGCGGCAATCGGGGCACAATGATTCAATAGCAACTTCGACTACAACCTTTTGCGCATCTTTTGCGCAGAGAACAGCGCCAGCGAAGAGGAGGAGCAAAAACCGCATCCAAAAATCCGGATTGTGGAGAGGCCCCTGAAAAATGAGGCTCTTTCTCGCCGGAGCTCTTCTGGTTGCGTTGGGTACCGCAGTGATTGCTGCGGCACAGGAGGCAGCAACTGTCGAATGTCAAGCAGGAACGATTGACGGAATTTATTCTTCCAATAATTCTGTTGCTTTTCTCGGAATTCCGTTTGCCCAGCAGCCGATTGGCTCCTTACGTTGGAAGGCGCCACAGCCTCTCCAACGACCCCTCGTTCATTTCTTCGCTAATCAATCGGCGCCTTCCTGTGCTCAAACTCGTTTGTTGGGTGCGCCCTTCGTCGAGGCGTGCCTCGGGCTGAACATCTGGATACCACGCGAGCATTTTGACCAACGGCATGAAAAAGCCCCTCTGCCAGTCATGGTATTCATCCACGGAGGCGGATTTTCCTCTGGCTCTGGCCTTGATCCCTGGGTCACCGATTCCGGCCTGACGAAGGAGGGGGTGATCCTGGTGTCGATCAACTACCGGTTGGGCATCTTCGGGTTTTTCGCGCACCCTGCTTTGACCCGCGAGAATCCCGCGGCTCCCACGAACTTTGGGCTCCTCGACCAGCGGGCGGCCCTGCTTTGGCTCCATCAAAACATCGGCCCTTTTGGCGGCGACTCGGAGCGGATCACACTCTTTGGCGCCAGTGCCGGGGCGAGTTCCATCCTCTGGCACGCCCATTGGACGCGGGTCTGTGCCCTTGCTGCGTTCTTCCCGAATCACATCCTTTCTTCGGCCTCGCTCCCTCCCCTCTCCTTCTCCTTCAGGACGCCCATGGGCGCCGACCGTTCTGGGGGGCCATCCTCGAGAGCCCCATCCTGGGATTCCCCACAGCCCCGATCTCGACCGGGGAACTGGAGGGCCTCGCCATGGCTGCCAAGCTCGGCTGCAACAACCATTCCGGTCTGCCCCGACCTGGAGCTCTGCTGCGTGCTGTGGCTGACCTCCTCGACCCCCGTTGCTCGTCGCGCATTAGACGACGACCTCCTGTCCTGCCTGCGAGCCCAACCCGCCGGTGATGTCACCCAGCACGCTCCATGCCGAAGCCCGTTCTGCAGGGGGCGGCCGCGGATCTTCCCCCACGGCAATCTGACCCATGCTGCGCCCACGTTCGCCCCGTTCCTGGAACCGGCCACCTACCCCTACGACGTGGCCACCTTCGTGGACCCGTCCCGGGGGCTGCCCGGGCTGCCCGAGGACATGCCCCTCCTGGTGGGCACCAACGCTGCCGAGGGCTCGCTCTTCCTGCTGGCTCCGTACCCCCTCGCGGGCCCCAGCCCGGCCCAACTGGAGGCCAGCATGCGTCAGTTCTACGAGCGCGAGTTTGCGGGCGACCCCGAGCGGGTCGAGCGGATCCTGCGGATGTACCCGCCCTCGGGTGCCCCCCGGGGCGAGATGCCCGGGCCCTTCGAGGCCCTGACGGCTCTGCTGGGGGACGTCCTTTTCGCGGCCCCCGCCTATGCGGTGGCCCTGCAGACGGCCAGCCAGCGGCGCTCCACGGCCCAGCTCAGGCCCGGGACCCCGCAGATTGGCGGGGTGTACGGGTACCTCTTCGACCACGACATGCACCAGGGCTCGCTCGTCGGGCGGCTCACCAAGGCCCACTGCTCACACCTGTCGGTCCCGGGGTCCTCCTGGGTGGGGTGTGTGTGTGTGTTCCTTCCTGTGATCACCCACCCCCACCCACCCCCACCCCACCCCCCTCATACGGCTGTTCTTCCTTGGCGGCCATCGCAGCTCCGAGGCCGACTATGTCTTTGGACGCGGCTGGGTCTGCGCCCCCACCCACAACCACGAGGAGTCGCTAACCGTTTGCTCGCTCCTCGCCCTCGCTCTGCCCGCAGCATTCGATCGCCTTCCCGCAGCGGGCCTTCAGCCCCGCCGAGTGGGGCCTCTCGAGGTGCATGAGCCATCTGTGGGCCGCCTTCGCCCGCACCGGGCACCCCGAGCCGACCCCGGGGGGCCCCTGCCCAGCCGAGTTCGCCCATTGGCCGTCCTTCGTGCCCAACCAGGGCCCCGCCACCCTTGGGACCACCCAGACGGTGCGGCTGGCCCTCGGGCAGGCCCCCGCCCCCGTCCCCACCAACGCCTCTGCCACCGCACCGGCCTTGGTGCCGCTGGTCCCCGAGGTGTCCGTCCTGACGGGGCACCACCAGGAGCGTCTGGCCTTCTGGGCTCGGGCCCACCCTGCCGGCCTGCTGCCGGCCGTTGCCCTGGAGGGGCTCGACATCACCCGGCGGGAGCCGCCCCTCAACCGGCTCCTGAACGAGGCCATCTGGTGGGCCGGGGCCCACTGGCGCCTCGTGGCGCCCGGGCTGGGCTTCCTCCTCTTCGGCCTGTACAACTTCCTCGTGCAGCGGTGCGTGCGCGGGTGCTGCTGCCCCCCGCCCCCGCCCATGCCCACGATGCCCCCCGCCCCCACGGAGGAGGGCAGACCCCACGACCTCTAGCTGTCCCCCCCCCCCCCCCTCCAGTTCTCCCTCACCCCAAGAACAAGGCGCTTCGCTTTTTGTCGAAGGGGCTGGCGGGGTGTGGTCGGATGGGCTTGGTGGTGGTGGTGGCGGCGGCGGCGGAGTGGGGCGGAGGGAGGGGGTGGGAGGCCGAGGGGCGGGCGCGAGGGGGAGCGTGGGCCGGTCATGGGCGCTCCTCGGCCAGGACGTACTCGCGGAAGTGGCCGCATGCGCCCAGGAGGCCCATCAGCCAGTCGTTCGAGGGGGCAGACCGCCGGGGGGCCGCCCCGCCCTCCTTGCGGGGGCGCCGGACGGGGGGCAGCTCGACCAGGTCGCCCGTCTCGGCCGAGGAGCGGGTCGCCCGGCGCCCGTGGCCCGAGGCGCCCCGAGGGCGGCCCCTGCCGGGCCGGGGGGGTGGAGGCTGGAAGTCATCATCCCCCGGCGAGCCGGCCCGGGACATGGGCAGCGGCTCCTCCCCCTCCGAGGTGGCCCCCGGTGGCGGCGGGGGAGTGGCCGAACCTCGCGATGGGATGGGGGCCCCGCCCCCCGGCGCGGCCACCGAGAGCGAGGCGGACCCGGCCACCCCAGCAACCGTCGTCCCCGTCCCCGTCCCCGTCGCCGCGGCGGCAGCGGCGGCAGCAGCAGCGATGGTCGATGACGGAGGGGGGGCGACCGGCCGCGAGGAGGCGGCGACTGATGCCCTGCGGGCCGACCGGCGGCCCGGCTGGGCCTCGGGCTCCGAGTCGCGGCTGCTGGTGGCCTCGTCGTCCTCGGCCGCCCCATCCCCATCGCTCGGGCCCGCGCCCGTGCCCGCGCCCTCGGCATCCTCCTCCTCGTCGTCGTCGCCGTCCCCCACGAGCTCCTTGTGGTGGCGGGCCCGGGGCCAGGGCCAGGGCCGCCCCTTGGCCCGCTCCTTCTTGCTCCGGGCGCGGGCCCGCGGCCCCCGGGACCGCTGCCCGCGCAGCTGCTGGTCGGGGCTGCTGGTGGCCGGGCCGGGGGCGTCGTCGCCCGTCCGGTCGGTGGTCTCCTCGTCCTCGTCGTCCGCAACCACCCGGCGGCCCGGCGGGGACTCCGCGGTCCGGGCGGCCGCCCCACCGGGGGTGGCGGTGACGGGCGGGGAGGCGGGCCGGGCCTGGGCGGCCCCCGAGGGGGCAGGGGCGCCGGGGGCGGCGGTGGGCGTGCCCTCGGCGGCGGGGTAGTAGGGGTCGGGGTAGCTGCACTGGCCCATCAGCCGCGCCACGAAGGCCGAGGGGCTGCCACGCAGCGGGCTGGGGCCGGCAGGGGCGGGCTGGCTCGTCTCGGCCGAGGGCGAGGGCGGCTCGGCAGCCGCAGGGGCGGCGGGGGGCGGCGTGGCGGCGGGTGCGGGCTCGCCGCTGGCCCGGAAGGCATTCAGCCGGCGCTGGTTGAGGCGCGACATGCGCCGAGTGGCGTTGCGCCGCTCCTGCCGCAGCCGGCCCACCTGGGGCGGGGCGGCCGTCTTGAGGAGGGCCTCGTAGTGGCCCATGACGAGGGCCAGCTGGCTTTCGAAGAGGGCCGCCTCCTCGGCCGCGTCCGCGGGCCGAGCCTGGACGTAGGCCCGTTCCGCCTCGGCCGCCGAGGCCGCCCCAGCTGCCGCCCCGGCTTCCCCGCCAGGCGCGGGCCCGGCCGAATCGGGCATGGGCGAGTCGGCCGGGAGGGGCGAGAAGTCGGGCAGCAGCAGGGCCAGCGATCGCGGGCTATTCCCCGTCCCCGCCCCCGGGCGGCGCAGGGGGGCCGTCCCCGAGGCAGGCGGCCACGAGTCCGGGCTCGCCCCACCGCTAGCAGCAGCAGCGGCGGCGGCAGCAGCAGCAGCGGCGGCGGCGGCGGCAGCGGCAGTGGCGGTGGTCGTGGCGGTGGTCGTGGCGGTGGCGGCCTTCTTCCTGCTGCCGCCGCTGGAACCCCGCGTCACCTGCCCGCGTGCCCCGAGCAGCAAGCACCGGCATCGGCAGCGGGCCGCGCCCCGATGGGCAAATGGGAGCAACAGCGCGGAGTGGGGATGACTGCCGGGGCCACGCGGGGGGGGGGGGGGGGGGGGGGGGGCAGGGGAGGGAGGATGGTGGGGCGGGGCGGCCGGACCGCTTTTTGGGCAGCTCCGGGTGCAGCCCTGTCGGGTCCGGGCGGCGATCGGAAGAGACAAGCCCAGTGCAATGGTGGGGTGAGGTGAGTGTCAGGCAGACCTCACCCTAACCCTCACCCAGCAGGCAAGCAGAGCAGCGCAGAGCAGCGCGAGCCCTTGCGAGGCCGATTCGAGTGGGTGCCACAAACACAAAGAAGTGCACTACTGCGTGGAAAGAGGCGCGCGCGCACGGCATGGGGGAGGGGGCGGACGTTGGATGGTGGCCTCGAGGCGGGCCCGGCGCACCTCCAGCGACCACTTCTTCCGGACCAGGATCCCCTTCCAGATGGCCTGCCCAGTGCCCAGGGGGCCACACCCGCAAGGGGAGGGCAGCACGGCCATGAGTGTGTGGCGGAATGAGCACCCCAGCGCGTCTTAACGGGGAGGTGGCCGAGCGGACCCACTCCTGGCGCCGACCGGGCCGCACGGGGACCGAGAGCTTGGCCTTGTCCTCGCCGGAGAGCGGCTCCAGCAGCGGGTGCCCGCGGAACTGGCCGCATTGCAGGGCCCGGTACTGGGCGGGGATCGCCGACCCGGACGAGTCCGACGAGCCATCGTCCCCGTCGGTGCCCGGGCCGTCGCGGCCGCCCTCGGCCGCCCCCGCCTCGTCCGGTTCTCCGTCGTCCTCCTCGAGCGCTTCTGGGGCTACACGGGCCCGCTTTGGGGGGCGCCTCGAGGGGCGGGTCCGCTCCCGGGAGGCGGAGGCCTGCCGGGTTGCGGTCTCGGCCGAGGAGCTGCGCGAGGGGCCCGAGGATGACTGCCCGGCCTCCTCGTCCTCGCCGCCCTCGCCGCCCTCCTCCTCGCCCTCCTCCTTTTCGCCCGCTCCGTCCTCGTCCTCGTCCCCGTCCCCCTCCTCCCCGTCCCCCTCCTCCCCGTCCCCGTCCCCGTCCCCGTCCCCGTCCGCGTCCCGGTGGCGGCTTCTCGGGGCCTGGTCGGTCGTCCGGCGGCGACGGGTGCGTCCTCGAGGCTCTTCGGTCGCATTCGGGTGGTTTTGGAGGTGTGCCTTGAGTTGGGCCTGAGTGACGAACCGTTCCTTGCAACGGGGGCAGGGCAAGAATGACATCCCGGGATGCTTTTGTGCGATGTGAAGAGAGACTCCAACCGGGTGGTCAAATTGTGAGTCACAGCCTTCAACGGGGCAAGTGTATCGAGGAACATGCGAATCTGAGACATGGGCAATCATTTTCTCAAGGGTTCCAAAAGTCGCAGAGCAGATATCACGGCGAGTGCACCGATAGGTCGGTTCTTTCGGATGATTCATCTTCAAATGTCGGAAGAGCGCACTCTCGCGCTGGAAGGCTTGGTTGTTGGAACAAAAAGAACAGCACCATTTTCGAGTCATTCACCGAAACGGTGTGGCCGATTTTCGCGTCGTCGGTTCCCTTGGGGGCTGGTACACCACAGTAGCGACAGAAGGAAAAACATTCTCGTCTTCCTTTTCCTTTATTCTCCCCGTGACCCAATGGCCAAGAAAAAACAACACACGAGAAGACCAATCCCTCAAAATGATGATGGAGCCGCGTTCTCCCCCGCGAAGTCACCCAAAGGAACACATTATCCGTGGCGTTACGTCCGATCAGAAACGATGGGAGAAAGGGGCGAAGAAGGGGCTGGACGAACGAATGCTAAGATTGGGAGAGACCAAGGGACACAAAAGAAAAAGCCATCACCTACAGAATCGGTTCGATTCCGGAAGTGACACTCATCCAAGAACAAAATCGCGAGACAAAAGCCAAAAACAACCTTTCTGCCAACCAAAGGTTACTCACCAGGGGGTAATATACGTTATCACGGGGGTGGTCACGGGTTCAAAAAGCGGCCGAGAAGTTTGAAACATACCGTACCCAGTAGTTCTCCCGCCCGGGGCCCCCGGGCCTTTTTCTGACCCCAGGAGTCACCTGGGCCTGGGGGCTTGTAGTGGCGTTTTGCCCCTTGGTGCAACGCGGGGTCACCGTGGGGGCCCGACGATGGGTGCCATATCCGGTGCAGCCTCGGCTATATGGTTGTACCCAAACGCCCCGCAGTGCGGACGATACCTCTTCCAAAAAGAAATCCGCCGAAGGGTCGAAAAAGGTTCTACCAGGTGGCGAACCATGTTTGATGGAAAAAATGATCGACTGATGTCAAAATCCGATGCAGGCATCAAATCGCAATTCTCTATTCGCCAACACCATACTCACATACCCCTCACAGAAAAGCAGCATTCAAACTGCTTCCTCGCCCGTGCGGCGCCCGAATTTACCGCCATCCTGGAAAAGCGCGAGAAAACCATCCAGCTTGGTGGGACAGACTGAAACGTGAAGGTGGATCCCATTTTCGAGAGTCGATAACGGGCTGATCGTCAAAGTGGGCAAGATGATCCATGAGGCTACTCGGCACCAGATCAGCGTTTTTAACCCAAATTTCAATCATAAGTTGTTTTAAAATAGCCCTGCGAAGGGCGGAATCAATGTCAGAAGGTTGGTTGTCAACTCGATGAACGTACAGCATTATTGATGCTCCCCAGAGAGAACGGCTCGGGCGAATCGCCCAATTCCGCACCATCGGAAGAAGGGCATCCCATCTTGATTTTTGGTGGTTGTAGTGGTGAGCTTCGGTGGCAGTGGCAAAGTCAGCCGCAAAAACGACTCGTGACCACCCCCGTGTCAACGTATATAACCCCCTGGTTACTCACCCAAAGGGGGAAATAAGCTATATCGATGTTAACGTTTTCGCTGTGCGGGTCTCCCCCACAGCTTGTAGAATCAATTAAAACTGCTTTGCCTTTGTTAAAACGAAGATCTATAGTTCTCAATGTCGAAGAGCTCATTGAACAGGTCATTTTTCATCGATTTTTTTCATGGCTATATTCCTTGTTCTTCTGGAGGCAGATTTCACAAAGCAAAGATCACCCTCTTGCTATTCAAGTTCGAGAAGCACTACAATCGAACCCAGACCTCTTTTCCATCCCTGATGATCTCATCACCGCCGCCATAAAGGACCGTCTCGGCCAGTTGGCGACCCGTCTGCTTTTGGAAACGGATGAGAAGAACACGTTCTCAATGACCGATAGCTGGACCAGGGGACGCCGTTTCCGCCAAGTCCAAGCCGGCTGCCAAGCCGGCTGCCAAGAAGGCCGCCGCCAAACCGCCCGGACCCAAACAGCCCGGCAGGTCCGCCCGGGCTGCCAGGCGCTGACCCACATGCTCATGTCTCGCCGTGCCTTTTCGTGCCTCTGGGTGCGCCTTAGGGGGGCGGGCCAGCCGGCCGTGGCCGCCGAGAGTCCCGTAGTGGATCCCTTCGCCCTCGACCCGTCGGCGCTGTCGGCCGACCCGGGTCTGTGGCCCCCGCCCCGCTGCCTGGTGCGCTGCAGATGCAGCTGCTGGCGCCGGCTGAACTGACCGACCCCCACCACCTCGGCCCCACGGCCCCACGGCCACACACGTGCCCGTAGATGAGGACTTCCTGGCGGGTGCGCCCGAGCTTGCCGCCCTGCTGCCCGGCCAGGGGGCGCTCCTGGCGGGCTACCCGCGCACCGTGGCCCACCTGGCCCACCTCCACCGGGCGGGCATCCCGCTGGGCTGCTGCTGCTGGGTGCGCCCTGCCGGTCCTGGGGCGGCCCCCCCGGCGCCGGACACCCTGAGCGAGCAGATCCAGGCCTGGCGGCTGGCCCACCCCTCCGACCCCGAAGAGGAGGCCCCCGAGGGCGCCGAGGGCGAGGCGGGCTGCTCGTTCTGGCGGTACATGCACTGGGAGCTGGGCCTCATCGAGGTGCCCGTCGAGCCCCCCGCGAGCCCGCCGCCCGCCGCCCCCACGACGGACGGGGCCGCTCCGCCCGAGGCCGAGGTGCCGCCACCCGATCCCCTGCCGGTGGTGGGGGCCCGGGCCCTCTGGGCGGCCATCATGCAGCGGGCCGCCCGGGAGCAGATCTACAGGGCATGGTGCGGCCGGCCCCCGTCCGTCCGCCGACCGGCCGCTCCCCCCATCCCATCCCATCCCCTGTCCGGGTGTGGGTGCGGTGGTGCTGCTCGCAGCGTGTCCGGCTGCCCGTCTGCAGCACGGCCGCCCATGGGGCCCAGAGACGGGCCGGCCTGGCGGACCACGCCCTGCGCAGCTACGGCCAGGCCATGGCCGCCCTGCCCGCCGACCTGGCGACCCCCCAGCACGTCCTCTACGGCATCCTCGCCCGTCCGCCCCGCACGCCACGCCCCGCACGCTTGGACATCCCCGCGGCCGCACCCTTCCCCTTGCCCCCTTCCCCTCGCCCCATTCAGCTCGCCTCCTTCACTTTGCCCCGTTCACCTCGGCCCCTTCACCTCGCCGGGGTTGCTCTGCGTGGTTCGGGCAGAGCTGGACGAGGATGCGGCCCTCAAGGCCGCGCGCCCGACCAGCCCCGCGGCAGGGCCTGTGGGTGGCGGCCCCTTTGCCACCCCGGCCCCATGTGCCACCCCGGCGCGCCCCAGGCCGGAGGCGGAATGCCCGCTGGAGGCCTCGGCAGCGGCGCCCGGCCTGGGGGCCTCGCAGGGCTTCCCGCCGCCCGACCCGGACCGCGACCGGGGGGTGCGCTTCGTCGCCGCCCCCAAGGCGGCCGCGGCCCCCGCGGGCCCGTCCCCGTCGGTCTCGATGCGCAGCCTGGCGGCCGGCCAGCTGGTCGAGGAGGCCGTCGCCAGGCGGCTGGGGCTCCGCGTGGCCGCCGCCGTCCGGGCCGCCCAAGCCCCGGCCCGTGACCCGCACCCGCAGCAGCAGCAACAACAACAACAGCAGGCGGAAGGAGCCCCCACCGTGGCCCTGCCCGCGGGCGCGGGGCCTGGCCCGCAGCGTGCCCGGGGCGCCCCCGACCTGCGCGCATCGGTGGCCCTGGCGGCCCCCGGACCCGACCCGCTCTTCCTGGGGCGACCCCCCGAGGAGGGCCGCCCCTCGGGGCCCCTTGAGAAGTCCGCCCGCCGCCCCGCCGCCCCACCGCCCCGCCGCCCCGCCGCCCCGCCGCCCCACCGCCCCACCGCCCCACCGCCCCACCGCCCCACCGCCCCACCGCCCCACCGCCCCACCGCCCCACCGCCATCATGCCGCCCCCGTTGCAGCCGCGCCACAGCCCACTGACCCTTAGCCTGTTGTTCTGTTGGCGGGTTTGCCCCTGGGCGGCGCCAGGGGGGCCGTCGGGCTGGGCGACCTGGGCGGGTGGAACGCCCTCCTGCTGGCGGCCCACCGGGCGGCCCCCCTGGCGGCTGCCCTCTCGGCGGCCCCTCCGGCGGCCCTGCTGGGCGGCGACCCGCGCGAGCTGCTGGCCCGTGCTCGACTGCCCGGCCCGGCCATCCCGGCCTCGGGGGGTGCCGCCGGCCCGGGCCCGCACCGCTACCAGCGGGTGCTGCTGGACCCGATGCACGTGGGCCACCGGTTCGCGGCCCGGGCGCTGGTGCTCTACCCGGCCCTGGCCACGGCCCTGGGCATGCTCCTGCCCACGGCCACGCCCACGGCCACGCCCACACCCCCCCTCCAGCAGGCCCCCGCGGCCCCAGCCGCAGCGGCCGGGGAGGCGGCCCCCAGCGGGCCGGGCATCCCGTACACGATCCCCCTCGAGCCGGGCCGCCCCTGCACGCAGCCCCTGCTGACGGCCGCGGGCGGGGCCGAGGTGGTGGGCTACCCGGCGGAGGCTCAGATGAGCGGGCGCCCCGAGCGGGAGGCGGTCATGTGGGCCGAGGTGGCCAACTTCTGCCAGGGCGTCCTGCCGGACCCCGAGGCCCTCCGGCGGGCCCTCTGGATGCATGCCTTCGCCCGCATGCTGGGAGCCACCTGCGGTCCGCCCCCCATGCCCCCAGGCCATGCCGTGGGAGGGCCGCCCCACCCGCCCGCCCTGCCGCGAGCGGCCCTGACCGACGTCCCCTGTCGTGGGGCGGGGGTCCGCAGGCGGGGGGCAGCCCCAGCTGGCCGACCGGCCCTGCATGGAGGAGCTCGAGCCGCCCGCCCTGCGGCACGTCCTGGCCGAGGCCCTCGCCCTCGCCAGCCCGCTGCCCCCGGCCGCCAGCCCGCTGCCCGCCCACTGGGGGGACCAGCCCCCGCCCGCCGGGGCGCCCACCCCCGGGGCCCCCGACCGGCTGGTGGTGCGGTACCACCCGCTGGACGGCACCTACCTGGTGGCCCTGGGCAGCCCGGCCCCCCGCCTGGTGCCACCCCCCGACGGGGCCCCGCGCCAGGGGGCAATCCGCAGCTGGCGCTACCGCGTCCGCAGCCCGCCCACCCACCCGCCCGCCCGGCAGCTGGTCGGGACCGGCCCCTCACTCAGTCTGTGGTGGTGATGGCGTGATGGTGGTGGTGGGTGGGTGGTGGCACCGGGGTGGTGGTGGTGGTGGGGACGGGCAGGTGCCGGCGGTGCCCAGCGCGGAGCACTTCGAGCGGGCCTTCGAGGGCGCCCTGCCCAGCTACCCGGCCCGCCTGCCCGCGGCCCCGCCCGGCGGTGACCGGCCCGCGCCGGCGGCGGCGCCCCCACAGGCCACCGGGGCAGCGGCGGCGGCGGCTGTGGAGAGCATTCTGGCTCGGCTGGGAGCGGCCCCCGTGCTGTATGAGGGGCGACCCCAGGCGGACCCGCTGGTGGAGGAGGAGACCCAGGTCTACATGCCCGCCGACCGGTGCCGGCTGGTCGTCACCCGGCTCAACCAGGGTCCGCGCCCCCCCCCCTCCGCCAGCCCATCCGCCAGCCCCTATCATCGGATGGGCGTCTGCTCATGATGCCATCGGATGGGCGTCCGTTCGTGTGGCGCGGATGTGGCCGCGCGCAGAGGGCCGGGTGACCGTGGCCAAGGAGGGGCTGATCTTCGGCATTCGGCACCGGCCCTGGCTGCCCGACGACCCGGCCATGGCGGCCTGGTCGGACCCGCCGGCCCCCGCCGGCCACCGCAGGCTGCCAGGCGCCCCCGCCGATGCCGCCCCCGCCCCCGAGGCGCACCCCAGGGACCCGCCCAAGGTCGCCCACGCCCGCCCTTGACGATGCCTCCACGCGGTGCCTCGAGGGGACAGTGCGCCGCCCCCTGATCAGGCCCTGCTGACGGCTTCTCCCCTCCCCTCCCCCCTCCCCTCCCCCCTCCCCCCCCCTCCCCTGTGGCCAGGCTACCCCCGCGGGGGTCCCCCCGCCCCCGGCCAGCTGCCGGCCGCCCTCGGGGCGTCACCGGCCGACCAGCCCCAGCCGGCTGAGCCAGTCGGCCCTGCCCCAGGTGGCCCCGCCCGCGCCCCAGGTGCCCGGGCTGCCGGGGGGCGACCCGGCCCCGGTCCTGTTCAGCTGCCAGTGGCCCCCGGCCGAGGTGGCCAGCCCCCTGGCGGGCGCCCTGCTGACCTGCGCCCCCCGATACGCCCGCTGGACGACAGCCCAGGGGCTGCTCATCACGGTCTCCCTGGCCACGGGCCACGTCCACCAGGCCTACATGGCCCCGGGCCCGGGCGCCCCCGGCACACCCACGGCCCCCCAGGGGCCCCGGGACCCGCTATGCGTCGAGGCCCGGGCGGCCGAGGAGTGGCTGGTTGTGTGGGGCGCCGCCACGGCGGCCCTGCAGCGGCCCCGGCTGGGCCGGACGACCGTCTTCCACCCCGACGGCACCACGGCCGAGGGCGAGCAGGCCCCAGAGGGCGACGGTGGGGCGCCCCGCAGGAGGGCGGGCGCCGCCCGGTGGACGTGGACCCGAATGGACGGCACCCGGTCCAGGACCTGGTGCAGCCCTCGGGGCGGCCCCGGGGCGGCGGCGGCGGCGGCCGGGGAGGAGGCCGAGGAGGGCCAGCAGGAGGAGGAGGACGGGCGCCCCGAGCAGGTGGACTCGCTCGAGACGAGCACCGCCCTCGAGGCCGCCACCGGGGCCCTCGTCACCACAGTCGCCAGTCCGCCCGCCCGCCCTTCGCTCCCGCCCTTCGCCCTTCGCCCTTCGCCCTTCGCCCTTCGCCCTTCGCCCTTCGCCCCCGCAGGACGGTCACCCTATCGGGCGCCCCTCCCATCCCCGGCTCACGTATGGCGCGGTCGGACCGCCCTCGGCCTTCTGCTGGGCCCTGGGGGCGGGCTGGGGGCGCAGACCACACGCTGCACATGCGCCAGCCGCCCGGCCCCAGCAGCGCCTCCCCGCAGACGGTGGCCATCTTCGCCGACGGGACCCGCATCCACTGCTGCTACCGGCCCTG
This sequence comes from Paratrimastix pyriformis, assembly GCA_027972325.1. Classification (NCBI taxonomy): domain Eukaryota; phylum Preaxostyla; family Paratrimastigidae; genus Paratrimastix; species Paratrimastix pyriformis. The sequence continues at coordinate 224,638 of JAPMOS010000018.1, forward strand.
CCCCCACCACCAGCCCCGTGCCCCTCCCTGGCCCGTCCCCGCCGGCCCCGCCGGCCCCACCGCTGCCGGGCCGCCCAGCCGGCCGCCCAGCCGGCCCCCATCGGCAGCGGCCACCGGGCGGCCCCCATCGGGCGGGGCATCGGCACGCGCCTCCCTCGGCCAGCAACCCCCGACCCCGGCCCAGCAGCCCCAGCAACCCCAGCAACCCCCGGCCCAGCAGCCCCAGCAAGCCCAGGGGCCGCCGGAGACCAGCCGCACGCGGGCCTCGACCTCGCGGGCGTCGGCATCGCGGGCATCCCGGGAGGCCCCCACGTCCCGGCCCCCAACCCCCAGCGGCGGGTCCCCGCCCCCTCCCCGTCGCCCCCGCCCCCCTCCCCGGCCCCATCGGCGGGCCGGCCGGCGGCCAGTGCGGAGGAGCTGCTGGCGGGGCGGCTGCGGGCCGAGGCTGCCCGCTGGTATGGCGGGGGCCGCGCCGGCCCCCTTCGGCGGGGACAGCGAGGAGGAGGGGCCGCTGGTGGCGGGCGGGTGGGCCGACGCCGCCCAGGCCGCCGAGGCCGCCGAGGCTGCCCAGGCCCTGGGGGCGGGCGGGTCGGCCGACGTGGAGCGGGTCGTGACCGTCGAGGCGCCCCGCTACGCCCCCGTCGAGATCGCCGCCCCGGGCGCTGACCCGTCCGCGGCCATCCATCCATACATCCATACATCCCGCATGCTGCCCTGCCCTGCCCTGCCCTGCCCTGCCCTGTCCTGTCCTGTCCTGTCCTGTCCTGTCCTGTGCTCATCCCCTCTGGCTGCCCTCCCGGCCGGGCAGGAGCCGGGTGCTTGTGCGGACCCCCGAGGGGGCCACCATCGAGTGGCGCCGCGCCGCCGCCGCCTCCGAGTGCGAGCGCGAGGGGCCCACCATCACCATCACCACGGTCCGCCCCGGCCCTCGCCCCGGCCTGCCAGGGCGGCCCCTCCCTCCCCTCCCCTCCCTCCCCCGGGATGGCGGGCCCCTCACGGTGGCGGCTGCCGGTCTGTGGGCGGGGCGGCGGGGCGGCGGGGCGCGGGGGCAGAACACGCTGGTGGTGCGGCACCACGCGAGCTACGTGACGGTCGAGCCGATGTACGCGTCCCGTGCCCGGACGGCCTCGACCCTCATCCGGCAGCAGGGCGCCCGGGCGGCCATCGCTCGCTCGGCCGACGAGCAGCAGGCCCACGAGGCCGCCCGGCGCCGCTCCAGGCTGCAGGCCATCCGCGCCATGCAGCACTCCCAGGCCGCCACCAGGCCGCCCTCAACTGCCACCGCGGCCACCGTCCGCTGGCACGCCCCCCCCCCCCCCCCCCCCCCCCCCACCACCACCACCACCACCACCGCCCTCGTCTTGCCACTCGCCCTGATGCCCTCCTGGACCACTCTCCTCTCCCCCCCTCTCCCCCTCTCCCCCTCTCCCTCTCCCCCTCGCTCCGCGCCCCTGGCCACGGTGGGTTCGCCTCATCGTCGCATCTGCCCCCTGTGGGATTGTGCCCGTGGCGTGGCGTGGCGTGTACGTGGTACGTGGGCAGTCGCACGGCCCCGGGGGCGGTGCGGGGGGGCGGGCGCTGCCCTCGTCGCAGTCGGAGCGCCGGGTCCGGGCGGCGGCCCTCGAGCGGCTGGCGGCGGCCCAGGATGCGGCCAGCCTCCCCGTCCGGCCGGCCCCGCCCGACCCGGCCAGGCCCCGCGCCTCCGCCGTCCGCTGGGCCGCCGCCGGGGCCGCCGAGGGGGAGGGGCGGCCAGGCACCTCGGGGGCCGCCTCCCTGGGGGGCCGCTCCCTGTCCCGGGCCGGGTCGCCCGCCCCGCCCACCGAGTCCTTGGCCGGGCCCTCGGCCAGCCGGCTCTCGGCGGCCAGCCGGCGGCCCTCGGAGTGGCTCGAGCAGGGCGTGTACAGGCTCTCCCTCCTGCCGCCCGCCCGCTCCGAGTCGGCCCCCATCCGCAAGGTCCCGCCATGCTCCCCTCCCGCTGGCTGGCGGGCGGGCTGGCGGGCTGGCTGGCGGGCTGGCGGGCTGACTGCCCCTTGGCATCCCCCTCCCTCCTTCCCTCCTCCTTCCCTCCTTCCTTCTTCCCTCCTTCCCTCCTTCCCGGCCGCTTCGCCATCTCGCGGCCCATCCCCATCGCATCATCGGGGACTTGCGGGCTGGCCGCGGGGGCACGGGGCAGGTTCTGGGCCAGGCCTACGCCCACCCGGCGCCCCGGTTGGCCCTGGTGGACTGGGAGGGCCGCCTGTGGGCCGTCACCGGGGCGGGGCGGGTCATGTCCGCGGGGGCCATCGAGGGCCCCGTCAGCCTGGCCGCCCCGCCCCCGCTGGCGCCCATCGTGCCCACCCCGGCCCCGGCCCCGACCCCCGCCGCCCCGCCGGCCCCGCCGCCCGCAGCAGGGCCCCCCGCGGTGGCGGCCTCGACGGCCTCGACGGCCTCCAAGAAGCCGGCAACCCCACCCACCGGTGCCCCCAAGGGCGCCCCCGGGGGCCGGCCCCCCTCGGCCAAGCGCAGCAGCCCCGCCACGCCCCCGCCCGGCAAGGCGGCCGCTGGCACCCCGCCCGGCGCCAAGGCCACGCCCCCGCCCGGCAAGGCTGCCCCAGCCGGCAAGCCGCCCGCTAAGACCGCCAGCCCGGCCGCCAAGACGGCCGCCGGGGGCCCACCCGCCACGGCCGACCTGCAGCAGCCCCCCGCACAGCCCGCCGGCCCGGCCGGAGCGGCCCCCAGCCCCAGCGGGGATGCGGAGGCTGCGGAGGGCCCTGCGGGCACCCCGGGCGGGACGGCCGAGACGGAGGCCCTCCTCGCCGCCGAGGGCGCGGCCCTCCCCGACCCCGGTCCGGCACCCACACGCGCGCACACACGCTCCCCGACACGCCCCTGCCCGAGCTCCTCCTCCTCAACCAGCCCGCTCACGGTCCATGGGGGGCATGGGGGGCATGGGGGACATGGGGGCATGCGGCTGCCCAGAGGCGGACGGGGCCGGGGCCCCCTCGGGTGCGGGCCCGCTGGAGGAGAGCGAGAGCGCCCTGGCGGCGCGGCTGTTTGTGGTTCGGCCCGACGGGAGCGGGCTGGAGCTGCTCCGGCCGGCCGACCTGACCTACCTGCTCCACCAGGCCCGCTCGACGGCCGGGGCGGAGGTCCACCAGCGGCCCCTGCCCGGCCACCAGGCCCCCGCCTGGGCCTCGTACGCACTCGCATTCCCCCGCCCGCGCCCCGTCCGTCCCCATTCCCACACCGCCCCGCACCACCACCGCCGCCGCCGCCCCTGCCGGCATGTGGGCGCCCCCGTCCTCTCCCCCGTCCTGTGCCCCCCCCCCCCCCCCCCCCCCCCCCCCCCCCGTGGGCAGCGCCCACGATCAGCGGCCCATGCGAGGAGCCCTGCCTCGGCACGGTCTTGGACCTTCACCTCTGCCGATGCCGATGCCGATGCCGATGGGGATGGCGATGGGGCGGGGGCGCTGTGCAGGGCCCGCTGGCCGGCTACAGCGAGGCCGTGACAGCCCTCGTGGGCCAGCAGAGCTTCGCCCCGCGCGACCCGGCCGAGGGGGCGGCCGGCAGCCCAGTGGGGTCGTCTACCGGCACCTCGTCCAGCAGGGGGCCCTCCCGCCGCCACGTACGAGCAGCTCGACCGGCAGCTCGCCCAGTGGGACACCTGGAGGCTCAGGGTCCGCCCCGGCACACCACCTCAGCCGCCACGCTGCCATGCCCCATGTCGCCTCGCCCCGCCTGTCACGGGCCACCGAGTCCTTCATCGTCATCCCACGGGGCGGCCTGGCAGCGGGACGTCTACCACCGGGAGATCCTCGTGCCTGACCCGCGGCCCGCCCCCGCCATCGCAGCGGCCGCCCAGGTGGGCCAGCTCCTCGACGCGGTCCGCCCCCCATCCACCACCATCACCCCTCCATTCCCTTGCTTTCCCTTCCCTTCCCCCCCCTCCCCCCTCCCTCCCTCCCTCCCCCCTCCCTCCCTCCCTCCCTCCCTCCCTCCCATCCCATCCCATCCCCTCCCTCCCCTCCCCCTCCCCGCCCGTTCCCTCTTTCGCCCTGTCCGATCGCGTGGGACCTGACGTGGTCCTTCCCGGGGGGGCTGGTGGCTGGGGGGCTGGCTGGCTGGGCGGTGGGCAGCTTCGGGAGCGGATCGTGTCGCCCTTCGTGGCCACCCCCGAGCCGGCCCCGGGGGTCCCCTGCAACAAGCTGCCGCCCGCGCCCCGGCCGGGGACGGTGCTCGACGAGCCCAACGCGCTGCCCCTCTACCAGGACGCCCCCATCCGCACGGCGGCCGAGCTGGAGCGGACCAACCCGCCCACGGCCATCCCCACCCCCGTCCCCACCGCCCGCACGGGCCCCACCGAGCCCGCCGCCCCGGCCGACGACCCGCACCCCGACCGCGACCGGGCCGCCCGGGCCGCCCGGGACCTGCCCTACGCCGAGCGGGTCATGCCCCACCACCAGCGCCCCCTGGCCGGCCTCGAGGAGGAGCAGGCCCTGGCCGCGGCCAATCGGGACCCGCAGGGTGTGGCCGGGGCCGAGCGGGACCCCCACCGGGCCGAGCGGGACCGCCTGCTGGCCACGTACGCCATCACCAAGGGGCCCCCGCCCAGCCCCCTGAGGGCCACCCGGGGCCGGCCCGCGCCCCTGCCGCAGCCCCTGGGCCGCCCCCCGCAGCCCCCCGCGACACCCCCCAGGGCCCCGCCGGCTGCCACCGCCACCACCCCGGGCGGCCCCAGCCCAGCGGGCTCTCCGGCGGCCGGCGCGCGGTCCCGGGGGAGCCCCGCCCCCAAGGGCGTCCAGGCCCCCTCCCCGGCCGGCCCGCATGACCCCCAGGGTCCGTCCCCTCCCTCCCTTGGCCATCCCTTGGCCCTCCCCTCCCTTGGCCCTCCCTCCCTTGGCCCTCCTAGGATCCCACTGCCCCTCACGGTTCGGATGGGGATTTTCGGGGCGCCCGGCGGGCGGGGTGGGGCCGCGGGCAGTGGGCCCGAGCCAGCTGGAGGCTGCCCCGGGGGCTGTGGACTTCGGCCGGGTGGCGCTGGGCCGCTCGGGGCGCCGGGTGGTGACCATCCGCAACGCGGGCCCCCTGCCGACCCGCTTCAAGGCAGCCCTGGCGGCCCCCCACCCGGCCCTCCAGGTCACATACGCCCCCCAGCTGGTCCGCCCTCCTGCCCCCGGTGCCCATCATCCTGCCCGGTGCCCATCCTGCCCGGTGCAGGGCCTTCCTGCCCATCGGCCCACCGGCATGCTCACGGGCGGGGCTGGGGCTGAGGGGCAGGTTGGGCCTGGGGTGGGGGTGCCCGTCCAGGTGGAGCTGCGCTGCCGGCAGGCGGGCGAGGTGCGGGCCGAGCTGCTCGTGACGAGCCCCGGCCAGGAGGCCCTGCGGGTCCCCCTCGCCGCCCTGGCCCTGGCCCCCGAGGGCCCCGCCCCGCCCTGAGCGGACCCAACCCCGGCCCTCACTCACCGCCACCACACGTGGTCTCGGAGGGGAGGGGGGGCTGCGGTATTATTGCGCGGGGACGGTGATGGGCGGGGCCCTGCTCTTCGTGGCCCATCCCATCCCATCCCTTGCCGTGCCGTGCCGTGCCGTGCCGTGCTGTGCTTTGCCTTGGGCTGAGCTGAGCTGAGCTGAGCCGGACACACAATGCTGCTGCAGCGGCTGCGTATGGCGCCCGCCACACAACGGCCGGGGGGGACGTACCCAGAGGAACGCAGACCCAGAGCGGGGCGGGAGCGAGGAGGAGGGTGGCACTGAACATCATATCATTATCATACCATTATCGACAAGAGCGGGCGATGCCCTGGGCCGGTCCGCCGTCCGCGGAAGGCCGGGGGACGGAGGCCCGGGGCATCGTCGGGAGGGGAGAGGCCCGGAGGGGACGAGGGCGGGATGGGGAGGGCGGGGGATGAAGAGAGCAGGGGTCGAAGAGAGGGTGGGGGTCCGGTGCCGGGCAGGGCGGCTACTTTCTGCTGCCGAAGCTGAATGTGGGGCGGGCCCCGGGCGGCTGGGCCGGGCCGGCGGGGGCCGTGGGCGCGGGCCCCGAGCCCAGCGGCCGGGCGGCGATGTGCTGCCGGAGGGGCGTCGGCGGCCGCCTGCACAGCCCCCACCCAGCCCCCACCCAGCCCCCAACCAACCAACCAACCACCAACACCAGCTGGTGAGCCACAGGGGGGGGGGGGGGGGGGGGGGGGGCGTGGTGGGCGTGGCAGACATGGTGCGGGAGGGGATCATGGTCATGGGGGGCGTGGCGGGCGGGGGCCCCTCGAGGGCCATGGGCACGGGCCCGCCGCCCACGACGGCCTCGCCCAGGGCCATCCGGGAGGCCAGGGCGGTGGTCGATGGGCTCGAGACCAGCGCCTGGGAGAGCCCCAGGGCCGCGGCGCTGATGGCCGTGGCGGGGGCGCCCTTGGGGCCCGACGGGGCCGGCAGGGGCGGCGAGAGGAGACCGTCGGGCCAGCCGCCCATCATCAGCGAGTCCTGCTGCTGCTGCTGTTGCTGCTGCTGCTGCTGGGAGGGGGACCCCGGGTGCAGCCGGGCCGGGGGCATCGTCGGGGTGGCCGGGAAGTCGGGCTTGATCACCTGCCAAGTGGCGACGACCCAGCAGCCAGAGCCGGTCGGGGCGATCAGAGGGGGCGCGCGCGGCGGGGATGGGCGTGGGCGGGTGGTGGTAGTGGTAGTAGTAGTGGTGGTAGTGGTAGTGGTAGTGGTAGTGGTAGTGGTGGTGGTGCGGACCTCGAGGGTGGCCGTGAGGTGCTCGTCGAGGAGCAGCATGGCGCCCTTGTTCTTGATGCCGCCGTAGTTGGTGGCCGAGAAGACGGTCAGCATCTTGTCCCCCGCGAACCGGAAGAAGCCCTCCTCGGCCACCTCGTGGCCCCGGACGACCATCTTCAGCCCGTTCTTCTGCACGAACTTCTCCACCGCCAGCCGGTTGAACTCGTGCCCGCCCCCGCTGCCGCGCCCCCGCCCCCGCCCCCGCCCCGCCCCGCCCGCACCAGGAGGGAGAGCCGAATGCCGAACGCACATCAGCACGATGGTGGTGATGGCCAGCCACCTCGGCGCATCAGCGATGATGGGTGTGCGTGCGGACCGGGGGTTGGGCTTGTACTCGGCCGGGTCGTCCTCCCGGACGGCCGGGTCGGACCACATCATGTCGTACAGCAGCGGCTGCGAGTCGGCTGCACAGACAGAGACAGACAGACAGAGGGACAGACAGACAGACAGACACGGACGGACGGACAGGCGGACAGGCAGACAGACCACGGACGGACGGACGGACAGGACCCGGGCAGCAGGACCCGTACCCATCCCATCAGCCCATCGGCCACCATCCCCGAGATGAGCACATGGCCACGGTCAGAGACACGTCCATGGGGGGTCATGGGCAGGGGCAAGGGGATCATGGCCATGGGGGGTCATGGGCAGGGGCAAGGGGAGCAGCGGGGGCGGCGGACCGTCGCCCTTGCATGGGCGCCTGATGACGTAGATGCTCTTCAGGTCGAGCTGGGGCGAGAGGCCCCCGTGCACGCAGAAGACCTGGTGGCCCACCAGGGCGGCCGGGGCCATGTAGGTGAAGGCCCGGTTGAAGGCGCTCCAGACGTGCTCCCCGCCCGGCCCCCCGAAAAGCTCGTCGCCTGCCCGCAGCCCCCCGCGCAGCCCCCCGCGCAGCCAGCCCATCCATCGCATCGCATCATCGCATCACCCCATCGGCCGCCCAGGGGGCCCACCCGCCATCAGGGCGGGCCATTCACGATTCACGACGGGACACCACAGGGGGCGGGGCGGGCGGGGCGGGGCGCGGACACTCGGCCCTGAAGCCATACTCCATGTTGGTGGCCTCGGTCTCGTGGTTCCCTGCCCGCCCCCAATCCACCAGCCCCCCAGCCCGCAGCCCGCATGGGTCCACCAGACCACCCGTCAGCATCGGCGGCGCCAGCAACCACCCACGGGCGCGGGAGCATAGGAGGAGCGGGCGGGGTGGGCAGCGGGCAGCGGGCGGGGCGGGCAGCGGGCGGGGTGGGCAGCGGGCGGGGCGGGCAGCGGGCGGGGCGGGCAGCGGGCGGGGGGGCGGGGCGGACCGCGGAGGAGGTGGAAGCGGGACCGGTAGCGCACCTTGAGGGCGAACAGGAGGGTGATCACGGGCACCGAGTTTCGGCCCCGGTCCACGTAATCCCCTGCCCGCAGCCCACACCGTGCCCGTAAGTGGGTGACGTCGTGAGGCCGTGCCCATGCGGATTGGCGATACGTGGGGCGACCATGGCGGGGCGGGGCCGGAAGGGGGGGCTGGCGGACCGAGGAAGCAGTACTGGCAGACGTCGGTGACGGGGTTGCCGCAGAGGGAGAAGAACTTGCGCAGGTCTTGCATCTGGCCGTGGATGTCGCCGAAGATCTTGACGGGCAGGTCCACCTGCAGCAGGCTCGGCTCGTTGCTGAAGATGGCCGTCGCCAGGGCAATCAGCTGCCGCCGGGCACACCGACCCGCCACCGACGAGCCATCCGACCCATCCCATGACCGTGACCCATCCATGAGCCATCCGACCCATCCTGTGAACCATGATCTGTGACCCACCATGACCCATGAGCCGTGACGCAGGCCGGGGGGAAGGGGGGTCTCTTGGGTGGGGCGGCAGACCCTGTCCAGCTCGGGGATGGTGGGGCAGTAGGACTCCCACGAGGCGGCCAGGTAGTTGTTGATCATCCGGTCGAGCATGGCCTCCTCGTCGGGTTGCAGGGGCGCTGCAGACAACGCCGCCACCCAGAGGAAGAGGAAGAGGAAGAGGAGGCCCCGTCAGCACAATACGCCAGGGGCCAGGGGCCAGGGGCCAGGGGCCAGGGCGGGCGGGCGGGCGGGCGGGCGGGCGGGCGGGCGGGCGGGCGGGCGGGCGGGCGGGCGGTGCGGACCCACGCTGGGCGGCGGAGCGGGAAGGGACGCCGGGTCGGGGACGGCGTCCTCGGGGCCTGGGACGATCCGCTGGAAGGCCTGCGGGAAGGCCGTCGGGGTGGCGTTGAGGATGTGGGTCTCGCCCGGCCCGTGCAGCCGCACGTGGATGGGCAGCTCGTTGGTGCGGTGGTAGGCCTGCACGCCCACCCGCCCACCGGCCAACCCGCCCACCGGCCAACCCGCCCACCGGCCAACCCGCCCACCGGCCAACCCGCCCACCGGCCAACCCGCCACCGGCCAACCCCGCCACGACGCCCGAGATGAGACCCCACCGTGAGCCAAGGGCAGCATGGGCGGCGGCGCGGGGCGGCGGGGCGATGGGGACGGCGTTTGGCGGCGGGTGTGGGTGTGGGTGTGGGTGTGGGTGTGGGTGTGGGTGTGGGTGTGGGTGGGTGTGGGGGCGGCAGGGACGGGGCCGGGGGCCGGACGGTTGCGGTGAAGCCGCTGGTGCGGAGGGCGCGGAGGCGCTCGCCGGGGGGCTCGTTGGCCTTCTCGACGACGTAGGTCAGGGCCGAGGGGTCCCCCGAGCCCGACGAGAAGGCCCCCGCGGGGTGCTGGTGCAGCTCCTCCCCGGCCGCCTCCACGGGCGAGTCCACCAGCTGCAGGCCCGCCTTCCACAGGCCCGTGCAGGTCCGGTAGCCTGGAGGGGGTGCCGGTGGGGGTTGCGGTTGGTCATCGGGGGACCGCGCGGGGCGGGGCAGGGCAGGGCGGGCAAGTGGGCCCAAGGGGGCGGGCGGGCGGGCGGGTTGGCCGACGGACCCGACCAGCCGCCGAAGACCCAGAGGTTGTCGTCGACCAGGGAGGCCTTGTGGAAGCTGCGCGGGCACGGGTAGCTGCCCATCATGTCCGCCCGGCTCCACCGGCGCGTCCCTGCGGCCCCAGCCATCGGCACATCACGTGCCACCCCGCCCCGGCCAACGGAGGAGAAGACGCCATCAGCCACGGCTCGCGCCCATCGCAGAGGCGCCGCCAGAGGGGCCTGCAGGGGGGGGGGGGGGGGGGGGGGGGGGGGGGGGGGGGGGGGCGGGGAGGCGGCGGACGGACGGCCGTCGAAGACGAAGCCCAGGTTGCAGTAGTCGTAGTTCTCGTTGCAGCCGCCCCACATCAGGATGGCCGACCCGTCGGGGCCGACCAGGGTCATCGAGTGGCCCAGCCGGGGGCCCGGGTGCGGGCCCTCCATCTCAAGCTGCATCCACTGCTCCGACCCTGCCCGCCCCAACCCGGCCGCCCAGGTCCCCGCCATGCGCCATCCGACCCGGCCAACGACCGACCGCCCCAATCCGACAATGAGCCCACGACCGACCGCCCCAACCCGACAATGAGCCTACCGCCCCAAGCCAACGACCGACCGCCCCGATGAGCCAACGACTCCGAACGCACGACCAGCAAGCACATGAACGCAGGCCCAGAGCAGTCCCTTCATCACCATCCTTGCACGTGCCGCCCGAAGGTGTGTGTGTGGGGGGGGGGGGGGGGGGGGGGGGGGACGGACGCTGGTCGAACATCCACAGGTCGGGGTGCACCTGGGTCAGGCCGCGCCCCCCGTGGACCAGCACGCAGCCCGAGTTGTCTGTCATGCAGCCGTGGAAGACCCGGGGCGCGGGGGCGGGTGGCGAGCCTGCGGGCGGGGGCGCGCTGCTGCTGTTGGGCGGGCCGACCCGCATCCAGCGCTGGGTCTCCATGTCCAGGATATGCGTGTCCCCGTACAGGTCCCCGTTGGCCCCCTGGCCGCCGAAGATCAGCCTGCAAAGGGGCAAGGAAACTGCCAAGTGAGCAAAGCAATCCGGGGATGGGGATGGGAAGGGGATGATGGGGATGTCCATCCCGGAGGGGGCGTCCTGTGGGCGGAAGCGGCGGACATCTTCTCGTTGCCGATGTTGGCGGCCGAGTGGCCGCGGCGCGTTGGGGGCAGAGTCCCGGTGCACTCCATCTGGATGGGCGTGAGGTTCTCGTCGTCCTCGTATTGGTAAATCAGCACGTCGTTGACTGGCGGCAGTGGCGGAGGCAACACCGGGTCACGGAAAACTCAGGCACAAATCTACAGACAATAGCGTTCGCGGTTGCGCCCGCCGAAAAGAGTGATCTTATCCTTGCCGAAGAGGAGAGCACTGTGATCGCCACGAGATTGCATGCCAATCGCGTGTGCGGGAGAAAGAGGGCCCCCAACAGGTCTCGTCCAAGTGTTAGTAACAGTGTTGTATGCACAAATGTCTGACGATGAAATGGAGGCGGAGTAGCAAAAGAACAGATGAGGAAAAACGAATGCTCGTCATTCATGTCGGGGAAAAGACCTTTGTAAAAAATGCGATCGTTATCCTTACCCGACTCTCCGAAGAGATAGAAGATTGTGTGATCAACAGTCACACTGGCGTGTGACATCCGAGGCATCGCTTGAGGCCCTTGAGACTTAACCTCGGTAAAATTCAAAACAATTTTCCTTGAACTCATCTATAATTACGCAATATTTCCAAAAATGGTGTGGACGGAGCAACAAGGTGATCCAAACCGCAAAGGGCGCAGAGGGGAGAGCCAGCAACACCGCGGGGATTGAAATTGATTCCGTAGGTTTGGAAATCATTTTTGGGGCAATCGTGTTGAGCTCACCTGACATCGGATTATTGTCCCCGAGCGTCCGGTTTCAAAAACGCAACCAACGGATAATTTTCCCGGATCCAGAATTCCGGACCCACGAAATACTGCCCGGTGAAACACAGATAGCGCCAACCCGTGGTGAAACACAGATAGCGCCAGCCCGTGGTGACTCTAACTCAGCCTCGTAACACTGGAGACACTGACCCTCATTTGAGGAGGATATTGTACAGTGTATGCTGGTCGTCAGACACGAGGGAATGGTCCATTCAATCGCATTTGAGGGGGTCCACCTGCGTAATAAATTCAGCATGGAAGCTGATGAACAGAAATATACAGGCAAAATGGAGAAGGAGAGAGGAGAGAGAGGAAATCGGCAGAATACGAGAGAAAGGTTCTGGCGACGAGCTCACGACTCACTAAAAATCCTCTGGATCGGCTGAAGTGCCGTGACAAGGGCATCAGCCTGGAGAGGAAACGAAACAGTAACGCTGGAAAAGAATGGAGCGAGAATGACCTTGGCTTTGAGCATGCCACCGGCAACACTTCGGTCGGCCCGAAGACAAAGTATCGTCTTTGAAACTCTCGCGAGGTACAGCGTACCACCCTAGTGAAGAAAAGTCTGGCGAAAAACTGAGACGCAGTACGGGCATCACAATCCACGATGAGATTTTGCATTTCGGGCCCGGCGGAGGTTTCGTACGCTAGCCAAATATCTGCAGCAATGCCGCCCAGGACAGCGTCCTGCTCATCAGGACCGGATGATGCGAGGAGAGATCCCTCAGAAGTGACCAAGCTACCCCGTCAATCTTCGATCAATTTTGGAGGGAGCTGTTCCTTGCAGACATGGCTGCGGTGATTCCATTGGTCTTCACCTGCCGGAGGAGGTCAGGCAGGACAGCGCCCGAAAGCATAGTTTGATGATCCCGAGCGGATAGAAACTAACACTGCGCCTGTCAACTGAGCTCGCTCATCTGTACTCCTGGAGGAACAGCTAATTAATGTTCTTGGCATCTTCGCCAACCCAGTTGGAACGCCCAATTTGCGGCTCATGGGCGAACAACGGGCCGTCATGGAGATCATCGAACAACAGGGTGTTGGCAAACTTCGGCTCGATTCATTGCCTGCCTGCACGATCGATACCCTCCGATCTCACTTGTTGGCCAAGCGTTACAAAGTGATCCATTTTTCAGGCCATGCCACCCGAGGTGGGCTCCAATTTGAAGATGCCGCTGGGCAGCTCCATTGCCCCAACCCCGTCGCCCTCGCGGACTATCTTGGCCGTTTCTCGCCGCCCCTTGAGTGTATCGTTTTGAATGCCTGCAACACCCTGGAACAGGGTAAGCTGCTGTCGCACTACGTGCCTTTTGTCGTTGCCATGAATGATCGCATCACCAACGGGGCCGCCATGACATTCATCCGGGCGTTTTATCATGCCATTGCTCGCGGGTACAATAGTAGATTCGCTTTTGACGAAGGACGGCTCGCCATCTGCATGGCCAACATCACCGGAGCCAACGTGCCCCAGCTGCTGGTGGGTGGGGAGGAATGCCTCACCGGCACGTCTTGCGACCCGACCCCGAACGAGAAGAGGCCTGCCCCATGCGACCCCCCGAGCGGAGAGTCTTCGGTGCCCTCGGCACCCGCATCATCGAACGCCATGCCGGCAGACGGAATGGAGACCCCGGGCAGCACCAGTCAGGTGGCCCTCCCCCCGTCTCCCTCGCCCGCCTCAGCCTCGGCGCCCCCGTCGGCCCCAGCGGGGAACCCCTTCTCGGCACAAGCGGGGAACTCCTTCTCCGCCCTCGCGACCCCGGAGAAGACCCCCGCCGGCCGCTGCGCCGGTCCCTCTCCGGCCCCTCCCTCCTCCTGCTCCTCCCCCGTGTGCGGGTCCTCCGCGGAGCCTCGGCTCTCGACACCCCCGGTGAGCGCCCTCGGGCGGGTCAGCATCTACGGCCGCGTTCACACCAGCAGCGCCAGCAGCGCCTCCGGGAATTCCTTCGGCTGCGCGACCCCACCGCCCGCAGCTGCCATGAACAACAACGACTCGCCCCAGCCCACGCCCCCTCCCGCCCCACCGGCGGCCTCGCCCTCTTCCCGATCGCCGCCACGCCCCATGGCGCAGCTGTCCGAGATCGAGGCTGTGAGGACCGTCCTGGAAGCGACCCTCGGCGCGCGCTGCCCCGAGGCGGTCCGCTGCTGGATGGAGTGCACCCTGGAGGGGCTCAGCCGCCCCGTTGCCCTGCCCGACAGGCCGGAGGGCGTTCAGGATTGCCCCTGCGTCCGTCCCTCCCCTTCCCTTCTGCCTCCGGTCGCATCGGTCACCCGCTCGGTTCTCCGTCCCGGCCCGACAGGTGGGGATCCCCTTCGACCGGCTCGTGGAGCATCTTGCCACCCGTGTTCCTCACCTTTGCCGGTGCCCCTCCAGCAGTCGCTACCTGCGGCCCTTCCTCTGTCTGTTGGCGTGCCCCCGTCAGCGGATTGGATTGCTCATGAGTCGCCCACTTGTGATCGGGGGGCAGTGCGGGAGCCCAACTGCGAGGCTGTACCCCTGGCCGACTGGATCTTCTTCTGCAGGTGGGTCCGCTCGCTGCCCGAATGCGTCCATCGAGCCCGCCGTCTGCTCGTGCGACCGTCTGCAGGCCTTTTCCCGCATATCTCGCGTGGGCTTACGTGGCCGATAGGTGGTTTCACGGCTGGGTCACCCGCCAGAGGGTTTTAACCCTGCTGGAACATGCCGAGACGGGCGCGTATCTCGTCCGCTTCAGCTCCCTCCCGGTCCGCTGCTGTGAGTTCCGTCCCGTCCGAGCTCACGGTTCCTCAGGGACAGTTCGCGCTCGATTTTGTGTCCCCCCAGCGAACAATCCTTCACTTACATGATATGGAGTTTTTGGCTCATGGACCCGGTTTTCGGCGAGGGACGAGGCATTTCTCTGGAATCCTCGAAGCAGTGAAATCGATAGGCCTCATTTCCCTTCCCCTCCCAGGTCTGATTCCTCCATTTCTTCATGTCGGTCAACCTTTTTTTCGTCCTAGGGTCCCCATTCACCTCTTTCCATGACGAACTTTGTGATCCATGTCCAAGCGACCATGAAGACGAAATAATCTACGCGAACTGGGACGACGAGAAGGAGAAAAAATAAAAGAGACAGCGCAGGGCAAGCCCGAAGCCGAAACTCCTTGTTTTTGACTCAGACTGTTATGTAACTTAGCGCATCTATCCCGGGCTTTTCAGGCCCTTTTTTTGAAAATTTCTGAGGGAATGTCAGACGCCCCTGCGACCCCCGCCGAACAAACTCCTATGCAGGTCCCTGCAAACCCAAATGAACCTCTTGCTCCAGCGGCAGCTCCAGCCCCTGAGGCCCCTGCCGTCAGCACGACTGCTCCGACCATGACAGATGCCGAGCGTCTCGAACGGCGCCGTCTCCGTTTTGGCCTTCCAGAAAAGAAGGCCGCCGAGCCTGAGGTTCCTCGGAAGAAGGCACGCCAAGAGGAGCCGCTGCCCAAGGCATCCCAACCGAGCCCTCGGTTCGGGGACAATCGGACGGGCCGTCAACTCACCCCAGAGAAGATTGCCGAGGTCTTTTGGCAAAAGGCTCGACTGTATCAAACGTTTTTCGTTCGCTCTAGGTCGAGCGGACAATCGATTCCAAAAAGAAGCGCGCAGAGCGCTTCGGAATGCCCCTCCAATTGACCGATCTCGAGGAGCGAGTCCGTGTACGTTCTGGCTTGCTCTCTAAATACCACCCCCCCCCCCCCCCCCCCCCCCCCAGGTGACCCGCATGAAGCGGTTTGCTCCTGCCGAGGCCGCAACTTCAATTCCTTCCAGTGTCACTGCGCCTAACCCGGCACCCGAAGCCGCCCCCGCTGCCGCTGAGACCCCCGCCCAGGCAGCGACTGTCGCCCAGGCAGTTGTCGCCGCAGGCACTCCTGCCGAGGGGGAGGAGGTGGCCGAAGGGGAAGAAGAGGTGGCCGAGGGTGAGGCCGAGGGTGAGGCCGAGGGTGAGGCCGAAGGCGTGGCCGAGGGTGAGGCCGAGGGCGAGGGCGAGGGCGAGGCTGAAGGTGCGGTCGAAGGCGCGGAGGGCGAGGAAGCAGCCGAGGAGCAGACTGGTGCCACCGCGTAATGGTCGGCTCGGTGGGGTTGGGTGAGGGCGGGGGACCGAAGACCCTGCGGGACGGCGGAACAGATCGGAACAGTGTACAACTGGCCCGTGTACATTGGGCACAGGTGTTTACATCTGCTCACCGAGAGGAACTTCACGGGGGGGCTCTTCGTGAGTCCATTTTCCACAACCAATGAAAACGAAATGCGGCTTGCTGGTGGCCGGGCCTCGCGCAGGAGAGGCAGAGCCTGGGTTGGTCTGTCTGCATGACGTGGGGTCCCTCGCCTACCCCCAGGCGGGGGCGTTTGGAGGGCCACCGGCCACACACAAAGAGGGGGAACACGGAGTCGCGATCGAGTTGCCTCACTCTTGTTCGTCGCCGGTCGCATCGAGGGAGTGCAGCTCCGGGTTGGCTTCGAGAAAACCTGGTTGAACGAAGGAAAGTCTCGTCAGCACGCCTTGAGCTGGGCACACAGACGGGCACCAAGGTACGCTGTGAGCTCGGAGATGCCCTCGCCGGTTCTGGCCGAGGTTACGAAGAAGGGCGCCCCCTTCAAGGCCTCACGAAGCCTGCCGGGCACCGCCCCGACGGGTCCTGCAGGTGAAGAGGCGAGCGTAACACGGGCCGCGAGCGGACCTGGCGATACTCTCGGGGGGTACCGTCCTCTCCAGGTCTGCCTTGCAACCCACACAAACGACGAAGGGGATCGGGTCCGGATCGGGTCCGAGGCACCGCGTCATGTCCTCGTACCAAATGCGGGCCTGCTCCACCGAGGCGGAGTTGCTCAGGTCAAAACACACGAATGCGACTGTGGAAAGGGATAAGTGGTGCCAGTGGTGTCAATGGCTCGAGAAGGACTGACCATGCGACCTTCGGTAGTACATGGGAGGCAGCGTCCGGAACCGTTCCCGACCTGCTGTGTCCTGGGCGAAAATGAGATGCCGCAAACCACAAGAGTGTTCCCAAACCCAAAATTGGAGATTAACGGTTGAAAACCCCACGGTGAGCTTCTTCACCGTAAATGCAGCGCCGATTGTGCACTCGTCGGCCGAGAACCGATTTCGTGTCATGGAGACCTGAAGGGATGATTTGCCAGCATCGGCCCCGCCGATTAAAATAATCTTGGCATTATAATTCGGCTGTTTCTTACGGCGTGGCGGCTCGATGCTGGACGATAGCGCTGCGGGGGGAGGAGGTGGCCGGGCTGGGTGGTCATTGTTCTTATGCTTCCAAAATGTGTGAAGGAGCGTTGTACCCACGCCCAATGTCCACCAAAAGAGAACTTCTCCAAAGCAGGAGGCCAAAATTTTCATCCGGCGAAACTAACGTGGGTGCCCCAAACCCGGAAATAGGCCCCAAACCCGTTATGCTTTGAGGGAGCCGCCGCGAACGCCCGAGGCGGCCCCGGAGGTCCCAATCCACCCGCCAACCGGACGGGTCCCCAAGTTTTACCCACTGTTGCGGCGGCGGCAGCAGCCCAACCAGGCGATCAGGCGATCGACCGCAACCACTTGCTGAATTTCCGCGACCAAGAAGAACATTTCACATCCCAAACCACTGTGGAGCTTCCACAACTTGACGGTGTGTCTTTTTCAAGAGGAACCTTTCCCAACTGAACATCTGACCCGGCATTAAATGTCGACTGATGATCTTCGACGACCCCGTCTGTCTTCCTTCCGTCACAAATCCTCTTATTCCCAAATGTCCACGCACAGTATCTCCACGAGCCGGGGTTGACGCTGGCGCAGCCATGCATCCTGCGAGCGCACAACGGTTTTCCTGGTCCGGTGGGTCCCTCACCCGGCTCGGTGAGGTGTGGCAGAGGGAGGGGGTCCGCACAAGTTGGTTGGGTGGCTTCAATTGATGGTCCCCAACAGTTCCCTGGACATTGTGGGCGCCCCAGAGGAGAACCCAGTGCACACTGGGCAGAATTTCTGCGGCCCCCCCGGATCGGGGACCCCGTCTCCGCCCCGGATAAGGCGACGAGTTCTGCGGGCGGGATGCCAGTTCTTGCCCCCACCTCGGACTCTGGTGCTCCTGTCGATTCATGGTGGGAGGAATCCCCCTGGGGGCACCTGCCCCTCCGCGGCGCTTTCACTTCGCGTTTTGCTGCCCTGCCGTGCCCCCACTGCCCACCCTGCTCCGCTGACAGTGTCCCGCCCCCACCTCTCCATGGGGCGTCGCACACTGCCTCCCCTTGGTTGCGGGCCGCCTGTTGCCCTGTTCCAGGCGCCATGACCGCCTCCATGCCGGGGGGGTTGCCTTTCTCCGACCCTGCTTGCCTGCCGTTTCCTCCCCGACCTTGACGTCGCGTCGTGATTTTTGTATGTTTCGACTTAACTCGTCGAGTTACAAGAGATCCGCCTGCTATTTGTTGCGTTCCGCTGTCACTTGGGCAAGTTGGGCAACACTTGGAGCACCGGGGTCGCGGGTTCAATCCCGGTCAGACCCACACGCCGTACCTGGGCTCTACATTCCGGAATATGGAGGATAAAAACCATCCGACCCTGCACTCGCGGGGACAGGACACCGGAGAGCCGCGCTCTGGCTCGGTTAGTCGGCCTCGAGCCGGCAAGACAGCTCAAATATCGGGAAGTCCTCATCCGAGGATGGGCCGACGCGCCAGAAATGGCGGCGTGAGAGATGAGAGCGGCTGTCGGTCGGGGTTCCCCCACCCCCGGCTTAAGGTTTCACCGAAAGTTCCCAAAGCTCAGGCGCCAGGAGGGCGACCTGGGCTTACTTTCGTCCAGGCGCGCGGATGTCGAGGCTGTCTCCTCCAACTCTTCCAGGCAATGTACGCTCGGACGGAGGCAGCTGTGGTCGTGCATGGGCAGCGGGGCCCGATCTTCGAAGTCCACAGGGGCCTCAGGCAAGGTTGTCCGGCCTCCCCGGGGCTTTATCTCTTCTTCATCGACGCCTTGATGCATCAGCTCCGGGCGCGTGGCTGCGGGGTCGAGGTGCCCGGCCGAGGGGGGCGCATCCCGGGGCTGCTGTTCGCGGACGACGCCACGGTCCTGGGCGACTCCAGAGAGGGTCTGCAGCGGGCCCTGGACGAGTGCGACCAACTGGGGCTGGAGAGGCGTTTTGAGTGGTCGCCGGAGAAGTGCCGCGTCATGCTCTTCCGCTCCTGGGCCGACCAGCGCAAGGCCAAGCCCGTGGGTGAGAAATGGTCGGTACAACTGTCCGGCAAGGAGCTGGAACAGACCGAGGTCTTTCGCTTCCTGGGCGCGGAACTCGAGAGCGACGCTGGCACAAAGACCCACTCCAGTGGCCGGATCCGGGCGGCCTGTGCAGCGAGGAGCTCCATCAGCCGGCTCCTGGGGCGTGTCGGGCCCCTCCCCCCGAGAATGCTCGCTGCACTGTGGCGCACCTTCGGCTTGCCGAGGCTGCTTTGGGCGGCGGCGGCCTTCCCCAACCTGCGCGATCGACAAGCAGAACGAGCCATGGACACGGTTCAGCGCATTTTCGCCTGCAACGCGCACCAGTGCATGAACCAGGCCTCCTCAGCTGCAGTCGAGGCGGACCTGGGTCTGATGCCAGTCGCGGCCCTGCGGGCCCAGGAGACCATGATCGAGTGGGGCCGCATCAAGCTGCTGCCGAAAGGCCGCCTCGTCCGAGAGCTGGTGGAACTGGGCGAGAAGCTCCCGAGGGTGCGGGGGGGGCACCAATGCATCGGTGAATGGACTGGCGCGGCTGAGGCGGTCCTGAAGGACTATGGCCTGGGCAGAGGCGAGCGTCCCGACGACGAGGCCATCCGGACCACCGGCATCGCTGCCTGGAAGGACCTGGTCCGGAAGAAGGTGCGCGCACACGTGGAGGCCCAGTGGCGCGCCAAAATGGAAGACACCCGCTCGCGCCCGAGGCTGGCACTCCTGCGGCAGGTCAAGCAGGACTTTGCCCACAGCGAGGCCTACCTGGACGACATGTGCCCTGCGGGGCGCCGCATCGCGGCCCAGCTGCGCGCAGGAATGTACCTCGACGGTGAGTTCCTCCGCACCTGGAAGTCCAGACCTGCTGAGGTGAAGCGCGGTGGGGCCTGCATCTGCTGCAGCGACGCGGGGCCCCTCGAGGACGCCCAGCACATCATCCAGCAGTGCCCGGCGTACGAGGGCCTGCGGAAGAATGCTTGGGACCGCATCCATGCCATCCTGGGGGCCCCCGACTGGGCCCGACTGGAGGCCCTGGGCGGTGACAGGTGGCAGATCATGATCGGGAGGCCGGCTGCGGGATGGGGCCGCCTGACCAAGGAGGCCGTTAACAGGATCGCGGGGGACTTCCTGGCCCAGGTCCACGCGCTTCGCCTCCAGCTGCTCCGAGAGAGGGGGGCCGAGCCGCCGCGGGTGGCCGGAGAGCGCGCGCCCCGGCGTCAGGCAACTTCATGGCCGAGCCGAAGACGGCTGCCTGCTGTGCCCATCCAGCAGACTAGCGGCCACCACAACGAGGCCTCCACTACATAACAATGGACTGAACCCCTCTCCCTTGCGGGTGGACGACGGCGGCCTCAGGCTTGCCGGGTGGGCTCGTCCACGAAACCTGCAGGGAGGGGGGAGAGGTCTTAGGTCGTCGCTCTTTCCAGTCCCCTTCTCCTCTTGTCCCGCTCCTGTGACGCCTAGGTTGAGGCATACGCCGACCTTGCGGGATGACGTTGGCCGGGACTTTGGCTCAGTTGGACCCCCGGCCGTGTGCGTGTGATCACTCCGGAGATGCCTGGAGTGAGGGATGGTCGGATGGGTGGGTGGGGGGTGGGATAAAACCTTTTGAGATTCTCCTCTTGTAATTTTCAGTCAGCCTCCCACGAGGCTGCACTAACACGAGAAAGAAAGAAAGAAAGGGTCCGACATGAGGTCGACATCTGATCGATGTCTCGGGTCCAACCATTCCTTTCCGGGCTGTTTTGCCCCTCTGTTGGTCTTCTTGGGGGTTGGGGTTTTCCGTATTTCCTGACGCCGGCAGGACTGCGCCCCTGGAACCATCCCAAATTCATCTTTGACATGTAACGGGTTTGGGGCCTATTTCCGGGTTTGGGGCACCCACGTTAAAGAGTGGACCAGAAAAAAGAAATAGCATATTTCACCCGAAAGCAGAGGCCGCTCGGTTAGTCAATTCACCTTCTGATGATCGCTCGAGGGCCGCACAACAGCGCGCGTGCGGGGTCGGCCCCGGTGCTCAGCTGTCGCTGGTGGAGATGTGGGATCAGATTCAGAGCTCGCGGTCGACTCGGTCCCCGAGACAGATGGCGTCACCACACGGCGGGTGTGCTTCGGAGGGGCGACGGGGGAAGGACCCTTGATCCGGCGCGAAACCGTTTGCACGAGCACAATACTGCTCAACAGAGCCAACGGGAGCGCAACCAGGCCCCACAGAAACATGGCACGCTCTGGGGCGCTCCCCGTTGCGGGTGGCTCGTGCTAGGGCGACGGACGGAGCTCCGGTGAGGTCGGGACCACGAGGGGAGTGCAGACCATGGGAGTGGGGGCTTGGAGATGATCTCCTGTGGCAGCGGACCCGAGGCCCTTCAGAGGCGATTCCACACGGCCCTGCAGCAGCGAGGTGTGGTGACCGGGCAAGAGCGAATGTTCGAGCAGACCGCGGGCTTCTCCGACCCGTCGCGGATGGCCCGAAGGAGGTTCTCGATGTGGGTGTGATTGCGCACGGAAAGATAGTCCCGGTGCCAGTACAAGCCGGTCGACGGCTCGAAAACGGCCATCGTGGGGAGCATGTCCAGGGGGATGCTGACCCCGCCCAAGAACTGGCACGAACGAGGGGCCCAGGAGAGGAGGCAGGAGAGGAGGCAGGTTGGGCTTTGGGGGGGCGGCGGGGGCGGCGGACCTGCTGGACATTGGGCGATTCGCTGGCAGCGTCGAGCCAGACGAAACGAAAATCGGGGAACAGATGGGCGATCTTGGCGATGGCCTTGGCGTGGCTGGGGGCAACGCGGGTCAGCCTGTGCCAAGGGGGGAGGGAGGGGAGACGCAGACTTCATGGCGGTGCGGCGTTCGCGAGGGATGACAATAGAAACGGCAAGAAAATGCCGCTGAGGCACCAACGCGAACGTTCTATTGGGAACGGCTTCCAACGCTTCCTGTGGGATCGTATGGGAAATCAGGGGAGCCAACTCCGCCAGGGGGATGGCCTCGATGGGGGCGTACACGGGGAACCGATAATACAGCATCCACTGCTCCATCGCCTCCTACCGGAAAAGATCATGGTGAACGACGGCGGGGGTTGGGTCGCGGGACCATGTCGAGGGGGCCCCTGTAGAGGCGCGTGTAGTCGTCATGGTCGGCCACCAGGAGCCAGCGTGCAGCACCCGAGTCAGTGAGATTCTTGTAGCCCTGCAGCTCCAGTTTGGCCAAGAACAGCTGCATCATCGTGCCATTATCCACAGCCGAGTAGA
Source organism: Paratrimastix pyriformis (assembly GCA_027972325.1). Taxonomy (NCBI): domain Eukaryota; phylum Preaxostyla; family Paratrimastigidae; genus Paratrimastix; species Paratrimastix pyriformis. Next base: position 246,645 of record JAPMOS010000018.1, read on the forward strand.
AGGACATCCAATTGGCGTGCTGTTGTGCAAGCTCCTCAAAGGTGTCCCGCTGTTGCGCGAAGGAACGATGTGAGGGGGACGGGGAGAACGTAGGTACCGACCACGTGGCGCTCCGGTTCTCCGATGAGTAAAAACGCAGCTGAATCTGGCGCCCGTTCGGACATTTCAGCGCCCAGCTGTTCGAGGGACGTGACCGCTTTGACGGTCTCATTCGAGAGGCGCCGAAGAAAAACACGAATGGCGCTCAACGAGAGCTATATAAAGGCAATGTGGTGCCGAAAAACGTGCAAGCCACAGACAGCACCATCGAACGGGAAAATACGCTGGCCCTGGACACTTCAGCAAAGACGGATGAGGAGGAGGAGGGAAAGGAAAATCCAGACTGAAAAAGGGCAGGATAGTGATGCACATTGAATTTTTTCCGAAGGGCATCGTTGGAGGGACCATGAATTGTGCCGACGAGAATAGATGTAGCATTGTTCTCGAGATCATCGAGAAGCGATGTCGTTCGTTCACATGGCAAACCACACCAAGGACTTACGCTACAATGTTGAAAAGAAAAATAACCACCCTGAAGATTCAACGAAAAGAGCGACAGACAACTGGACAAAACATGAACGGTCCTTCGTACACATCTCATCAAAATTGGCGTCATGAATGCTTTTAGTCGCCAAAACTGCAACAATGCCGAAGAAAACGATGAAAATGCGCATCGGAGGCTGGCGCTGCGCGCAAACTTGGACTTGACACGGTGCGGTCCATACCTCCCCTGGTCTCCTCGACTGTGTCACAGCGTCATCGCGATGACCTCCCTCGTTCTGGGAGCCACCGCACTGCGCAGTTTGCGCGAAGCCCCAAAACAGACCTTTTTTCTCGTCGGGGGACGTTACTCTGGAAAAATTCGATTGTTTTCAGTGCCCCGGATTTTCACGCATGACGGTCATTGGGAATTTCGCAAGCTTCAGGAGATCCTCCCATTCGGCCTGGAAATTCTGGGGTTCCACTGTGACGCAGCAGCTTTGACGACGATTCAGCCTCTGTTGATGTCGAATTTTTCGTCTCCAAATGGCCTCATCATCGGTACGACGCTCGTGGAAGGTGAGGAAATGGCCATCGAATTTCGGGAGCAAGGTAAAGAGGCTCCTTTAGATGCCACCCTTGAAACTGATCTTCAGCTCGTGGCCGATCTGATGTTCCTCCGCGTCCAGGCTCCCTCATCCGTCTTCGAAGGCCGAACCGGGCCTGTCCCCGACCTGGCCCTCTCCTTTGGGGGGCGGCTGGTCGCTGCCGACATGGCCGCTGCCACAATGGGCACCATTTTCCGAGGCAACTTCCCCCCGGGGATCTCCTCCACCCCCGCCCCCATCTATTCGGCCTCTCTGGTGCTGGTCGCATCGCCTGCGCCTGTGGGGACGCCCTCCCCGATGGTCTTGACCAAGCTCGGGGCCTCTGGGTCCCCGTATCTGATGGACGTGCTTGTAGTGGCGTCCCGCGACGCCCTTTGCACGGACCTGCTGGGCGTCGTCCAGGGGGCCCTGCTCCGGCAGGCCCAGCCCCACCCGGGCCCCTCCCCGGCTGCTGCGGGTGTGTCCCACTACTGGCCCCCGGCCCTGGCGCACCCGGTCACCTTGCCGGGGGAAGCCCAGCCCCTGGCCGATCTGCCCCCGGAGTGGGCCGACCAGGTCGACTCGGGCCTGGCCGCCACCCCGAGCCTGGCCCTGCGCTGGCGCAGCCTGCACCACCGCCTCCTGGGGCTGCCCGCGCGGCCCTTCCTCCGCCCCGGCCAAGCGCTCCCGCTGCCCAGCGGCGGGGCCGGCACAGCGGTGGGGTCCCTCCACTCCAAGCAGGCCCTTCTGCTCGGCTCGGCGCCCACAGAAGCGTCTCCCACGGCCACCCGAGGTCTGCCAACCCGGAGCGGCCTGCCTCGCCTGCTCCCCATCCACCTCCTCCCCTCCCGATCATCCGAACCCTTCCTTCTCACCTTCACCCCGGCATCCGATCGCGGTCGGATGGTGGGAGCAGGCCCGGCCGAGCCGCTGTGGAACGTGCACCTGGCCATCCCCGCGGCCCGGACACCCCAGGAGCCCTACGAGCTGCACACCGTCTTCGGCAACTACCAGGTCCGCGCCCCGTCCAGCGGCCGCCCCCTCCCTCCCTCACCCTCCCCACCCCCACCCCCACCCCACCCCGCCCACGCCCACCGGCACCTCTTCCTTCTCCCGCCCCGGCCATGGCAGTACTGCCACTACGGCCAGGAGCTGGACGACTCGGGCTGGGGGTGCGCCTACCGGTCGCTGCAGACCCTGGTCAGCTGGTTTCGGCTGCAGGGCTACACGGGCCGGCCCAACCCGACCCACCGCCAGATCCAGGAGGCCCTGGTGGCCATGAACGACAAGCCGGCCGGCTTCGGCCAGGGCCGCCAGCCCTGGATCGGCAGCTTCGAGGTGGGCCTCGTCCTGGAGCACTGGCTCGAGCAGCCCCCAGGCCAGCAGCCCGCCGGGGGTCTGGCGGCCCCCCCGCCTCCTCGACGTTTGGCCTGCCTCCGCCGCCAGGGGCACACAGCCTTCTCACCCCATGCGGCGCTCTCCCCTCCCCCTCCCCACCTCTCCCCTCTCAGAGGATCCTGCGGGGTTCTTCCCGCCCGCGCGGATCATCCCGCTGGCCTCGGGGGCCGAGTTCGACGCCCACGTGGACGAGCTGGCCGAGCACTTCGACCGGACGGGCACCCCGGTCATGGTCGGGGGCGGCGTACTGGCCTACACCCTGCTGGGGGTGGCCCTCGACCGGGTCAGCCACCAGGCGCCGCGGTACCTCATCCTGGACCCGCACTACACCGGGGCCGACCGGGTCGAGGCCATCGTGGCCAAGGGGTGGGTCGCCTGGCACCCGATGAGCCTCTTCCGGACCGACGTCCACTACAACCTCTGCCTGCCCCAGTGCCCCGCCTGCATCTAGCGGCCCCCCCGGCCCCCCGGCCCTCCCCAAGAGTACTGTGACTCGCTATGCCGGGATGCGGGTCTTCCAAGAGGGGAGGGGGGAGGGCAGAGAATAAAAAAACAGCCAGCGGTTCGGTTCGGTTCGGTTCGGTTCGGTTCGGTTCGGTTCGGTTCGGTTCGGTTCGTTCGAGGAGCCTTCCGCCTTCTCGGACGGCCCGCAGGATGGGGAAGATTGGAAGGCCGCAAGGAAGGCCGGGGCCGTGGGGGGTGGGTGGGCCGTGGGCCGGGTGGGCCGCTCAGAGGACCTCCTTCTTGAGGGCCTGGGCCATCTTGGCCAGGGCCCGGGCGGCCGCGTCGGCCCGGCGGAAGCACATGACCCCACCGGCCATCAGGGCGGCCACGGTGCGATCGTACTTGGCGCCCGACTCGAGCACCATCACGAAGGGCTTGGCCGGGTAGCGGCGGGCCAGGGCCACCACCCGCTCGACGAAGCCGCCCGGGGCGAGGGCGTTCTCGGTGTGGCCCTCGCCGGGGGGCAGCAGGTTGAGGGTGATCGCCTCGGGGACGCAGCTGAACAGGCCCATGTCCACCGTCGGGTCCTGCAGCACAATCTCCATGACCGTCGTGAAGAGCACGTCGTTCAGCATCGGCGTCTGCGCGGCCACGGGGGAGCCAGCCACAGGCCGGCCGGATGGGGAGAAACGATGATGAGCCGATCAAGACACGAACAAGAGGGGTGCTGGGCTGGGCTGGGCTGGGCTGGGCTGGGCTGGGCTGGGCTGGGCTGGGGGGGGGGGGGGGGGGGGGGGGGGGCGGACCACGTCGAGGACGGGGGAGATGTCGATGAGGCCCTTCATGCCGGCCTTCTCCAGGCAGCCGTTGATCTTGGCGGCGGTCTCGGGGCCCCACTGGGGCAGGGTCAGGGCCCGGGTGTGGCCGGCGAAGAGGTGGTCGGCCATGGCGCACTTCTCGAAGCCGGCGTTGGTCATGATGCCCACCGTCAGCGGGCCCTCGGCCGCCCCCAGCCGGGCCAGGGAGGGCGCGTGGGTGCCCAGCAGCATCATCTGCTCGAACTCGTCGAAGGACTCGGCCAGCAGGGCGCCCGCCGAGCGGAGCAGGAAGCTGAACATGTCGTAGTCGCCCGCCATGGAGGCCGTGTGGCCCTTGGCCGCGTCCCGGCCGGCCTCGGTGCGGCCCGTCTTGTAGATGCAGACGACCTTGTGCAGGGCGGCCGCCCGGCGGGTGAGGGCCATCAGCCGGGCCCCGTCGCCCGGGTTGAGGCCCTCGATGTACAGCGCGTAGAGGTCGATGTCGGAGAACTGGGGCTCCTGGTGGGCGTCCAGGCACTGCTCCAGGAAGTCGCACACGGAGAGGTCCATCTGGTTGCCCACAGAGACGACAACCTTGGGCCGCACCAGGTCGGCAAGGTCCGAGACCCGGGTGATCTGCACGATGAGGAGGAGGAGGAGGAGGAGGAGGAGAGGGGGGAGACGCATGTATGAAGGGGGGGTGCCGGGGAGGTCGGGGGGCACCGGGGTGGGGGCGGTGCTGGGGGGATGGGATGAGATGGGATGGCGGTAAATCTCCCGGGAGCTAGAAAAACGCGGCGGCATGGCAACTGCGGCGCCGGCCCTTGCCGTCCCGGTGGTGGGGTGCGCGGGGGAGGGGGCAGAGGAGGGGGTGCGTCAGGCGGGAAGCGGGGCGGACCACCTGGGCGCCCGACTGGCTGATGAGGGCGCAGTTGCTGTGGCCCTTGTCGGTGGCCGAGCTCTTGTACTCCGGCGTGAAGATCGTGTCTGGGCAGGGACCGCAGTGATCGCCATGAGTTTTCGCAGGGGGGAGGGGAACGGGAGGGAGGGAGGGGAAGGGCGGCCGGCGCGGACTGGAGTATCCCTGGCAGATGCAGCCCAGGGTGTTGGGGCCGTTGATGACGGGCCGCAGGGCGGGCTGGGCGTCGAGGGCGTGCAGCTTGGCCTCGAGGTCGTGCTGGATGTGCGCCCCGGCGGCCGTCTCGGCGAAGCCGGCCGTGATGATGAGGATGGTCTCGGCCGCGTGGGTGGCGAAGCACTCCTCGCACATCTGCCCGCCAGCCATGCCACAGGCCCGTCCACGTGAGATCCGGGGACAGGGCAGGGGCCGGAGGGCAGGGGCCGGAGGGCAGGGGCCGGAGGGCAGGGGCCGGAGGGCAGGGGCCGGAGGGCAGGGGCCGGAGGGCAGGGGCCGGAGGGCAGGGCAGGGGGCGGGACCTGGGCGGCGGCCGATGCGCGGACGCCGATGAGGAGCAGGTCGACGGGCTCGTTGTGGCGGGCCTCGCGGAGGGCGGCCAGGGAGGGCACGCAGGGGATGCCCTCGATGGTGGCCTCGGCCGGGTGCAGCACCCACATGGCGGGCGGGTTGGCGCTCGAGGCGAACTTCCGCGCAATGACGTTGCACGGGCCTGCGCACCCACCGCACCGGCCGGGCAGCAGGAAGGGAGGAGGATCGGGCAGGAGACAGGCGCCACATGAGAACAGTGCCGCATGAGAACAGACTGTGCGCTCTCGGGCCAGGGCGGGTGAGGATGGCGTGGGCGAATGAATGGGTGGGAAGGGAACGGGCAGGAATGGGAAGCAATCTCCCGGGAGCTAGAAAAACGCGGCGGCATGGCAACTGCGCGCCGGCCCGTCCGGTGGTGGCCGGACCCGTGTGGTCCGGGGGGGGGGGGGGGGGGGGGGGGGGGGATCAGCAGGGCGGCGCAGACCCTGGCGAGCCTTGCCCGAGGCGCCGGCGATGGCGACCGAGCGGGGGGCCAGAAGACGGGTGATCTTGTGCAGGGGCTTGGGCGGGGCCACGTAGTCGGCGGCCGCGACGGCCCGGGTGCGGAGGACCCCGTCCAGGGCGGCCAGGGCGCCCTGGTGGACGGTGGCCGGGTTGACCTCGAGCTCCTCGATGATCACCCGCGCCTGTCCACAACCCAACCGGCACCCGGATGCGATGAAGCGAGGACCAGGGGACGCCCGGAGGAGGGGGAGGAAGGGAGGGAGGAGGAAGGCAATCTCCCGGGAGCTAGAAAAACGCGGCGGCATGGCAACTGCGGCGCCGGCCCTTGCCGTCCCGGTGGTGGGTGGATGTGTGGGGTGCGTGGTGGGTGTGGGTGTGGGTGTGGGTGTGGGTGTGGGTGTTGGTGTTGGGGGGATGGCGGCCAGACGTGGGGGTTGTAGCGGGAGAAGTAGACGGCGGCCCACTGGAGCTTCTTCAGGGCCGAGACAAGGGTGGACAGTTCGGCCTTGGCCTTGCCGCCGCGCACCTTGCCCTCGATCATCCGCACCAGGGGCAGCTGGGCCAGCAGGGCCCGGTTCTCGTCCAGGTCCATGCAGGCCGGCAGGAAGATCTGGGCCCGGTTGGGGCGCATGATCCGCTTCAGCTCCTCCACCAGCACGCCGCCAAAGCCGAGCGCAATCATGGGGCCAAAGTCCTGTCACAAAGGCACTCAGGGATGTGGGGGTCGTGGGGGAGGACAACAGACGGCATCCTGATACATGGACAGCAGGATCTCATCGCCGAGCTCACCCTTCAGAGGGAGCTGCTCAACAAAGAGGACGCCCTGGAATTTTGCGGCAGGGAAGCGGCTCTGGAAGTCGAGATACACCTCACGGGCACGCTCGACGGAAGTGACATTGAAGGCGACACCCTTGACATCGGTCTGCAAGAAGGAAGGCGCACAAAAATACGCTATGCTCAACGTCGCCAAGAGTTTCGTGCCGAACCTTGTGGGTGATCCCGGTGACCACAATCTTGGCGACGAGTTTCTCGCAGTGCGGGAGGAGCTCGGCCAGACGAGGGAGGTCAGCCACGGGGATAAAGCGGTGGGGAGGAGCAGGAACACCCAGAGTCGCCAGAATGCGATAAACCTCGTGCTCGTCGAGGGCAGTGGCGTGGTCGCGCTGGCCAAGGATGCTGAAGTTTGAAACCACATTCGCGAGAAATCATCAGGTCCCAGGTAAGAGAGCGGTACAAACCGTTCGAGTTCGGCAACCTGCTCAGCAGTGATGCCCGCAGGGGGGGTCAGAAAGCGAGAAAAGTCCATGGTGGAAAGTACGCGAGGAGACAGGAGCAATCATTGTTATGTGACTTTTACAGTGCGGACCTGAACAAAAATAGTTTCTTCTTTCTTGAGCTTCTCTTTTCGGGCTGACCGAAGCCATTTGTTGTGAAGGTGCTGGCCTCCACACGGCCGTCGCCGGTTTTGAAGCTTGTTTTGAAATCAAAAATGTCAAACAACCCGATGCACTCCAAGTGGAGATCATTCAAGACGATGGTACGAAGATCACTCAATCCCGAATCGAGAAGGGCAAAGGCTCATGCTTGGTTCGGTACACAACACAGCTCAGCGGTTCATTGCAGATCAACATCTCGTACGGAGGGCTCACTTTACCGGGGAGCCCGTACACTCTTCCCGTTTCCCCTTCCTCTCTGAACCCTCAATGTTGCACGCTCACTGGCACATCAGTCACCCAATCTGCGCTTTGCGTTGGCCATCCCACTGATCTCTTCGTTGAAGTCCGCATCTCCCTTCATCCCACCTGCATTGTCTGTTGTAGATGCGCGACTCCTTCGGCAACGGCGTCTTAACAGTCCCCCCTGCGACCTCTATTGTCGTTCAACTGGCCAGCTGCAATACATCCCCCGGCACGCCCCACCCCTTAGTTTTTCCTGCCAAGCTCGTGGCACTGCCTTCGCCGTCATGCGAGAGTTCCTGCTCGCAGGTCCTTCTGCGCCAGTGGCGTCTCCTGCAGCAGCGACGCCAGCAGGAGCGCCTCCAGTCCCGCTCGATGGCGGCCCTCATCCCCCCGCCCCCCACCGAGGGTCTGCTCCACCTGGGCGGACAGAACCCTCACCCGCCCACCATCCTCTTCATCTCCCTTGGCAGACGAGATCGGGCCCCCTGATACGTGCGGCTCGCTGTACTGCGCCTTCCAGACAACCGTCCAAGTGCCCCCGGGGGCCCTGCCGCTGGGCCCGGCCCTGCTGAGCGTCCGGGTGGATCTGCGCCACGTCAAGGGCAGCCCCATGGCCGTCGCCATCACCTCGGGTCCGTCTGGCCGCAGCACACACACACACCCCACCCCCCACCACACACACACACCCGCCTTCCTGCCTGGCCCAGAGTCGACACCGTGGGCAAGCCCCAGCTCTACTCCCAGCTCACCTCGAACCATGTGCTTCCCGCCACCCTCCCTCCCAGGTCATGCCGACCCGGCCCGGTGTGAGGTTACCCTCTCAGGCCCCACCTGCGGGGGTCCCCGGGCCAGCTCGCTGGCCAGCTGGCACCAGTCGCTCCGGCCGACGGTCTTCACCAAGCGGCCCTTCACCGTCCGGGTCGCCCTCCGCGACGGCGCCGGCAGCCCCTGCGCCCTGCCCTGGGACGGCACCGAGGGCCTGTCCCCGGCGGCCCTGCCCACGGCCAAGCTGGTCGTGGACACCCCCAACCTGGGCGCCGGGCCCCCCGGGACGACCACGCCCTGTCCCTGCCCAACGCCGGCCTCCGCCTGCGAGGGCCCCTCGCCCCTGGCTTTCGAGACCCCCTCCACGGGCTACTCGTCCACGTCTGCCCATGCCGCCCCAGCCGCCCCAGCCTCGCAGCCAAGTCCATGCCCGGATCCTCCTTACACTCTCGTCCTTCTCTGATGCCCCCCCCCCCCCCCCCCCCCCCAGCTACACGTCGGCCTCCTCGACGCTGCCCGCGAAGCCCCCCGCGGCCAGCCCGGTGGCCCTGTGCACCTGCGTGCCGCTGGCCCAGTTTGTCCGGCTGGAGGTGACCCGAGAGGGCGCCATGCCCGCCGAGGCGAACCCCTTCCTGCCCGCCGGGGACCAGGGCCTGGTCGTGGCGCCCCCCGAGGCCCACATCATGGGCCCCCCCGCCCTGGTCGAGGGTCCGGTACCAACCATACCCTCCTTGTCCTCCTCATCTTCCTCTGGGTGGCGGGGCAGCCGCGACGGGCGTGGTTTCGTTCGAGGTGCGCATCGACGGGCCGGGCAGCTACCGGGTGGGGGCGGCGCTCCAGTGCGGCCACCGGGCCGCGCCCACCCCCATCGCCCGGCCGCTCCGCCTCACGGTGGCCCGTCCGTCCATCCTCCTCCCCGCCCTGCCTCTCCTTCGGCGCGGCCCTGCGGGAGGGGAGGGCCACCCCTGTGCCTGATCGGGCCTCACCCTCGCCGGGCCTGGCTGGTTGCAGAGGAGGCCCTGGCCGGCTGGACGGAGGCGCTCATCGAGATGCTGCAGGGCGAGAGCGCCTACTGCGCCGCCCTCGACTCGGCCATGGTCCGCCGCCGCCTCTTCGTCCCTCCTGGCGATGGGCGGCCGAGGTGTGGCGCAAAGGGCGTTGGGGCGGCTCCCTCTTCCCGCCTGCCTTTTCTCGCCTCCACGCGTCTCTGGTGACCCTCTCGGTGCCGCGCCCTGCAGAACTACCAGAAGGCCCTGACCGAGTTCCAGCCGGCCGTCATGGACCTGGCCATGGGCCAGACGGTCCGCCCCTCCCCTGGTCGCTCGCCCATCCCCACCGGGGAGAGGGGGGGGAGGGAGGGAGGGGAGGGGGGAGCCGAGCCACCTCTTTGGCGCCCCATTGATGGGGGCGGGATGCCCTTCGGCGGGGGGCAGCTGTTCCGCAATCTGGTCTCCATCCGGGACCTTCACCGGGACCTGCTCGCCCGCATGCTGGAGGCCCTCAGGCCCGAGTGGCCCCGCGGCCAGCTGGGGCCCCTCCTCGACCGGTCCTTGGTCCGCACCCCCCCCCCCCGCCCCATCCATCATCCCCCATCCATCATCCCCCCATCATCAATCCATCATCCCCATCATCAATCCATCATCCCCACATCATCAATCCATCATCCCCATCATCGATCCATCATCCCCCATCATCATCGATCCATCATCCCCCATCATCAATCCATCATCCCCCATCATCGATCCATCATCCCCCATCATCGATCCATCATCCCCCCATCATCGATCCATCATCCCCCCATCATCAATCCATCATCCCCCCATCATCATCGATCGGCACCACATGTCCCCACGCTGGGCAGCTGGGGCGGCTGGAGAGCTTGTACCGGGTCTACCTGGAGGGCCACACGGCGGCCATGAAGAGCTGGCTCGGCATGCACACAGCCAACGCGCCCCTCCGGGCCTGCCTCAAGGTCCCCCGGTTTCCGCCCTCTGTGGTTTCCGCCCACCCCGCGCCCGCATCCTGAGACCGCATGCGTGTCTGTGGGGCTGTGGCAGGCCTGTGCCGAGGCGGGCTTCCCGCCGCTGTCGGACCTGCTCAACATGCCGGCCGTGCACCTGCCCTGCTGGGACAAGCGCCTCAAGCGGCTCTGCGAGGCCGCCCCCGCCGACCACCCCGACCGGGAGCCCCTGCGCCTCTTCCGCGGTCGCCTGCGGGACTTCGTCAGGATCATCAACCAGCAGCGGTCCGCCCAGCCCACCCCGCGCCCCGGACCCGCCGCCCGGCTCCTCTTGGTGGGTCTTGGTGGGTCTTGGTGGGTCTTGGTGGGTCTTGGTGGGTCTTGGTGGGTCTTGGTGGGTCTTGGTGGGTCTTGGTGGGTCTTGGTGGGTCTTGGTGGGTCTTGGTGGGTCTTGGTGGGTCTTGGTGGGTCTTGGTGGGTCTTGGTGGGTCTTGGTGGGTGGGCGGCGGTGGGTGGGGCGATCCGGCTGCTCACACTGCTGCTGCCGTGGCGGTGTCCGGTGGGGGCGCAGGGGCGACCTGGAGAACTGCGAGCGACTCCTGGCCGCCCAGGCGCGGCTGGGTCGGGCGGTGCGGCTCATCCACCAGGGCCGCCGCTTCGTCAGGGAGGTCCGGCCCCCCCGCCCCTTCCCCAGCTTTCATCCGCTCCGCCCCGCCCCGCCCCGCCCGTCCTCCATCGTCCGATCCGATGACGCGGGTGGGTCTCTGTGGGTGGCGGCGGCGGGGGCCGGTGCAGGTGCTGCTCAAGGTGACCCGCCACGACCGGCGGGTGCCCCGGCAGTGCTACCTCTTCAACGACCTCTTCCTGTACTGCAACGGGCGCGCGGGGAACCCCAAGCTGGGGCCGCCCTTCCTGCTCCCCCTGGCCTCCATCGTCCAGGTCCTACGCCCCGCCCGCGGCCCCCCCGCCCCTCATGCCCCCTTGCCGACCCTCCCGCCCGCCCGCCCGCCTGCCCGCCCGCCGAAGGGAGCCCCCCGCATCGCCTCACCGTCTCCCCCGCCGTTCATGGGGCCCGTCAGGTGGACCCCGCTCGGCCCCCTGCCGGCTGCCTGGAGACGCCCGCCCCGCTGCCCAGCAGCCCCCTCGTCGTCATGGGGCAGCAGCAGCGGGAGCTCCTGACGGACGGGGGCGGGGGCCTGACGGGCTTCGTGCTGACCACGGCCGCCGCCCGGCAGATGCTCTTCGTGGCCGCGTCGGCCCCCGAGTGCGCCGCCTGGGTGGAGGCCTTCCAGAAGACCATCGCGGCCTGGCACTACGGTCCGCGCCCCGCCTCGTGTCTGGTGGGTGCGGTGGCGTGCGGCCCCTCTTCGGCGATCGGGGTCTCTGGGTCTCTGGGTCTCTGGGTCTCTGGGTCTCTCTCTGGACGCCCTTCCCGGCTGGGGGCGGCCCGTGCCCGTGCAGAGGACCCCTTCCTGACCCCCAGCCCGGCCTCCGCCGGGGCCACGGGGGAGAAGCAGTTGCTCCCTGTGGCGGTGGCACCCCCGCAGGCCCCCAGCTCCGTCTGCACCTCGGCCGCCACCGGCCGGGCGCCCCCCGCGGCCCTCCAGGAGGACTTGATCGCCCCGGCCCTCGCTGCGCCCGCCCTCGACCTCATGCTGGCTGCCGATGCGCCCGCCCGGACCCCGCCCCGGCCCACCTCGCCCTCACCCCGGCCCGCCGCCCCGCCGGCGCTGCCTTCGCTGCCCGCTGGTGGTCGAGCGGTGGCTGCGGGCGGGGACGACACCCTGAAAGACGACCTGCTGAGCCTCTTCGCCGTGGCGCCCCCGCTTGCCGGGGCGGCCCCCGCCAGCCCCCCGCAAACGCCGCAGTCACCAGGCCCCGGCCCTGGCATTGGCCCCGCCGCGGCCGCTCCGGCCAGTCCGAGCCCGGGCCCGGGTCAGGGTGCCGGCGGCGCGGCTGCCTGCCGAGCATCCCCCACGTGGCTCTTCGACCAGCTGCCGACCTCCCCCGGCGCCGCCCCCGCCAGCCCCCGCACCGCCACCCCACCGTCCGTCGCCCCCGCACCGCCCCCTCGGCCTCCGCTGGCCCCGGGCCCGTGCGCGGCAGGCCCGCCCTGCTCGACCGACGCAGCCGCCGGGGACGCCCCCTGGCCCTCGATGCCCCCCGCCTCGTCCCTCTTCCCGGCCGCTGCCCCTTCGCCCACCGCCAGCGCGCCGCTGCCCCTGCCGAGCGGCGGGGGCCCCGAGGGCTTCCTGGCGCTGATGCGGCGGATGCGGGCGGACCCTGCCCAGCAGCACATGCACGGGCTGACCATGGCCCTGACCAGCCTCAAGGACCGCGAGGTGGGCGGCCTCCGGGCCACCATCCGCCGCCTGCAGGAGCAGGTCACGGCCCTCGAGGGGGCCGACCAGCTCCCCCTGGTCTGGCGGCCCCACGATGCCCACGCCCATGTCCCATGCCCATGCCCATGCCCATGCCCATGCCCATGCCCATACCCATGCCCATGCCCATGCCCATGCCCATGCCCATGCCCATGCCCATGCCCATGCCCATGCCCATGCCCATGCCCATGCCCATGCCCATGCCCATGCCCATGCCCATGCCCATGCCCATGCCCATGCCCATGCCCAGGCTCCCCACCAGACGGGCGTCTCTGATCCCCTCCCCTTCGATCCGCGCCCCTGCCCTGCCCTGCGCAGCCCGAGCCGGGACGCCAAGAGGTCGCCGCCCAAACGGAGCCGCTGACAGCGGCGCCCGTCGCCGCCGAGGCCCCCACCAGCCGCGCCGCGCCCTCGCCGCCCCCCATGGTGGGCGAGAAGGACCAGGGCCCCGAGGAGGAGGCCGAGGAGGAGGCCGAGGAGGAGGCCGAGGAGGGCGCGGCCCCGAGGAAGGGCGGCCGACCCTCTGCCCGGCGGGGCCTCCTCAAGCAGCGGCCCAGCGGGGGAGGAGGGGGTGCCACGGGGGGCCGGGCCGCCATCCCAGTCAAAAAGGGGCCCCCGCCCCCGCTGGCCCCGGGCCTGCGTCCCTCCTCCTCGGTGCCCACCCTGGTCGCCCTGGCGGCCCGGGGCGGCCCCGCCCAGGCCACGGCTGGCGCGTGGGAGGCCGGTCGTCGAGCCCCCCCCAACGAGGCGGCCGCCCTGGCGGGGCCGCCCCCCCAGGTGGAGCAGCCGCAGCACTCGATGGACCTGCTGCGCCGCTCGCTGCTGACCCTGGTCGAGCGGTCGCCCTCCCCGGGGCGCTCACCCAAGAGCACATCCGCCTCCGAGACGGCCGCCCTGCTCTCGCCCCCGCCCCGCAGCTCGCCCACCCGGAGCGCACTCTGCTCGTCCGCCACGGCCCCGGGTAAGCAGCCCGCCCCGGACGAGTCGCTGCTGGGGCATCCCATCGACAGCCAGGCCCACATCGCCCACCTCGAGCGGGTCCGTGCCGCCGCCCACCCCGCTCCCACCCACGGGCAAGACGACAGGCGCGCGCCACATCCATCCCACCCAGGTGCCGCCTCCCGCCCATTGCTTCTCTTCCACGTGGGTGTGTGTGTGTGTGTGTGTGTGTGTGTGCACAGATGCTGTGGGAGGCCCGCCGCGAGGGGAGCCAGCTCGAGGTGGGCCGCCAGGGGGCCGAGAAGACCATCCGCAGGCTGCGCCGCCAGCTGCGGGGCGCCCGGGACGCCCTCCTCGGGGCGGCGGCCTTCCTGGACCCCCAGCAGCAGCCCCCCGAAGGAAGCGAGGCCGGGCCGTCGGCCGGCACCAAGGGCGAGCTGGCAAGCCTGGCCGCCCTGCTGCGCTGCGTGGCCCGCCAGCTGGCCGAGCCCAACCCCGGTTCCGGTTCCGATTGATGGCGTCCAGGACCCACCACCCTTCCCGTGGCTCGGCTTTTGGCGCTTGCGGGAAATCTGAATAAGCGAGAAAAGTCTTTCTCCCCTGGCGTGGCGTTTCGCTTTTTATTAGTTGATGTCAGCCTTTCGAGCGGTTGGTTCTCATTTTCCGATCGTCGGGGACTCCCTGGCAGCATTCGCCCGACAGCAGACGAGGTTTTTGGCGCTGGCTTGCCCCCGCCCCCGCCCGCCTGCGTGCGCCGCTGGGCCTGGCCGCCAATCAGGGCGACTGCACGCCGGTCATCGGGTGGGCGAGGGCTGCCCCGGCCCTCGCCGAGCTGCCCTGGGAGCCCCACGGCCCAGGTGCTGGATGGATGGACGATGCGGCTCGTGCTGGCGGGCGGCCCCGGCCTGAGGTGGCTCGGCTGGAAGCTGGGCGAGGGGCGAGGGGCGAGGGGTGGAGCGGTGCGCCCTGCTGGCCAACCCGCCCCCCTCAGCTCGAGCCGGACCTGGCCAACGGCCCCCCGGCTGGCGTCCGGTCGGCGGGTCTGCGGGTGTTGCACGTGAGCGGGCGCATGCCGAGTGCCCCAACTGGAGGCCCCCCCATCCCCATGGACCGCCCCCTCCATGGACCTGCTGGGGTCAGCATCGCGCCCCATGGGACATCGGACGATCGGATGGGGCCGATGTTTCTGGGGGTCGGGTCCGCTTGAAGCTCAGGATTCCTGGCCGCAAAGGGGACCTGACGACTGACTGCCCCTGTCTTCACGCCCGCAAAGGAAGAGGGCAGTGGGCGGAAAGCGGGGGGCGGAGGGAAGGAGGGAGGGCGAGTGGCCCCGATCGAATCGGCGTGCCCTGCCCAGCCGTGGGGGGGCAAAGGGGAGGATGGGTTTACTGGGGGAGCCAGCTGGGCCGCGCCTGGAAGGTGAGCTTGGGCCGCGGGATCTACCGGAGGGCACGGGTGAGCCATGAGTGAGCGGGGGGCACGGGTAGCGGGGCACGGGTGCTGACCTGGTGGCCGGGGCCGCGAGCTGCTGCTGTTGCTGCTCGAGGCGCCGCTGGAAGGCCTCCACCTCGTCCTCGTCGCTGCCGAAGCTCAGGTTGAGCAGCGAGGGCCCCACGGCCAGCGACGGCTGCAGGGGCCCCGGTCCCAGGAGGCCCTCCCCGAAGGGGCTGACACCACCCGCAGGGGCCGGGGGCGACCCGGCGACAGGGTCCGGACCGGCCAGGGCCCCGAAGGCGAACGAGGGGAAGCTCTCGAAGGGCCGCGGGCTGGCCGGCTCGTCGAGGACGGCCCCCAGGGCGGGCGGCTGCTCCATCAGCAGCGGCGGCCGGCCGGGCGCCCCGGCGGGTGGGCAGAAGAGGCCCCGGGCCGCCCCGAGCATGTCGGGCGGCGAGCTGCCCAGGGCGGGCAGCACGGTGGCCAGCGAGGCCAGCGGGGCGGGCGGGGTGCCCAGGGGCGGCAGCCAGGGGCCCCCCAGCCCGTCGGGCGAGGCCGGGGCCGACCGGCCCTGCATGAGGGGCGTGCGGGGGGCCTCGGCCAGCGAGGAGGCCGCCGCGAACTGGCCCATCAGCGACCGCGCCAGGGGCGGCCGCCCCGACCCGGCCGCGGGGCCTTTGGGGGGCGAGCGGGCACCCCCCCGGGGCCCGGCTCCGCCGGCGGGGCTGGGCGCTGGGGTGGCGGTCGAAGCCGGGTCGGGGCCCCGGCGGCCCCCGGGGGGCGGCGTGGCGGCCAGCGGGACGGGCCGCAAGTGGGGGCTGGGCAGCAGCCCCGAGCCGCCCGCCTGGAGGGCGCCGCTGATGCCGCTGGGGGCGGGGCCGCTCGCGGGCGGTGCGGCGGTGGACCCGATGGGCGCCGCGGTGGTGGTGGTGGGGGTGGCGGCGGCGGTGGGGGTGGCGGGCGGGGTGGTGCTGGCGGCGCTGTGTGCCCGAGGGGCGGCAGCCGAACCGGGCCGTACCGCCGCTGCCGCCGCCGCCGCCGCCGCCGCAGGCGCAACAGCTGGGGCGCCCGTCGTCCCGGGGGTGGGTGGGGGCGATGGGCGGCCCCGGGCCGTCCGGGCCGAGTCGGAGGCCGATGTGCCGAGGCGCCGCCCCGCTGGCTGCTGCTGGTGCGGGGCTTGGGGATGGGTCGTCGCGGGGGCCGCAGTCGGCTTGGCCGACCCCAGCAGCCGGGAGGGGGATGGGGGCGGGCCCGTCGTGGGGGACGGGGGCACCTTGCGGCCCAGGGGGGGCGGAGTCGTGGGCACCTGCAGGAGGCTCCCGGGCGCCCCCGTCGCGGTCCCGTGCCGAGTGGGGGTCGTGGGGGGCGCCGGCCCTGACCCGCCGCTCCGGCCGGCCGGGGCGGGGGCCGTGGGATTGGCGGAGGCGGCGGAGGCGGCGGGGGGGATGCGGGGTTGGGATGGGTGTGGCCGAGCCGGCGGACGGGGCGGCGCCGCCCGCGCCCAGGCGGGTGGGGGTCTGGGGGGCCATGATGCCGGCCGGCCCCGGGCCCAGGAGCGGCCCCGCAGTGGGGGGCGGGCCCAGCGGGAGGGGCGGGTGGGTGGGCGAGGCGGGTGGGGTCATGGCGGCGGGCGCGCTGCGGACAGGCGAAGGGGGCGGCGTCCGGACGGGGCCCGCGGGGGGCGCCGAGGCCGATGCTGCCGGGGGCAGGGCCGACCGGGAGGCGGCCAGGGCCCCTCCCGAGGCCCCGTGGGCCGACGCCGGGTGGTTGGCGGCTCCCCCGCGCCCCGTGACGGGCGTGGCGGCGGCAGCAGCAGCGGGGGCACGGGTGGGGGTGACCCCCCCGGGGGGGCCCGGGGGCGGTTTGGCGGGTGTGGTCCGCTGGCCAGCCGGCCCCCGGGTGGGTGTGGTGGCCGGCCCGGTGGCCGGGGCGGCGGGCGGAGGGGAGGTGGCCCCCGAGCGAGCCGCCGGGCCGCCGGGGAGGGCCGACTTGGCGGGGGAGGGCAGCAGGGGCCGGGCGGGCGTCACCATCTTGGCCGAGGGCGGCAGGGGCAGCAGGGGCGCCCGCGAGTGGGGCGGGGTCGGGGGCGGGGGCGCAGGGGCAGCCGCAGCCGCGGAGGCAACGGGCGGCGCGATTGCGGGCTGCCCGCCGGGCGAGTGGGGGTGGGCCGCCTGGGCGGGTCTGCCCGTGGGCTCGGGGCGTTTGGCGGCGGCGCCGGTGGCGGTGGTGGTGGCGGTGGTGGTGGCGGTGGTGGTGGCGGTGGTGGGGGCGGTGGGGGCGGTGGGGGCGGTGGGGCGGCTCTCACAGGGATGGCGGGCGCCGGGTGCTGCAGCTTTGCGGGACTCGCCTGCTGGGGGTGTGCCGTGGCGGCCGGGGGCGCCGGGGCGGTTTTGGGGGCGGGGGTTGCGGCGCCCTTGGAGGCGGCCGCCTTCGATGTGGTGGCGGGCTTGGCGGCGGGCTTGGCGGCGGGGTGGCGGGCGGCTTGGCGGCGGGGTGGGGGCCGAACGGGCTGCTGCCGTGGTGGCGATGGCGGCGGGCGGGGTGGCGACCCGTTTGGGGGGCGAGCCTGATCCGGCCGAGGAAGCCGCCTTCGCCTTCGGGGCGGCCGGGGCAGGGGCGGCCGGGGCGGCCCTGCCCTGGTGGAGGGGGGCAGGGGTGAGCTGGCCGCTGGTGGGCCCGGCAGCCGAGGGCCGCGGCTTGGCGGGGCCCGAGGGCGCGGAGGCCGCCGGGGCGGGGCTCGGTCCGGAGGGCGCCCTGGGGGCCGCGCCGCTGGGCGGGGTGGCGGGCCGGGCCGCAAGACCCGGGGCGGCGGGCGCGGCGGGCGGCCGAGCCGCAGGGGCAGCCTTGGCGGTGACCGGCGCAGCGGTCGGGGTGGGGGCCGTCACGGGCCGACTCGGACCGGAGGCGGCGGCGGGGGCGGGGGTGCCTGACGGCAGGTTCTTGACGGCAGGGGCCTTGGCGACAGGGGCCTTGGCGGCAGGGGCCTTGGCGGCAGGGGCCTTGGCGGCAGGGGCCTTGGCGGCAGGGGCCTTGGCGGCAGGGGCCTTGGCGGCAGGGGCCTTGGCGGCAGGGGTAGATGGGCCGGGCCGAGAAGGCGCAGCGGCGGCGGCAGGGTGGCCGGCGGGGGCGGGGGCGACGTCCTTGGGACGTTCCCGCTCCCGGGGCGGGGTTGCCCCCTTGGCGGCAGGGGCGGGCGCGGGGGCATGGCTCGCGGTCGCGGCGGCCGGGGTGGCATGGGGCTGGGCCGGGCCCGGAGCGTGTGCTGCCTCCGGGCGGGTCTTCGAGGCATGTGAAGGCCCGCTGAGAACCGGGCCAGGCGGGGCTGGGGCCGAGGGGGCAGGGGCATGGGCAGGGATGCTCTCCGTGTCGCTGGGCGACTCGTTGACGATGCGGGTTGGGTGGCGGGCCCGGCGGCGCTGCTGGCGGAGCTGCTCCTGGCGCTGGTGCTTGGACACCTTGGGCCCCCTGTGGTCCTTGGCTTCCTTGGCGCCCATGGCTTCCTTGGCGCCCATGGCTTCCTTGGCGCCCATGGCTTCCTTGACTTTGGCCTCCTTGTCTGCCTCGCCCACCTCCAGCTTGGCCGGGCTCTCCTTGCCCTGGTCCTTGCTGGCGGCGGGGGCCGGGGCGCCCTCGGTGGCGGGGCTGCTGATGGCTGGTGGCGGGGCCGCTGGAGACGACTGCTGCGAGGCAGGCGCCGAGACAGGGGCCGACTGAGCTGGGGGGCTGGCAGGGGCCGACTGAGCGGGGGGTGTCCTGGGGGCCGAGGGCGGGCTCTCGGCTCGCGACGGCGGCAGGGAGGCGCCCGCTGGGGCGGGAGCGCCGGGGGCCGGGGGGCGGGCCCGGCCCTCGGCCAGCTTGCGGGCAAGGGCCGCCTGGCGCTCGCGCTTGGACAGGTTCGACCGGCGCGGAGCGCTCGCCCCGGGGGCCGGGGCCGCCTCGCTGCCGGGGGGCGGGGGTGTGGGCGTGGGTGTGGGCGTGGGGGCCGGGCTGCCCCGCAGGGGAGGCGGGGGCGAAGCCGAGGTCGAGGGAGCTGCGGGCTGCTTGCTGTGCCCCTGGCCCTCGTCGGGGCACGGGTCGGCCCCATCATCGACCTCATCGGCCGGCTGCTGCTGCTGCTGCTGCTGCTGCTGCTGCTGGAGGAGGAGCATGGCCCGCTCAGCGCGCTGGGCCTGCTTGCGCTGGATGGTGAGGTGCTTCTTGAGGCGCTGGCGCTCCTTCTTGGTCAGGCCCATCGGGTGGGGCTCCTCCTCGGGGGCCGCCCCTGCCGGCCCCGGGGCCACCGCCGAGCCCTGGGCAAATGCCTCCGAGTCGGCCGGGGACGCCGCGGGGGCGAGGGGCGGCCGGGCCGGGGGCAGGCTGGGCTGCAGGGCCGGCGGGATGCGCGAGGCGGCAGCGGCGGGCGGGGCGGGCGGGGCGGGGCCCAGGGCAGCGGGCAGGGGCGCCAGCCGGGCCGCCCGGACGGGCTTCTCGAAACCGGCCAGGCCGGCCGTCCAGGTGCGGGCCGCGTCGGCGGTGCAGGTCCAGCTGCGCCGGCGCTGCTGCTGCGGGACCACCCGGTGCTGGGCGGGTCGACCCACGGCCCGCAAGGGCCCCGGAAGGGGCGCGAGCGCCAAGGGGGCCGGGCGGCTGGGGCCGCCAGAAGGGGCCGGACACGGAGGAGCCCCAGCGCGCGGCCGCCCTGAGGGCTCCTGCTGGTCGTGCTGGTCGTCGGGCCCCTCCGGCTGCTGCTGGCGGTGGTGGGACACGGGCATCTGGCGCTCTTCCTCCACGGGCGACTGGGGCAAGGGGGCAGGGACCCGACGAGGGGAGGCCGGGCCCAGGGGAGTCGGAACCTGGGGGGCCTGGGCGGTTGCTGCTGCAGCCTTTGCCTGGGCGTGCTGGCGGAGGACCGCGAGGAGGGTCGGGTGGGCGGCCAGGATGCTCTGGGTGGCCGGGTTAACCTCGAGGGCCGCCAGGTCCTCGCTGTCGTACATCGAGCAGTACGAGCCCTCGTCGGCCTCCTCGCCCTCGACCTCCACCTCGCCCTCGTCCACCTCGCCCTCGACCTCCACCTCGCCCTCGACCTCCTCGGCCTCGGCCTCGGCCTCGCCCTCGCTCGCCCCCTCGCTCACCCCCTCGCTCACCCCCTCGGCCTCGCCTTCGCCTCCAGTCTGGGAGCCGTCCATGGGGCCCTCGCGCTCGGGCCCCGCGGGTGCGGCTTGGGGGGGCTTGGCCTCCTGGACGGGCGGATCCTCGGGAGTGACATCAGCAAGGGCCCCTTCGAGGCTGTCCTGGTCCTGATCGCGATCGTGGTCAGGCGCCCCGTCGGGCATCCCCAGGGGCGCCCCGGGCGGTAACGAGGAGCCCTGCGCCCCCGAACCCAGCCACCAAGTCCAACCGTCAGGATCGGCCCCCCTCCCCCTCCCCCCCCCTCCCCTCCCCCCCCCCCTCCCCCCTCCCCCCCCAAACACAGCCAGGTCGAGGTGGCGGGGTAGGGTGGCTGCAGACCATGCCCATGCCCAAGCCCAAGCCCAAGCCCAAGCCCAAGCCCATGCCGGGGGCTGCAGGCTGCTGGCCGGCGCGGCGCTGGAGGAGCAGCTGGTGGTGCTGGTGCTGCTCGAGCAGGTACATGACGGCCTTGCGGTGGTGCAGCGAGCCCGGCACCAGCGAGCCCGTCCACCCGGGCGGCCCGTTGGCGGCCCCGCTGGCCGACCGGGGCGCCGCGTCGGCGGTGGCGCTGGGGCCGGTACTGCTGGCGGCCGTGGCGGAGGTGGGGGTGGTGAGGCCCGACGAGGCGGCCGTGGAGGCCGACGAGGCCGACGAGGGCGACCCAACCAGCCCCGCGGGCCCCTCGGCAGCGGCGCCACCCGGACGGGCCCCGGCCCCGGCCCCGGCCCCGGCCCCGGCCCCGACGGGTGGGGGCCCCCCGGCCGGGAAGTCGGGCAGCGGGCTGGCGC
Organism: Paratrimastix pyriformis; assembly: GCA_027972325.1. Taxonomy (NCBI): domain Eukaryota; phylum Preaxostyla; family Paratrimastigidae; genus Paratrimastix; species Paratrimastix pyriformis. Next base: position 267,435 of record JAPMOS010000018.1, read on the forward strand.
TGTGGCTGGCGGGGCGGCTGCCCCGGACGGCCTTGCCCAGGATGGCCCGCACCTTCATCAGCATCCGGCCGTACACCCCCGGGCGGGCAGGGTCCCCGGAGAGCAGGGCCACCCCGCCCCGAACGGCGGCAGCGGCAGCGGCAGCGGCAGCGGCAGCGGCCGGCTTCTCGGAGGGCGTCAAGGCCAGGAGCCCCTCGGCCGCGGCCGCGTGGGGCGCCCCCGAAGGCGCTCCGGGGCCGGCCTGGTGCTGGGCTGGCGCGGAGGAGGATGGTGCCGAGGCGCAGGCGGCGGCGGCGGCGGCTGTTGCCAAGGGTATCTCGGTGGCGGTGCGCGCGACCCAGGTGCGGGGAGCTCCGCTGCGGCCCCGCGAGCGGCCCGTGCGGACGGAGCGATGAGGCAGCGGGCCGCCCGCCAAGGAGGGAGCGCCCTGAGCGCCCTGAGCGGCAGCGGCGGCCCGGGTGGCGACGCAGGTGCCACACATGCAGTCGGCTGCCCCTTCGGTCCCGTCCGCCCCCATCGGAGACGGGGACGGGGACGGGGATGGGGACGGGGACGGGGATGGGGATGGGGACGGGGACGGGGGCTCGAGGGGCCGGCCGCGCCGGGGGACCTTCGAGGGGCGGGCCGGGGTCGGCAGGCCGAGGGGGTGGTGGTGGGGCAGCGAGGAGGCCGTCGGGGAGGCCGCGCCGGCGGCCGAGGGGCGGCCCGTGGCGACGGGGGGCGATGAGGACGACCGGAAGCGCGGCCCGGCCCCCGTGGCCACGATGGCGCGGGAGCGGCGCGGACCGGCAGTGCGGGCGGCGGATGCGGGGGTGGTGGTTGTGGTGGTTGTGGTGGTGGTTGTGGTGGTGGATGGGGCAGCAGGCGCGAGAGCCAGCAAGTGGGGGGCTGGGAGGGGCTCCGAGGAGGGGGACCCGGGCGCCACCCTGACACTGGCGGCGGTCGGTGGGCAGCCACTGGTCGGAACGGCGGCGGCGGCGGCGGCGGCGGCGGCGGCGGCGGCGGCGGCGGAGGAGGAGGAGGAAGAGGAGGAAAGGACGCTGGCCCCAGGCATGGCCTGGCCGGGCTGCTGCTGCTGCTGCTGCTGCTGCTGCTGCTGCTGCTGCTGCTGCTGCTGGAGGTGCAGCCTGAGGGTCTGTCTGCGGGCCTCGCAGTCGGGGCAGGGGCACTGGGCCTCGGAAAGCGGGTCAAGGCTGCCATCGGCCTCCCCGTCGGCCTCGTAGTCCTCCTCGGTGGTGGTCAGGGCCACGTCGGGGGCCCCCTCCGAGACGGGCTGCCCGTCCAGGTCGCCCTCGCCGCCCATCGAGAGCTGCTGCTGCTGGGCCGCCTGCTGCTGCTGCTGTTGTTGTTGCTGTTGCTGCAGGATCTGCTGCTGCTGCAGTTTGTGCTGCTGGGTGAGCAGCTTCTTCTTCTGCTTCTTCTCCTTCTTCTTCAGGCGGCGCTTCTCCAGCTTGCTCAGCGACCGCGGGGCCGCCGCCATGGCGGCATCTTGCTGCTGCTGCTGCTGCTGCTGCTGCTGCTGCTGCTGCTGCTGGTATTCTTGTTGATACTGCTGCTGCTGCTGATACTGGGCCTGCTGGAGCGGGGCCTCGTCGGCCGAGCGGAGGTCGTCCTGGCTGATGCTGCCGCTGTCGGGCTGGTCCGGGTCGGTCCCGGCCGGTCCGAGGGGGGCCGCTCCTTGGTCGGGGTAGTCGGGTCCCGGCTCGGCCCCCACCGAGAGGGCCTCCTCGGGGCCGCTCATGACCCCCTCGAGCCCGCCGGGGGGCGGCAGGGAGGCGGCCAGGTCGCCGTCGCCGTCGGGGGCCTGGGGGGCCTGCAACTGGCGGAGGCAGTGCTGCAGGAAGCTCAGCTGGAGCTGCTGCTGGGCCAGCAGCTGGTCCAGGCAGGCCGGGCAGTGCTGGGCGTGGCGCAGCTGCTGCTGCAGGTGGTCCCACTCCATCGAGGGCCATTGGCAGGCCGCCGCCGCGGCGGTGGCGGGGTCGAGGAGAGCCCCACCGCTCCCGGGCCCCGCGCCGGCAGCGGCAGCGGCAGCGGCGGTGGCGGTGGTGGCGAGGGCCGTGGAGGAGTTCGAGCAGACCGACCCCGTCGGGGTGCCGCTCTCGGGGGCCGCCGGAGGGTGCAGTGCAGCCGACCCGTCTCGCCGGGGGCTGGTCGGAGCGGGTGCAGGGGCAGGGGCGAGCGGGAGGGCCGTGGTGACGGGGGTGGGGGCGGGGGCGGGGGCGGCAGAGTCTGCGGGGATGGGGCCGCCGCCGCCGGTGCTGTGGACAGGAGGTGGGGGGCGGTCGGCCTGGAGCTGCTGCTGCTGCAGGTGGAGGCGGTGCTGCAGGTAGAGGAAGAGCTGCAGCGTCTCCAGGTTGGGCCCCACTCCGGCCGCGGGCTCGGCAGCCCCGAGGCCGGCGGCGGCGGTGGCGGGGTGGGGGGATGGGGGTAGGGTGCCCGGCGGGGGCAGCTCCTCCGCGCCATGGGCCCCGCCGCCGCTGATGGCGGCTGGGGCTAGCCTCAGCGGGGCCGGGGCGGGGAGCCCCTGGGGGCCCGGAGCCAGGTCGGCCTCGTCAGGCAGCAGGGGCGGGCTGCCCAGGAGGGCCTGCTCGGCGGGGCACAGGGCCGCCCGGCAGTACTCCTCCTCGGGCGAGATGCCCGACCCGAGGCCCTCATCCAGCCCCTCATCCAGCCCCTCATCCAGCCCCTCATCCAGCCCCTCGCCCTCCCCTTGGCTGATGCTCTCGCCCTCGCCCTCGCCCTCGCCCTCGCCCTCGCCCTCGCCCTCGCCCTCGCCCTCGCCCTCGCCCTCGCCCTCGCCCTCGAGACCGGCCTCCCCGTCCAGGAGGTCGACCCCGGCCTCAGCCTCAGCCTCGGCCGGGGCCAGGTCAGGGCCTGCCGTTCCATGGGAGCCGACCGGCACAGGGAGGGGCCCGTCCGGCAACCACCCACGCGCCAGCGGATGCTCAACAGGCTGCGGCTCGACCTGCTGCTGCTCATGCTGATGCGGGCGCGGGTGCATATGGGAGGGCGCGAACTGGGTTTGGGTTTGGGGCTGGGGCTGGGGCTGGGGCTGGGGCTGGGGCTGGGGCTGGGGCTGGGGCTGGGGCTGGGGCTGGGGCTGGGGCTGGGGCTGGGGCTGGGGCTGGGGCTGGGGCTGGGCGCCCGCGTGTGGGCTGCTGGGGTGGGTGTGCTGTGGGCGGGGGCGCCGGAGGGCCTGCAGGCGGCGCAGCTGGCGCAGCTGCAGCAGCTGGAGGCGCTGCTCGTGGACCAGCTGCCGGAGCAGGTCCGGGTTGGTCAGCAGCGGCCGCACGTCGATCACATCGCCCGGCAGGCCGCCCGCCATCGCAGGAAGCTCCGCCTGCCCCACGGCGGCCGGCAGGGCCATCGGGAGAGGCGGGGGAGGTGGGGGAGGCGGCGGCGGCGGTGGTGGTGGTGGTGGTGGATGTGGCGGCGGCGGCGGCGGCGGCGGCGGCGGTGCCGAAGGCTGGTGAGGCAAGGTGGCGGATGGAGGTCGGGCCTGCGGGGGCCCCAGGGAACCGGCGGTGGTCACCGAGGGCGAGGAGGCGGAGTGGGTGGCGGAGGGGGCGGAGGGGACGGAGGGGCCGATCGGCCGGCCTGGGCCGACGGGCAGGCCGGGACGGGTGTCGGGGCAGGGGAAGGAGAAGGCGCGAGGGCCCGCTTTTTCTGGGAGGGGGCCAGCGGGGGCGGGTCGGGGGCCGAGGGGGTCGAGCGGGGCGGTGGCGCCCGCCGGGTGGGGGCCGAGGGGGGCGGGGAGGGCTGCGTGGACGGGGGCGGGCTGACCCGGGGGACGGCCGTCGGCTGGGGAGGCTGCGGGGGGTGCGGCGACTGGGGCTGCTGGGGCTGCTGGGGGGGCTGCTGGGAGGGAGGGCCGGGCCGGCTGGCAGGGACACCCGGGGTGGATGGAGAGTGGTGGTGGGAGGGCGAGCGCCCCGAGCCCGAGCCGCGTCCCTGGACCGAAGGCGGGGATGGGGAGGATCCGCGATGATGTGCCGAGGCGGCCGATGGGGCCGGGGAAGCCGAGGCCGAGGCCGAGGCCGAGGCCGAGTGGGACCGCTGCCCATCTGCGGCCGCCGGCTGGGACTGGGCCGCCGGCTGTTGCTGGTGCTGCTTTTGGCGGGCCATCCGTTGACGGATCCGGTCCCGCGACGTGAGCGGCGCCTCTGCTAATGGACCGAGGGATCCGCGAGTGAGCTCTGGCGAGGGAAGGCAATGGATGGGAGGACGAAACGGGCCGGGCCGGGCCGGGGCGGGCCGGGGCAGGCGCGGGCGCGGGCGCGGACCGGTCTCCTCGGGGTCGTCGTGCAGGGCAAAGATCCGCCGGATCTCCTCAGGCGGCTTGCCCTGCATCAGGGAGGCGATCCCCTTGCAGGTGAGCTCCACCAGGGGGGTGATGTCCAGGTGGTAGGCCGCCGCGGCCAGCTCGCACATGTCGGCCGTGTCGAGCTTGAGCAGGCGCCGGTCCCACTCGCGCTTATCCTTCTCCGAGCGCCCCGTGTTGTGCACGTGGAAGTCGCAGTACTGCAACAAAGAAGGGGCATCGGGGACAGCAAACGGGGGACGCCGGCGGTGGGTGGTGGATGGTGGATGGATGGATGGATGGATGGATGGGTGGTTGGGTAGTCGGGTGGTCGGGTGGATGGGTGGGTGGAGGCGGATGAAGAAAGCCAGACCTCAAAAATCCGAAAAAGAGTCTGCTCTGAGATGGTGTCCGGAAGGATGATGATGGTATCCGGACCGACATCTGTGGGAAAAGTGGTGAAGGGGATGGTGGAGGACAGGACGTGAGTGTGAAACTGCAAGAAGGTTGACCATGCAGACCGTGCAGTGCCTTTTTGATGACTTTGGCGAAACTGGCCACCTCTCGGTCGACTTCGAAGATCTTCCCACTACTACTCTTCATGAATAGGGTCGGGCTGTGGAGGCTGGGGGCATGAGAGTGGAGATGAAGGCTCCACGGAGGACGCGGGATTCATCAGTGAGGTGTGTGCCTGTGAACCTCACGAAACCCGAGAAAGCACGAAAAATATGTTGGATAGGACCTCGGGAATATAAATTCATCCGGATTAATGACAGCACCGTCAGGCAAAGGGCCGAACGCGGATTTTAAGGTCGTTTTGCTGGGCGATACCGCAGTTGGAAAGACAGCCCTGGTCGAGCGGTATAGTTCGGGGAAATTTCTCCCCGATCAACCCCCAACATTCGGCGCGAGTTTCTTCCTCAAAACGCTGCAGTATCAGGGAACATCGTACCGAGTTGGCATTTGGGATACCGGTTTGTTTCCATTTATCCGAAACTGCCATCAATCAACGCGCATCAGCTGGCCAGGAAAAGTTTGATTGTCTTTCCAGCTTTTACACTCGAGGTGCCGCATGCGGGATTGTCTGCTATTCGTTGGTGGATAACCGATGTAAATTGGACCGGTCTGAGGAGCTCATGCTTGCCAGTGCCTTAAACTGCTCGTAGTTGGCTCGAGAAGCTGATGAATGAGTCGGGAGATGAACACGTCACGGTGGTTCTGTCTGTCAGCTTTCTTTCCTCGACTGTGCTAATTTCTTGCACCTCCAATTATACAACGTAGGTGCGGGACGAAGTGTCTGTTTCCCCTATTCCGATCAGACCGCGCATTTCCCGCTTTTTTTCCACCCAGCCGACTTGACGGCCACACAGGAGCGCGTTTGGGACGCGGATCTGGTTCGCGAATACGCAACGCGCTATCACGCTCTGCATTTTGAGACCTCCGCTGTGACAGGCGACCACGTCTGTCATTCACCGTCCATCATCAGGCTCCATTCTTCCTCCTCTTTCGCCCAGATTGAGGAGATGTTCGACGCGGCGCTGGCGCAGATGGTGGCCACCCACCCCCAGGTGCGGGCGGCTGTCGGCCAGACCTCGGGGCGGGGCCCTGCAGGGACAGGGGTCGTCCTGGCCGATCCGGGCAAGCAGCCCGGGCCAGCGGGCCACCGGTCCTCCCCCTGCTGCCGATGAATCAAAGCCAGAGCGCCACCCCCACCCCATTTGGTCTCCCCCTCCTTCGGTCATTGTTTGCGGCCGCTGGCCGCGGTTGCGTTCTTGGCAAGAAAGACGCCTTGACAAGAGGACGCAGAGAAAACGCGGGGAATGGCGGGAAAGTTCCGGGAGCGTCGCGGCTGCCTCCACCCGCCAACACCAACGGGGGGGGGGGGGGGGGGGGGGGGGGGGGGTTGCACCGCCCCTCGGCCAGTCATCGCTCCGTCCGGCCCAACGCAATCAGGCGATCGAGCGCCTCCTCCCGCGCGCGCTTACTCCTCGCCGGCCTTCCCCTTCCCCTTCCGGGCGCGCTTTTTCCCGGCGGTGCCGGGGGTCGTCGGGGTTTTGCCGGTCTTGGCCGGGGTCGGCGCGAGCACCGGAGCCGGGGCCGGTGCCGGGGAGGTGGCGGGGGCGGGGGCCGGGGCCGGGATGGGTGTGGCCGGGGCCGGATGCTGCGGGGCGGGGTCCTGGTCGTCGTCGCTGCTGTCGGGCTCCAGCTCGATCAGGGGCAACGCCGGCCCGGCCACCGTCTGGGCTGCTGCCGGGGCTTGCTGGTCCTGGTGGCTCGCTGCCGAAGGTGCGGCCGCGGCGTGCTTCTTGGGGCCGCGTGGCCTTCTTCGCTTGCGGTGGGCGGGTTGTGGGGCCGTCTCGTCGGCGGTGGGGGCGGGGAGGGTGGCAGCGGCAGAGCGGGAGGAGGGGGAGAACGGGGCGGGCGCCTGGTAGGAGGGGTGCAGAGGGAAGAGGAAGAGCCCGTTGCGGCCTTCGGCAATCCGCTCCCTGCAAAGGCGGTCGGAAAACGCAACGGACGAAGAATGAAGAAACTGGCCGGCGCAATGTCACCATCCCCCCCCCCCCCCCCCCAAACCATCGCACCCATGGCACCCATCCCCGCGGGGCCGCGGACCATCTGCCGAGGCGATGTTCCTGGCCGGCCGCAGCGACGGCGAAGCGGGCATCGGGCGAGATGGCCAGCCCGTTGACCCAGCCCGGCTGAGTGCGGATGGTCCCCCGCGGCACAGCCAACGTCAACGGGGTGCCGTGAAAATGGTGCCATGATGCCATGGCGTCAAGGCGTGTGGGGTGGTTTGTTGGTGGGTGGTGGTGGGAGGGAGGGAGCAGACCAGTGGCACCGTACCAATGGCCGCCAAGGCGTTCTCCATGGGGGATGCCCTCCAGAAGCGGACCGCCCTGCGCTCCAGCAGAAAATGCCCGGGGATGGATGAGTGCGGTGGCCCGGGCCCAACAGCCCCCCTCCCCCCCCCCCCCCCCGGGGCGGTGGGGCTGACGGACCCGTCGCAGCTGCCCGAGCAGAGCAGGTCGCTTGACCGGCACACGCCCACGGCGCTCACCCAGCCGGGGCGCCCCAGGGCCGCCTTGGGGCCGGGGGCCGCCCCCACCGCGGGATATCGGGCGGCCAGCCGGGGATGCTCCGGTACCGCGGGGCCGCTCAGGGGGTGCGCATGGCGGATGAGCACCGCCGGGGCCCGCTTGGCGCTGGTCCAGAAGGCCAGCGAGCCGTCCTGCGAGCCCGACACGAAGTGGGTGCTGTCCAGCATGCGGAGGCAGTCGATCGAGGCCCCGTGACCGTGGAAAACCAGCTGGCTCTCCTCGAGGATCTTCCATGTGCGCAGGGTCAGGTCCCGCCCCACCGTCACGGCCCGGCTCTGGGAGAGCGCGTCGATGGCGTGCACCTCGGAGACGTGTCCGTAGAGGGTGTCGATGAAGGCCAGCTTGCCCACGTCCCACAGCTTGACCGTCCGGTCGGCCGAGCAGCTGAAGAGCTGCAGCGAGGCGTCCTCCGGGATGGCCACGCCCTGCCCCGTCCGACCGCCCCCAGGGTCCGACGACCACGAAAACAGAAGAGCGGCACGTCAAGGCGTGTAAACAGGGACCTTGGTGTGTGTATGCGTGTGGGGGAGGGGGGGAGGGGAGGGGGGGAGGGGGGGGGGGTGCATCGCTCTGGCGGACCGTCACGGGGCCCCGGTGACCCTCAAGGACGGCAATCTCTCGGCGGGCGCGCCGGTCCCAGACGTGGACCCGGGTATCGTCACCACCGGCCACGACGAGCTTGGCGCCATCGACGTTGGCGGGGCTCAGGCAGATGCTTTGAACGTCGACCGTGCGATCTGGCGGGGGAGGAGGGAATGGGGGGGGGGGGGGGGGGGGCGACCCGATGGTGAGGGGCGACCGAGGGCAGAAGGACAGACAGTCGCCAGCGCCGCCAGTCTTCCGCTTCATGATGTGGGAGAGTTTTTGGCCGGTTTGAAGATCCCCTGTGGGAAGGAGCAGTCGAACCGGGGGGGTGGGGGGAAAAACACAAACATTCCAGGACGTCGCCATCCTTCGTTCCGGCCACGCAGATGTGCCCGTCTGTGCTCAGAGCAAGACAAGTTGGGATGGACTTTGTCCTCCAATGGAGAGCGCATTGCCCGAACTCGACCTAATCGCCAGCGGGGCGTGTGGGGGTAGCAAGAAAAGTAAAGACCTGGTCCGCCAGTGGTCGGAACGTCTCGGCCGTCTACGACATAAAGAGGAATGATGCATCCATCAATCAGCAATGTGGCCGAGGCTGCGGGACAGACCGCCTCCTTTTGTAATCTCGCCCCAATCTCATCTTCGTCAGGCTGCTCCGTCGAAACCCGTTCAACAAGCTCCTTTGCCAAACGAATGCGTTTTTCATCGGCACTCTCGGCGAGCTGAAGGTCGTCTTCTTCTTCCCCCTCCACCACGAGGGAATTCACTTTTTCTCCAGAAGGTCGCATCTCCCCCGGTGTACGCCGAAGAAACAGTTCAAGATGATGGTCCTCCGACCCGCTTCCCTTTCTGGGCAATTTGTTCACCATCGGTTTCATTTTCGATAGTACTCTGGCTCTATCGAAAATGGCCTGATGCATGGCCAAGGTACACTTGTGTACCCCAATCAGGAGAAGTATGTGGGTGACTGGGTCCGCCTGGTATTTCCCTTTGTGACGGGGTTACATTTTGTGGTGTCACTTAGAGCTATGGCAAGCGTCATGGTCGCGGCACCTACTATTATGCGGTTTGTTCATACCTTCGATTTGAGCTTGTCTGATTTGAGGGGGGTGTTAGGATGGCGGCCGCTATGAGGGTGAGTGGGTTGATGATAAGGTTAACGGCCATGGTATTTCGGTGTATGCAAATGGTCTGTTTTGGCCTTGTTGAGGTTCTGGGTTCCTTTGCAGCTCCGCACCTTGCTCACACTTACTCTGCTTTCCTTTTTTCGCTTCTGTTTTTGCCTGCTTGCTTTCATATGCAGGCAACCGCTTCGAGGGTGAGGTCCTTTTTTGGTCTCGTGTCGAGTTCATTTGACCTGTGTTTTTCTCTCCAGTGGGTTGATGGCAAGATCAACGGCCAGGGCACCCTGATGTATGCCGGTCTGGTCATGAGCTCCTCCCACGGCTCACCACCAGTTTTTCAGATGGCGATTCGTACACTGGCGAGTGGCGCGACGGCAAGATGCATGGCAAGGTTTGTTGACCCTGCTGCGCTCCCCTGCCGACTTTGACATGTATTAGGGCACTTACATCTACGCCAACGGCGATCGTTACGAGGGCGACTGGAAGGACGACAAGCGTCATGGTCGGTGAGCACCTTGTTTGTTTTGTGCCCATTTTGATGGCCTCCCAGGTCGTGGTGTCGTTGTATATGCTGCCCCCGACGGCGGTGGGGTTGCCGAGCGCTATGAGGGCGAGTGGGTCGACGGCAAGATGCACGGCCGCGGTGTGTACCAGTATGCCGACGGTGGTGTCTACGACGGCGAGTGGGTCGACGGCAAGATGCAGGGCCAGGGCAAGTATGTCTTCCCCAATGGCAACGTCTTCGAGGGCGAGTGGAAGAACGATGTGTCCGTCTGCCACCCTTTCGCCCCCCGTTTTCCTTGTGCTCATTTTTTGCTTGTCTTCCCTCGCACAGCAAGGAGGGCTACGGCATCCTGACCTACATCAACGGCGAGAAGTACGAGGGCTACTGGAAGGACAACAAAGCCCGTCCGTCTTGCTGCCCTTGCGGCTGAGGGTGGTGGGCTGTATCCTCCTCCCTGGACCATGTTCTCACCCGGGGCGGGGGGTCGATGCAGATGGCAAGGGCACCCTGACCTTCGCCCAGGGCGACAAGTACGTGGGTGAGTGGGTGGCCGCCAAGAAGCACGGCCGCGGGGAGCTCTTCTACGCCAACGGGGACGTCTTCCAGGGCGAGTGGAAGAACGACCGCGCCGACGGATACGGCGTGCTGACCTACGCCAACGGGGCCAAGTACGAGGGCTTCTGGCAGAACGACAAGCGCCACGGCCAAGGCAAGTTCACCACGCCCGAGGCCATCTACGAGGGCGAGTGGGCCAACGGCCGCAAGGAGGGCCGCGGCAAGCTCACCTTCCCTGACGGGTGCATCTTCACCGGCCAGTGGAAGGACGGCCTCATCCACGGCCCGGGCGACTTCGCCTTCCCCCAGACCTCCCCCTGGACCAACCCCGGTCTGCCTCGCCGCCTGCCCCGCCTGGTCCTGCTTCCCCTTTGGGGCTGGTCGGGACTCACACTCCCCGCGCTCCTCTCGTCCTCGGTGCAGATCTGTAAAACGTCGACCTTGTTTCGCCTCCGGCTGTCCGATGCCCGGCCTTTCTCGTGCCTGTGCCCCCGGCCGCGACCATCGCAGCCGCCCTGGCAACCACCCCTTTCTCCCGCCACCCTCCCCACCCTTTGTGTCATTATATCTCTTCCCCCATCATCCCCCGTTGTCCGTGCCCTGCCAAGCGGTCATGGTGCGTGTATTTCCTTCTTCCCGATCCGCACCCGCGCCTCGCCCCGCCTGGCGCCCTGTGTCATCGAACAACAGCGAGCGCGTCTCATTGTCCTTCGGGCGGGCGGGGTGGAGACCGAGGGGACACTTCGTTTTGGCTCATTGCTGCACTTGGGGACACTTCGTTTTGGCTCATTGCTGCACTTGGGGGGGCCCGCCGGGCGGTGGCCCACGGGACGACAAAGAAAACGAAATCCCCGCACGCGCCATCCCCATCCCCGGGCCACCCATCCCCGGGCCACCCATCCCCGGGCCACCCATCCCCGGGCCACCCATCCCCGGGCCACCCATCCCCGGGCCACCCATCCCCGGCAGGGCCCCGCGGACGGGCCTGGGCCGCTGCAGCTGGGGGCCCAGAGCCGAGTCGAAGGCTGCCGGCCCAGCCGGGCCCAGCCGGATGGGGGCCGAGTGCATCTGGGGCGGGTGGGTCCCGTAGCCTGCCGTGGCGCTGACTGAAGCCGTCGCCTGGGGCTGACCGGCCATCCCCGCGCCCCCCATGACCATGCTCATGCTCGGGCTCGTCATGGATGCGCCCCCCATCATCCCCGTCCCCACGGGTGCCCCCATGGTGGGGCCTGCCCCTTGCTGTGGTCCCCAGGACTCCGGCCCGGCCGAAGGGGGCGGGGTGATGGCCGCGGCGGGGCTCGGCGAGGACAGGGGCGGGGGCGAGACTGCTCCCCATCGACCCAGCTGCTGCTGCTGCTGCTGCTGCTGCTGCTGCTGCTGCTGCTGAACGACGAGGGAGGTCTGGGGGAAGACGGCGTGGCAGGTTGGACAAGTCGGGTGGGCCTTGCAAAAGACTGCCCCCAGGGGACGGACAGACAGGCCCATGCATGAGCAGCTGAGGGGCTGAGGGGACGGGGCGACACGGACTGGAGAGACACACCGAGCACACGCAGCCCGTCTCGATGCGGTTTTTGTGGCAGAAGCAGGTGGGCCGCAGGTCGACCATGTCCGGGTGGGGCAGGGCCAGGTGCTGCCGGTAGGGCAGCAGGAAAACCGACTGCGGGGCAGGGACGGGGGGGGGGGGGGGGGGGGGGGGGGGATCATCAACAGGCTCGGGTGCAGGTGCAGGAGCGGGGGGGGGGGGGGGGGGGGGCAGACCATCATGGCTCTGAGGAAGGTCTTCCCCGTGACGAGGGCGTAGAGGCCGCCCGTGACGTGGGCCGCCTGCTGGAGATACTCGCTGTCCCGCCCGCCCAGCATGCACCCGTCCACGGGGACGCCCTGCGTTCCCCCACGCCCCACCCGGCCCCACCCCGCCCAGCCGGTCGGGATCAGATCAGGGGAAGGCAGGCCGTGCAGAGCGGGTATCGAGAGATCGGGGGAGAGAGGAGGGTGCGCGTGTGCGCGCGCGTGTGTGTGGGAGGGCATGACGGACAAATTTCTGGGCGGAGAAGATGGCGTTCATGAGGGGGATGTACTGGGCGGGCACGTCCTGCGAGACCGCCACCACCAGCACCCGGGCCCGCAGCGCCTCCTTGTTGGCCCCGGGCCCCTCAGTGGGCGCCCCGGACACGAGGCCCCCTCCCCGCGGGGGTGCCGCCGCGGCTGGCCCAGGAGCCAGTGAGCTCCCTCGGAAGTGGCGGTTGAGGTCTATCGGCAGGGCAGGGACGGGACGGGACGGGGGGGCACGGGCGGTAAGGCGGGGCATTGCAGGCGTCGGCCCGGAGCGGGTGGATGGGGGCTGGCAGACAGCACATGGCCAGGGACAGGGCACTCGAAAGTTGCGTCCCCGAGGCCGTGGCGTCGCCCACTGTGGGGCCCGTTGGCGTGGCGTGGGTGAGTCCCAGACTGGAGGTGGATCCGGCCACAGACCCGAAGCCGCCTCTTCTGACGCAAAGTTGACGAGCTCTTTTGCGATTGTGACAGACTCCGGTTCGATGTGCTGGCCGGGTAGGGGGAAGATGAAGGAGCTATCACATCCCAAGGGTTATGGCCAAGATCATCCCAAAACTGGACCTTCTCCTGATTCCGGATGCAACAACAGCCAGCTTTTTCGATTGGATCATTGTAAAGGCATTAATATAGACCATCAGATGCTCGAGGAGATTAAAAAAGTAGAACTCGTTGGCGGCGTTCTGAGGGTTCGTCGAGGCTTTCAAGGAACGAGACCCCCAAAACAGTGGGTTTACATCAACAACAAGGACCAGGGCCTCTTCTGAGGCCATAAAAGACAGGCGGCGGGCAATAACCCTTCAGCAGTCGTCAAAACCCGCAGCCCGCCGGAAGATCGATGGAGAAACCATGATGACAACTCTATGTGCAATCCGTAAAAAGGGCCTCCCCCTCCTCCCCTCCTTAATTCCCCCCTGGCTGCGCCGTGGGCGGTGGGATTTCCTTGGGCGCCTCGCCGGGGGCGGCGGCAGGGGCGGGGGCCGAGGTGGGCGGCATGACGAACTCCCCAATGGGAACCGCGCCGCTCGCCGTCGGGGTGATGCCCGGGGCGCCAGACTCCTCGCCCTCGCCCTCGCCCTCGCCCTCGCCCTCGCCCTCGCCCTCGCCCTCGCCCTCGGCGGGCAGGGGCACGGGCACGGGCTGCGAATGCTGAGGTGGCGAGGACCGGCAGGTGGTGGCGGGAGGAAAGACCGGGGTGGTGGCGGGGGAGAGACCGGGAGTGGATGTTGGCGAGGGCGAGGCGGGGATGATCGTGGTGGAGGGGAGGCTCTCGAAGGGGTCCATGTCGAAGGGGCCCCGGGGGAAGGGACTTCCCCCCGACAGGAGTCCCGAGGGGTTGTGCAGCAGGGACTGCGAGAGGAGACTGGTCGGCTCGGTGCCGGGGGTGGACGGGGTCATGGGCGGGGTCCCCGGGACGCCCGCCAGAGGCGGGGTCGAGGACATCTGGAAAAGCAGGCTGCCGCTGCTGCCTGCCAGCGGAGCCTCGATTGTGGAAGTGATGGTGGCGGCGGTGGCGGTGGCGGTGGCGGTGATGGTGGCGGTGGCGGTGGCGGGCACGGCCCAGACCATTGGGTTGGCGCCGGTACCGGGTGGTGATGATGACGCGGCCTCCACGTGGGGGTGCTGCGATGATGCGTCGTCTTGAGGGCCGGCAGACGGGAGCGAATCCGCGGGGCAAGCAGAGGCGGCGGGGAAGGGAAGGGCGCGAGGGGGAAGAGGCAGGGCGGTCACCTCGGCCAGTTCAAGCACCGTCCCGCGAGCCCCCGCTGGCGCAGGGAGCGACGGGACCGAGCGGAGGGAAGCGGGCGAGGGCGCGGTCGAGGGCGGCACGAAACCCACGGGCAGCGTCGTCGCCACGGCATCGGCGGGTGCGGGAGGGATGCCCGACCGGGGAAAGAGGATGCCCGGGCCGACGGACGAGGGGCCCGGAGAAGCTCGGTGGGGAGTGGGGGAGGAGGCCAGTGGGGTACCGGGGGGAGAGGGAGTGGGGTGGGTGGTGGCCTGGATCGGCTGGCTGGCAATGAGGCCGTACGGATAAACCTGTCCATCCAGACGCGCCCCCAAAAGATCCCAAGAGAAGATGGGGCACTCCTGGGCCGCAAGGGAAGGGTCGCGCCATGGCAGGCGGAACGGCAGAGCGGGCGGGTGAGCGGGCGGGTGGGCGAGAGCTGACCTGGGCACTGGGATCAATCGGCTGGCCAGACTCCCACAGCTCGGGCCAGACGTGGTCGCGGCGGGGCTTCTCGGCGCCCTGCGGCGGACGGAGGACGATGGTGAGGGTCTGGCTGGCCCAAGCGGGAGCGACAGACTTTCAGGGCAATCCACAGAGCCGAGCTGCACTTGAAGCCCGACCCGAAGGCCAGTTGCCAGACCTGCCGGACAAAAGTCATCCCGATTGGGAGCAGCCGTGCCAAAGAGGGTTGGAGGGAGGAGGTGAACAAAGATCGAGGGGAGCGAGTGAAGCGAAGACTGGCTCGAGGGAGCAGGAGGCACACCTTTTGACCGCGCTTAATGCGGCCGCGCCTCTCGAGGTAGGCCAATTCGTACCAGACAGAGGTGGTGCTGAGATTCCCGTAGCGCCACAACAACGACCGGGCAGGGTCGCAGTCCGCTTGGGTCAAGTGCAGATTGCGGGCGAGCGCATCGAAGATCCGCAGGCCGCCTGTGCAGGACGGACAAGGGCGCATTCAATGATGTACGCGAATCGATGGAATGTCGCAGCCCGGCTGGGGACAAGGGGCGATGAGATTGACAGACCAGGGTGGAGGCAGAAGTGATCGATGCTGGCCTTGAAATCGGGCCGATAGATGGGCAGGTGGGGGAAGAATTGCCGCAGGCGTTGCATGAGGAAGAAGCGCACCTGGTCCACAATGGGAATCACTGCGCCGCCAACACCCGTTCCGGGGTGGGGGTGGGGGGGGGGGGGGGGGGGGGGTTGGGTTGGGTTAGTACGATGACAGAATATCGCTGCGGCACGGCATCTGCTCGAGCAGCTGCGGGCGATCGGCGGACCCACTTCGCTGAGGAGCACGATGTTTGCCTTGAGGGCTTCGCCCGCAATCTGGCGCAGCTGCCGCGACAAGAAAATGCCCTGGCACAAGACCAACCCCGCCCATATGCGCGGTGAGGCCGGGAAGAGAGGCCGAATCGACGAGGGATGGGAGCCCAGAACGACTCGGGGCGGACCTGCTTGCCCTCCGAGTCATCTTGCGAGTAGATGGCGTGGTAGGACTCGTCGTCGGCACCCTGACCGCCAAGAAAAGGAGGAAGAATAGGCGACGAGGGCATCGGAAACGGAAACTCCAAGAGCGCCACGGACCCGATGAGTGCGGATGACGTGGCGCAGGGTGTAGCGAGCCTCGCCGCGTTCGGAGCTCCGGTTAGTCAGGAGCATCGCCGAACAGCCCATCCGCCAAATGGTGTTCGACACGAGCAACTCCTGCGCAAGGACAATGATCATCATGGGGCGGTCGTGCGGGGAGGAGGGCAGCAGATGGGGCCTGCTCGGGGAGGAGGGCAGCAGATGGTGGAGCGGGGAGAATGGCTCTGACTGGTGGACGGACGGACCCGGTCGTTGCCGCGGTACCACAAGCTGTTGATATTCTCCATGGTGACCACCAGCGCGTGCACATTGCGGTGAATCTGGAAGAGATCCCGCACCAAGTCCATGGCCAGCAGGCCCGCGCTGCAGCCCATGCCGGACAGGTTGTACGTGATCAAGGTCGGCTTCATTTTGTACTCGTTGATGATCATCGAGCACACCGAGGGGATACTCACCAGGCAGCCCGCGTTCACGATGAGAATGTCGATGTCGGTCTGAGGCTTGATGTGGGGATGCGCTTCGAAAAGCTGGTTCAGGCAGGTAAATATCCCCTGCGAGTGACCGCGGGCGATATGGATGCGAGGAGCGGCGACGGGAAGGACAGACCTCGCTGGTTTCATCCCGTGTAGCCGCAAGCGTTTGCTGGGGATCCCACACCGAAAGAGGCAGATAAGTCTTGGGACCGAGTCCCGTCTTGTAGAGGATGCGTTCCTGGAACTCCAACGATGCATCCGTGAAGTAGCCGCACCTCCGGGCATGATCCATATAGACCTGAACAGACAAACGGCCCAGTTTTCGAAGGAGTCGGGGAGTCGAAACCAAACCTCAGGGGGGCATTCATACTTTTGGTCTGGCTGCCAGCAAATAAAGTCGAGCAA
This sequence comes from Paratrimastix pyriformis, assembly GCA_027972325.1. NCBI lineage: Eukaryota > Preaxostyla > Paratrimastigidae > Paratrimastix > Paratrimastix pyriformis. Next base: position 283,854 of record JAPMOS010000018.1, read on the forward strand.
ATAGACGGATTTCGGAGCCCGCGCGAGGAACATGGTCATAGCAAACACGGCCAAGCAGGAAAAAACCACGGTTACGCTGACGTGCGACCCAAAGTACTGCGTGATGAGGGGAAGGAGCACGCGAGGAACATGTACAAACGGATTCACCTAGAAAATGTCGTCCGTGGAGCCAGAGGGGTGAATCGGTACAGACCCCCATAAAAACCAATCGGACAAAGAAGGCCACCATGGGAAGGGCCAAGACGATCAAAATTGCATAATCCGTGTGGTCGAAATCGCGTCGGTACTTTCTCCGAGGGCGTGCCAAGGAAGCCGAAGACACGGATTCGGTATCAGTTTTGTCATCTTGCACTGGCGAGTTGGCGCGCCTTTGGCGCCGGGACCAAATCATTGCTAAAAAGGACGCGAGAGAAACGACGACGATGAGGGAGAATCCGTGCCTGCCGGCGCCAAACCCTTCACGAGCTGCGAGAGGTGGTTTAGATTTAAGTCCCCCTGGGATCCCGTCTATATTTTGATAAATAAAACGGAGCACTGGCATGTTTCCAGGCGGACCAGGTTATAGCCAAGAATGGGCAAGCTACGGGAGGCAAAATATGATGCAGGGGATGCCAGGAATGCAAAAAGTTCGTGTCCTTGCTGTTTTCGCAAATGCGAAGCAAGACCCCGATCTTCGCCTTATGAATGAGCATGTCTGCTGGATTTTTGCTGTGTTTTTCAGCTCACTATTATGTCCCCACTCGATCAAGCGGGCAATTCAACAATGCGTTTCCAGCAATCCCAACCTCGAGTTGGAAGTCCTGCCTTCCTCCACCATTCATCAACTTCAACAACGGCTCATGAAAGATCCACGGTTTAGAATTATCCATTTTTCTGGGCATGCGACAGCACAGGTTTGTCCCCTTCCAACAATTGGTCCGATCGTTCCGGACAGGGTTTGGTTTTTGAAAACGAGAAATCGAGCGCCCCGCATGTCGTGCCACCACGAGCCATGGCCGAGTTGCTGTCGGGGTGTTGCCCGCCTCTGGAGTGTGTTGTCCTTGTCGCATGCTCGACCCTCGCCCAGGGCGAGCTCCTCTCGACCACGTCCCGACTCCCGTACGGTCCGCATCGTTCTTGAGCATGCGACTCAATGCTCATCTCGGTCACGCCCTTTGTTACACAGTGATTGCCATGAGCGAGCGCATCTCCAACCGGGACGCGTCGCTCTTCGTCAACGGGTTCTACTCGGCCCTGGCCTCCGGGAGCGACGTCGTGGCCGCCTTCCACGAGGGTCCGCCTGCTCCCGCCGGTGACGATTCCCCTTATGCCCCTGTCCCCCCTCCCCGTCCACCCCCCCACCCCTCGCAGGTCGGCGGGCCATTTCGCTGGACCGTGAAAACGGCGGGAGCATCGTGGTTCTCCTGCCCAATGCATCCATTCAGTCCGTTCGCCTGCCGCCATGCCCCCCCACCCCACCCTGTCCGCACCCCCTTTTGCCCGCCATTGCCCTTGCGATGTCCGGGGCGCTCACAGGGTGTCGTGGGGGCGGCGACCAGGAACCCCTCGATGCCGCTGTACTCGCCGCGGAGCATGATGACCCAGTCCCCGAGTCTGCCTGCTCCCCGCCGCCCACCCACAGTCCCGCCCACCCTGCGGCAATCCCCACCCCACCCCACCCCACATACCCACATACGCACACACTGCCACCACCACCTCACCGTTGCCCCGTGCCCCCCCCCCCCCCCCCCCCCCCCCCGACCCAGACATGGGCCCCAGCCCGTACCCGCCTGGTGATCAGTTCGGCGGGGGTCAGATGATGACCCAGCGTCCCGAGGCCATGATGGGTCCCCAGGGGGCGCTGATGTCCCAGCAGGGTATGCGGGGCGGCGAGGGGGCCATGGGGTCCCAGCAGGCCGCCATGATGTGCATGCGGGCAGACCCCATGCAGATGCAGGCCATGCGGGGCGACATGCGGGCCGACCCCATGCAGATGCAGGCCATGCGGGGCGATATGCAGATGCAGGGCATGCGGGGCGACATGCGCACCGAGATGGGGCCCCAGGGCATGCGGGCCGAGGCCATCATGACCCAGCAGGGCATGGTGGGCATGCGGGGGGCCGAGGGCCCCATGGGCCCCATGTCCGGCTGGGGTCCCGACCCGGCCATGGGCATGCGGATGATGGGCTCCATGCAGCCCGGGGGCATGATGGCCGGGGGCTACCCGGGGGGCCCCATGGGCTCGATGATGGGCGGCGACCAGGCCGCCATGGCGGCCATGATGATGGGCGGCGGCCCCGGGGGCATGGAGGGCGCCCTGAGCTCGTCCCACTTCACGGCCTCCCGGATGGCCGCCACCACGGGCGGCATGGCGAGCAGCCCCATGGGCACCGTCATGGGTCCCCGGGGCATCCCCATGTCCTTGCACCACTCGATCAGCTCCCCCATGAGCTTCGAGAGCAGGCAGCCCGGTCCGTCCGGCGGCCCACTTCGCCCCGCCCCACCCCGCCCCACCCACCCCACGCATCCTCCTTCCTTCCATCATCCATCCTCCATCCATCCATCCATCCATTCTCCATCCATCCATCCTCCCGCAACCCTCCTCCCCCCGACCCCCTCACGTCCCCGCAGTGCTCTCGGACCACCAGCAGCAGACCCTGGCCCGGGTGCACAAGCTGCTGGACCCCTTCGACGACGCCTGCAAGTTCTGGTCGTTGTTGGTCATCCAGGTCCGCCTTCCCGCCATCCACCGACTCCTGCCACCTCCCCTCCTCCCCTCCTCCTCCCTCCTCCTCCCTCCGCCTCCGCCTCCCTCCTCCTCTTCCTCCTCCTCCTCCTCCTCCTCCTCCTCCCTCCTCCTCCTCCTCCTCCTCCTCCGCCTCCTCCTCCTCCTCCTCCTCCCCCCTCCCCCAACCGATCGTCCAGCCGCCTCACCTCCACGAGCACGCTCTCCTTTGGGCCGTCTCCTCCCCGCCCTCCCCTCCCCTCCCCTTCCCTCTGCTCCCCCGCAGGAGACCATTCAGTGGACGCAGTTCATCACGCTCCTCTCGCAGAGCGTCTCCCACCTGCGCAAGCACCCCACCTCGGAGCGCTACCTGCGGGTCTTCCTCGGTCCGCCCCCTGGCCGCCCCCTCCTTCTGCCCTCGGGGACGACCTCTGCCGGCCGGATCGCACACTCATCGTGGCCGGGTGGGGGCGGGCGGGCGGGCGGGCGGACGGACGGACGGACGGCTGAGCAGAGAAGGATGGGCTGGTGAGCCTGGAGCGATTCGCGGACTTCTGCCGGTACTTCGGGACGCCCCTCTCGACGGCCATCCACCGGGCCCGGCGGGTGCTCAAGGAGCGCTGGTTCCACGGGATGGTCTCCCGGGCCCGGGTCCCCGAGCTGCTCGCCGGCAAGCCCGCCGGGACCTTCATGGTGCGCTTCAGCCAGTCCAAGCCGGTCCGCCCCCCCTGCCCCTGCCCCTGCCCCTGCCCCTGCCCCTGCCCCTGCCCCTGCCCCTGCCCCTGCCCTCGCCCTCGCCCTCGCCCTCGCCCTCGCCCTCCGAGCCCTCCGAGCCCTCCGAGCCCTCCGAGCCCTCCGAGCCCTCCGAGCCCGCCGGAGCTGCCCCTGCCCCGACGACTGAGCTGCCCTTTGTTGGTTTCTGGGCGGGGGCAGGGGACATACGCGGCCGACATCGTGGGCCCCGACATGAAGCCGCAACACGTCTGCGCGTTCCCCCAGATGCCTGCGGAGGGGGGCGGGCCGAGACGATCATTGGAGGAACGGGACAGCCGCAATGGGGACGGGACAGCCGCGACGGGGCACGGGGGCACGGGGGCACGGGGGCACGGGGGCACGGGGCACAGCCGGCTCATCCATCTCTTGGCGTGGTTCGGCTCTGGTGGCCGTGGGTTGCGGGGCCGCAGTTCCACGACATCACCTGGGACCAGGACGGGGTGGTGCACCACCTGAAGGAGGGCTACAAGCGCTACAAGAACATGTGCGACCTGGTCCTGTCGACCCCCTCCATGTCGGCGCCCCTCGACCACCCGCCCGCCAGCCGGTTCGCCGAGTTCCACAACCAGCCCCTCAGCCCCTGCTCCACGGACGACGAGTTCGACGACGCGATGGTCCGCCCCGCCGGCTGTGCCCCGTAGCCCCTTCTCCCATGCCCTCCTCCTCCTCCTCCTCACCATCACCATCACCATCACCATCACCATCACCATCACCACACACGCCCCCCCCCCCCCCCCCCCCCACCACCACCACCACACGGGCGGGCTCTGGGGCCAGGGCTACATCGAGTCCAACGGGATGGGCAGCCAGTGCGGCGGGGGCAGCCGGCGCCACGGCCGGGTGGGGGGGCTGACGCCCTCGGCCTCGGCGCCCATGTCCACCCCGGTCCACAAGGCCTCGCCGGGCGCCCCGACCAGCCCCACCCCCGGCACCGTCATTAACAACAACGGCTCGCCCGCCCTGCCCGATCCACGCCCCTGGCCCCCTCCTCGGGGCCGGGCGCCCCCGGCGGGCAGGCCGCCTCCGCCTCCGACCCGCGGCTCTTCTCGGCCTTCGAGTCCGACGGGGGCGCGGCGGCCCTCTGCTCGACGGGCAGCACGGGCAGCGGGATGGCGGCCTCGCTGAGCTTCACGGGCAGCACGGCCTCGGCCGCCCCCACCACCGTGGTGGGCCCTGGCGTGGGCGTGGGCATGGGCGGGCTGGCCCCTGGGGGCGCCATGATGGTGGGGCCCGGCGGCATGAGCGTGGCGACCGGCCAGGGGCCCTCGGGGGGCCACCCACAGGGGGCCCTCCTCTGGGTCGCCGAGAGGCCCTGTGCCACCCCCGCCACGGCCGCGGCCCCGTCCCCGTTCGGCTCCCCGGCCCCGTTCGGCCAGGTACAGGCCCCCGCGGGCGCGGGCGGCCCTCCCCCTCCTCCTGCATCCGCCTCCCCGGGAGGCGCGGCCCCCGCCGTGCCCGGGGCCCTCCCCCCCGGCTTCGGCAAGGCCGTCCCCCTGACGGGGTCCGGGTCCTTTCCCCGGGTGTCCCTGACCCCCGTCCCAGCCGCCTCTCCCCAGCCGGCTCCCGTCTCCTCCTCCTCCTCTTCCCCGCCCGCCGCCGCTGCCGCAGAGTCCGCCGCCGCCGCCGCCTCGAGTGCCCAGCAGCAGCAGCAGCAGCAGCAGCAGCAGCAGCAGCAGCAGCAGCAGCAGCAGCAGCAGCAGCAGCAGCAGCAGCAGCAGCAACAACAACAACAACAACAGCAGCAGCAGCAGCAACAGCAGCAGCAGGCCATGAGCACGGCGGGCTCGGCGTACTCGGGGGCCGCCTCGACGACGGGCTCCTCCGCCCCCACCGAGTCGGGCAGCAATACCCAGCCGCCCGCGTCCCCCTCGGTCCCCGCCCGGCCCGCCCCCACCCGCGCCGCCGACGAGCTCGCCGGGCGCCTCGGCGCCATGAACCTCGCCCCCGCGGCGTCCCTGCAGCAGCAGCAGCAGCAGCAGCAGCAACCTCAACCGGGGCAGTATTACGAGGCGGATCCCATCCGGGCCCAGTACCTGCAGCAGCCCTACCTCCAGCAGCAACAGCAGCAGCAACAACAACAACACCAGGCCTACCTCCAGCAGCAGCAGCAGCCCCTCCGGCCGCCGAGCCCTGCCGATTGCGGGGGGATGGTGGTGCTGGGCGGGCAGCCGGTGGGCATCGGGGCCCCCGAGATGCGCTCCCCCGAGCCGCCCCCCGCCACCTACGGGGCTCCCCTCTACCGCGACCCGCCCTACACGGCCGAGGACTTCGGCTACCGCCCCCGCGGCCAGCAGCAGCAGCAGCAACAACAACAACCACAGCAACAACCAAAGCAGCAGCAGTTCCGCGGGCAGTACCCATACTAAATCCCCCCCCCCCCCCCCCCCCCCCCCGTCGCACGGCCGGATGGAGAAGAAGGAAATCGCTGGTCTTGCACGCCACCGACCGAGCCACCGACGGAGAGGGAGGGGCCGGCTGGGCACACGTGGGCTTGTTGGCGGAGGTCTCGGGCCGGACCCGACCGGGCCGGGGAACTCTAGTAGGGCTTGTTGGCGGAGGTCTTGAGCTGGACCCGGAGCCGCTTGGAGCCGATCTGGAAGCCGTTCATGTTGCTGATGGCCTGCTGGGCCGCGGCCGGGTTGTCGAACGACACGAACCCTGCCGCCCCACAGAGGCGCCCCCACAGACACCCACGCAGGCCCAGCGGATGAGCACCACCAGCCCCGAAGCCCCCCCCCCCCCCCCCCCCCCCCCGTGGCACCCAGTGCGGGTCGGGTGTGGTACGGACCGAAGCCCTTGCTCTTGCCCGTGTCGCGCTCGGTGCACACCTTGACCGAGACCAGGTTGCCGAAGGGCATGAAGATCGATGCTGGGAAAGGAGCGAGGGTGGAGGGGCGCGCCGGGAACCGTGAGTGCCGTGGGGTGGTGTTGGGTGGGTGCGGTGGCGGTGGGTGCGGTGGCGGTGGGGCGGTGGCGGGGGTTGGGGGTTGATACGCACAGGGACCGCGGACCCATGTCGGCCTCGGTGAACTCGTTGGGGATGTGGTAGATGAAGAGGTTGGCCCCTGGGGCCCTCCGTGTTGCCGCCGAGGCACCCCATGGGGCCCATGCCGCCCCGGCCGCGAGCTGCTGCATGAGGTTGGGCTGCTGCTGCTGCTGCATAGGCCCCACGCCGGTCCCCATGGGGCCCATCTGCTGCGGGAGGGAGCCCATCGGGTTGCCCATCGGGTTGCCCATGGGCTGCGAAGGCTGCACGGCACCCGGCGCGGCGGGGGGCAGCTGGTTGGCGAAGCCCCCGGCGCCGCCCATCGGGGGCTGGGGGGGGGGGGGGGGGGGAGGGGGGGGCGTGAGCCGGGAAAGGGCAGGCGGGAAGGGCAGACCAGCATGCCGGCCTGGGGCGGGGGCATCGCGGCACCCGCGGCGCCGAGGCCGCCCATGCCACTCATGCCACCCATGCCACTCATGCCACCCATGCCCATGCCGAGGCCGCCCATGCCCATGCCGCCCATGCCCATGCCGCCCATGCCCATGCCCATGCCGAGACCGCCCATGCCCAGGCCACCGGCGGCGAGCTGCTGCTGCTGGATGGCCTGGAGCTGCTGCAGGCGGAGCTGGGCCATCACGTTGGTGCCCATGCCCATGCCCATGCCCGCGCCCATCCCCATCCCCAGGGCACCCATGCCCATGCCCATGCCGGGGCCCATCCGGTCGCGCTTCTGCCGGTCCGTATCGGCGAACTTGACCACCAAGGGGCCGGGGGCGTTCTGGCAAGGCATCAGGCGGCTGAGCAGGGCGGCAGACGAGACGGACCTCAAGACGCATCTGACCGTTGATGGTCGAGATGGCAGAGAGAGCCTCCTCCCGAGTGGTAAACTTTACAAAACCGCACCCCTTGTTCTCACCGGTGGGTGTCTTCAGTAGAACGACCTGAACCGCGGAATGGCTTGCAGATGTGCATTGTTTGGGAAAAAGACCTCGATGATTTGGCCAAATGGCTGAAAAATCGTTCGAATATCAGCCTCGGTCGCAGTCTTGGAGATTTGACCAACGTAAAGTTTGGCCTCTGCAAGGCGATCCGATTCACCTTCAGCATACCTAGGATCGGAAGAGAACCAGCAGCCATGCCCATAAGAAGTAGGCCAGAGAAAGGGGAAAGAAACGGCACCAAAGAGCAGGGCCAGACAGCAGGAGAGGAATGTTCATACGTACTTTACAACCAGAGGGCTGGTCATCTAGGGAAGATCAAACAAAAAAGGACAAGACATGGGTCAGAAAAGATCATCATGAGAAGTGCTGCAGCGAAGAGACGCAGCGGAGGGGAAGCAGGCGGGCAATGACAGGACGATGGGAACAAGACGGACAGGGGGGATGGTCGTTTTCTCATGCAGAGACAAAATGGCAGCATCAGCTTCTTGCTTTGTCCCCATAATCACAAAAGCACACCCTGCAGAGGATCAGGACGTTTCAAGACATTAAGGCAGCACAGACTGCCGCGCGAAGGGTTGGTCTGGGGCTGCTTTTCTTTAATTAAGACACCTATAACATTCCAATTGGAAAAAGGAAGGAGAAGGATGAAATAGAGACTTTCGACGATGGTCCCGAAAGGCTCGAAAATGGGGCGGAGTTGATTCTCGTCGATGGTGCGAGGAAGGTTGGAAACGAACAACTTCACCGACGAAGGGGGGCGATTGAACTGCATGTGAGAAAGAGCTGCTGCCGAAGGTCCTGGACCACTCCAACCAAAAGGGATGCAACACATTTCCGGAATTTCGACATAGGGAATAGGGTGGATTGACTCAGGTGGATTGAAAAATAAGATGGATTGACAAATAGGATGGATTGACAAATCATCACACGAGAGAACAAAATGGGGTGCAAGAATGACATCATTGAGTTAATTGTAGGCGTTAAGGGCTTCGGGAAGCCATGAAGAAATATCTGCCACTTGGCGCAGGCACTCTTCTTTGTCGTTACCGGAGAGTGGAGCGGCCTCGAGCCGTCTGGCCACTTGACCCAGAGCATCGCGCACAGCCTGGGCTGTGAAGGGAGTGCCAGGGGAGAGCGCCAGCCGGATGGCGTCCATAACAGCCGGCTGCAGAGAGTCTGAAAACATGGCCAGGCCCGTCGATGCGCCAGAAGCTATCGATGCGAAGGAGGAATGAAGTGGGAGCAAAGCCAGCACCCGCAGACCACCCGATTGGGGGCACTCGCTGATGCGGCCGCCGATGCAGTCGAAATGGAACTCCACCGAGCCCCAAGGGAACCGGTTCGAGACGGCGTGCTTGTGGGCCGGGGATTTTCCATAGATCCAGTCCCAGCTGCCCAGCTGACGAGCCGACCGGGCAATGGCGGGGAGTGCAGCAAGGTCCTTCAGTCCCAAATCGCGGCAGGGGGTCCGCCGATGCTGCCCGTACTCTTCATCGAAGGCCTTGTGGAGGGCCGCACAGACGCGCTCGTGGTCGGGGGCAGCGACACCCCGGGGAACCAGGCTGGAGATGTTGGCCACCCGAGAGGCCACACTGGCGACCCCCTTGCTCAGCAACTTGGCCTTGTCGGGGCAGAGCAGCGTCGACAGGCGGCCCAGATTCACATTCAAGAGGAGTGTGCCGTGTTGAATGATGGCCTGCGGAGACCGTTGGAAGGCGACCCCGCTGATCTTCTTGCCGTCAATCAGAATGTCGTTCCGGCCCGAGGCCACAGCCTCCAGCCCGAAGGAGCGAAGCATCCGAATCACGATTCGGTTGTTCTTGTGCTTATCGTATTCCTTGGCCGGCGAAACGAACGTGTAGTTGGTGTTCCCAAGGTCCTGAAAGACGGCCCCGCCGCCCGAGTACCGACGGGACAGGAGCACCTTCTCTTGCTCCATCTTGGGAATCTGGAGAGGTAAACACAGAATAAACACAAACTAGGGGGCTTCGCGGGACGGACATTAATCTCTTTCCAGGCATTTTGGTGCTTCCCGATCACAATTGTTGGACAATTCCTCCAGAGAAAGAGCGATGTCTCCTTGGGTTTCTCGCGAAATAGCCATTCTTCAACAGCCAAATTCACGTACGGGTTATTGACCAACGACTTGTAGACGGCAAGTTTGAGGGCCATCGGTTCGAGCGCCGAACAGCTTTTTTCACCGCACGCGAGGGAGACTCGCCCCGCATTGATGTCCCAGCCAATTTGTGTCCCAATCTTCATCAGCTCGCATATCCCAGGGTTCGAGCAAGAATCTAGGCCTGGCTTTGATCAAGTCGTGTGTTGAAAGACTGATTAATCATTTTTTCACAGGCGGGTCATCGAGCGAGTTTTCAGCTCGTTTCCCCATTTTTCACCCAAAATTCTCACATCCCTCGATACCATTAACCAAGCCGAGGTAGTCTTTGCGGATCCATCTTCAGTTCTCCCCGCCGTCGCCCAAGCCTCCGGGGTGAAATGGCTCCAAAGTACCTGGGCAGGCCTTGATGCATTTTACAAGAACTTTCCGACGGCCCCCCATTTTACACTGACTCGTATGGGCGGAGTTTTTGGGCCTGGTATGAGCGAGTATGTGTTGGGTCACATTTTGGGTCGTGAACGACATCACTCCCTCTATCGGGACACCCAGGGCGCCATCCACAGCCACCTGATGCATCCCGCCGCGGCCACTCCCGCCAACGCGTCGCTGTGGGATGTGGCACGTCCCTGGTACCGGACCATGGGCCAACTCACGGTGGGGATCATGGGCGCGACAGGCTCCATCGGGCAGTCGATCGCCCGCCGGTGCTACACCCTGGGCATGACCGTGTGGGGCCTCAGCCTGCACGCCCAGTGCCCCCGGGATGAGTGGCAAAACCCTGCCGACGCCCGCTTGGCCCCATTTTCGCAGTGTCTCGCTCGCCGATTCGTTCTGGACGATGCCGCCGACCGTACGCTCCTCCTGCACGAGTTCCTGGCCGGGTGCGACTACGTGGTCAACGTGCTCCCCAACACGTCTCTCACGAGGGGCCTTCTGGGCGACGGGCGCCCGGGGGTGGTTCCACTGTCGCACTGCAAGCCTGGAGCGGTGCTGATCAACATCGGCCGGGGCGGAATCGTCACCGAGGAAGCCCTCTGCGCCGCCCTCAAGGTCGGTCCACAGGCTGGAAGTGCGCCCCTTCGAGGAGTGTGGGCTCGGCTACCGAGATCCGCCATTTTTACACTGCCCCACTCGCCCCACTCGCCCCACTCGCCCCACTCGCCCCACTCGCCCCCTCGCCCGCCCCTCGCCCGCCCCTCGCCGCCCAGGAGGGTCACCTGGCCCACGCGGTTCTGGATGTCTATGGGACGGAGCCCTTGCCTGCGGACAGTCCCTTGCTGCGGCTTACGACCGAGGAGATTACTTTGACGCCCCACGTGGCGGGCATCACCCGGGTTGAGGACGGCTGCTGCGAGATCTTCGCGGCCAACCTGCAACGCTACCTGCAGGCCCGCGGCTCGGACGTCCGGCCCGGCTTCCTGTACGAGGTGCAGTGGGGCCGCGGCTACTAGAGCGCCCCCACGGGACGTAACTCAGCAGAGACCGTGCGACCGTTTCTCCGCAACAGCAAAGCAGAAGAGAAGGAAAAGCGGCCCCACCTCAAACAAGAGGAGAAGAGAAGTGTTATTGAATCCCAACAAACTGTCACGTAATCTGTGGTGGGTTTGTATACGCATCGCAGGAGAGGGGATCTTCCTTGACGTTGCCCAATTCTGAGAGTCGAAGACCATTTGCAATTCCGAGGGGGAAAAAAACAGACCACCCAAGGAAACGCATGCATTATCTTCGCTCGACTGAAGGCACTGGGGGCAGGTCAAGTAAGCTGCCGTGCCAAAAAGATGTTCCCCGCCGATGAGTTTCTTGATCACCGGCGGATGGTACTGGGCACGGGCTTGGCATCTTTTGCAAAGGAACGTTCTCTCAGCTGGGACACGGGAATTAACGGCCGTGCGAAAACTTGTTTGCATCGAGCCAACGTTTGAATCCTGGAGGGAAGAGAGTGGAAAGAACCAAGCTCTCCGCAGTCATCGCCGGAAGGCACATGCGGGGGCGAGACAAATACTTTATGCGCGAAAGTCCCCGCTTCCCATCACGACAAGCTCGCCCTGTGAACCTCCGACGAGAGCCCAGTCGCTGACAGGATGCATCCCCACAGCCGTGGGCCAGCCCTGCATACGGCTCTGGTAAAAAGGGTTCCATCCTAAGCTGGGGCCGCCTTCGTCGTCCTCGGCTCCGCTGGGGGTCGGATCGATGTCCATCGCGGGCATCTCCTGGGCGACCCCGCCCAGGGGGGTCAACTCCACCGTGGGAGCAGTGGCTTCCAATGGATGCTCGAGAGGGAGCCACCCGCCGGCCTGCCCCCGGTGGGCGGAGGGGGAACCATGGTGATACCAGTGCAAGGAGATCCACTGGGCAAGGAGCCGATCCTCCCGGGCTTCCGCAGCGCATGCCACGGCGCGTGAGGCGGCAGCCGCGGCCTGAGCAGCCAGTTCCTCCGCAGAGGGCGGGTCCGGGGGGCGAGTGGCTTTGCGGGGACTGAAATAGGCCGTGATGAGGCCCCGGTCACGGCCCCGGGCCTTGGGTTGCGATCCCGGGGTGCCCGTGGTGGGTGCTCTGTCGTCCTCGTCGCCGCTTTGCTGCTGGTCCGCGCCGAGTGCCTCCCCACCCTCCCCGCTATCGGCGGGCGGGTCGGGGGGAGCCGCCTCGGACCCAGGGTCCGGCAGGGTCAGCGAGCGGTCTAAAAAGGCAACCGATTCCAGCGCGAGGCCATCGTCACCGCTCCCGTTCGACGCAGCGGGCCGAACGACGGGCGACAATGGAGGAGCAAGGTTGACGCCCCACCGCGAGGAGACCGAGGACAGGGGGGCGGGGAGGGGCGACAGATCTGGAGTGGAGGAGCAGAGGCGATGATGAGAAACCACAGGGGGGATGGGGATGGGACTGGTGTTCAGACCAGCGAATGCCAGCCCCATCTCGAGGGGCACTGCGTAGCTGCCCGTGACGGCCGAGAAACAGCCCAACCCCAGGCGCGGGTAAGGGTGCCCGGGTGGGTGTACTGCCCCGGCCAAAAGCCCACCCAATCCACATGAAGTTGCCGAAGACGATGTAATCCGTCACCCACCCCACCGAACGCCCGCCTCACCCAGGCGGCGCCCCTTCCTCCACGCTGGGGATGCTGGTGACCGGACCGTGAAGGGGAGGCGCCCAGAGGCTTTTGACGGGATTCGGCGCGGCCCCACCCCGTAAGGCCCACTCGAGGGCCCCGGGCAGGTCGACGAGGGCGCAGGTACCGTCGCGGAACTGCACGCAGCAATGGGCGCCCCAACGAGGGTGCGGCTGCAGCCCGGCAACAGCGGGCCCGAGGGTGCGCGGGGCGGAGCTGCCCGGGGCGAAGAGGAACGACGAGGCGGCCGTCGAAGGGGCGACCATGCCGCCCTCGGGAGCCGACGGGCCGGGGCGGGACGAGAGGACCAGGGGGCTCTCGCGGGGCAGCGCCCCGTCCGGATGGGCCGCGGGAGCCGAGCGGGGGAAGCGGACCTCGCCCGCCTCGCCGGTCCCGCCGGGGCCCGGGGTGGAGGCGGGGTCCTCACCCCCGAGCTGAGAGGCGCACCGGTTGAGGGAGGCCGCCAGGGTCGCCGAGAGACACATGGACTCCTGTCCTCGCGGGCACACCAACGAGGGAGCAGAATGTTTGTTGGAGTAGGGTCGATCGAAATGGTGCCGGCCGGACCTTGCGACGGAAAGGCTCTAAGAAGTCCCCCGTTGCGACGACACCCAAAGGGGAGCCCAACCGCCGGAAATCATAGCAGCACAGGGCCCCGAGCGAGGTGCCACCCACAAAGGTATTTTCGTCCAAATCCTGGGGATGATGGGTGGGGGCGAGCGCGAGTGAGTTTGTGGGCCCCGTAAGCAAAGGGCGCCGATCAAGTGGGTGGGGGTGACAGACCAGCATGCACACGGGAGTCCCGTAGGAGTGGCCCAAGTCGATGCTACTCACGAGGCCGCGCCGGTCCCGCAGATCCCACAGCCGCACAAACCCGTCTCGGTCGCAGCTGCCCACGCGGTGGGCTGTGGGGAAGGGCAAAGCCGAAAGAGAGCGAACGTCGTGGTGCGGTTGCGAATGGAAGGACGGACTCGCGAAAAAGCGCACATCGGTGGCCCCCACTCCGGTGGCGCTCTTCAGAGTGCACTGGGGGGCCGCGTCGAAGCCCGCCGTTGTGGCCAGATCAAACCTGCACCCGAACGGAATCAGTCCAGTCCGAAAGGGGACACCCGGACAGCTCAACGATCCCAGCGCCGCGGAGGCCGATGGCGACCTGGTTCTCGTCGAACCGGTTCCACCGGAGGGAGAGCAGCGGGCGGGTCCTTGGGGGAGAAACATGAGTGCGTGAGCAGAACTCACACCCCAGTGCAGACCGTTGCAGCGTAACGAGGGGCGCCAGGGAGGGCGTACTGTCACACACCACAAAAGGCATCGAAATTGGGGGAGCCTGACGCCTGAAGTCAGAGAGGGGACGAAGGCTCGGCATTTCGACCTGCCAAACGCGGTGCCAGATTGAGTCATAATCAAAGACCGCACATTGAGATCCGGCAACGACAGCGACAAGGGCGCCGGAGCTGTCAAAACTGACGACATCTACAGGACTGCCAAGGAAATGTCTGGTCGAGGAGTCATCAAATGGACCATTTCTTTGCGGGACGAGGGACGCCCGCGAAAGGGTGAACGTGATCATCAGAAATGCTAGAAATACGAATGGCAAGCTTGGATGAAAATGGGCGAACTCGGCCCACGCCCAATCAAACCTCTCGAAATCCCCTATAAACTTTATTGTTTATCCATCGGCCAAATCGACTTGGAATCTGGCCGGTGGCCTCAACAAAAAAGCGGCCTCGTTCAAAGTTGAACACTGTGCTAGCCATCTTCTCCAGGGCTCCCTTGACACCTCACAGGTTCAATTTCGGGAGCAGTTTCTGTTCAAACCATGCAAGCACACGATTCTTCTGCTGTTGCGGGCCTGGAGAGGTTCGTATTTTTTTTTTATTTCGCCTTCCCTTCAAATCCTCATTGGTCACCCCTTCTTCATCCAGGTATGTCCGGCTTGAGAAGGTTGGCGAGGGCACCTACGGCGTGGTTTACAAGGCTCGCGATCAGAAGACGCACAATATTGTGGCTTTGAAGAAGATTCGACTCGAAACCGAGGACGAGGGTGTACCTTCGACCGCTGTGCGTGAAATTTCGCTCCTCCGTGAGCTGCGCCATCATAACGTTGTGCGACTGGTGGATGTCATTCACGCTGGGACGAAGCTTTTCCTCGTTTTCGAGTTCCTCGACCAGGATCTGAAGCGCCACATGGATCTTCTTGGCAGCGCACCCATGGAACCGATGCTCATCAAGGTCGGATTCCTTTCTCTCGATATTATTGAAGTGACATTCCGGGTGTTTGTTAGTCGTACCTTTTCCAGCTGGTCAAGGGCCTCGCCTACTGCCATTCTCATCGGGTTCTCCACCGGGATCTGAAGCCTCAAAATTTGCTCATTGATCGCTTTGGCAACCTCAAGCTTGCCGATTTCGGGTTCGTTTGGCGTTTTTCGGAAGTTCAAAGAACCGACACACTCTCCACACTTGATACTTTCCAGACTTGCTCGCGCCTTTGGGATCCCAGTCAGGACTTACACGCACGAGGTTGTTACTCTCTGGTCTGTGTCTACTTGTCGCTTGTTTCGGCTCAAAACTGTCGTTTCAGGTATCGCGCGCCCGAGATCCTGTTGGGCTCCAAGCAGTACAGCACCCCTGTTGACATTTGGAGTGTCGGCTGCATTTTCGCCGAGATGGTGCGCAAACGTCCTCTTTTCCCTGGTGATGCCGAAATCGATGAGCTCTTCCTCATCTTCCGGTCAGACCGTTTTTTTTTTTTTGCTTTTTTCCAGGCGCTTCACATTTTGACGGATACAGTGAACTCGGTACTCCCACGGAAGAGGTCTGGCCTGGTGTGACCAAGCTGCCCGACTATAAGTCCACTTTCCCCAACTTCCGGGCGAAACCCTGGTCGCAAATCATGCCCCAACTCGACCCCGTCGGCTTGGATCTGTTTGCTGTCTGTGAGGCCGCGCCTTCTTTCGGTCTTGCTTACCGTGATTCTCCGTTAGCGCATGATGCAATACGAGCCTGCCAAGCGTATTTCTGCGAAGGCTGCCCTTCAACACCCTTACTTTGCTGATCTCCCACACAATTAACGAGGTTCTCGGCGCTTTCTCTTGACTGCCTGACCAGCATGGACCATTGAATGTTGCCTCCCTCTGCCAGAGGTGGTGTAGCACTGCCTTCCTTCCGGTTTTCTTTGTGTGGAGGTTTTGGCTTCGGAGGGGTGCATTAAGTTGCTTTCCTCTCGCTCCATTTTCTCATTGTCCATGCTGCCATATTTTTTTATTTTATTTTTTTTCCTTGGCCTTTTGTATATCAACTTTCCGGTCGTGTTATAGGTTCCCATTTTGGGAAACATCGGGGTCGTTAGCCGTCTGGTTTTCAACTCCCATCATTGAATTGCACGAGCTTTTGGGCCGTCAGGTTTTGTCGAATATCCCTCGGGAGCTTCTGGTTTCCGGCATCTCACCTCTTTCGCAATGCGTCACCTGCTCATCGTTTTTTTCCTCTGTTCTTTTTCCGCTTCGCACCCAATCGTTCTATTGCACGGCGTTGGTACCACCCATCACGCAAACAAGGTTTTGGAGCAACTTCTCCAACGACAGATCAGTCACGCGCAGGTGGTGAACATGGAAATCGGTTCTCATGACGCAGCCCAGTCTTCTTTTTTAATGTCAATGAATGCCCAAGTGGAGTTTCTCTGTCAAAATCTCAGCCGGAACCCATTGCTTCAAGGTGGTTTCGACCTGATTGGCGTTTCACAGGGCGCCCTATTGGGGCGGGGTTTCATCGAACGATGCAACTCCCCGCCAGTACGGACATTTGTCAGCTGGGTTGGTCCCCAAGCAGGTCTTGATCCCCCCACATTCGCGTTCGACGCCTTTTCAAGGCATCTACGGGCTGCCAATTTTGGAGAAAGGTTGTGAGAAATACCTTGACCCTCCGTACTGTCGAATCTTCGACCGGATGTTCGAAAATTTGGTGTACACGACCTGGATGCAAGATCGCTTCTCCTTCGCCGGCTATTGGCGGAATCCTCTCAAATTTGACAGCTTCTTAAGAGCACATTCATTTCTGGCAGATATCGACAACATCCCGCCCGATTATGTTCGTCAATGGCTGACAAATGGCTCGTCGTCAGCTGAGGCGCTCACCGGGCCGTGCCTCCATCCGCAGTACAAAACCCACTTTTCGTCGCTCGATCGGCTCATTTTAGTTCAGAGCCTGAACGACGAAATGTTGGTACCCCCGGAATGTCCGCCAGTTCCCACCAGTATGAAGTTTTCCATCACCTTTCCCGTAGCGGCGCATTGGGGGTTCTTCAAGACCGGCAGTACTTCTCAGCTCCAGTCTCTCGAAGAAAGTGATATGTTCAAGGGCAATTGGATCGGACTGCGCACTCTAGTGGAAAGTGGCCGAGTCATATTTCTCAACACCACTGCCTCTCATCAAGACACCTTCTCGGACGAATTCGAGCGCGATTTCAGGGACGGAGTCATTCCATTCCTCCTCGAAAAGAAATGAACTAAAACCATCCCCCCCCCCCCCCCCCCCAAACACGAAATTCCGGTAGTTTAGTTGATCAATCCCAAAGGGCTCTGTAAACCAATCCATCAGCGCCTGCGCCATCGATCTTCTCGCGAAGCTGAGTCTGTTTTTACTTTTCTCTTCTCATTTCCTCTTACTTATTTCTTTGTCCTCATTCTCGACCTTCGGTTCATTCGCTCGTCCTCGTGCGAATTATTCCAGTGGCAGTGCCAGAGTTATATGTTTATTTTGAGATTCGTGGCAGTGCTGCTCCTGTTTGTGAACATTCTCTTCGCATCTCTTTGGGCGAGAGTATGCCCGCTGGGATTTTTGACGTACGTGGAATGCCTCCCGAGAGAATAACCGACCAAATCGCTCAAAAGTTGGCCCAAATCCATGCTACTCAGCATGCTCAACTCCCACGCCTGTTCGCCTACCTCGTCGAGGATCATCGTCAAGTTGTGGTGTGCGCGTTTCCTGCCGAGGCCAACGTGTGGGCCCTGCGGGAACAAACAGAATCTTTGATCGCTCGATACAATGAGACTCTTTTCGAGGGTGGCGCAGCTCAAGATCGGCTGGTGGAGATTGCCTGGATGGAGGTTGTCCCCAGCGAACTTTTTCGGCCGGCCACCACAGCGGGGGCTTCTGGCGACGAGGCGAATACGCCCAAGGATGTGAGCGCAGTTTCCCTCCCTGTTGACTGTCGGCGTCCGTGGCCTGTACAGAATTGGCACCGGTGCCGCTCCCTCCGCCTCTCCCTCGACCCGGATGTGGCCCAACCCTTGGGCCCTCACCGCTGCTGTGCCAGTTTTGTGGCCGCCGTCAGCGTTCTATTGTATCACTACAAATCGGTGGACGAGAGCGACGAGATGGGCTTCACTGTGGCCTTTTCGAGTCGCGAGGGCTCGTCCTCCTCTGTCTTTACCCCAAAGGGCACATTGCGGTACTATGAACGGGTGCCTTTGCATCTGGGGATCTCCAAGACAACCAAGTATGCCGATCACTTGGAGACCGTCCGGATCGCGTTGAAGAATGTCTGATTGCCCCCCCCCCCCCCCCCCCCCCACACACACACACACCGCAACACGCAACACACACGCAGCACACAACACGCAAGACATTGCCTGATCGCTCTTTTCTTCGGGCATCTTCCATCATTCCCTGCTGCTTCCCGCTCCGCAGGCGGAATCAAGTTGTGACGACACCCAGCTCGTGGTCCCTGCCGGATGGGACCGGGTGCGGGTTGCGCATGAGACCCGCACCGGCGCCCCGGAAGCCGCTCCCGAGCGATGGTGCAATTTCGAACTCCGTTTTACGCTGGAGGAAGACGACAAGCAGTCCCCCGCGGGAGCGCGTGTGCGTCTCGACTATGCCACAGATCTTTACTCTGCCGAGAGCGCCACGCGGTTGCTCAGCCATCTGATGAATCTGCTGCGGTGGGTGGGCGCGACACGGGGGGAGGATTTGGTGGGAGAGGCTCATCTGCTGACCACCGACGAGGAGCACCACCTCACGGTCGACATGAACCAATCGGCTGTCCCCAATCCCCATCAGAGCCCCTACATGGTCCTTTTTGCCCGGCAGGTGCACCAGACCCCCGAGCGGATCGCCGTCACCTGCCGGACCCGTCAGATGACCTACGCCCAGCTTGCCCAGGCAGCGCACACGGTGGCTGGTCATCTCTGGGCGGCGGGCGTTCGTCCTGGTCAAATGGTGGGCATTTTGATGGAGCGGTCGATCGGCTTCCTGGTGGCCATCCTGGCGGCCTTTGAATGCGGGGCAGCCTACACGCCCCTCGACGCCCAGCAGCCCGACAGCATGATACGCTTCATTCTGGCCAACAACGCCACGGGCACCATTGTCTCGGATCCCCCATCGGAGGAGCGCCTGCGGGCGGTCGGCGCCACTCTGGAGAATGGCCCCCCCAGCATTGTGGTGCTCGATGAAGTGGGCAGCCCAGTGGGCAGCCCAGTGGGCAGCCCAGTGGGCGCCAAGATGGGCACATTGGAACCTCTGGAAGGCTATTCCGCTGCCAGTTTGGCTTACGTCATCTACACTTCGGGCTCCACGGGACGCCCCAAAGGTTTGTCTCTGCTTTTGGCCGCCATCCTTCTCACACCCGCCGACTGGCCGGCCTTCCTCCCGCTCCTTTCCCCAGGCGCCATGGTGGAACAGCAGGGGATGGTCAACCATCTCTTTGCCAAGATCCACGACCTGGACATCACCGACCGCGATGTGGTCGCCCAGACGGCCACCCCGATTTGGGTGATTTCCGTCTGTCATCGTTCTCCTCTCCTCCTCCTCCTCCTCCCTCCCTCCTCCTCCCTCCTCCCTCCCTCCCTCCCTCCCTCCTCCTCCTCCTCCCTCCTCCCTCCTCCCTCCCTCCTCCCTCCCTCCCTCCCTCCTCCCTCCCTCCCTCCCTCCTCCCTCCCTCTCCTCTCCCTCTCCCTCTTCCTCTCCTCCTCCCTCCCTCCTCTCCTCCCTCCCCTCCCTCCTCTCCTCTCATCTCCTCTCTCCCTCCTCTCCCTCTCCTCTCCCTCCCTCTCTCTCCTCTCCCTCTCCTCCTCTCCTCTCCCTCTCCTCCTCTCTCCTCTCTCTCTCTTCCTCTCCTCCTCTCCTCATCCCTCATCTCTCCTCTCCCTCCCTCCCTCCCTCCCTCTCCTCCTCCCCTCCCCTCTCCTCTCCTCTCCCTCTCCCTCTCCCTCTCCCTCTCCTCCTCTCCCCCATCCCCTCCTCTCTCCTCTCCTCCCTCTCCCTCCTCCCTCCTCTCCTCCCTCTCCTCTTCTTCTCCCTCTCCTCTCCTCTCTCCCTCCCTCCTCTCCTCTCCTCTCCCTCTCCTCTCCTCCCTCTCCTCTCCCTCCTCCTCTCCTCTCCCTCCTCTCCCTCTCCCTCCCTCTCCCTCCTCTCCCTCTCCCTCTCCTCTCCCTCTCCTCTCCTCTCCCTCTCCCTCTCCCTCTCCTCTCCTCTCCCTGCTTTTGCGGGCTCTGATGATTCCGTTGCCTTCCCCTGCGTAGGTATGGCAATTCCTCGCCGGGCTTCTTGTTGGCGCGCGTGTGGCCATTCTGGGCACCGCGAGCGCAGGCTCGCATGTCTGGGACGCCCACACGCTGCTCGAGGCACTGCGACGGGAGCAGGTCACCGTTCTGGCCCTGGTGCCCACCCAGATCGGAGTCCTGCTCGACACGTTGGCCTCCGAGCCCGAGCCCCATGCCCCGCTGCCCCTCCGCTGGATGGTGGCCACGGGCGAGGCACTCCACGGTGGCCTCTGTGAGCGCTGGCTGGGCCGGTACCCAACGATTCCCATGCTGAACGCCTACGGGCAGACCGAATGCAGCGACGATGTGGCCCATTGCGCCATCCCCGACCTTGCTGCGGTTCGGGCGCTGGCCAGCCCCACGACCGGCATCATCCCTGTGGCAGGCCGGGCCGTGGACAACATGGCGCACTACGTCCTCGAGTTGGCCGGGACGCGGCTTGTCCCGCTGGGGGTCACTGGCGAGCTCTGCATCGGGGGCGTCGGCGTGGGCCGGGGCTACGTCGGCGAGCCCGAGAAGACGGCCGCGGTCTTCGTCCAGAATCCTTTCTGGGCGCCCGCGAGTTCATCTGCCCCCTCTTTCACTCGCATGTACCGGACGGGCGACCTGGTGCGCCGAACGGTGGCCGGGACGGTCGAGTACGTGGGACGCCTCGACGGGCAGGTCAAGGTGCGCGGCATGAGGATCGAGCTGGGTGAGATCGAGGAAGTCCTCCAGCGCCAGTCGTCCGTCAAGCAGGCCGTCGTGGTTGTTCAGGAAGATGCCGCGGGGGAGCGTCGGCTGATCGGCTACGTCCTCTGCGCCGACGGCATGGCCACACGGCCCGCGCCCAGCAGTCCCGAGGAGGCCCGCGCCCGACGCGAACGCGTGCAGCTCTTGCGGCGAGGTATGGCCGAGCTGCTGCCCCCCTACAAAATCCCCAGCGCTCTCTTGCTGGTGACTCAGCTCCCCACCGGCAACACGGGGAAAATCAACCGGCGGGCCCTTCCGGCCCCCGAACGGGATGACTACAAGCTGCTGGCCGAGGCGAGCGAGGCCGAGCCGGATCGGGAGTCCACCCTGGAACCCCCCAACGGCGACACGGAAAAGATGGTCTGGCACCCCTTCTTGCCCTGTTCTCTGCGATGTCCCTCCCCAATCCCATCCACGATCCCCTTTTCACCATCCCCTTTTGTCCGAATCCCTTCTGGGTGCAACACTCCAACAACAGCTTGCCTCGCTGTGGGCCGAACTTCTCTGCGTCGAAACGGCCATGATTCATCGGAGCGACAACTTCTTTGCCCTGGGCGGCCACTCGCTGCTGGCGACCCGCCTGAGCAACCGGCTGGGCCTCCGAGTGGGCCACGAGGTACCCGTCCAGGCCATCTTCGAACAGCCCACCCTTGCCGGCCTGGCCACTTTGATCGAGCGTCAGAAATCCCCCTCTTCGCCCGAAGCCCACTCCCACACGGGCCTCTCCGCCGGAGCGGCATCCCGGCTGGAGCACATCCCGCTCTCGTTCGCCCAGCAGCGGATGTGGTTCCTGGACAAGCTGGTGCCCAACAAGGCCCTGTACAACATCCCGGTTGGCGTGTGGCTCTCTGGCCCCATCAACGTGGAGGCCCTGGAGGCCGCCTTTGTTGCCCTGGGCGAGCGTCACCACTCGTTGCGGACTGTCTTCATCGAGGGCCCGGGCGGCGAACCCGAGCAGCTGGTGGTGCCCTCATTCCCGCGCTGGGTTGAGCTGGTCGACCTGTCCGGAAGCGGGCGTCCGCCGAAAGAACTGCAGGCGGCCGCCCAAGAAATCGCCCGCTCCGAGGCTGAGCAAAGCTTTGACCTGCAGCGGGGCCCCTTGATCCGAGTCCGGTTGGTTCGGGTGGAGGCGACCCGTCACCTCCTGCTGGTGACGCAGCATCACATCATCAGCGACGGCTGGTCGCTGGACATCATATGGAGCGAGCTCGGTCGTCTGTTCCGCGCGGCCCTGAGACAAGCTGCCGCCGCCGCCACAGCCAGGGTGAAGCCCGAATTCACCGACCTTGAGCGCGCCGCTGGCCTGCAGCCCCTCCGGATGCAGTACCCCGACTATGCGGTCTGGCAGCGGGGCTGGCTGCGGGGCCCCGTGCTGGAGGAGCAGCTGCAGTACTGGCAGCGGGCGCTGGCGGGCATCCCCGAGCTGCTCGAGCTGCCCACCGACCGGGCCCGCCCCAAGGAGCCCACCTACCGGGGCAACTGGTACGTGCACCCCATGCCGGCCGACCTGCTGGCGGGCATGCGGCGGCTGGCCGCCCGCCACGGGGCGACCCTCTTCATGGCCGTGCTGGCGGCCTGGCAGCTGCTGCTGCACCGGTACACGGGCCAGGCCGACGTGGTGGTGGGCACGCCCATCGCGGGGCGGCGCTTCGCCGAGATCGAGGGCCTGGTGGGGTTCTTCGTCAACACGCTGGCCATCCGGACCCAGTTCGGCGACAAGCCCTCCGTCAGCGAGCTGCTGACCCGCGTCCGGGAGACGATGACGCAGGCCCAGGCCCACCAGGACGTGCCCTTGGAAGCCATCGTGGACCACCTCAAGGTCGAGCGCCAGCTCGGGATCAGCCCGCTCTTCCAGGTGATGTTCGTCCACGAAGACAACACCGCCGCCCTCGGTGCCGGTGCCGGTGCCGGTGCCGGTGCCGGTGCTGCCGAGGGGGGCCTCCCGCTTGCGCCCGGGGCCGCCTTCGACGAGCTGCACACGAGCCTGTCCAAGTTCGACCTGACCCTGATTTCCACCCTAGCCGCCAACGGGGAGTGGACGGTGGGCCTCGAGTACAGCACGGACCTGTTCGACGAGAGCACCATGGCCCGCATGGCACAGCACCTCGAGGTCCTCGTCGGCCAGCTGGCCGCCCTGGGTGAACGCGGCCCCGAGGCTCTTCGGGCCGCCCGGGTCACCGAGGTCCCCGTCATGACGGCCGCCGAGCGCGAGCAGGTGGTGGTCAGCTGGAACCGCACCGCCACCGCCTACGAGCGGGACGCGTGCCTCCACCAGCTGGTGGATGCGGCGGCCGGCCGCGACCCGCACCACCTGGCGCTGGTCTTCGGCGAGGTGCGGCTCACCTACGGGGAGCTGGTCTCGGCGGCCGACCGGGTGGCCGGCCAACTGCGGGCCGAGGCGGACGTGGGGGCGGACCGCTTGGTGGGCGTCTGCATGGAGCGCTCCGCCGGGTTGGTGGTCGCCCTCCTGGGGATCCTGAAAGCCGGCGGGGCCTACGTCCCGCTGGATCCCGAGGCCCCCGCCAACCGCCTCTCGTACATGCTGGCCGACGCCGGCCTGGAGGCGGTCGTTGCGGATGCTCCATCGGGGCGCCGCCTGCTGGAGGCCGGCTACACGGGCAAGCTGTTCTACCTTGAGCCGAACGGCGAGGTTCGCCGGGGTGGGGCCGCCCAGGAGATTGTTGCCGCTCGCTCGCCGAAGGCGGATGAGTGGCGGCCGCCGAGCGCCCGGAGCCTGGCCTACATGATTTACACCTCTGGGACGACCGGGCACCCCAAGGGCGTCCTGGTCGAGCACCGTGGGGTCGTGCGTCTGGCGACGGCCCATCCTCGGACCACCCCCCAGGACCACTGCTCCTTCCAGATGAGTGTGGCCTTCGATGCGGCCGGTTATCAGCTCTGGCCGACCCTGTGCAACGGCGCCGGTCTGCAGGCATCCCGTTTTTTTCTTCCCAGGTCGACCATGACGCGTCTTTTTTCCGCTGTAGTCCTCCATGGGATCAGCAAGGAAGACACCCTGAGCACGGCGCGGTACTTTGCCTGGATGCGTGAAAGTGCACTGACTTCGCTGGTGTTGCCAGCGCAGGTGTGCAAGACCTATTTGCAGGAGGACCTGGAGCCATTCAAGCAGCTCCACTTCCTCGCTGTGGGCGGGGAGGCATGCGACCCCACCCTCGCCTCGCTTTTCCAGCAACTCCCGGGTGTGTGCATGTCTGCTCGGCGCCCTTTTTTGACGATTGATGCTCATCGCTTCGCTAGGAACCAATACGGCCCCACCGAGAATTCCATCTGCTCGACCAACTTCATCGTCAGCCGAACAAGCATGCACGGAAGAGAGAAAGTCCCCATCGGCCGCCCGTACAACGACTCGACCTGCTACATCCTCGACCCCCAGGGCCAGCCCTGCCCTGTGGGGGTGCCCGGGGAGCTGTGGGTTGGTGGCGACGGGGTGGCCCGGGGTTACCACAAGCGCCCCGAGCTGACCGCCGAGCGGTTCCTGCCGGACCCCTTCATCGCCGAGGCCTGGGGCGTCCAGGCCTCCGCGCTTGCCCCGCCCGGCGGGTGGCGCATGTACCGCACGGGCGACCTGTGCCGCTGGGCGGCCGACGGGCAGGTGGAATTCATCGGGCGGGTGGATGGGCAGGTCAAGCTGCGCGGCTTCCGGATTGAGCTGGGCGAGATCGAGGCCGCTTTGGCCCGCCAGCCGGGCGTGCAGCAGGCCGTGGCGATGGTGCGCGAGGACCAACCCGGCCAGAAGCGCCTTGTGGCGTACATCGCGACGGGGGCAGGGGTGGCCGGCGAGAAATCGCTGGCGATGGAGGATCTCCGTGCAGGCATCGCCAAGGACCTGCCCGCCTACATGGTCCCTGGCGCCATCGTGCGGCTGGCGGCCATCCCGGTGGGGCCCACGGGCAAGGTGGACCGGAAGGCGCTGCCCGCCCCGACGGCGGCCGACGGGCTGTCCGCTGGCGAGGAGTCCGCTGGGGAGGGCTACGTGGCCCCGCGCACGGCGGCCGAGCGGGCCCTGGCCGAGGCCATGGCCGAGGTGCTGCGGCTGCCGCTGGAGCGGGTCGGGGTGCGGGAGAGCTTCTTCCGGCTGGGCGGCGACTCGATCGTGAGCATCCAGCTGGTGTCGCGGGCCCGCCAGCGGGGCGTCCACCTGACGGTCAAGGACATCTTCCGGGCGCCCACGGTGGAGCAGCTGGCCCAGGTGGCCCGGCTCGACGAGGCGGTCTTTGGCCGTGGCACGGATGGTGCTGCTGGTGCGGGTGCTGCTGGCGTGGCGGCGGCGGCGACCGTTCTGGCCGAGGTGGGGCCGGTCGCGGGCCCGGTGCCGCTGGGCCCGATCCAGCGGTGGTTCTTCGAGGAGGCCTTCGAGGCGCCGCAGCACTTCAACCAGGCGGTGATGCTGGCCGTCAGCGCGGGGCACAGCCTGGAGGTGGGCCACCTGCGGGCAGCCGTGGAGGCGCTGCTGCGCCGGCACGACATGCTGCGAGCCGAGTACCACTACCATCCCGGCGGTGACGAGGACGGCCACGAGTGCCCGCCGCAGGTCCCGCAGTCGGAGGAGCTGGTGCTGCCGGAGCAGGTTGTGCTGGCCCCGACGGAGGCCGGGCGGCTGGCCGAGGCGGCGGTGCGGGTGGTTGAGCTGGAGCTGGAGCCGGAGCCGGAGCCGGTGCAGTCGGACCTCGCCAGCGGCGGCGGCGCGGAGAGCAGCGAGGCCGCCGAGCAGCGGGCCGAGGAGCGGCCTGGAGCGGGCCCTGGAGCGGGCCGCCACCCAGATCCAGGCGGGGTTCGACCTGACCCGGGCGCCGCTGGTGCGGGTGGGGCTGCTGCGGTGGCACGGGCGACGCGACGGGGGCCAGCTGCACGAGCGGGTGCTGGTGGTGGTGCACCACCTGGTGGTGGACGGGGTCTCGTGGCGGGTGCTGGTGCCCGAGCTGGAGGAGGCCTACCGGGCCGCCGCTGCCGCCGCCGGGACTGCGGTCTCGCCGATCTACGTGATGCTGGAGGGCCACGGGCGCGAGGAGGACTGGCTCCCCGAGGTGGTCACCGAGGGCCACCGGGCCGACCTCTCGCAGGCCGTGGGCTGGTTCACCAGCATGTACCCCGTGCCCTTGATGATCCCCGAGGGCGCCGAGAAGCCCGATCTTGGTCAGCTGCTCATGCTGGTGAAGGAGCAGCTTCGCTCGATCCCCGGGCACGGTCTTGGCTATGGCGTGCTGCGCTATCTGACGGGAAGTTCCGATCAGATGCCCTCGGCCCCCCAGCCCGAGGTGAGCTTCAACTACCTCGGCCAGTTCGGCGGTGCCCTCACCACGCCTGCGGGAGCCCTCTGGACCGACCTCGGCATGGACGCCCCTGGCACGTCTCGATCCATCTCGCCTCTCAACCACGCCATGGTTCCACTCAGCGTCGAGTGCCAGGTTCTCAACGGTCGCATGCAAATCGACATGGGCTTCAACGACCAGGTCCTCGCGGGTCCTTCCGTCGAGCGGGTTGCCCGCCGGTACGAGGAGCATCTGCTGGGCCTGATCCAGCACTGCACCCGCCCGGGGGTCTTTGGCTACACCCCATCCGATTTCCCGCTGCTGCGGGTGAGCTGGCGCGCTGCGAGTTTCTCGGCCGCCAAGCAGCAGACCGTTGTCGACGAGTCGGTGGGCCGCCGTGGGGCGGGGGTTGAGGATGCATACCCCCTGAGCCCCATGCAGGAGGGCATGCTCTTCCACGCTCTCTTCGCGCCCGACTCGCAGGCCTACCTCCTGCAATCCGTCTTCGAGTTCACGCGAGCGTCCCTCCAAGAGGCCGCCCTAGAGAAGGCATGGGCGGCGGTCATGCGGCGGCACGCTATCCTCCGGACCGGGTTCTGCTGGGAGCACGCGGGCGTCCCACTCCAGTATGTCATGGCCCCGGAGGCCCTTCAGCTCCCCTGGAAGCGGAGTGAACTGTCCGTTTCCGCACCGACCGACCCGGCCGCCGTCCGGGCTGCCATCGATGGCCTCGTGGATGCCGATCGGATGCAGCGGTTCGACCTCCGCCGGGCGCCCCTCTTCCGGCTTCACTTTGTGTCCATCCCCGGGGCGCCTACCTGCTACCTGCTGCTGACGGTTCACCACATGCTGCAGGACGGCTGGTCATTGGGCCTCCTGATGCGCGAGGTGGTTGCTGCTTACTGCGGCCACACCCAGTCTCTGGCGACTCCGGCTGTCCCGTACCGGGCCTACATCGAATGGATCCAGTGCCAGGATGCTGCCGCGGGGCGGGACTTCTGGAAGGCCCAGCTGAGCGGGCTCGAGGAGCCCACTCGGCTGGCCGTGGCCTTACCTCGGGCTCCCTTGGTCGGGACACCAGTTCGGGCAGGTTACAGCCGGCGGACCCTGGCCGTGGGCCGGCCTCTGACGGCATCGCTGGTGGCCTTGGCCGCGGCACACCACGTCACCATGAGCACCGTCATGCAGGCTGCCTGGGCGGTATTGCTTTCTCGGTACACCCGTCAGGAGGAGGTGGTCTATGGGACGACGGTTTCTGGGCGTGGCACAGGCCCGGTGGGCATCGAGAAGATGGTGGGCCTCTTTATCAACACCCTCCCCGTGCGGGCCTCTGTCCCCGCCCAGGGCACCCTCGCCGAGCTGCTCGCTCAGCTCCAGCAGCGCATGCTTGCCGCACAGGAGTTTGCCCATGTCCCCCTCGCGCAAATCCAAAGCGCCTGGTCAGGCGCCGCTCCGGAGCCGGGGGCCGCTGCCCGCCAAAGCACGACGACTTCCCTCTTCGACACGCTCTTCGTCCACGAGAACTACGCCGACTCCTGGGACACCGCGGCGGTGGGGAGTGACTTCCCGCTGCGCAAGACGTGGGGACTGGAGCAAGACGAGTACCCCCTCAGCCTGACCGTGACCTCGGAGCCCGAGGTGGCGGTGGAGTTCTGCTACCAGAGCGCCCTCTTCGACCCGGCCACCGTGGACCGGATGACCTCCCACCTACACGAGATGCTCCGCAACATGGCCCGTGCTTGTTGCGACGAGTCAGGCCAGCCGGCGACTGGCAGCTCCGTCGCTGTCCGCACCCTCGGCATGCTCACCGGACCCGAGCGGCGTCAGGTGCTGTGGGACTGGAACCAGACGGTCGCCCCGTACCCGCGCGACCTGGGCATCCACGATCTGGTGCTCGAGTGGTGCCGACAGACCCCCGAGAAGACCGCCCTCGTCTGCGGGTCGGCCCGAATGACTTACGCCCAGCTCGACGCAGCCTCGGAGCGGGTGGCCCGCACCCTGCAGCAACAATGTGGCGTGGGTCCCGACGTGCTGGTGGCCGTTTGCATGGATCGTTCCATCGAATTCGTGGCTGCCTTGCTGGGCGTGATCAGGGCGGGTGGGGCGTATGTGCCACTGGACATGGCCTACCCCACCGGCCGCCTGGCGTACATGCTTTCCGACAGTGGGGCCGTCGCCGTGCTCGTCGACCGCGCAGGGGCTGCCCGCATGACGGAGGTCGCCGCCGAGCGGGACAAGAACGGCGCCCCAACCGCGGCGTCCACGGTACCCGTACTCCCCTATGAAGATGTTCTCTCGGGCAAGGTGGCGTTGACACCCGCTGCCGGATCGGCCGTGGCGGCTCCCCAAGCTGTCCGGGCACTCCCCGCCAACACGGGCGAGACTTTGATCTACATCATCTACACGTCCGGGTCGACGGGCCTGCCCAAGGGCGTCCTGGTCGAGCACCGCGGCGTGCTCCGCGAGGTGCGCGGTCGCCCCTACGTGACTGTCCACCCCGAGGATGTCTTCTCGCTCTTCTCGAGCCTTTCCTTCGATGCGGCCGCGGTGGAGCTGTGGGCTCCCCTTTGCGGTGGCGCAAGTCTGTTCGAAGTCGGGGTGGTGGGCGCCGGACGGTCGGGTGGATGCGCCGCTCGTTCTTGGGTTGGACAAGGGACTCACTTCTTTCTCCCAATATATCTCCATCGTCTCGTCTGTCGCCGCGTGCAGCTTGCCACATCATCGACTCGGTGGAGATGCGCGACCCACAGCTTCTGTGCGGCGTCCTGAAGAATCGGGGCATCACCCTGCATTTCGGGACCCCCGTGATGATGTGCGAATGCTTCGCCTACGACCCGTCGGCCTTCGCCAATCTGCGCTGGCTGGCCGTCGGTGGGGAGGCCTGTCCCATGACCCTCGTCAAGCACTTCGTCTCCATGCCGAAGACCGAATGCATGTCTGTTCCCCTTTTGAACTTCCCCTTTGGTTTGGTCGTTCCGCGCATTCGCAGCCAATCTGACGGATCTTTCGGCTCTGGTTTGACGTGATGGCGGCAGGAACGCGTACGGCCCCACCGAGAACACCATCGACAGCAGCTTTTTCGTCGTCAACGAAGCCAGCATGCGGGGCCGGGCGACGGTGCCCATCGGGAGAGCCGTTGGCAATTCCACTTGCTACATCCTCGACCCCCAGGGCCAGCCCTGCCCAGTGG
The DNA here is from genome assembly GCA_027972325.1 of Paratrimastix pyriformis. Lineage (NCBI taxonomy): Eukaryota > Preaxostyla > Paratrimastigidae > Paratrimastix > Paratrimastix pyriformis. The sequence goes on from JAPMOS010000018.1 coordinate 313,214, forward strand.
GGGTGCCCGGCGAGCTGTGGGTGGGCGGCGACGGGGTGGCCCGGGGTTACCACAAGCGCCCCGAGCTGACCGCCGAGCGGTTCCTGCCGGACCCCTTCATCGCCGAGGCCTGGGGCGCTGCCGCATACCCCACGGAGGTTGATCATCCGTGGCGCATGTACCGCACGGGCGACCTGTGCCGCTGGCTACCCGATGGCCAAGTGGAATTCTTGGGCAGGCTCGACGGGCAGGTCAAGCTGCGCGGCTTCCGAATTGAGCTGGGCGAGGTCGAGGCAGCTCTGGAGCGGAACAGAGCGATTTCACAGGCCGTGGCCATGGTACGCGAGGACCAACCCGGCCAGAAGCGCCTCGTGGCCTATGTCGTGGCAGGGACAATCCCAGAAGGGGAATCCGGCATGGCTGCCATGAAAGCCCTGATCACTGAGCTGCGGGCGGGCATCGCCAAGGACCTGCCCGCCTACATGGTCCCTGGCGCCATCGTGCGGCTGGCGGCCATCCCGGTGGGGCCCACGGGCAAGGTGGACCGGAAGGCGCTGCCCGCCCCCACCGAGGAAGACCTCGAGGCAGAGGGCGCGGCTGGGGAGGGCTACGTGGCCCCGCGCACGGCGGCCGAGCGGGCCCTGGCCGAGGCCATGGCCGAGGTGCTGCGGCTGCCGCTGGAGCGGGTCGGGGTGCGGGAGAGCTTCTTCCGGCTGGGCGGCGACTCGATCGTGAGCATCCAGCTGGTGTCGCGGGCCCGCCAGCGGGGCGTCCACCTGACGGTCAAGGACATCTTCCGGGCGCCCACGGTGGAGCAGCTGGCCCAGGTGGCCCGGCTCGACGAGGCGGTCTTTGGCCGTGGCACGGATGCTGCTGCTGGTGCGGGTGCTGCTGGTGCGGGTGCTGCTGGTGCGGGTGCTGCTGGTGCTGGTGCTGCTGGCGTGGCGGCGGCGGCGACCGTTCTGGCCGAGGCGGGGCCGGTCGCGGGCCCGGTGCCGCTGGGCCCGATCCAGCGGTGGTTCTTCGAGGAGGCCTTCGAGGCGCCGCAGCACTTCAACCAGGCGGTGATGCTGGCCGTCAGCGCGGGGCGCAGCCTGGAGGTGGGCCACCTGCGGGCAGCCGTGGAGGCGCTGCTGCGCCGGCATGATATGCTGCGGGCCGAGTACCACTACCATCCCGGCGGTGACGAGGACGGCCACGAGTGCCCGCCGCCGCAGGTCCCGCAGTCGGAGGAGCTGGTGCTGCCGGAGCAGGTTGTGCTGGCCCCGACGGAGGCCGGGCGGCTGGCCGAGGCGGCGGTGCGGGTGGTTGAGCTGGAGCTGGAGCCGGAGCCGGAGCCGGTGCAGTCGGACCTCGCCAGCGGCGGCGGCGCGGAGAGCAGCGAGGCCGCCGAGCAGCGGGCCGAGGAGCGGGCCCTGGAGCGGGCCCTGGAGCGGGCCGCCACCCAGATCCAGGCGGGGTTCGACCTGACCCGGGCGCCGCTGGTGCGGGTGGGGCTGCTGCGGTGGCACGGGCGACGCGACGGGGGCCAGCTGCACGAGCGGGTGCTGGTGGTGGTGCACCACCTGGTGGTGGACGGGGTCTCGTGGCGGGTGCTGGTGCCCGAGCTGGAGGAGGCCTACCGGGCCGCCGCTGCCGCCGCCGGGACTGCGCCGGCGCGGGGTGGGCGAAGCGGCGCCACCTCGTACCGCCAGTGGGTCGGCAAGCTGGCCGCCGCCGTGGACCCGGCGGGGCCCGGCCCGAAGGCCCTCGCGGCCTCCGGCGAGCCGGACCACTGGCGGAGCGTGGCCGAGTGGGCCACCGCGCACGCGGCCGAGTGTGCCCTGCCCAAGCTGGCGGCCGGCGGCAGCGCCAACGGCACCACAGGACTCGCCGCCGCCGCCGCCGCCACGCGGCGCCCCCACAACCGACTGGTTCGCGCGGGGCTGGGGGCCGCCGAGACGGAGGCTCTGCTGCAGCGGGTGCCGGCCGCCTACCGGACGCAGATCAACGACGTGCTGCTGGCGGCCCTGGCGCTGGCCCTGGGCGAGTGGATTGCGCAGGCCGCGCGCAAGGGCCGCGACACACCGCCGACGCCGCTGTCGGCGGGTGCCCACTCGGTCTCGCCGATCTACGTGATGCTGGAGGGCCACGGGCGCGAGGAGGACTGGCTCCCCGAGGTGGTCACCGAGGGCCACCGGGCCGACCTCTCGCAGGCCGTGGGCTGGTTCACCAGCATGTACCCCGTGCCCTTGATGATCCCCGAGGGCGCCGAGAAGCCCGACGTCCGATTTGTGGCACGGCTCATCAAAAATGTGAAGGAGCAGCTTCGCTCGATCCCCGGGCACGGTCTTGGCTATGGCGTGCTGCGCTACTTCGAGAATAGTCTCAGCCCCCTCCTCCGCTCGGCCCCCCAGCCCGAGGTGAGCTTCAACTACCTCGGCCAGTTTGGCGGCTCTTCTGGGGACCGTTCCGCTCTCTGGACCGACCTCGGCCTCAACGCGCCTTCGACGGGACCCGCGAGCTCTCCCCTGAACCACGAATCGGTCGCCCTTGGCGTGGATTGCCTGGTCCAGGATGGCGCGCTCGCTGTCTATTTCTCCTTCAACGACCAGGTCCTCGCGGGTCCTTCCGTCGAGCGGGTTGCCCGCCGGTACGAGGAGCATCTGCTGGGCCTGATCCAGCACTGCACCCGCCCGGGGGTCTTTGGCTACACCCTCTCGGACTTCCCCCTGCTGCAGCAATCCTGGGAGCGGGCTGGGCTGACCCCCAACCAACAACAACTTCTTGTCGACGAGTCGGTGGGCCGCCGTGGGGCGGGGGTTGAGGATGCGTACCCCCTGAGCCCCATGCAGGAGGGCATGCTCTTCCACGCTCTCTTCGCGCCCGACTCGCAGGCCTACCTGATTTACTCCCTTCTCAAGCTGCCGGTCACTGTGCAAGAGCACACCCTCGAGGCGGCCTGGACGACGCTGATGGAGCGGCATGCGATCCTCCGGACCGGGTTCTGCTGGGAGCACGCTGCGGCTCCTCTTCAGTATGTTGTGGACCCTGGCCATCTGCCGCTTCCTTGGACGGCCTCTGTGCTTCCCGCCGGCCCCGATGGGGAAACCGAGGCCGCCGAGCTGGACCGAGCGATGAACTTCCTGGATGCCGACCGGAAATCCCGCTTCGACTTCCGCAAAGCCTGCTTCTTCCGTCTGCACCTCGTCCGGGCCGCCCACGCGGCCTATTTGCTCATTTCGGTGCACCACATCCTCCTCGACGGCTGGTCGGTCTCGCTGCTGCTCCGTGACCTGGAGCTGTGCTACAACAAGCTCCGTACGGGCCGCGCCGACCTGTCCCCGCCAACGACGCCCTTCAGGCAGTACATCGAATGGCTCCAGCACCAGCCGCTCCAAGAGGGCCTGACCTTCTGGGCCGAGCAGCTCAAGGGGATCGAAGAGTACACCCTGGTCCAATCGGTGGTCGGCCGGCCCTCGTCGACCGTCCTGGGGGGCCGCGAGACCGTCACCCTGGAGGGTAAGGACCTGTTCGGCCAGCAGGATGTGCGGGTTCCTCGCGACCAGACGGCCGCTCTGGTCTCTCTGGCGAAGCGGCTCCAGGTGACCTACAGCACCGTGGTCCAGTGTGCGCTGGCTGTGGTCCTGGCACGCTACTGCCGCCAAGAAGAAGTGATCTTTGGGACAACCCTCTCCGGTCGCGGCTCAGGACCTGACGGCATCACCGAGATGGTGGGCCTGTTCATCAACACGGTCCCCATGCGGTACCACGTGGACTCTGAGATGACCATCGAGGGCCTCCTCGCCCAGGCCCAGGCCACCATGGGCGCCGTCCAGGAGAACACCCATATCTCGCTCGCCCAGATCCAGAACCAGGCCAGCCGTGGGCCGACCAACAGCGCTGGTGGTTCCGCTAGTTCGGGGGCGTCGGGGGCGTCGACCCTTTTCGACACTCTGCTCGTCTTCGAAAACTACCGGGAAGGTGACGAGGACCAGCCGACCGCCGCGAGCGGCGCGCCGCAGGACGACGGCTTCCATCTGAAGGAGGCCACCGCGGCCCGCGAACGAACCGAGTACCCCGTCACCATCGTGGTGGAGCCCCAGGAGGAGCTCATCTTCCACCTGATCAACGACCGGCGCCGCATCGACGACGCGGCCTTGCTTGGGCTGGGTTACCATGTCCGGGCCGTGCTTGCCGCCATGGCCACCATGGCCCCCAGCACCCCGCTGAAGGAAGTCTCCTTGGTTGATGCCGCCGAACGCAAGCGGGTCGTCGCCCAGTGGAACCAAACCGTCACTGCGTACCCCCGCGACGCCACCATAGCGCAGCTCTTCGAGGAGCAGGTACTGGCCAGTCCCAGCCGCGTGGCCGTCGAGTTCGGCATTCTTCACCTCACCTACGCTCAGCTGGACGCCGAGGCTGGCGGGCTGGCGATGCGGCTGGCCGAGCTGGGCGTGGGCCCGGAAGTGATGGTGTGCGTCTACATGGAGCGTTCTCTGGAGCAACTCGTTGCCGTTCTGGCGGTCGTCAAGGTGGGTGGCTGCTATGTGCCCGTTGATCCGGCCTACCCCGAGGCTCGTGTTCGCTTTATGCTCCAGGATACTGCGACTCCTGTGGTCGTGACGCAGCCTTCGCTGGCTCTCGACCGGAAACTTTCCGAATTCCGTGGCCACGTTGTCGTTTATGGTCGGGGCCCCGAGGCAGACACTGCCTCCTCTCTGGCCTCGCCAGCCCCCGCGACCCCGACCCCGACCCCGACCCCGGCCCTCGGTGGGCCGCTTCGCTATCTGCGTGATTCGAGCTCGGCCGGGTTGGCTTCCCCAGCCCCCGTTCGCCCCTCTCTGAAGGCACCCCTCGCGGAGGTAGCCCCGCCCACGGGACGATTCGGCCCTCAGTTGGCCCAGAACGGCTGGGCCTCCACGCAAATCTATGAGGGGCTCTTGTTCGGCCCGGGAATGGGCGATACCACCGAGGAAGTGGTCGCCCTGGAGACCGAGCGCCAGCGAGCCCTCCTCCGGCAAGTCCGCGCCCACGCCACACCCACCGACCTGGCCTACGTCATCTACACGTCGGGCTCGACGGGGCTGCCCAAGGGGTGCCTGGTGCCCCAGCGGGGTGTCGTCCGGCTGGTCCGGAATACCAACCACGCGCACCTCGAGCCGGGTATGCGCTTCTCGCAGTTCTCGACCCTCAGCTTCGACGCAGCCGTGATGGAAGTGTGGGGCGCCTGGCTGAACGGAGGCACGCTCTGCTGCATGAGCCGCGAGCAGCTCCTCAACCCACCTCTCTTCTTCCGCTACGTGCGGGACTCCCGCATTTCCGTGCAGTGGATCACCCCCCCCTTGCTGCAGACCTATCTTGCCGAGGATGCCGCTGCCTTCAAGGGTCCCAAGTACATCCTCTTTGGTGGTGAGGCCTGCCCCACCACCTTACCCGCACAGTTGCTCCAGCTGGCTCCCACGATCTCCGGGTCTGTTCCGACTCAGCTTTCCCATTCCCTTCCCTTCCCCCCCTCACCGATTTTCACGTGCTCATCGTTCTTCGTTTGTTTTCCCCCTGATCGCAGGAACTGCTATGGTCCCACCGAGAACTGCTGCTACAGCACGGTCTTCTTCCTGTCCGCTCAAGAATTGGCCGGCTGTGCGACGGTGCCCATTGGCCGCATCATCAGCAACTCGACTGGTTACATTCTCGATTCGACTGGACACCCGTGCCCAGTGGGGGTGCCCGGGGAGCTGTGGGTGGGTGGCGACGGGGTGGCCCGGGGTTACCACAAGCGCCCCGAGCTGACGACCACCCGATTTGTGCCGGACCCGTTCATCGCCGAGGCCTGGGGCGTCCAGGCCTCCGCGCTTGCCCCGCCCGGCGGGTGGCGCATGTACCGCACGGGCGACCTGTGCCGGTGGTTGCCCAACGGGTGTGTGGAGTACCTGTGCCGGCTCGACGAGCAGGTCAAGCTGCGCGGCTTCCGGATTGAGCTGGGCGAGATCGAGGCGGCGCTGACCCGGCTGAGTGGAATCCAGCAGGCCGTGGCGATGGTGCGCGAGGACCAGCCCGGCCAGAAGCGCCTCGTGGCGTATGTGTCGGGAACAGGGGCGAAAGTCCCCACGGAGGAATTGCGGACCAGCATCTCGAAGGAGATGCCCGCCTACATGGTGCCCTCGGTCATTGTGCGTCTCGAGGCCATTCCTCTGGCCCCATCCGGCAAGGTGGACCGGAGGGCCCTGCCGGCCCCCAACGAGGACGGCGTCGCCGATGAGGTCGATACGTATGTGGCCCCGCGCACGGCGGCCGAGCGGGCCCTGGCCGAGGTCATGGCCGAGGTGCTGCGGCTGCCGCTGGAGCGGGTCGGGGTGCGGGAGAGCTTCTTCCGGCTGGGCGGCGACTCGATCGTGAGCATCCAGCTGGTGTCGCGGGCCCGCCAGCGGGGCGTCCACCTGACGGTCAAGGACATCTTCCGGGCGCCCACGGTGGAGCAGCTGGCCCAGGTGGCCCGGCTCGACGAGGCCATGCTTGGCTCGCTGCCTGCCACCCCCAGAGGGTCGCGGCCGTCCACACCCAAAGGATCGCGCCCCGGGACTCCCATCAACGGCTCCGCCCCTTCTGACTTCACTGCCGGTCTTGTCGGCGCTCTCGCCTCCCGGGCCGTTCTGGCCGAGGCGGGCCCGGTCGCTGGCTCGGTGCCGCTGGGCCCGATCCAGCGGTGGTTCTTCGAGGAGGCCTTCGAGGCGCCGCAGCACTTCAACCAGGCGGTGATGCTGGCAACCACTCCCGGCCACCAGCTCGATGTCGCCTTCATGCGCGAGGCACTCCGGTTGCTGCTCGAGCGGCATGACATGCTCCGGACCGAATTCCGCCCTGTTGCTGGCCAGCAGTTGCCCGAGCAATGTGTTCTGCCCGTTGAAGATGCCGTCCGCTTGGCCACGGCAGCCCTCTGGGAGCACGATCTTGATGCGCGGTTGAGTGTGGCTTTGGGCGCGGTCCGTGCTGGCGAGACCGTCGCGACCGAGGAGGAGGCCGAACAGCATGTCATCGAGCGGGCCGCCACCCAGATCCAGGCGGGGTTCGACCTGACCCGGGCGCCGCTGGTGCGGGTGGGGCTGCTGCGGTGGCACGGGCGGCGCGACGGGGGCCAGCTGCACGAGCGGGTGCTGGTGGTGGTGCACCACCTGGTGGTGGACGGGGTCTCGTGGCGGGTGCTGGTGCCCGAGCTGGAGGAGGCCTACCGGGCAGCGGCTCGGGTGCCTGGGGCACTTCCAGGCCGCGCAAACAAGGAGGAAGTAGTACAACTTGCCGAACAGTGGGCCCACCCGACGCGCCGGGGCACCTCATACCGGCAGTGGGTGACCTTGATGAGCAAGATGCTCCTCAGTCCAAACTCTTCGCTTGCTGCCGAGATCCCACATTGGCGGAGCATGGCCGAGTGGGCCACCGCGCACGCAGCCGAGTGTGCCCTGCCCAGGCTGGCCGGCAACAGCGCCACCGGCATCACCACGCGGCGCCCCCACAACCGACTGGTTCGCGCGGGGCTGGGGGCCGCCGAGACGGAGGCTCTGCTGCAGCGGGTGCCGGCCGCCTACCGGACGCAGATCAACGACGTGCTGCTGGCGGCCCTGGCGCTGGCCCTGGGCGAGTGGATTGCGCAGGCCAAGGACGGCAAGAGGAATTCGGTGCCCCCTCTTTACCTCACTTTGGAGGGCCACGGCCGTGAGGAAGACTGGGCTGTTGACACACTGGGCTCGGCCACCCAGCAACCCGACCTCTCGCAGACGGTCGGCTGGTTCACGAGCATGTATCCGGTTTTGCTGCAGCCGACTGGCCAGATCTCCTCCCCTACTCCGGGTCAGGACCAACTGGGGGCTCTGTTGAAAGAGGTCAAGGAACAGCTCCGCGCCGTGCCCGGAAAAGGCGTCGGCTACGGCGTGCTTCGATACCTCGCTGCCGTCACTTCCAACGCCTCGGCTGAATTGGCCCGCCTGGCCGGCGATCTTCACGCTGCGCCGCAACCCGAGGTCAGCTTCAACTACCTGGGGCAGTTCGGCGGGGCGACGGATTTCGACTCGACGCAGCTGAGCACGGCCCTGTGGGTCGAGCTGGGCATGGAGGCGGGCGAAGACGTGGCGTTGGCCAATCACGCCCCGTGCGCCCTCAATGTCGTTTCGGAGGTCCGCCAGGGCCGATTCGCTTTGACCATGACCTTCAGCGATGCGCTCCTCGACCCGCTCGCGGTCGAGCATGTCGCCCGTCGGTACGAGGAGCATCTCCTGCTGCTGATTGAGCACTGCACCCGCCCCCAGAGTTGCGGGTACACACCCTCCGACTTTGAGTTGCTCAAGCGCCATTGGAAGCAGGCTGGCCTGAGTGAGGCCCGCCAGCAGGCGATCGTCGACGAGTCCCTCTCCGTCCTCGGCGGGGGCCTCGAAGAGGCATACCCGTTGAGCCCCCTCCAGGAGGGCATGCTCTTCCATGCGCTCTTCGCCCCTGACTCGGACGCCTATCTGGTCCAGTTCCACATGACATTCCGCGACACGGTCAACGAAGAGGCCCTTCGTTCGGCCTTCGAGGCCTTGATGAGCCGGCATGCCATCCTCCGGACAGGGTTCGCCTGGAAACACGAGGGGTCCCCCCTGCAATATGTCCTGGAACCGGGCCGACTGGAGCTGCCCTGGAGCCGGCTCCCCGATCCGATGGAAGACCCCGATGCCATTGACAGTCCCGAGGCCCTGGCCGACTTTATCGAGGAGGACCGGCACCGGCCCTTCGACTTCACCAAGGCACCCCTGTTCCGCCTCCAGTTTGTCCCCGGCGGCTCGGTCGGCTCGGCTCCCCTGAGCCCCTCCCTCCTCTTCACCATGCACCACATCCTCTTCGACGGGTGGACCTTTGGCATCATCCTGCGCGATCTCGCGGCCGCCTACCAGGAGATGGCCGGCTCCATCCCGCAGCCCCCGGCGCCGTTATTCAGCAAATATATCGACTGGCTTCTGCGCCAGGACGCGCATTCCGGGCTGTCCTATTGGAAACGCCATTTGGAGACCCTCCCACAGCCGACCATGCTCGCTCGGTCTCTCAAGGAGCCTCCGTCGCCTCGGGGGGGGAAGGTCGAATCGCAGGCCACCAAGTTCCAGCTCTCCTTTGGCCGGCCTCTGACGGCTGCGGTGGAGTCTTTCGCCGCCGCACGTCACGTGACCGTCAGCACCGTCTTTCAGGCCGCCTGGGCGCTGGTCCTCGCTCGGTACACGGGCCAGGAAGAGGTCGTCTTCGGGACAACCGTCTCGGGACGCAACGCCGGTCCGGAAGGGATCGAGGAGATGGCCGGGCTGCTCATCAACACCCTGCCCTTCCGGGTCCGGGTGTGTGGAGACGACCAGCAGCCGTTGACAGTCAAAGCCCTCCTCAAGCAAGTGCAGGAGAACATGCTGGCCCTGCAGGAGCATGCCTATGTCTCCTTGGCCCAAGTGCAGGCCGTGTGTCCATGCATTCAGCCCAAGAAGGGCAAGGTGATGGAGCCGGCGGCCGGCGCAGCAAAGACCACCACCGCCAAGCAGCAGCCGCTCTTCGACACGATCTTCGTCTTCGAAAACTTCCGCGATACGTCGGGCCTGCAGGGAGCCGGGGTTGACTCTGGTTCGCTGCCCATCACCGAGATCGTTGGGAATGATCCCACCGAGTTTTTCCTGACGGTGGCCGTCTTGCCCGGACCAGTGGTCGAGATGCAATTCGCGTACGAGCGCCACAGGATCGCCAGCGAGGACGTTCGCCAGCTGGCCGAGTGCATGCGGACCTTGGTCGAGTCCATCTGCAGCCGGGGCGCCGAGCAGAGCGCCCGTGCCGTCCGGATGCTACCTGCGAGCATCAGCAAGGGCCTCGCCGCCCGTCATGTGGCCGAGCCCAACTGGGTGGTGCGTTTCGCGGATGGCTGGTACCCAGGCTCCCTGCTGGAGGAGCAGCTGCAGTACTGGCAGCGGGCGCTGGCGGGCATCCCCGAGCTGCTCGAGCTGCCCACCGACCGGGCCCGCCCCAAGGAGCCCACCTACCGGGGCAACTGGTACGTGCACCCCATGCCGGCCGACCTGCTGGCGGGCATGCGGCGGCTGGCCGCCCGCCACGGGGCGACCCTTTTCATGGCCGTGCTGGCGGCCTGGCAGCTGCTGCTGCATCGGTACACGGGCCAGGCCGACGTGGTGGTGGGCACGCCCATCGCGGGGCGGCGCTTCGCCGAGATCGAGGGCCTGGTGGGGTTCTTCGTCAACACGCTGGCCATCCGGACCCAGTTCGAGGACGCCGGCCGGCAGACCTTCGCCGGCCTGGTGGAGCGGGTGCGCGACGTGACCCTCGAAGCCTACGGCCACCAGGACGTGCCCTTCGAGGCCCTGGTGGAGCACCTCAAGGTCGAGCGGCACCTCAACGTCAACCCGGTCTTCCAGACCTTCTTTGGGCATACCGACGAGAGGTCCAACCCCACCGATCCGGCAGTCGAGCCGAGCGTCGAGACAAAATACGATCTGACCCTGGCCTCGGCCGTCTCGGCCAGCGGGGAGTGGTCTCTGGGTTTTGAGTACGCCGTGGACCTTTTCGACGAGGCCACGGTGGCTCGGATGGGACACCTCATGGAGGAGCTTGTGCGGAGCTGCCTGGCCACCGAGGGTGACGCCGCCCCCGCCGTCCCGCTGGCCAGCCTGCGGATGCTGCCCGCGGCCGAGCGGCATCAGGTCATCGTTCAGTGGAACCAGACCATCACCGACTACCCCCGCGATGCGACCCTGGCCCAGCTCTTTGCCGAGCAGGTTCGTCAACGGCCCGCTGCCATCGCGCTGGAGTTTGGTCGCGACAAACTGACGTACGCCCAGCTGGATGCCGAGGCTTCTGCCCTTGCCGAGATGCTGGTCGGGTTCGGTGTGGGTCCCAACGTGATGGCGTGCGTACACATGGAGCGTTCTCTGGAGTTGCTGGTGGCCATCCTGGCGGTCGTCAAGGCGGGCGGCGCCTATGTGCCCATCGACCCCGCGTATCCCGAGGGCCGTATCCGGTTTATGCTGAAGGACACAGAGGCTCCCGTCATCATCACCCAGCGTCCCTTGGCCGGGCCGAAGCTGGCCGAGTTCGAGGGCCATGTGATTCTCTACGAGCGTCGGGTCCCCGGTTGCGCCGCCGCACCGCCCTTCGAGCAGCAATCCGAATGGGCGTGGGCATCGGTGCGCATCTTCGACGGGTCGGTGCCGCCCAGCCAGCGCATCTACAACGGCCAAGGCTCCAAGCCCACCGACCTGGCCTACGTCATCTACACATCGGGCTCCACAGGGCTGCCCAAAGGGTGTCTGGTGCCCCAGCGGGGTGTGGTTCGCGTGGTCTGCCGCACCAAGTGGATCCAGTGGCTCGCCACCGATCGAGTGGCCCAGTTCACGACGGTGAGTTTTGACGTCTCGGCCTTCGAGATTTGGGGCGCCTGGTCCCACGGATGCGCCCTGTGCGGCGTCAGCCGCGAGCAGATTCTGACGCCGCCCCTGTTCTTCCGGTTCCTTCGCGAGGACCGCATCACGGTGCAGTGGGTGACCCCTGTGCTTCTCCAGGCGTACATGGCCGAAGATGAGGATGCCTTCCGCAATCTCCGCGTGCTGGTCTTCGGTGGCGAGGCATGCCCCTATTCACTGGGGCTCCAACTGGCCCAGTTGCACTCGGTCATTCGAATGTCTGTGGAAGCTCCATGGGGGCGGGGGCGGGGGCGGGGGCGGGGGGAAGGGGAGAGAGATGGGGGGATGCTAGTGAAATGGCATCATCGCTCACGATCTGGGGTGGTGGCGTGATGGGATGCGCGCAGCAACGGATATGGCCCCACCGAAAACAGTGTTTTCAGCAATTGCTGGGTCATGGATGAAGCGGAGGTACCGAAGTACACCACAGTCCCAATCGGGCCGCCGATTAGCAACGCCACCGGCTATGTGCTGGACGGTTATGGCCAACCCTGCCCCATCGGAGTGCTCGGCGAGCTGTGGGTAGGCGGTGATGGTGTGGCCCATGGGTACCACAAGCGTCCCGAGCTGACCGCCGAGCGGTTCCTGCCAGACCCGTTCATCGCCGAGGCCTGGGGACCCGAGAAGGCCGCGGCCCTGGCCCCGCCCGGCGGGTGGCGCATGTACCGCACGGGCGACCTGTGCCGCTGGCTGCCCAACGGGTGCGTGGAGTACCTGGGCCGGCTCGACGGGCAGGTCAAGCTGCGCGGCTTCCGGATTGAGCTGGGCGAGGTCGAGGCGGCGCTAGCCCGTCAGCCGGACGTGCAGCAGGCTGTGGCAGTGGTGCGCGAGGACCAGCCCGGCCAGAAACGGTTGGTCTGCTACATCGTTGGCGCGGCGGGAACCCCAGTCGACGAGCTCCGGGCAGGGATGGCGCGAGATTTGCCGCCCTACATGGTGCCGGCTGCCATCGTGCGCTTGGAGACAATTCCGCTGGGCCCCACGGGCAAGGTGGAGCGGCGCGCCCTGCCGGCCCCTGACTGGGCTCTGCTCGGCGGGGAGAACAAAGATATTCTGGGCCCGCGGACAGCGCTGGAGAAGCAGCTGGCGGGCCTGTTCGGGGCAGTGCTGGGCGTGGAGGCCGACCGGATCGGGGTGCGGGAGAGCTTCTTTGCGCTGGGCGGCCACTCGCTGCTGGCCACCCAGCTGGTGTCGCGGCTGCGGCGCGAGTGCGGGGTGGAGGTGGCCCTGCGCCGCGTCTTCGACGCCCCCACGGTGGAGGCCCTGGCCGCCCACATCGATGAGCTGCGGGCTGCGGCCAGCGCCGCGGCGGCGGCGGCGGCGGCCGCAGGCGGCAGTGACGGGAGCGGCGGCAGCGGGGTCGCGGGCACTCCTGCGGCTGCTGGGGGCGCGGCCGAGGCGGTGGTGCGGGTGGAGGTGACGCGTCCCCGGCCGGCCCACGTGCCGCTCTCGTTCGCCCAGCAGCGGATGTGGTTCCTGGACAAGCTGGTGCCCAACAAGGCCCTGTACAACATCTGGCAGGTGGAGCGGCTGGGCGGGGCGCTGGACGTGGAGGCCCTGGAGGCCGCGGCGGCGGCGCTGGTCGAGCGGCACGAGAGCCTGCGGACGGTCTTCGTGGAGGGGCCCGGGGGCGAGGCCGAGCAGGTGGTGCGGCCGGCCGGCCACTGGGGCCCGTGGGTGCACCTGGTGGCCCCAGCGGCGGCGACAGCCCCAGAGGCGGCGGCGGCGGCGGCGGCGGCAAAGGCGGCGGCGGCGGCAAAGGCGGTGGACACTGCGGTGCAGGGCGAGGTGGAGCACACCTTCTCGCTGCAGGAGGGCCCCTTGCTGCGGCTGAGCGTGGTGCGGGTGGGGCCCGCGGAGGCCCTGCTGGTGGTGTGCATGCACCACATCGTCAGCGACGGCTGGTCGATGGGGATCTTCTGGCGTGAGCTGGGCCAGCTGTACGGCGGGCGCTGGCCTGCCGGGGGCGGCGGCGGCGGCGACGGCGGCGGGCGGGGCGGCCGGGCCGGGCGAGGTGTTGCAGCGGGCCGGCCTGGGGAGCCCTCCGGATGCAGTACCCCGACTATGCGGTCTGGCAGCGGGGCTGGCTGCGGGGCCCCGTGCTGGAGGAGCAGCTGCAGTACTGGCAGCGGGCGCTGGCGGGCATCCCCGAGCTGCTCGAGCTGCCCACCGACCGGGCCCGCCCCAAGGAGCCCACCTACCGGGGCAACTGGTACGTGCACCCCATGCCGGCCGACCTGCTGGCGGGCATGCGGCGGCTGGCCGCCCGCCACGGGGCGACCCTTTTCATGGCCGTGCTGGCGGCCTGGCAGCTGCTGCTGCATCGGTACACGGGCCAGGCCGACGTGGTGGTGGGCACGCCCATCGCGGGGCGGCGCTTCGCCGAGATCGAGGGCCTGGTGGGGTTCTTCGTCAACACGCTGGCCATCCGGACCCAGTTCGAGGACGCCGGCCGGCAGACCTTCGCCGGCCTGGTGGAGCGGGTGCGCGACGTGACCCTCGAAGCCTACGGCCACCAGGACGTGCCCTTCGAGGCCCTGGTGGAGCACCTCAAGGTCGAGCGGCACCTCAACGTCAACCCGGTCTTCCAGGTCGTGTTCTCCCACGGGGACGAGTCCCAGCAGCAGATCAACCAGCAGTCGTCTTCATCCACGGCGAGCGATCCGCTGCCGGGGCTACGCTCGCTGCCGGCTCCCGAGTCGGGGGCCCTGCTCTCGGCCAAGTTCGATCTGACCCTGGCCTCGGCCGTCTCGGCCAGCGGGGAGTGGTCTCTGGGTTTTGAGTACGCCGTGGACCTTTTCGACGAGGCCACGGTGGCTCGGATGGGGCACCTCATGGAGGAGCTTGTGCGGAGCTGCCTGGCCACCGAGGGTGACGCCGCCCCCGCCGTCCCGCTGGCCAGTCTGCGGATGCTGCCCGCGGCCGAGCGGAAGCAGGTCATCGTTCAGTGGAACCAGACCCTGGCCCCCTACGAGCGGGACACCACCCTGGCGGAGCTCTTCGAGGAGCAGGTGCGCCTCTACCCGGAGGCTGTGGCTCTGGAGCACGGGGCCACCCGGCTGACGTACGCTCAGCTGGACGCCGAGGCGGGCGGGCTGGCGGTGCGGCTGGCCGAGCTGGGCGTGGGCCCGGACGTGATGGCGTGCGTCTACATGGAGCGCTCTCTGGAGCAGCTGGTGGCCATCCTGGCCGTCGTCAAGGCGGGCGGCGCCTACGTCCCTGTTGATCCGGCCTACCCAGAGGTGCGCCTTTCTTCCCCGTCAGATGGATTTCGTTTGCGTTCCCTTTCAGTTTTTTCCTCTCTGCATTCCCCTTTTTCATCATCAATAATCACCACCCACCACAGTGTCTGCATCCCCATCAGGTTTCCGACCGCGCGGACGAAAGCAATTTCAAATGTCACAGAGAAACATCACATCTGCACGTTCCTCTTCATTTTTTCTCTTTTCATCGATTATCCTCCATCCCCACTTGGACGTCAGATTGCCCTTCTTGGGTTGCCCTCGTTTTCTTGCCTTCCTGACGAAGCATTGCTGATGGGTCCTTCCCCGGTGTTGTTCGTGTCTCTGCACTGCGTGTGCGCAGGCCCGGGTGCGGTTCATGCTGGGCGACACCGAGGCGCCCGTGGTCATCACGCAGCTCTCGCTGGTGGCCGACCGCAAGCTGGCCGAGTTCGAGGGCCACGTGATCGTGTACAGCCATGCGTCCCTCCCCGCCGCGGCCCTGGGCGCCTCCCAGCCGGAGAGCTGGGCCTCTGCGCAGCTGTACTCGAGCAGCCCCCTGGTGGCGGGCGAGGACCTCTCGGCCCGGCGGGCCGCCGACACGGCCACGCTGCGTGGCGGTGCCCGCACCCGGGCCAAGGCCACCGACCTGGCTTACGTCATCTACACCTCGGGCTCGACGGGCCTGCCCAAGGGCTGCGTGATCGAGCAGCGCAGCGTGGTGCGCCTGGTGCGGCACACCAACTACGTGCCCATCCAGCCCGGAATGCGCTTCTCGCAGTTTTCGACGGTCAGCTTCGATGCGGCGACTTTGGAGCTGTGGGGCGCCTGGCTCAACGGGGGTACGCTATGCCCCCTCTCCCGGGAGCAGATCCTGACGCCTTCGCTGTACTTCCGCTACCTGCGCGAGTCCCACCCCGACGTGCTCTGGATCACACCGCTCCTGCTGCAGGCCTACCTGGCCGAAGACCCCGAGGCCTTCAAGTCGGTCAAATATCTCCTCTTTGGTGGCGAAGCCTGCCCCACGGGCCTGCTTGACCAGCTCTTCAAGCTGGCCCCCGTCCTGCCCATGTCTGTCCCCACTCTCCTCCTCCTTCGTGTGTCTTCTTCTGGTGTTTGAGTCTTCCTGAGTTTGCGAGAAGAGGACCGGGGTCAGTCGGCTGCCGGGGGCGTGGGATGCCCTGACGTGTTGCGAGGTTTCTCAGTATCGTCGTTTCCTCTTCATTCCCCTGGCACTTTCGAACAGCAACGGCTACGGGCCCACGGAAAACACCACCTTCAGCACGGCCTTCGGGATTCGTGGCGACGACCCGCTGTTCGCCCACGGGACCCCGCAGTCGGTCCCCATCGGGCCGATGATTGCCAACTCGACGGGTTACATCCTCGACCCCCAGGGCCAGCCCTGCCCAGTGGGGGTGCCCGGGGAGCTGTGGGTGGGCGGCGACGGGGTGGCTCGGGTTACCACAAGCGCCCCGAGCTGACGACCACCCGATTTGCGCCGGACCCGTTCATCGCCGAGGCCTGGGGACCCGAGAAGGCCGCGGCCCTGGCCCCGCCCGGCGGGTGGCGCATGTACCGCACGGGCGACCTGTGCCGCTGGCTGCCCAACGGCAACGGGTGCGTGGAGTGTCTGGGCCGGCTCGACGGGCAGGTCAAGCTGCGCGGCTTCCGGATTGAGCTGGGCGAGGTCGAGGCGGCGCTGACCCGGCTGAGCGGAATCCAGCAGGCCGTGGCGATGGTGCGCGAGGACCAGCCCGGCCAGAAGCGCCTCGTGGCGTACGTGGTGGCGGCGGCCGGGGGGCTGCCCCGAGCGCGGGCGACCTGCGGAGCAGCCTGGCCCGGGAGCTGCCGCCCTACATGGTGCCGGCGGCCATCGTGGCACTGGCGGCGATGCCGCTGGGCCCCACGGGCAAGGTCGACCGGCGCGCCCTGCCGGCCCCTGACTGGGCCGCAGCGGGCGGCGAGGGGACCGAGTTTGTGGGCCCGCGGACAGCGCTGGAGAAGCAGCTGGCGGGCCTGTTCGGGGCAGTGCTGGGCGTGGAGGCCGACCGGATCGGGGTGCGGGAGAGCTTCTTTGCGCTGGGCGGCCACTCGCTGCTGGCCACCCAGCTGGTGTCGCGGCTGCGGCGCGAGTGCGGGGTGGAGGTGGCCCTGCGCCGCGTCTTCGACGCCCCCACGGTGGAGGCCCTGGCCGCCCACATCGATGAGCTGCGGGCTGCGGCCAGCGCCGCGGCGGCGGCGGCGGCGGCCGCAGGCGGCAGTGACGGGAGCGGCGGCAGCGGGGTCGCGGGCACTCCTGCGGCTGCTGGGGGCGCGGCCGAGGCGGTGGTGCGGGTGGAGGTGACGCGTCCCCGGCCGGCCCACGTGCCGCTCTCGTTCGCCCAGCAGCGGATGTGGTTCCTGGACAAGCTGGTGCCCAACAAGGCCCTGTACAACATCTGGCAGGTGGAGCGGCTGGGCGGGGCGCTGGACGTGGAGGCCCTGGAGGCCGCGGCGGCGGCGCTGGTCGAGCGGCACGAGAGCCTGCGGACGGTCTTCGTGGAGGGGCCCGGGGGCGAGGCCGAGCAGGTGGTGCGGCCGGCCGGCCACTGGGGCCCGTGGGTGCACCTGGTGGCCCCAGCGGCGGCGACAGCCCCAGAGGCGGCGGCGGCGGCGGCGGCGGCAAAGGCGGCGGCGGCAAAGGCGGTGGACACTGCGGTGCAGGGCGAGGTGGAGCACACCTTCTCGCTGCAGGAGGGCCCCTTGCTGCGGCTGAGCGTGGTGCGGGTGGGGCCCGCGGAGGCCCTGCTGGTGGTGTGCATGCACCACATCGTCAGCGACGGCTGGTCGATGGGGATCTTCTGGCGTGAGCTGGGCCAGCTGTACGGCGGGGCGCTGGCCTGCCGGGGGGCGGCGGCGGCGGCGACGGCGGCGGGCGGGGCGGCCGGGCCGGGCGAGGTGTTGCAGCGGGCCGGCCTGGGGGAGCCCCTCCGGATGCAGTACCCCGACTATGCGGTCTGGCAGCGGGGCTGGCTGCGGGGCCCCGTGCTGGAGGAGCAGCTGCAGTACTGGCAGCGGGCGCTGGCGGGCATCCCCGAGCTGCTCGAGCTGCCCACCGACCGGGCCCGCCCCAAGGAGCCCACCTACCGGGGCAACTGGTACGTGCACCCCATGCCGGCCGACCTGCTGGCGGGCATGCGGCGGCTGGCCGCCCGCCACGGGGCGACCCTTTTCATGGCCGTGCTGGCGGCCTGGCAGCTGCTGCTGCATCGGTACACGGGCCAGGCCGACGTGGTGGTGGGCACGCCCATCGCGGGGCGGCGCTTCGCCGAGATCGAGGGCCTGGTGGGGTTCTTCGTCAACACGCTGGCCATCCGGACCCAGTTCGAGGACGCCGGCCGGCAGACCTTCGCCGGCCTGGTGGAGCGGGTGCGCGACGTGACCCTCGAAGCCTACGGCCACCAGGACGTGCCCTTCGAGGCCCTGGTGGAGCACCTCAAGGTCGAGCGGCACCTCAACGTCAACCCGGTCTTCCAGGTGATCTTCACTCATTCAGACGACCTCGATTCCTTGGCCACTGTATCTTCGGGCCACTCCCGCCTTGCCGGACTCCGTTCCCTGCCCGCCTTTGACGGTGACAGCAACCCGCTTGCCAAGTTCGACATATCATTGGGTTCAACAATCTCGGCCAGCGGGGAGTGGTCCCTGGGCTTCGAGTACAGCACCGACCTCTTCAATCCGCCCACGATTCAGTTTATGGCCCAACACCTGGAGGAGCTTGTGCGGAGCTGCCTGGCCACCGAGGGTGACGCCTCGGCAAGCGGCACCCCCGCGGTCCCTGCCGTCCCGCTGGCCAACCTGCGGATGCTGCCCGCGGCCGAGCGGAAGCAGGTCATCGTCCAGTGGAACCAGACCCTGGCCCCCTACGAGCGGGACACCACCCTGGCGGAGCTCTTCGAGGAGCAGGTGCGCCTCTACCCGGAGGCTGTGGCTCTGGAGCACGGGGCCACCCGGCTGACGTACGCTCAGCTGGACGCCGAGGCGGGCGGGCTGGCGGTGCGGCTGGCCGAGCTGGGCGTGGGCCCGGACGTGATGGCGTGCGTCTACATGGAGCGCTCTCTGGAGCAGCTGGTGGCCATCCTGGCCGTCGTCAAGGCGGGCGGCGCCTACGTCCCTGTTGATCCGGCCTACCCAGAGGTCCATCCTGCCTCCTGCCCGCTTCTCTCCTGTCCTCCACCTCAAACGACCCGTCTGTCTGGAATGGACATCATGAGGACTCTCACCCCACCCGCCTCCTTGTTGGTCTGCATCGTGGCGAACATCGGATGAAGAGGGGTGTCAAAACCTTGCCGCGGTGCATTTCTGCGTGTCGCGGGGCCTCCCGGATGCTCCTCATCGGAAGAGGGCCTATGCGCTCTGACTCCGGAAAGGCACGACCTCCTCCCTCTCCCTCCCTCCCCTCCCCTCCCCTCCCCGATGCGGAACCGTCTGCGCGCAAACACCAGAGATAGTCGGTGTATTCTGGCAGCAGACACAGACAAACGAGATGCTTACTCGGCCAGTCCTTTGCGGGGGGGCACCCCACCAAATGGTGAGCGACCTCGTGGGCCTGTTTGGGTGGAGAAGGATGCAACGTGGGGCTTTGATGAGATCCCTTTTCGCTTTTTCGAAGAACGGTCCGTTGATGGAGAGATTCAATTTCCAGAAGTGCGGACCGTGTGGACAGCAGATCGCCGATGGGGGACCATCGCAGAGGAGATCCTGGTCAAGGCGAGAGGTCGTGGGATGGTTGGGGATCTGGCAAATTCATTGATTGGGTGGGGTCACCAACAAGTGGAGGAGTTTCATGAG
This sequence comes from Paratrimastix pyriformis, assembly GCA_027972325.1. Taxonomy (NCBI): domain Eukaryota; phylum Preaxostyla; family Paratrimastigidae; genus Paratrimastix; species Paratrimastix pyriformis. The sequence goes on from JAPMOS010000018.1 coordinate 332,697, forward strand.
GTCGTGTCACAGTGTCGCTTCCCATAGTCATCGTTCGCGGCCCCTCTCTGTTCGCCTTGGGAGTCCGACCGGACTGACTGATTGCTGGGTGTCCGTGTCTCTGCACTGCGTGTGCGCAGGCCCGGGTGCGGTTCATGCTGGGCGACACCGAGGCGCCCGTGGTCATCACGCAGCTCTCGCTGGTGGCCGACCGCAAGCTGGCCGAGTTCGAGGGCCACGTGATCGTGTACAGCCATGCGTCCCTCCCCGCCGCGGCCCTGGGCGCCTCCCAGCCGGAGAGCTGGGCCTCTGCGCAGCTGTACTCGAGCAGCCCCCTGGTGGCGGGCGAGGACCTCTCGGCCCGGCGGGCCGCCGACACGGCCACGCTGCGTGGCGGTGCCCGCACCCGGGCCAAGGCCACCGACCTGGCTTACGTCATCTACACCTCGGGCTCGACGGGCCTGCCCAAGGGCTGCGTGATCGAGCAGCGCAGCGTGGTGCGCCTGGTGCGGCACACCAACTACGTGCCCATCCAGCCCGGAATGCGCTTCTCGCAGTTTTCGACGGTCAGCTTCGATGCGGCGACTTTGGAGCTGTGGGGCGCCTGGCTCAACGGGGGTACGCTATGCCCCCTCTCCCGGGAGCAGATCCTGACGCCTTCGCTGTACTTCCGCTACCTGCGCGAGTCCCACCCCGACGTGCTCTGGATCACACCGCTCCTGCTGCAGGCCTACCTGGCCGAAGACCCCGAGGCCTTCAAGTCGGTCAAATATCTCCTCTTTGGTGGCGAAGCCTGCCCCACGGGCCTGCTTGACCAGCTCTTCAAGCTGGCCCCCGTCCTGCCCATGTCTGTCCCCACTCTCCTCCTCCTTCGTGTGTCTTCTTCTGGTGTTTGAGTCTTCCTGAGTTTGCGAGAAGAGGACCGGGGTCAGTCGGCTGCCGGGGGCGTGGGATGCCCTGACGTGTTGCGAGGTTTCTCAGTATCGTCGTTTCCTCTTCATTCCCCCTGGCACTTTCGAACAGCAACGGCTACGGGCCCACGGAAAACACCACCTTCAGCACGGCCTTCGGGATTCGTGGCGACGACCCGCTGTTCGCCCACGGGACCCCGCAGTCGGTCCCCATCGGGCCGATGATTGCCAACTCGACGGGTTACATCCTCGACCCCCAGGGCCAGCCCTGCCCAGTGGGGGTGCCCGGGGAGCTGTGGGTGGGCGGCGACGGGGTGGCTCGGGGTTACCACAAGCGCCCCGAGCTGACGACCACCCGATTTGCGCCGGACCCGTTCATCGCCGAGGCCTGGGGACCCGAGAAGGCCGCGGCCCTGGCCCCGCCCGGCGGGTGGCGCATGTACCGCACGGGCGACCTGTGCCGCTGGCTGCCCAACGGCAACGGGTGCGTGGAGTGTCTGGGCCGGCTCGACGGGCAGGTCAAGCTGCGCGGCTTCCGGATTGAGCTGGGCGAGGTCGAGGCGGCGCTGACCCGGCTGAGCGGAATCCAGCAGGCCGTGGCGATGGTGCGCGAGGACCAGCCCGGCCAGAAGCGCCTCGTGGCGTACGTGGTGGCGGCGGCCGGGGGGGCTGCCCCGAGCGCGGGCGACCTGCGGAGCAGCCTGGCCCGGGAGCTGCCGCCCTACATGGTGCCGGCGGCCATCGTGGCACTGGCGGCGATGCCGCTGGGCCCCACGGGCAAGGTCGACCGGCGCGCCCTGCCGGCCCCTGACTGGGCCGCAGCGGGCGGCGAGGGGACCGAGTTTGTGGGCCCGCGGACAGCGCTGGAGAAGCAGCTGGCGGGCCTGTTCGGGGCAGTGCTGGGCGTGGAGGCCGACCGGATCGGGGTGCGGGAGAGCTTCTTTGCGCTGGGCGGCCACTCGCTGCTGGCCACCCAGCTGGTGTCGCGGCTGCGGCGCGAGTGCGGGGTGGAGGTGGCCCTGCGCCGCGTCTTCGACGCCCCCACGGTGGAGGCCCTGGCCGCCCACATCGATGAGCTGCGGGCTGCGGCCAGCGCCGCGGCGGCGGCGGCGGCGGCCGCAGGCGGCAGTGACGGGAGCGGCGGCAGCGGGGTCGCGGGCACTCCTGCGGCTGCTGGGGGCGCGGCCGAGGCGGTGGTGCGGGTGGAGGTGACGCGTCCCCGGCCGGCCCACGTGCCGCTCTCGTTCGCCCAGCAGCGGATGTGGTTCCTGGACAAGCTGGTGCCCAACAAGGCCCTGTACAACATCTGGCAGGTGGAGCGGCTGGGCGGGGCGCTGGACGTGGAGGCCCTGGAGGCCGCGGCGGCGGCGCTGGTCGAGCGGCACGAGAGCCTGCGGACGGTCTTCGTGGAGGGGCCCGGGGGCGAGGCCGAGCAGGTGGTGCGGCCGGCCGGCCACTGGGGCCCGTGGGTGCACCTGGTGGCCCCAGCGGCGGCGACAGCCCCAGAGGCGGCGGCGGCGGCGGCGGCGGCAAAGGCGGCGGCGGCGGCAAAGGCGGTGGACACTGCGGTGCAGGGCGAGGTGGAGCACACCTTCTCGCTGCAGGAGGGCCCCTTGCTGCGGCTGAGCGTGGTGCGGGTGGGGCCCGCGGAGGCCCTGCTGGTGGTGTGCATGCACCACATCGTCAGCGACGGCTGGTCGATGGGGATCTTCTGGCGTGAGCTGGGCCAGCTGTACGGCGGGGCGCTGGCCTGCCGGGGGGCGGCGGCGGCGGCGACGGCGGCGGGCGGGGCGGCCGGGCCGGGCGAGGTGTTGCAGCGGGCCGGCCTGGGGGAGCCCCTCCGGATGCAGTACCCCGACTATGCGGTCTGGCAGCGGGGCTGGCTGCGGGGCCCCGTGCTGGAGGAGCAGCTGCAGTACTGGCAGCGGGCGCTGGCGGGCATCCCCGAGCTGCTCGAGCTGCCCACCGACCGGGCCCGCCCCAAGGAGCCCACCTACCGGGGCAACTGGTACGTGCACCCCATGCCGGCCGACCTGCTGGCGGGCATGCGGCGGCTGGCCGCCCGCCACGGGGCGACCCTTTTCATGGCCGTGCTGGCGGCCTGGCAGCTGCTGCTGCATCGGTACACGGGCCAGGCCGACGTGGTGGTGGGCACGCCCATCGCGGGGCGGCGCTTCGCCGAGATCGAGGGCCTGGTGGGGTTCTTCGTCAACACGCTGGCCATCCGGACCCAGTTCGGCGACAAGCCCTCCGTCAGCGAGCTGCTGACCCGCGTCCGGGAGACGATGACGCAGGCCCAGGCCCACCAGGACGTGCCCTTGGAAGCCATCGTGGACCACCTCAAGGTCGAGCGCCAGCTCGGGATCAGCCCGCTCTTCCAGGTGATGTTCGTCCACGAAGACAACACCGCCGCCCTCGGTGCCGGTGCCGGTGCCGGTGCCGGTGCCGGTGCTGCCGAGGGGGGCCTCCCGCTTGCGCCCGGGGCCGCCTTCGACGAGCTGCACACGAGCCTGTCCAAGTTCGACCTGACCCTGATTTCCACCCTAGCCGCCAACGGGGAGTGGACGGTGGGCCTCGAGTACAGCACGGACCTGTTCGACGAGAGCACCATGGCCCGCATGGCACAGCACCTCGAGGTCCTCGTCGGCCAGCTGGCCGCCCTGGGTGAACGCGGCCCCGAGGCTCTTCGGGCCGCCCGGGTCACCGAGGTCCCCGTCATGACGGCCGCCGAGCGCGAGCAGGTGGTGGTCAGCTGGAACCGCACCGCCACCGCCTACGAGCGGGACGCGTGCCTCCACCAGCTGGTGGATGCGGCGGCCGGCCGCGACCCGCACCACCTGGCGCTGGTCTTCGGCGAGGTGCGGCTCACCTACGGGGAGCTGGTCTCGGCGGCCGACCGGGTGGCCGGCCAACTGCGGGCCGAGGCGGACGTGGGGCGGACCGCTTGGTGGGCGTCTGCATGGAGCGCTCCGCCGGGTTGGTGGTCGCCCTCCTGGGGATCCTGAAAGCCGGCGGGGCCTACGTCCCGCTGGATCCCGAGGCCCCCGCCAACCGCCTCTCGTACATGCTGGCCGACGCCGGCCTGGAGGCGGTCGTTGCGGATGCTCCATCGGGGCGCCGCCTGCTGGAGGCCGGCTACACGGGCAAGCTGTTCTACCTTGAGCCGAACGGCGAGGTTCGCCGGGGTGGGGCCGCCCAGGAGATTGTTGCCGCTCGCTCGCCGAAGGCGGATGAGTGGCGGCCGCCGAGCGCCCGGAGCCTGGCCTACATGATTTACACCTCTGGGACGACCGGGCACCCCAAGGGCGTCCTGGTCGAGCACCGTGGGGTCGTGCGTCTGGCGACGGCCCATCCTCGGACCACCCCCCAGGACCACTGCTCCTTCCAGATGAGTGTGGCCTTCGATGGGGCCGGCTATCAGCTCTGGCCGACCCTTTGCAACGGCGCCGGTCTGCATCCCTCTCCTGCCCGGGACGTTCCAACCATAACACGTCTTTTTCCGCCGCAGTCCTCCATGGGATCAGCAAGGAAGACACCCTGAGCACGGCGCGGTACTTTGCCTGGATGCGTGAAAGTGCATTGACTTCGCTGGTGTTGCCGACACAGGTGTGCAGGACTTATCTGCAGGAGGACCTGGAGCCATTCAAGCAGCTCCGCTTCTTCGCTGTGGGCGGGGAGGCATGCGACCCCACCCTCGCCTCGCTTTTCCAGCAACTCCCGGGCGTCGATGTGTGCATGTCTGCTCGGCGCCCTTTTTTGATGATTGGTGCTCATCGCTTCGCTAGGAACATCTACGGCCCCACCGAGAACTCCATCGCCTCGACCAATTTCATCGTCAACCGAACAAGCATGCACGGAAGGGAGAAAGTCCCCATCGGCCGCCCGTACAACGACTCGACCTGCTACATCCTCGACCCCCAGGGCCAGCCCTGCCCTGTGGGGGTGCCCGGGGAGCTGTGGGTTGGTGGCGACGGGGTGGCCCGGGGTTACCACAAGCGCCCCGAGCTGACCGCGGAGCGGTTCCTGCCGGACCCCTTCATCGCCGAGGCCTGGGGCGTCCAGGCCTCCGCGCTTGCCCCGCCCGGCGGGTGGCGCATGTACCGCACGGGCGACCTGTGCCGCTGGGCTGCCGACGGGCAGGTGGAATTCATCGGCCGGGTGGATGGGCAGGTCAAGCTGCGCGGCTTCCGGATTGAGCTGGGCGAGATCGAGGCCGCTTTGGCCCGCCAGCCGGGCGTGCAGCAGGCCGTGGCGATGGTGCGCGAGGACCAACCCGGCCAGAAGCGCCTTGTGGCGTACATCGCGACGGGGGCAGGGGTGGCCGGCGAGAAATCGCTGGCGATGGAGGATCTCCGTGCAGGCATCGCCAAGGACCTGCCCGCCTACATGGTCCCTGGCGCCATCGTGCGGCTGGCGGCCATCCCGGTGGGGCCCACGGGCAAGGTGGACCGGAAGGCGCTGCCCGCCCCGACGGCGGCCGACGGGCTGTCCGCCGGCGAGGAGTCCGCTGGGGAGGGCTACGTGGCCCCGCGCACGGCGGCCGAGCGGGCCCTGGCCGAGGCCATGGCCGAGGTGCTGCGGCTGCCGCTGGAGCGGGTCGGGGTGCGGGAGAGCTTCTTCCGGCTGGGCGGCGACTCGATCGTGAGCATCCAGCTGGTGTCGCGGGCCCGCCAGCGGGGCGTCCACCTGACGGTCAAGGACATCTTCCGGGCGCCCACGGTGGAGCAGCTGGCCCAGGTGGCCCGGCTCGACGAGGCGGTCTTTGGCCGTGGCACGGATGCTGCTGCTGGTGCGGGTGCTGCTGGTGCGGGTGCTGCTGGTGCGGGTGCTGCTGGTGCTGGTGCTGCTGGCGTGGCGGCGGCGGCGACCGTTCTGGCCGAGGTGGGGCCGGTCGCGGGCCCGGTGCCGCTGGGCCCGATCCAGCGGTGGTTCTTCGAGGAGGCCTTCGAGGCGCCGCAGCACTTCAACCAGGCGGTGATGCTGGCCGTCAGCGCGGGGCACAGCCTGGAGGTGGGCCACCTGCGGGCAGCCGTGGAGGCGCTGCTGCGCCGGCATGATATGCTGCGGGCCGAGTACCACTACCATCCCGGCGGTGACGAGGACGGCCACGAGTGCCCGCCGCAGGTCCCGCAGTCGGAGGAGCTGGTGCTGCCGGAGCAGGTTGTGCTGGCCCCGACGGAGGCCGGGCGGCTGGCCGAGGCGGCGGTGCGGGTGGTTGAGCTGGAGCTGGAGCCGGAGCCGGAGCCGGTGCAGTCGGACCTCGCCAGCGGCGGCGGCGCGGAGAGCAGCGAGGCCGCCGAGCAGCGGGCCGAGGAGCGGGCCCTGGAGCGGGCCCTGGAGCGGGCCGCCACCCAGATCCAGGCGGGGTTCGACCTGACCCGGGCGCCGCTGGTGCGGGTGGGGCTGCTGCGGTGGCACGGGCGACGCGACGGGGGCCAGCTGCACGAGCGGGTGCTGGTGGTGGTGCACCACCTGGTGGTGGACGGGGTCTCGTGGCGGGTGCTGGTGCCCGAGCTGGAGGAGGCTCTTCAGGCCACCGCTTCTGCCTCTCGCTTCGAAGTGGGATGTCCCCCTCGCGCCACCTCCTATCGCCAGTGGGTTGACATCCTCTCCCAGACTGCCCTCACACTCGCCCGCACCGATTGCCCCGAGCGACAATTCTGGATGACCTTGCTTGGTCGGATCGCGGCCCCCGATGCAACTCGTGCTCGTCTTCCCTGCCTGCCCGGCGCCTCTCCGCTCCTGCCCCACAACCAGGGCGTCTCGTTCACCCTCTCCTCTGCCGAGAGCGAGCTCCTTCTCCGGCACGTCTCTGCCGCCTACCGGACGCAGATCAACGACGTGCTGCTGGCAGCCTTGGTGCTGGCTCTGGGCGAGTGGGTTCCGCCATCCGTTGCTGGCGGCGACCGCAGCCTCTATTTGACGCTGGAGGGCCACGGACGCGAAGAAGACGTTGTCCAGCTCCTCGAGAACCGTCCCTGCCTGGCTGACCTCTCGCAGACGGTCGGCTGGTTCACCAGCATGTACCCCGTGCTCCTCGAGGCCCCTGTGGCTGCTGAGCGCAGTGAGAGCGCCCTGGGCGCGCTCCTGCTGGGGATCAAAGAGCAGCTGACCCAGGCCCCCCTGCACGGCCTCGGCTACCTATCCCTCCGCTACCTGCTGCCCGGCGTGGAGTCCCCTGCTTCCGCCCCCGCCCTCTCGACGGCCCTGATGGAACTGCTCCGGCGCACGCCCCGGGCTGAGGTCTCCTTCAATTATCTGGGCCAGTTCGACGGCGCTACCGGAGAGGAGGGCCTCCCTGCCCCTGCCCCCGCCACTGCCTCTGCCTCCGCGCCCACTGCCCCACGGCGGTGGCTCAGCCCTGAGATCAACATGGGCGGGGCCGGCTTGAGTGTGGCCCCCAGCAACCATGCGGTGACGCCCCTCGAGGTCGGCGGCCAAGTGCAGGGCGGCGTCCTTGTGATGGGCTTCTCCTTCTCCGACCAGGTGCTGCCTCGCGACCGGGTTGCCCAGCTGGTCGACCGGTTCGGACACCACCTCCGCCGCATCATCGCCCACTGCTCTGCGGCCCCGAGCGATCTCCTGCGCGGATGCAGCCCGTCCGATTTCGCGGCCTTCCGGCAGGCCCTCTGGGAACGGCGCGTCCCCACCGGCCAACAGCAGCGCCTGCTCGATGCCGCGGTGGCCCGCTGCGGCGGACCTGCCCGCCTCGCTGACGTGTACCCCCTGACGCCCCTCCAGGAGGGCATGTGGCAGCAGAGCCAAGTTGCCCCCGCCTCGGATGCCTACCTGGTTCAACTCTGCATGGCACTCGAGGCCCCCGACGAGTTTGCCCTGCGAGGCGCATGGGAGACCGTCATGAAGGGCCAGCCCATCATGCGGACCGGCATCGAGTGGCTGCCCGGCTGCCCGCCTGTTCAATATGTGGTCGCCCCGGGCCAGCTGGCGTTGCCGTGGCGCCGAGTGACCCTCGATGGGCCCGCCGAGAGACAGGCCCTCGACTCCTTCATGGAGGCCGACCGACGCGTGCCCCTCGACCTGCGCCAGGCGCCCCTCTACCGCCTTGTGCTGGCCTCAGCCCCTGGCTCGTCGACCCGCTACCTGCTCCTCACCACCCACCACGCGCTGATCGACGGCTTCACGGTGGGGCTCTTGCTGCGGGACGTGGCCCGTGCCTACGAGGCCCATGCCCAGCCAGAAGCCCCCGAGCCTGGCGGGCATGCTTCGGAGCGCTCGCCGCCGGCCCCTCTCTTCGGGGACTACGTCGCCTGGCTCCAGGCCCACATGCGCACGCAGGGACTTCTCAGCCGCCACTTCTGGGAGAAGGAGTTGGCCGGCTTGGCTGGGCCGACCCTTTTGAGCGATGCCGTGGGCACGGCCGCTCAGGCGGCTCGCTTCGCCTCCACCCCGTCCGACTACGCCCGCCATCGGATGGTGCTGACCAGAGCCACCACTGCCGCCTTGGGGGCGCTGGCCACCAGCCAGGGGGCGACCATGAGCACCGTGATGCAGGCCGCCTGGGCGCTGGTCCTGCGCCGGCATACGGGCCACGCTGATGTCGTCTTTGGGACGACCCTCTCCGGGCGCGGGCTGGGCCCCGCCCATGTCGAGGAAACCGTGGGCCCCACCCTGAATACCATGCCCTTGCGTGTCTCCCTCGGCCAGGCTTCCGTTTTGTCGGTGGGCGACCTCCTTTCCACCGTCCAAGCGCGGATGGCCGCCTTGCAGGAGCACGCCTACCTGCCCCTTTCCGTCGTGCAAGCTCAGTGGGAACGTGCCGCTCCGGTTGAGATGCAGTCTCGCCGGGGCCCCAGGCCCGGTCTGGTGCTCTTCGACACGCACATGGTCTTCGAAAACTACGCCAACGCCTTCGCCGACGAGAGGGAGGCCACGGCACGGTCTCGGCACGAGCTGCCGCTGCGCGAGTGCTGGGGCGTGGAGCGCCATGAGTACCCGCTTTCGCTGGTGGTGGGTCCCGGGGCCGAGTTGGAGGTGCTCCTCATGTACGAGCGGCCGCTGCTGCCCACGGCCGTCGTCAGTGCCCTCGCCGACCATCTGGCTGCCGTGCTCGGGCTCATGGCCACGTCCGGCGCGGCCGCTTCTGTGGCGTCTCTGTTGGCCTTGGAGCCCCCGTCCCCAGTCCCCCCACGGAAAAGCGCTCCTGCCACCAGTGTCGAAGAGAACGACGGATCGCAGCCCTTCCAAAGACCCGAAGGGCCCACCGAGGAGTTGGTCTGTCGTTGCCTCCATTCCCCCCCCCCCCCCCCCCCCCCCCCCCCCACACACACACACCACCCTCTGGAACTCCCTGTAGTTGGTTCTTCATTCACATCCCCCGTCTCGCCTCGTAGCTGGCGCGCCTCTGGGCTGAGGTCCTGGACCTGCCACCTTCGACCCCCATTGGCCGCGGGACGAGCCTCTGGTCTCTTGGGGCCTCATCCCTTCATGCGCTGACTCTGGCAGCCCGCGCCCGCTCGCTGGGGCTGCCCGTCGAGCTGCGTGATGTCTTCATGGCCCCCAACTTGAGGAGTCTGGCGGCTGTGCTGAGCGGACCTTCGGCTACAACCGTGGTGAAGCAGTAATGATTTCCTGATGTTGTTTGCGCACCTTTTCACATTCTGAGCTCTGAGAACGTCTGCTCAACAGGAGAAGGAGAGTCGATGTATTCTGGCTCTCTGGCGGCGGCCAGTGCGGCGGCCAGCTGCCCAGAGAGCCTTGCGGGCCGCCGCCTATGTGTGGTTTTTGTCTTGCACCAGGAATATTGGCAGCTGTTGTGGTTGAAGAAATGAAGATCACGTATTTTTCGGAACGAGGGGCCTCCTCAGGATGAATGCGATGAGGTTGTTGTATTTCCGAATCAATATTCTGACGCGACAGTACAGAATTCGCGTGTCAGTGACACAGCAGCAACCGGACCCACGGTGAAATTCGCTAACACTTGGTTTGAATTTGAATTGATCAAACCATGCCAAAGCTTCCCGTTTCGCATACATCGGGGCTGGGCGATCTTGTTTGGGTGTCCCGAGAACAAGGTCAAAAATCTCTGCTCACTTGCGGGGCGGATGGTTTCGTTCGGATGTGGAATCCCCAAAGCCCTGAAGCGGATCCTGTCCAGTCGGAATGTACCAGTCCCGGGTTCACCTCTATTGATGTTTCGACTACCGTCTGTTGTACAGCACCGGCACTTCAAATCACAATCACACACTTCATGATAGCGGGTCGCGTTGGGGTGCCAAGATAAATCTTGTTACCTGCTCGAATATCCTTCTCTGAGATTTTTAGAGTATGCAGTACGGCTTCCAATGCCCGTTGGACATGCTTGTTTCTCCCCCGGCGGTAACCTTCTCGCTGTGTGCGGAGGGTCTGTCCCAACGACGACCCTCGACTCGTCTTGTCGAACAATCAACGCGTGCGTAGTGACCAAGCTAAGTTGGTGAACGTGAGCAATGTCAAGCAGAACTTTACCCTGCAAGGTCACGCGGGTTCCTTCCTCTCCCTGGCCTACGACCCCAAGAGTCAGTTCCTGGTCTGGCGGCGGCTTGTCCCCCCCGAAGGACGGGCTGATTCTTTTCCAGGCGGGCTCCACCCTCGCCGGGAAGTGCTGCCTCTGGGACATTGACACCCACCAGGCCGTGGGGGCGGTCGATCTGGGCACGGATCTGTCTGTTGGCCTCTGCTCGCCCCCGGCACCTCACCTTTGTCCATCTTTCCTTCTCGTCGCCCCCAAAGGAACGGCCTGACTGAGCGAAAGTCTGCCGGCGTCACTTTTTGCGGGGAGTTGGGCCAGGTTGGGAGAGGGCCGTTTTGGGCGCGGGGTCACTGAAGTTCGCGGGGCATGCGTCCCCCCGGGGGGTGCCGCAGGGCCCACCGGCTGCGGATGAGCTGGTCGGACGACGCCGGGGCGCTCATTCTGCCCCGATCGCGGGGTCTGCGGGCCCGGCCGGCTGCCCGCCATGCCGCCTTCCTCGTCCTTCCCTCATCCATGCCCATCGCGCGGCGGCGGGTTCTCTTTTGGCGGATGCAGATGTCGAGGTGGTCCGGCGGGCCACCTGGGAGCACATGTACTCCCTCGAGGGCGCGGGCAAGGTTCGTAGGGTTGTCTCGCCGAGGGGGCCCGGGCGTGGGTGTGGGCGCAGGCGCGGGCACGGGCACGGGCACGGGGGCCGAGACAGCCTTCCAGGCGGGGCACGGACATCATCATCGCCTGGCGGGTCTGGGCGGCCCCCTCGGTCGGGGTCGGGTCGGGTGCAGGAGCTCGTCCTGGCCATGGCGGCGGGCCCCAACCACATCGTGACCGCCGAGGCCGACGGGTGGCTCGTGTGGGACGTCCGCAAGCGGCAGGCCATCGGCCGCAAGCGGCGCGAGGAGGCCGGGGTGGTGGCCATGGCCTGGGACCAGGCCGCAGCCCGCATGGCGGTGGTCCGCCTCCTCTCTCCCACCCGCTCCCGCCCCTGGACACAGCCACCTGCCGCGCACCCGCCGCATCGCACCCGCCGCGCCCTGTGTGCCCCCCTCACGGTGCGCCTCGGGCTCTCGCGTGGCCGCCTGGGGTGGGCAGATGAATGGGCACGGGGTGGTCAGCATCTACGAGGACTTCGCCCCCGCCGCCACGGAGGCCGCCTCTGCGGATGGCCAGGAGAGCAGGTCCGCCCAGACGGCAGGCGCCCTGGCGGGGCGGATGATTGGGGTGGCATTCAGCGGCTGTGGTCATCTCCGGCCAGGGGCGCCTCTGCGGGGGGGACAGCCAGGTCCTCCGCATCGCCTCACTGGTGTTGTTGGGGATGGCGCGGTCGGGGTGACGGGTGGGGGGGGGCGGGGGGGGGGGGGGGGGGGGGACATTTCCGTGTTGGTTGCGTCGCCCTGCTCTCAGCCGGCCGCGGCGCCGCGGTGCGAGCCTCCTCGAGGCCGACAACGACGACGACGGGGCCGACGCGAGCCGCCCTCAGCCGAAGGCCGCCGCACCCCGCCGCAGGGCCGGGGCCCCGAGGCCTCCCAGGGTACAGCATGTCCCTGGTGCTGACCGAGACCCAGCCCCGCCCGACGAGGAGCCTTCCGCCCGGCCCCAGCAGCCCGCCCACGAGCCCCGGCCCCGCCGAGGCGGCCATCGCTGCCCCGGCCCCGGCCCCGGCCCCGGCCCCGGCCCCGGCCCCGGCCCCGGTGGGCAAGGCGGGGCGGTTGCGGAAGCGGAGCTTGGACGAGCAGTTGGCCGATGCGGGCATCCTGGCCGACGACGGCGACGAGGACGCGCCCCCCGCCCCCCAGGAGGCCCCCGCCCCCGCGAAGGAGACCGGGTCCCGGAAGGGTCCACACCCCCCAGCTCATTCCATCATAACCTCCCGTCTGGTTCCCTGGGCAGGGCTGCGCAAGGGCACCGCCACAGGCGGCCGGCCGGAGGGGGACGACGAGGGCGAGGCCGAGGATGGCGGGGACGGGGACGAGGAGGACGACGAGGCCATCCAGGAGCGCGCCGCCATCGACCTCGCCGACGACGACGAGCGGCCCGACGCCCCCTCGCACCCCGTCCGCTGGCCCCGCTGCCCCGCCAGCGCCGAGCCTGGATGGCTGGCGCGCCTCATGACCGCACAGAGAATGGGGCATCACGCATGGGGCAGAGAATGGGGCATCACGCATGGGGCAGAGAATGGGGCATCATGCACGGAGCGGAGCATGGGGCATCACGCATGGGGCGGCATCATGCGCTTCCTATTGCCCTCTGCCGCCGCGCAGGAGGAGGCCGAGGCGGGCGGGGCGGCTCGGCCGAAGAAGCCGCGCCTCGACCCGGCCGACGAGGGCGCCTCCGACGAGGAGGAGGAGCAGACCCGCCCCCAGGGCCGCGGTGGTGCCGCCGCCGCTTCGGCGCTGGAGGCCCTCGCCAGGGACGAGCCCCCAGCCCCTCGCGCCAAGCGGCCGGCCCGGGAGCAGCACCGCGAGGGTCCGATTCCCACCCACCCACCCACCCACCCACCCACCGCCCGACCACCCGGCCGTCGTGCCTGAGGGAAGCCCGCGCCTCCCGACTGACGGCCCGCTCCCGCCACCCGGCCGCCCTGCCCACGCGCAGTGCGACTGCAGATGCCCTTCCAGCCCGGGGCGACGCCCGAGGTCGACCTGCGCCGCTTCATGGGTCCGCCCCTGCCACCCGCCCCCGCCCCTGCCACCCGCCCCCGCCCCTCACTCCGGCCTGCCTGCTGGTCTGCTGACCTGCTTCTCTGTTGGCATCCTCTCGGCGCGCCCCACCCTGGGCCGGGGCAGCTTGCACGAGCGCGGGGCTGATCTTCCAGCGGCGCCAGCAGGCCCAGCTGGCGGACAGCTTCATCGACGTGGAGTTCGCCGACCGGCAGATGAAACCCATCCACTTCCTCGACAACTACGGCTTCACCATGGCCGCCTCGGTCCGCCCCCGCCCCGCCCACCCCCACCCCCCCACCCATAACCACAGCCCCATGCCGCGCCGCCCACCTTCCACGACGCCTCGTGGCTGCGGTTGGCGAGGGGAGGTGCCGACCCTGGCGCTCAACCGGGGTGCTGATGCTGGGGACGGCCGGTGCTTGTTGTGTGTGTTGGTGTGGGTCCAGGCCCCAACGCGGCCTGTTCTACTCGGAGGGCAACCGGGTGCTGTGGTGCCGGCCCTTCGACTCGTGGGCCAGCGGGGCCGAGTGGCGCCTGGCCCTGAGCCCCGACGAGCCCGTCCTCGGTCGGCCCGCGGCCCCGCGGCCCCCCAACCCCCCCCCCCCCCCAGCACACTCACGCGCCCCTCCTCCTCTGCCCGCCCGCCGGGCTCCTCTGTGGATGGGCGGGGCGGCGCAGCGCTGGCCATGGGCCCGAGCTTCGGGGCTGTCGCCACGGGGCGGGGCTTCGTGCGGATCCTCTCGTACACCGGCCTCCAACGCATGGTCCCTCGCACCCGCCCGCCGCCCGCCCCGCCCCGCCCCGCCCGCGCAACCTGGTCGCCCTTGCAGCCTGGCTGCCTCGAGTCGCCTGGCGGGCAGCGGCTCATCCCTTGCGGTGTGCTTGTCCACTGGGCTGCTGCTGATGCTGCTGGTGCTGCTGCTGTTGTTGTTGTTGTTGTTGTTGTTGTTGTTGTTCTTGTTGTTGTTGTACTGTCTTGGGGTCGGGCTGGCCGGGCGGGGGCGCAGTGCTTCTCGGTTGCGGGGCCCATCGTGGCCATGGCCGCCTCGCCCGCCGAGGAGACCCTCTGCCTGGTCTACCATGTCGCGGCCCCCCTCGCCGGTCCGCCAGCCTTCCCCCATGCCGTCCCCGCCCGCTGGGCTGGGAATGCTCGGCCTGTGTGCCTGAGCCACTGCTGGCTGGCGTCTGGCGGCTGGCGGGGTGCCGTTTTGTGGTGGGCGCAGAGACGCCCCAGCTGCAGTTCGAGGTGCGCCGGCTGGGGGACATGGGCCGCTCCTACCAGGGCCGCCTGCCGCTCTCGCCCCGCTCGACCCTCACCTGGATCGCTTTCTCGGACACCGACGTCCGCTCCCGCCGCCTGCCCCCGCCCCCGCCCCCTGCCCCCTGCCCCCTGCCCCCCCTTGCCCCTGCTGCCCCTGCGCCCTCCCCGTGTTCCCGTCACCAGTCACTGCTGCTCAATGCCAGGAGAATGGCGCCTGTGCTTTTCCGCCCCGCCCCCCCCCCCGTTGGTGGCAGCCGACTCGGCGGGTGTTGTGCGCCGGTATGTGGAGCCCTGGGGGGCCTGGGTGCCCATCTGCGAGCTGGCCCGCCAGGCGGCCGCCCTGGGGGTGGACCGCCTCTGGCCCTACGCCCTGGTGGACGAGGGGCTCCTCTGCTACCCGTGCCCGGTCGACATCAGCCTCCCCAAGGGCAAGAAGGTCCCCCTGCCCCCCCCATCCGCGGCCCGCCTCCCTGTCACCCACCCGCCCGCCCGCCCTGCGTCGCGACCTTGCCCCAACCCAGTCCCTCCTCTTGCCCCGCCTGCTCGTGGCTGCCCGGGGGCCCTCCTGTGGTTGCGGGTTTTGGCAGATCTTCGTGCCCGAGACCCAGCCGCGGCCCCTGGCCCAGACGGTGCCCCTCGCGGTGCCGCTGCTTGAGCCCGAGGCGCCCTTCAGCCAGGGCCAGAGCGACCGGCTGCTCGAGCTGGCCGAGTACGCCCACAGGCTCGCCCGCTGGGCCGCCCAGGAGCCCCCCGCGGTCCCCTCCGCCTCCGCCTCCGCCTCCTCCGAGGCCGCCGCGGCCGCCCCGGGGGCCCAGACGCCCCCCTCGTGCCTGCTGGACAACCGCTGGTGGTACGCCGACCCCATCCGGACGTTCGCCTCGCCCGCCGCGCCCGCTCCCGTCCGTGGGCCTCCCGCCCTCCGCCATCAGCCCGCCTCTGCCCCTCCCGCATGGGCCTCATGCGCTGTCCCTGGGTGGGGGAGCGGGTCCTGCGCGCAGGCGCCCGTCACGGCGGCCCAGCTGGCCAAGATGGAGAGCGACCTCGACAAGCGCACCCTCCGCCTGCTCTCCGTCCGCCCCCCGCCTGCTTGCCCCCCCTATGCCCCCCGCCTCGTGCCCCACCCAGCCGCGATTCCACTGCCATGGCGCGGCCCTCATGCTGGTCGTGTGGCCCCTTGTGCGCAGGTGGCCTGCGTGGAGAACGCCCCGGCCCGGGCGCTGGACCTGGCGGGCGACCTGAACCTGCAGAAGGCCCACGGGCTGGCCCAGCAGCTGGCCCACAAGGCCCGCGCCTCGGCCCTGGCCGACCGGGTGGGGCTGCTGATGAAGGCCCGCTTCCCGGGCCCCGACCAGGCCCCCTCGGTCCGCGCCCTCCAGCTGCGCCACCGGGCCAAGGCCTTCCAGGCCCAGGTCCTCGCGGCCACATCCGGTCCGCCCCGCCTCGGCCCTCGGCCCGCCTGCCCCTTGCGGATGCCCGCATGCGCCTCCTCGAGCCCCAGCCCGATCGGACTCAGACTCAGGACCCCCTGTCGCCTCGCCTGGCACAGTGTCGGCCCTGTTGGACGCGCCCGCGGTCAGCGGGTCGCCCTTCCCGGCCACCCCGCACCCTCGCGGCCTTCGCCAGCGCCGCTCGCTCGTCGCCCGCCGTTCAGCCCCGGCCGCTCCTCCCAGTACGGACATCACCTCGACGCCACCCCCGCCAAGCCCCTGACCCGGCTCTCCCACACCTGGCCGACCCGCCGCGGTCCGTCCCCTCTTCCCTGACGGCCCCCCCCCCCCCCCCCCGACAGGGTATGCCTCGCCACGATACCCACCCGCCCGCCCGCCCGCCCGCCCGCCCGCCCGCCCGCCCAACCCGCCCGCCCGCAGGAGGAGGAGGAGGCCCCAGCTCGAACGCGAGCACGGTCGCCGAGGTGGAGGCGGAGGGCCCCGGGGGCGACGTGTACGACGAGGGCGACACGGACGACCCGGCGGCCCCCGTGCCCGCCCCCCTGGGGGCCGGCTCGTCGGTGGTCATGACCGGGGCCCAGCCCCACCGGCGCCCCGCCACGCGGCCCCCCAAGCGGCCCACGGGGGTCTCCATCACGGGGCCCGCCTCCCTGCCCGCGAGCAGCCTGCCGGCCCAGCCCGAGGGCCCCGGGGCCACCCTGGAGACCCAGCTCTCGCCCACCGTCACCGAGACCAACCCCAACACCAGCACCGCCAACAGCAGCATGCCGCCCCCGCCCCCGGCTGGCCCCGAGGCGAGCCCTGCTCACGCGGCCGCGGTCGAGTCGGCCAAGAAGCGCCCCGTCCCGCGGGGCTCCGTGCTGAAGTACTTCGCCCGGGCCGGGCCACAGCCGCCACCGAACGCGGCGTCCCCGTCCGCGGCCCCCGCGTCGCCAGTCGTCGCCAACCCGCCGGCCGAGGCGGCGGCCGACCCGCAGCCCCAGGCGGAGAGTCCCGCATCGCCAGCCCCGCCCCCCAAGCGCAACAACCCGTTCGCCCTTGGGGTCTGTGGCTGTCTCCTCCTCCCTCCCTCCCTCCATCCCTCCATCCCCCCTCCTCCAACTCAGGGTGTGCTGGGGCTGGGTGGTGGGCCCTTACCGCAGGCATCGTCGCCCCGCAAGCTCATCCTGGCTGACCCCAAGAAGCGCCTTGCCCCCAACTGACCGGCCCACCGCTGCCGCCGCGGCATCCCCACATCCCCCCTCCCGTCGGTCGGCCCTGTCGGGAAGTGGGGCGCCCCGTGGAGGGGCGCCCCGTGTTGCTGGGAGGGATGGCCGCGTCTAACCCCCCCCCCCCCCCCCCTGCTCCTCTTTCCCCCTGAAGAGCCTTCTCTCCTCCTCCTCCACCCACCATTGCCACGGGGATATCGGCGGGATGGATGGCCGACCGACGGGGGACGTCCGGGGGGCTGGGGCCACCAAGCCCACGCCCAGCCCATTGGGGCCACCGGGCCAGGGGGGGCTGGCTGGGCCCAGGGCGTGATCTCCGCAGATGCTCGTCCGCGCTCGGCACGTCCCTCACGTCCCCACCGCGCCATGGGCGAGTCGGCCGAGACCGTCGGCCACAACACGACACGACACGGGGAGCGAAGCGACTCTTGGCGGTTGCCCCGACGGGCAGGGCAGGGGCGGACCGGATGGGCACAGACAGACACGCGAGTCCCAAAGAGGACACAAAAGGCAAGAGAACGGGCCGGCTCGCCCCTTGGCCGAGTCGAGAAAATACAACAAAGCGAACCAGCCAACCAGCGAACCAGCGAACCAGCGAACCAGCGAACCAGCGAATCGGGAGGGAGGAGAAGGCCCAGGAAGAAAGGCGAGGCGCCTGATGTGGGTGGGGGTGGACCCAGAGGACCCAGCGGGCCCAGGGGGGGCTCGCAGCTGTTGCTGCAAGAGGGCCACCTGGCGCTGCAGCAGCACAACCCGCTGGGCGTCGCTGAGGGCCGGGTCGTCTGCACACGCAGCCCGGGACGGCCGTGGGGCAAGGATGACCGACCAGTAGGGGGATGATGGATGAGGAGGGTGCAGGGCAGGGCAGGGCAGGGCAGGGCAGGGCAGGGCAGGGCAGGGCAGGGCAGGGCAGGGCAGGGCAGGGCAGGGCAGGGCAGGGCAGGGCAGGGCAGGGCAGGGCAGGGCAGGGCAGGGCAAAATGACAGGGCGGGTGGGTGGGGGCTCGGAGGGCATGCCGACCAAGCCGGGGCGCGCCCTCGCCGTCGGCCTTGCGCTGGGCGGGTGGCTGGGCCCTGGGTTGGGCCTGGGCCTCGCGGGGGGCGGCGGGGGTGGCGTCGATGGCGTCGAACTCATCGAAGGGGTCCGGCTCGGGGGGCCCGGCCGACGGGGCAGGGGCCGGCCCCGGGCGGAGGGCCGACAGGGAAAGCGGCATGGTCATGGTGGGCCGGAGGGCGGCCCCGGCCTGGGTCAGCTCGGCCATGGTCAACAGGCGCGGACCGCCCCGCTTGGCGGCCGCCGGGGCGGCGCCTCCACCGCTGGGGGCGGGGACAGGGACGGCGGGCGCGGGGAGGAGCACCGCCGCCTGCGAGCGGCCGCCCTGGGGTGGCTCGTAGGGCGGGTCCTCTTCCAGCTCGTCCAAGGCCCCGGCCCCCAGCACCGGCCCGCCGGCCAGGCCCACGGGGGCCCCGGGAGCTGGCTGCCAGGCGGCGCGTGGTGGCTGGGCGGAGGCCGAGGGGGCGGGGGCCGGCGAGTCGACGGGCAGGTCGTCGAGCTCGTCCAGGGCCCCAGGCGGCAGCGTCGGCAGGGGGCCCCGGATGGGGGTCGCCCAGACGTCGCCCGACTGCGACTGCGACTGGGGCGGTAGCGCGGTGCCCCGGCGGCCAGCGGCCGAGGTGGGAGTCGCGTTGGGGTGGAGGGAAGGGAGCAGGGGCGGGTTGGAGTTTGGGCCGACGTTGATGTTGGTGGCGTTGGTGTTGGCGGGGGCAAGCCGGGGCGCGGTGGGGCCTGGGGGCGTCGGGGTCTGGATGGGGCCGGGGGCGGGGGCGGAGGAGGAGGCGGAGGAGGAAGAGGAGGAAGAGGAGGAGGTGGGGGAAGGGAGGCCCGTCTTGGCGGGGGCCCCGTGGGGCGGGGTGGACGCGAGGACGCCGCTGCTGGTGAACTGGAAGCTGGGGTTGGGGGCGAACTGGGACCGGATGCGCCGCTGCACCTCCTCCACGAAGTACGGGTCCCACGGGTGCCGCACCAGGCGCCCGTACAGGTCGTCGGGCACCCGGTGCGCCTGCGGGGGGTGGGCGTGGGGCCGATGGGGCGGTGGGCGTGGGGCCGATGGAAGCAGAGGCAGAGGCAGAGGCAGAGGCAGAGGCAGAGGCAGAGGCAGAGGGCGGGGTTGCTGCGGACCAGGCTGATGGCCGTGGTGATGATCCGCTTGGCGTCCAGGGGCAGGTTGTGCAGGATGGGCAGCGGGCTGCCCGAGGGGCGACGCGCACACACGCAGCCGAATGGAGGACAGAAGTCAACCCCCGCCCGGGATGGCCTCCCTCCCCCTCCCCCCACCCCCCCTCCCCCTCCCCCCCTCCCCTCCCCTCCCCCTCCCCCTCCCCCCTCCCCCTCCCCCCTCCCCTCCCCCCTCCCCCCCCCTCCCCCTCCCCCTCCCCCCTCCCTCCCCCTCCCCCCTCCCCCCCCCCCCTCCCCCTCCCCCCTCCCCCCTCCCCTCCCTCCTCCCCTCCCCTCCCTCTCCCCCCCCCCCCCCCCCCGCGTGCGCGACAGGGGGAGTGAAGTGGGCGAATGGGGGCGGGTGTCGTGCGGGGCAGACTTCTTCTCGGAGATGAGCTCCGCTGGCCGACGTACTGGGCGGCCGCGCAGAGACGGCCATGTGGGTCCCGGCGGCCAGGAAGTCCCAGATCTTGAGCAGCTCCCGATGGGCGGCGAGCAGCCCAGGAAGGTCATCACCGCTGCGCCGCCAAGGCCACCGGGGCAGGGCGGGTGTTTGGAGGGGAGGGAGAATGGGCGTGAGGAGGACGAGGAGGGAGGAGGGAGGAGGCGGACAGGAAAGCGAGATCTGGCCGTTGAGGCCCTTAGATGCAAGGTACGCGAAGAGCTGCGGGTCGCAGTGATGCAGCACCTCGTCCAACAGCTGCGCAGCATTGACGGGGCACGTCAGGCGGCAGCGGAGCCAAAGGGTGAGTGGTCCGGGCCCCACCTCACATCCCCACCCAACCCCCCCCACCCACCCCCCACCACCACCACCACCATTGCCGCCACGTGTCACACACCAAGGCGGCGCGGCGGGCTGGGAGCAGACCGCCACCCCGGCGTGGACGCCCTCGAGCATGGGGTAGACGTAGTTGGGGCAGTGGCGCAGCAGCATCCGGCGGAAGCAGAAGAACGCGTCCACCTCGGGCATCACGTAGATGAAGGGCGCCGCCAGCACCGACATCCCCTGCACGTAGCCCAGGTTCTTGTTCGTCTCTGGGGGGTGCCGTGATGAGGTGGCGGGGAAGGGGGAAGGGGGGAGGATGGCATCAGGGGGGATGGAAACCCGCCGAGGGGTTGGTCCCAGGCGGAAGGGTGGTCATGAGGGGCACGAACCGACGGAGTGCACGAAGGCATTGAGGAGCCGCACCAGGCGCACCTCGGGGACGCCCTGCTTGAACTGGATGTCGTCGTGGAAGGTACGGAACGTGTCGTCGCGGATGACTTCGTAAGGCGCGCTGTGCTTTTTCTTAACCAACGACCAATAATATGTAGTGTCGATTGCCGGAATACGAAGTAACACCTGCAACCAGAAGGGTGGCGTATAGGGTGGTGTGGCGGCGCAAACCTTCCAAACCCGGCCGCGAAGACCGTCCGTCCGATCATTTTCAACCTGAAAGAGGTTCAAAAATCGGAGTAAGCGCGCGTACAGACCCCGTCTTCCTCTGGGAGCCCCTGAGTGAGGATTAGATGTCGGATTTTTTGAAGGGCGGCTTCTTGCCTCTCTTCCTGCGTCACGCCGGTAATTTCGGGGCTGCTCAAATCGAGAAGAGCCTCGAAATCCGAGAATGACATCGAAGGAGGGGCGCAGTCAGCACGGGAAAGAGAGTTGATGGAACCCCGGTCTATCAATTTGAAACAAAATCATCGCAGGCGGCAACACTCGCAGGAACATGGAGCCCACTGAAAAACCACACCCACCAGATTCATCAAGTGATCCTTATAAGGAGGACGACTCACAAGAAGAGTCAGATCTTGAGACGGCAACCGCACGAGCCGAACTTGCGAGGGCAGAAGCTGAACTCGGTGGGAAACCACTCCCCACCGATGCTGAGGTGAACCCGATTTCTTTACTTGAAAAGAGCCTGCGCCAAAACGCAGTCGCAGAAAATCTCGAACAGAACGCCCCGCAGCCCATCCCAGCACCCACTAACCCCGCCGACGATGAAAGGTTCTCGACAGCTCGTAAGTATGGCGGGCTTAAGGCCGATGACCCAGTTCTGATGCGGTATCAACGTGGGTTTGTTTTGTTTTTTGATTGATGCTTCATGCGGCATTCTCCAGTCTTGTCTTTTCCTTGATCAAGCAGGCAGGTGTCAACGTCATGCAAGGGAAAAATTTGTTGAACGTTTCTCTCCCCGTTCGGATCATGGAACCACGATCGTATCTCCTTCGGATCACTGTCTGCGCACCTGTTTTTACGCGGGCGCTCATGGCTGGGTGGATAGGAGGCCTTCTCGTACATTGGATTCCTCCATCGCGCCGCTGGTCTGTCTGCTCTCTGGCTCACGCTCGACCCTCGGTCCTTCCAGCGACCACCGACCCGCTGGAACGCATGAAGAATTGCATTGCATTCGTCATGGCCGGGATGCACCCAACTCTGCTCCAGGCCAAGCCCTTCAATCCGAGTCCGGCCACTTTCCATGCCCACATTGATGTTTTGTAGTCCTTGGCGAGACCCTCCAGGCCACATATGCCGATGGGACACAAATCTGGATGGAACAGGTGACACACCACCCGCCTGTCTCCGCCTGGCTCGTCCGTGACGCAGCCAAGACATTCGAGTTTGTGGGGTGGGGTGAATACGAGGCCAAATTCCGGGGGAATGCCATCAAAGCGTCTGCCCTACCCTTCCGTGACGCACAACTGTTAACCTTTTTTTTTTTTTTAGGCACCAAAAAGGCCCTCAATCGGTCAAATTTGCTGATGGGACCACCCTTTACTGGCTCTGGCCCGGGCTCAGGATTCACGGCCTGGTGTACGGCGAACGCATCTCCGAATACATTGGCAAGGTGGAGTTCCACTATCCGGCTCATAACCTCCAGTCTGTGGTTGGATTTCTTTCCCGCTCCACGCTGGTCTTTTTCCATCGTAGCGCCGAATTGACCTTCGAGACCGAGAACCGCGGCATCATCCATTCGGTGACGAGCTTCTTCTCCCGCTCGAAGCGGACCGCTCGCCCTGTTGATTTTTTCTCGGGCGACATTTTCCGGCAGCAGTGGCAGGGCCAGTTGCCTGTGCGAGGATCCCCACGAGAGCGTCTGGCCAGTGTGGACGGGACATGGCTGGCGTACCTCGATATCGACGGCCGGCGCTATTGGGATATTCGCACCTCCAAGCCCTATGTGCCTCGCCCAGTCGAAAATCCGTTGCCCTCCGATTCACGGTTCCGGACGGACATGACCGAATTAGCCGCGGGTCGCTTGGACTCGGCCCAGTCGGAAAAGGTGCGCCTGGAGGAGAAGCAGCGGCACGAGGCCAAACTCCGGAAACAAGGGTATGCAAGTTCGGCCCCTGCCACCCCCCCTGTGGCTTCTGATGGCGCTTCCGCCACCGCCACCGCCACCGCCACCGCCACGACTGCCGCTCCCTCCGAGTCAACGGAGCCCACGGACATGGCCCCTCCCGAGGCGCATCCAATCCCCACCTCCCGCAGCACCCCAGATCTCCCGGCCAGCGAATAACTGACGACATCGCCTTGTGTTGTTGTTGTTTTGTTTTGTTTTGTTTTTATCCGATATCGATTGCTCGTTTTTCTTCTTGCGGCAAATTTTGTTCTCTCCTGTTCCCCTCCCCGAGAGCTTTTCCTCGCTCAGCAATAATTTCGGCGGGCAGAATCAATTCGTCTCTTGACGACGTGCGTGTGAGTGTGTCTGTGTGGATGATGGGGGGGGGGGGGGGGTACTTCGACAGAGCCCAACCAATCGGACTCAGGCCCTCGGGCGGACAGTCCTGAACTTCCCGCCCCACAGCTGTTTTTTTAGGGGCCCTCGAAACGCAGCCGCAGACGTGATGGGGAGTGGACAGGGGCACTTTCGGCAGGGTGGCGCAACCGGCGCTGAACCAAAGCCTCCTTGAGGGCCCCGGTCAGCTGACAGGGAGAAGTCGGTGTCAGGCGATGCCAACGGGAAGGACGCGGAGCAGCACAACGGACCTGATCCAGGGCCGTGTGGAGGACTGCATCTTGTGCCGCCGCCTCAGGTCCCTGGGCGGGCGCCGGGCCCCCGACACCGCCGGCTGCGCTGTCCAGTAGGGCCCCAAGGAGCGAGACCAAGTTGAGGTGCTGCTGGGCTGCTGCGTCGCCGGTGGATGGCGGCGGCTCCCCACCGACCGGAAGCGGGGATGGAGGGGCGGGTCCCTGGCTGGCAGTGCGGGGTCCTTTGCGAGCAAGACGCGGGAGATACACGCTACTCAGGGCCTCTTCGTAATCCGTGAAGGACGTATCCTCGTCGCCATCCGCATGGCTTTGCGTGGTGCCAGTCGGAGACGGCACCGCGATTTTCTGCTGTAACTGTTGCCGCCGCTGTCGTGCGGTTTCAAACCGGTGCGGTGGAGCATCCTCCTCAGCGAGGATGAGTTGGTCAGGGAGGGCCACCTCGGCATCGTCGTCCACCTCGTCCACCGGGTGGGTCGGCGACCCACAAGTGGTCACAGATAGGCTCAGGGAGAGCTGTGAGAAGGCCGGCGACGGGAGCGGCCGGGGGTATTCTTCGTCGCGGTCGGTGGTCGTGGCCAATGAAGGAGGTGATTCCACGCGAGCGAGCGTCACTTCAGGGACGCTGGCCGGAGGTGGGGGCGAGGGGGCTAAGTCTTCGCAGCCCGAGGTGGCGAGGGGTGGGCATGGTCCGCTGGGGTCCGGCGCCGGGTGTGGGGACGGTGGACGCTGCCGCTCGAAGACAGTCGTGTCGATGGAGGCGCGCTCGTCCGAGTCGTCCTCGGCGTCCGCTGCCCCGTCGGGGTCGGGGGACGCCACAGGGACCGGAGGGAGTGGGAAAACCATTGCAGAGGAGAGTTCCAATTGTTGTGGGTTGCGCGCCATCCCGGTGACGGCTCCCTCAAAGGCCGAGACAAGAGATCTGACTCCGCCCCCCATCACGAAACTTGATGGAAGAGGTTGCGAGGAGGTGCGGCGATGGCGGTGCTTTTTGGCGGAGGCCGCAGGTGCCAAGGCGGGGCGCTCCATCTGCTGGCCCCAGAAGAGGGTGTCCGAGATGGCAGCCGGGGTGACAGACCCCGCTGACAGCGGGGGCCGGGGTTTGGGAGGTGAACGATCGGACTGCGGGATTGCCGGATCATGGGTGGGATCTGGGGGCATGGATTGATGATGATTCCCGGACTCCGTGGCATCCGCCGAGCCGGGCCCAACCGAAATAGGGGAACACTTAGGAAGTGGCGGTAATGCCGGGTTGTGGGGGCCGGACTCACGGGCGGCGTGCGCGGCGGCGAGCGGGGGAGGAGAGCTTGGGCGGCGGAACAATGGATCGCGAGGAACGTGTGCCACCGGGCACTGCGTCGTGTGGTTGCTTTGCAATTTGGGGCTCCGGGGGAATGACGAGGAAATCTCAACCAGCGGCGGAGGAGGCGGAGGCGGCGGAGGCAGAGGGACCAAAGGTGGTGCGGGGGCAGGCCGTGATGGAGGTGGCGGCGGGGGCACCCGAGGCCGAGGGGCGGCAGTTGTCGGTGCAGAAATCTGGGGACGATGGGCTGCTGACGTGAGTGATGGGGCGGGTTGCCCAACGCTCGGGAGCGAAGGAGGGGGAATTGGAGGGGCGGGTCTGGTCGGGGGCGGGGCAACCTGGATCGGCGCAATCGGAGAAGGCAATGAGTTCGAGCGCGGTCGCGGCCGTTGATGTGGACAGTTTCGAGTTGGAGGCGCAGGTGAAGACGACCGAGGCGGCGGGGGTGGCTCGAGCGGGCCCGATGGCGGAGGCCGAGCTGGGGGTGAGGGCTTCTTGAGGTAGCAGACAATCGGTCGCGGAACGAGAGGGGCGGAGTTTTCCTTCCGGTCGGCCAATGGGGATGGCTTTCGGGTTGGGCAGGGGACACGACGCGGGGGTGGCGCACGGAGGCGGTCAAAATGCTCGTGGGCCACGACCAGGTTTGGGAGTTCTCTTTTCTCCGGGCTTTTCGATATCAATGTCTTCGCAATTGAGGCTTCAATTTGGTGCTGCAGAGCAGCAATGCGAGAGGAGACTGGTTTCTCGCGGGCTGGCTGTTGAGTATCGGGAGAGGGTGATGGAGAGTCATCTGGAGCACGGGGGAGAGGTGGGAGTGGGAGAATTTTCACCAATTCACTCGGATCCGACATTCCCCGGAGATGGAGTGATTTCGGTGGGGGTGGGGGTGGGAGCGGAGGAAAGGCCTTTTTCTCGGACTATCGAAATAGATAAAAGCGATAATGG
Organism: Paratrimastix pyriformis; assembly: GCA_027972325.1. Classification (NCBI taxonomy): domain Eukaryota; phylum Preaxostyla; family Paratrimastigidae; genus Paratrimastix; species Paratrimastix pyriformis. The sequence continues at coordinate 358,068 of JAPMOS010000018.1, forward strand.
GTATTTCCAAGGGAAAAAAAAACCCAGACCTCCGACATGTGCTCCTCGCGCTCTGCGTCGAGCTCGCGTGCCTGGATTCAAATTGTTGCCTGCGTGCATTTGCACCCGGTTGAGCCGTTGACATTTGACGGTAGCCGGACTGGGAATGGAGCTCATCCAGACGCCTCCGCCTGCTTTTTTACCTGTTCAACATCGTTCGCCAACAGAAACAGCATCAACTCCTTCAGGCCCGGCATGTCGAATTTGTATGATGACAAGGAGGTCCGTCGTCTTTTGTTGTCACCGAGGGGAACAAATTTGGGTAGTGAGACTCCAAATTTGCATTTGATACGATCTCCATGTTCCTGCCGTGGGACACTCACACCAGTTCACTTGGAATGCTTGGAGGAATGGATCAGAGCTCGTTCTGGGACTTCATTTCGGGGAAGTACTCTCACTTGCGAACTCTGCCACACCCCATATAACTTACGTTGGTCGTACCCTCCAATATGGAGGTGGAGATGCCCCCAACCCAAGTCTGTTCTTCCGGTGGGTCTTTGCGGGCCACCATTACCACTCTCACCTCCACCCCCCAGCAGGGAACAGTTGGTTCTCCTCGTCATGCTTCTGCCGATGGTGGTTATTGTGACTGTATTGTCAGCGTACGTACTGCCCCGCACTGTGGAAGCCTATAACCAGATCAAGAATCCCCGCTCTGGGATGCTGTTTTCCCTCGTCATCTTCCTCACCCTCTTCGGACTTTGTTGTGGGATCATGTTGATGAAAGCCGCGTTCCTCCTCACCTGGATGTTTTGGAGGTGGCGGGTGAGGTCTGCAGGATGCCAACCTCATATGCCCAGCCTTTGGTAGTAATCTCCAACTTGTCGTTCCCTTCGATCCCATCACGCCCGAACCGCCAACGAACACTTCGAGGGACATCATCGAGTCAGCTGTGACGTCACCGAACCGTCCGATTTCAGATGACAAATCCGAAGCCAACGACCGACGGCCAGCACCAGCAACACCCCGGTTGCCAGATTCGGTCTTGGATCCGGCGTTACGGGGGCTGTGAGTGTTATCGTGAGGATGCTGACGGCGGAGAGCACCTCTGAAAGAGCAAAATATACGCGGGACGGCTAAACACAGCCTGCGTCGAAACAGGCGTGACGGAATCGTCGTCGTAATGGAACCACCCGTCACCTGGCGAAGGGCAGTTGGGACAAAACGGAAATGCGGCAGGCGGACCGTCACGGCGAAGAACGTCACACGTGTAGTGACCATTGCCCATATGCTGGCCGAGGTGCGTGATGACTAGGAGGAAAAACGCCCACAATCATGCAGAGGTGGCATCCCTGATAAACAGACCTGCCATGAGGCGATACCAGCACGGCTTGGGCGTTGGCCTGAGGAGCATGCCGGCAGGAATCTCGAGGTACGGGCCGTAGGAGACGGGCTTGGCCAGCCTGTCGAGGAGGAGGTTGGATGAGGGGGCGCCCGATGGGCGGGGGCGGACTTTAGGGGCCCGTGGGGCCCGTAGACAAAGCGCTTGAGGTGGATGACCAGCAAGGGCGGCAGCCGATCGAGCGACATCTGCTTCGAGGCGTGCACCTGTGGTGCCGGCCCATGGAAGTCATGATCACAGGTCTGTTGGGGCAGGCTGGTGTGAATTGGGGGTGAATCAGACCTCGGCGAGGTGTTCGCGGCGGATGAGGCCCCAGAGGGCGTCTTCGAGGCGCTGCACCTGGGGGTCGGCGATGTCCAGCGAGAGACTGTGGAAGGGCTCCACGGTCGTGCGGCCCCGGGCCCCCTCGCGCCGCAGGTTGGAGCGCAGGGTCCCCCCGAAGAGTAGGCTGACAGGCGAGACGGCCTGCTTCGTCTGCAAGCACAGCACCCGCGTCACGAGCAACACCCGCAACAGCGAGTATCAGCAATGAGCATCGGGTACCAGTCATGTCGCCGAGCCCCCATGCGGGGGGGGGAGGAGGAGGAGGAGGAGGAGGAGGAGGAGGAGGAGGAGGAGGAGGAGGAGGAGGAGGAGGAGGAGGAGGAGGAGGAGGAGGAGGAGGAGGAGGAGGAGGAGGAGGGAGGAGGAGGGGAGGGAGGGAGGAGGAGGAGGAGGAGGAGGAGGAGGAGGAGGAGGAGGAGGAGGGAGGAGGAGGGAGGAGGGAGGGCGACGCGAGTCGTGCCGACTGACCACCGCAAGGCCGCCTCCTGACCGCCCTGCCCACCTCGACCCACTCGTCGTCCTGGGCTGGGCCGCCCCTGCCTGCTCGAATGGGTTGCGGATCCCCAGGCCTGGACCAGGGCCGCCAGGTCGTCGTGCATCTGGCCCAGGGCGAACTCGAGGAACTCGTGCGCGTCCTCCTGCGGGCCCGCCACAAGACGCTGCAGCTCGGCCGCTGCGATGGCCGGGTGGTAGAGGTACCCGGGACGGGCCGCGGCTGCGCCCGCGGGGGGGGGGGGGGGGGGGGGGGGAAGAACCGGATGAGCGGTCGTGGGAGGCAAAGGGCAAGGGCCAGCAGCGGGCATGGAGGGCAGTGGGCCGGACCCCGAACGGAGCGGAAGTGGGCCAGCAGCGGGTAGAACATGACGGGGGACATGGGTCCGACGTTTCCCGTGGGAGGCCGGGCCGTCGCCCCGCGGGCCGTCCGGGCTGCAGGGCCACTAGCAACGGGCGGATGGGCAGAAGTCTGCGTGTCGCGGAGCAGCTCGGCCCAGGCGCGCAGCGAGGGCGACCGGTCCATGAGGAGGGCCGAACCGCTCAGCTTGTGCAAGGCGGCGCCGAAGCGGGGGGCCCCGATGAGGCTTTGCAGGACCTGGGCGTGGAACGGGGCCATGATGCGCGACGACCGATGGGAGGGGGCAAGGAGGGGCCGCGGGGGGAGGGCCGCGAGACGGACGACGTTCATGAAGCAGTAGTTGCCCCGGTTGACCAGCCCGCGCGGTTGGGTGACCGGCAAGTCGGGGCTGCCGAGGTCGTCCGGGGGCAGTTGCATCGCCTGCTCGATCAGCTCTGCGAAGACGGCAGATGGGGCGCGACAGATGACATGAGGGAAGGATAGGCCCATGAGAGGTGGTGGAGGGACAACAGACGGCGGCTGGTGGGATCAGCGGGTGGAACCCCGGGAGCCGGCGGCTGGCCACCCGGTGCATGCAGTGCAGGCGCAGCAGAAGAAGCCGAGCCCACTGCCGACGGAGGCTGCGAGGGCTCCTGATGGGCCTTTGCCAGGAACTAAGGAGGGGTAGCAGGAGAAATCAGGGAGATCACGGGAAGTGGCGGACCTTCGACCATGACATCTTTGGCGCCGGGCCAGGAGCAGGAGCAGGAGCAGGAGCAGGAGCAGGAGCAGGAGCAGGAGCAGGAGCGGGAGCAGGAGCGGGAGCGGGAGCAGGAGCAGGAGCGGGAGCAGGAGCAGGAGCGGGAGCAGGAGCGGGAGCGGGAGCGGGAGCAGGAGCAGGAGCGGGAGCAGGAGCAGGAGCGGGAGCAGGAGCAGGAGCGGGAGCGGGAGCAGGAGCAGGAGCAGGAGCGGGAGCAGGAGCGGGAGCGGGAGCGGGAGCGGCTGGAGCTGGGGTTGCCGATGCGGGTGCGGTCGGAGCTGGGTTGGGTGCCGAAGGATGGGCAGGCGCAGGCGCACGAGGAGGTGCAGGCGCAGAGGAACCAGGAGCAGGCGGAGCGGGTGCCGGAGCGGGTGCCGGAGCGGGCGCAGGCGCAGGGGGCGCCACCGGGCGGGGAGGAGTTGATGTCGCTGGAGTCATCGTGCGGTCATGTGGAGGGAAAAGGACAGAGTCGGCTGGAGGGACGGGGCTTTGTTGGGCGGATAATGGGGGGCGGGACGGGGTGCCCATGGGTGGTGCTGGAGACTGACTAGGCTGCTTTGAAAGATCCTTTTTATAAAGATCTGTGATGTGGCCTCTCTGCCACATGTTGTCTCCTGGCCGATCAGAAAAAAAAAAAGTGTCTGAATAACCTGTGGGGACAAGCTGACGAAAAACCAAGATGACAGAACCGCAGCGCAGCCCGATAACATCGTTTTCGCCCACAAGTGGAGGATAGTATACCATTAGGCAGTTTGGGCTCACCTTGTCACAAATATTCAACGCTCTTCTGGTTACAAATTCATCAAGATGTTGTATTAGCGGCCGCCTTCCTGGGACTGGGCCAGCATGCCCTCGAGGGCCTGCCGTGCCCGAGTGTCGGCCAACCGTCCATGGACGACCCAAAGGGATTCCTGGTCCCGGACCCTCTGGGCGATCAGAAGGGCGTCCTCGATCATCCTGTGGCCGCCGAGAAACCGAGACGGTGAGCATCCAGACAGATGAGCCCTCCACCCCCCATCATTTTCTCCTTTCCCGTTTCCCCCATGAGAAAATGAACAGACCCCAAGTGGAAGAGGAGTTCGCACTGGAGGACCGGGTCGGAGACCTTGGCCACGTACTTGACGGCCTGGTTGTTCTGCTTGTACTGCATGCACACCTCCACGAAGGGCTGCCAGGCCGGCAGGCGGAGCCGAGAGCGGTGAGGAGACCAGGGCGTGGTGAGTGGTGAGTGGCAGAAGAGGTCAATCGGATCGACGATCCCGAGAGCTCATCCATCCACCCACCCATCCATCCACCCATCCACCCACCCATCCATCCATCCATCCACCCACCCATCCACCCATCCATCCATCCATCCACCCACCCACCCACCCACCCATCCATCCATCCATCCACCCACCCACCCACCCACCCACCCACCCACCCACCCACCCACCCCGGCCATCACCACCGCAGGACGGACGTCGTAGCCGATGGGGACTTGGACTTGGAGAATTCCTCGATGGCCTCCCAGTCGCCCCGCTGGGCCAGGGCGCGCAGCTTGATCCACCAGAACCTGCGGCCCCAGACCGGAAGGCCCAAGGGGGGGGGGGGGGGGCCGAGGCCGGTGAGCATGGAGGCCGGGGCGACAGACGGGTCCGGGGCGGCGAGTGGGGTGGAAAGAGGGGGAGGGAGCCGACCGCTTTGGGGCATCTTGAACTCGTCGGCCAGCCGGCGGGCGTCCTCGTAGCTGCCGTGGAGGATGAGCTCGTACAGAGTGTCCGCCAGCGAGAGGTCCACGAACCCTGCCGCCGCGCCCCAACAGCAGCCAGTGAGACGAAGGTACGAGTGGCCGGGCCGGGGGTGGTGGTGGTGGTGGTGGTGGTGGTGGTGGTGGTGGTGGTGGTGGTGGTGGTGGCGGCGGACCGTTGATGCCCAGGGTGCCCGGCTTGTGGGGACGGTGATCGAGGTGGGCGGGGGCGGCTTGGGGGCTCCCGGGGTGGGGACGGGCAGCTTGCCGTGGGCGGCCAGGTTGTTGTTGATGTCGTTCTGCCGGGTGTACAGCTTCATCGCGTCCTCCACTTGCTGCGCCGGGGAAGGGACGGGCCTGATGAGCACCAGCGGCGAGAGCCGATCGGGAAGGGGGGGGGGGGGGGGGGGGGGGCGACCTTGGCGTAGAAGCCGTAGGTCCGGTGGGCCGTCCAAAAGGAGCGGGCGGTGTCGAGCTGCTCCAGGCGGGGCCTCAGTTGCTGCCGGGCGGGGCGGGGGGTGGGAAGAGGCGGAGGTCAGTCGGGATCGCCCGGGGTGGCCCAGGCTGGGGCGGCAGAGGGCGGGAGGCGGACCATGTTCGAGAAGGAGTGCAGCGCCATCACCCGGGCCGCCTCCTGGGGCATCCCTTTCTGTGGGCCACAGGAACGAAGATGCAGACAGCGATGAGCACAGGAAGCCATGGGGCTGGCGGGGCGGGGCGGGGCGGGGCATGGGGCGGGGCGGCGGACATGGTAGTAGAAGGCCTTGACGAGCTCGGTCTCGCCGGTGTGCTTGCAGTAGGCCAGCAGCAGGTTCATGGCGACCTCCTGGTCGGCCACCAGCCGGAAGAACTCCTGCAGGCGGGAGTCCTGCGGGTCCCAGTCGGCCCCGAGCTTGGGCTTCAGGTGCAGCAGGCACCGGTAGACTGCCGCCACCGCCCCCCCCCCCCCCGGCGGAATCACACCCACCCACCCGCCGCATGAGCGCCAGCACGGATCGGCCCCTTGGGAGAGCCAGTGTGTCCCTGGCGGGGATGCTGCGAGGGCAGGGGGGCGAGGGGCGAGGGCAGGGGGCGAGGGGCGAGGCAGGGGCGAGGGCAGGGGGCGAGGGCAGGGGCGAGGGCAGGGGGCGAGGGCAGGGGCGAGGGCAGGGGGCGAGGGCAGGGGGGCGAGGGCAGGGGGGCGAGGGCAGGGGGCGGACCGAGCTGCATGTCGCCGCTGGCGGCGGCCTTGCGGATGGCGTCGGGGTACTCCTCCATCTGCAGCAGCAGCTCCACCTGGGCCGACGAGCTCAGCTCGTACTCCAGCAGCTGCCCCCACCCGCCAGACCGGCCCCCAGCCAGAGACCGACAGCCCAGGCGGGTGTGGGTGTGGGCGCGTGTGTGTGGGCGTGGGCGCATGTGTGGGCGCATGGGCACGGGTGCGGACCATGATGGCCAGGGGCGTGTTGCCGGCCGTGTAGGCGGACTTTGCCACCTCGGCGAAGCTGATGCCCGGGCAGGGGCTGAACCGCCGGTAGATCTGGGCGCAGAGGGCCTCCCGCTCCGAGTCGCCGGCGGCGATGGTCTGGGAGACCTTCTGGCAGGCCCAGTGGATCAGGATCCGCTCGGTGGGCAGCCCCAGCAGCTCGCAGATGCGGACGGCCAACAGGTGGCGGTGGCGGTGCATCAGCCGGTCCAGCAGCACGGGCGGGGTCAGCTGCTTGTACCTGCGCACCACCCCCACAGCCAGCCACGTTGGGGTGATGATGGCCACCAGACCAACCCGCCCCCCCCCCCCCCGCCCCCACCGGTGGCGGGCGGCGGGCCAACGGACTGCGGGTAGGTGATGGGCATGCCGATGGCCGGGTCGCGGACGGCGTTGAGGACGCGGAGGGTGCGGCACATCTGCACGAACTGGGCCGCGTCGTAGTACGAGCCGCCCTGGGGTGGTCGCTCTCGTCGTCGTCGTCGGGGTCGTCGCAGAAGGTCTTCCCGAAGCCCGCCGCCTGGTCGCACCGCCCAGACGCGCCGCCCACCGCCCACCGCCCACCGCCCACCGCCCACCGCCCACCGCCCACCGCCCACCGCCCACCGCCCACCGCCCACCGCCCACCGCCCACCGCCCACCGCCCACCGCCCACCGCCCACCGCCCACCGCCCACCGCCCACCGCCCACCGCCCACCGCCCACCGCCCACCGCCCACCGCCCACCGCCCACCGCCCACCGCCCACCGCCCACCGCCACAAAGTCACCCAGGAGACGCGCACGTGAGGCCCTGCTGGCTGCTGACAGGGAGACGGGGCCCAGGAGCGGGGCACGGGGCTGGGGCAGGGCCGGCCGACCCTGAGCATGAGCAGCTGCCCGTCGGGTTCGAAGAGCTGACCCGCCGCCCGGACGCAGGTGTCGACGGCCGGCCCGAGGAGGCCCTGGCGCTGGATGGAGCGGATGTAGTCCTCGGTGTCGGGCCGGTGGTTGGTGAACTTCAGGAAGGCCTCCCGCAGCACCGACCCGGGCGCCAGCGAGCCCAGCCCGAAGATCTCCTCGATGCACTGCCCCCCCCCCCCCAAACCAGGTCATGGAACGCGCCCTGAGAAGGAGGCCACAGGGGAGGGGGGGAGGGAGGGCCGTGGATGTGGGGTCGCGGGGCGGACCGGGGACGGGGGCCAGGAAGAAGCACTCCTCAGGGGTGACGATCCGGACCCCGTCCACCTCGGGCAGCAACTGGATGGGGCAGTTGAACCGGTACCTGCACCCCCACACACACACACACGCAACCAGGTCGGCCGCCCGGTGAGCCGGAATCGGGGTAGACGGGCGGGCACGGGGCTGAGGGCCCGGGGGCATGCATGGGTCGGGGACATGCCGGGGGTGGATGCAGGCAGGTGCGGACTCCGAAGGCCGAGTCGAGGGTGGTGAGCAGCAAGGGGTGGGGTGGGTTGGGTGGGTGGGTGGGTGGCATGCAAGTCGGCTGGCGGTGCGGACTCGTCGAAGTCCGAGTCGAGGGTGATGGTGAGCAGCATGTCCTTCTCGTACTCGTCGCTGCCGTCGCGCGAGTCCATGATGAAGCACACCACCACGGCCACGTTGCCGCACCAGGCCAGCTGCTTGGGCAGCCGCTTGTCGTGGGTGTCCAGCGCCCGGGTGGGGCCGCCCATGTTGTCGATGTCGATGATCCGCTATCCCCCCCCCCCCCCCCCCCGCCAGAGGCAGCCGTCCCCCATCCCCCACAGGCCAAGTGCGCGTGAGGCAAGTCGTGTGGGTGCTTGGCGGGCGCGTCCGGGGCCAGCGCCATGATGGCAGGGGCGTGGGCGGGGCCGGACCAGGACACCCGTCTCGAAGTAGACGGCCAGCATCTGCCCGTCGGGCGAGACGGACATGAGCTCGATCCGCCCCGCGGCAGACGATTTCTGGGCCCCCGCCCCAGAAGGGAGAGAAAGAGAAAGTGAGAAAGTGAGAAAGAGAAAGAGAAAAGAGGGATGAAAAAAAGCACATCGTCACATCCGGCTCCCGAAGCCGAAACGTTGCTTTTCTTGGGGAGTGGGGGTGGCGGACCATGCAGGTGACGGAGTCCTGGGTGACGGAGATGATGTCGCCGTCCACCGTGGCCAGCAGGACCTCCACCCCGTGGCCCGTGAAGCGGGGCTCGATGACGGCCATGCATGTGGGGGGCGCCTGGAGGCCCTCGAAGCCCTGGGGCTTGATCTGGTTGGTCCCGTGGACCGAGTTGAGGTCCTCGATGGCCACCAGCTCGCCCGCCTCCGTGTACAGGACAACGCCCGTGCTGTAGATCACGGCCCGCTCGATGAACTGCTCCCGCGTGCGTGTGCGTGCCCGCCAAAAACGGATGGGGCGGTGTGCGATCACAGGGCAGGGCGGCGCATGGGAGGGGAGGGCGCAGGGGGGCAGGGGGGCAGGGGCGCAGGGGCGGACGCGGTGGATGTTGAACTCGCGGATCACCTTGCCGAAGATGTTGAGGACATTCACTCGGCCGTCGCTGAGGGAGAGAAAGAGGAGGAGCGATCGAGGGCAGGGTGAGGGAGGAGGGAGAGGGAGAGGGAGAGGGGGTCAGGACTCGGATCAGGGGCGGAGACGGCGCAGACTCATAGACGACAACCAATCGTTCATCGACGGTCCACCCCATGATTTTGATTTGATCGCGCCAATCTCGACGAATAATCAGCTCTCCTGAGCTGGTAAAGATCTGAAGTGAATTCATGTTGGCGTCAGCGAAAACAATCTTGTCCGGATCGCGGGTGAGGGCTGAATGTAGTGGTGAATATGGTGCAGGGGTGCGCAAAGATATCAAGCAACAGACCGAGCGCGCCACCGTATGGAGCCCCGCAGAGCATGAATCGCTGGAGTGCCATTTTGCCCCATGCCATCTTGTAGAGCTCTGTTTTTCTAAAGGAACATTGGTGCATATCCTTGCCAATCACTCTGGACTCTTCTAAGTAATTCATCGCGAAGGGGCTCAGAAACGGCGGAGCCGGGTCGAGATTCGAGAGAGCGGGTACTCGTGACTATTATCGAGTTCAAAAATTAGTTCAAGTCGATCGAGGCCTGCTATGCAGGAAGCCCCGATTGTCTGCCCAGAATACTTTCGGAAATGTTTCCTGATTTTTTCTTCTCAGACTTTCCCGCCCCCTTCAAGTTCCCCCAGAACAACAAGTGTTCTCCGTGGTGAACCCACCCTGAACCCCACTGCGACTCCGACTTCAGTTGCAGCGAGTCACATTATTGGCAACTCCCTCCCCCAATTCCAGGTCTGGGCAAAATCACCACACACTCAACATCTTCCTCATCTACCCCAGGCCCAAGACCCGGCCCCGTTCATTCTCGCCCCTCCGACAGCCGCCCCACCCCCACCACCTTCATCCGAGAATCCGGCCTCCACCCCCACTGCCATCCCCCCCTCTACGCTGCTCCCACCCACTTCCGCGCGGCGATTCTCGCCCGCCTCGGTCAAGCTGGCCTCCCCTGCTCCCCATGGCACACCCTCTGCCAGCGCGCGGCTCTCGGACGGTTTTTCTCTTGCGAAATCGAGCCCCTTTCGACAGGGGGCCGTGGGTACTCCCGGGGGGGCAGCCACCTCCCGCGACCAGGTCCTCGAGCTGCGCATCCAGCTGCTCAAAGACGAGTGCGAGGCCCTCAAGCAGGACATCCGCAAGCGGGACGAGGTCTGGCCCCCTGCCCCAGGGTCGCCCATTCCCCTTCCGCTTCCGCCCACCGCGTTGTCGATCGTCAGTCCCCATAATCACCATCCCCCCCCCCCCCCCCCCCCCCCCCCTCCCATCATCAACATCACCTCCACCATCGCCGTCACCATCACACCACAGAACCACGCCCTGCTCCAGGGCGAGGTGGCCACCCTGACGCTCTCCCTGGCCGAGCAGCGGCGCCAAATTGAAATGGCCCGCACCCAGTGGGGCGCCGAGCGGCAAGACCTCCAGTCCCAGATCGGCTCCCGGACGAGGTTCGCCGTTCGTTCTCATCGGCCACCTCCCCGCCCACCTCCGCCCAGATCGTGACCTCCCTTGCTTGCCCGTCCTCCGCTCATCATTCCGTGTTCGGTGTTGGCGCGGCTCGGGGCCGGCCGTGGCGGCAGCGAGGTTGGCATTCTCCAGCAGACGGTGGCGGCCCTGCGGCAGGCCCAGCAGGACGGCCAGAAGCGACTCGAGGCCGCCGACCGGCAGGTCGATGAGGCCCGGGGGGCCCGCCGCGAGGCCGAGCGGCAGCGGGACGAGGCCCAGCAGCGCATGGCGGCCGCCGAGAACCAGTCCAAGTCCGCCCAGCCGCCGCCCGAAAGCCCCCCCCCCCCCCCCCCCCCCCCCGGCCCCTCGGCCCGCTGCACCTCACCCGCTCACCCACTGGCTTTGGGTCGCTCGGGACGGGGTGATGCCCGCGATGCTGTGCGGGGTGTGCGGGGTGTGCGGGGTGCGGGGTGTGTGCGGTGGTGTGCGGGGTGTGGGGAGCTGCAGCAGGACCTGCTGCGCATGGACCGGAAGCACCGCAAGGAGATGGCCGACATCGGCGAGACATACAAGGTCCGGACGGCATGCCGTCCCCCCCCCCCCCCCCCCCCCCCCCCACATTCATCGCCGCTGCCCCCCCTCATATTCATCGCCGCTGTTCCCACCCACCCCTGCCCACCCGCCCCGCCCGAATGGTGGCAGCACGAGGCCTACCAGACGCGGTACTTCCAGGCTGCGGCCGAGCTGAACCGGCTGCGGGCCCAGATGGACCGGCTCCAGGCCGTCTGCCTCCGCCAGCAGCGCCTCGACACCCTCCAGCAGGGCTGCCAGAAGATGATCATGGTCGGCCCGCGCCCGCGCCCGCGCCCTCCCCCGCGGCTGGCCGCCCCCCCTTCACGGGATGTGGGTGAGCGGGGCAGTGGGTGGCATGCTCTGACGGCCCCTGGATGGGTGGCTGGCTGGGATGGGGATGGGCGCGACCCCCCAGGCGGGCACCCAGACGGTGCTGCGCCGTGGCGAGCTGCTGACGGCCGAGCGGATGCGGGACCAGGCCCAGCGCACCCAGGACCGCGAGACCCTCGAGCGCTACCAGAACACCGTCGCACAGGTCCGTCGCCCCGGCCCCTCCGCCGCCGCCGCCGCCGCCGCCGCCGCCGCCGCCGCCCCGGCCTGCTGGCCCCGCTTCAGGCCGCCGATCAATGTGGCGCGTCTTTCTGGGGTTGGGCGGGGCCTCCGGCGGGGGCAGCTGGAAGGGCAGGTGGCCCAGCTGGAGGCCAGCGCCCAGGAGGGGCTGCGGGCGAGCCTGGCCCGGGTCGAGGAGGCTCACCAGGCCCAGATGGCCGCGGCCGCCCAGCAGCAGCAGGCCCGGGAGGCTCTCCTCGCCGAGGACCACGCCGCCCGCATGGCCGCCCTCAAGGTAGCCCATCCCCCCCACCCACCCGCCCGCCCGCCCGCCCGCCTGGTGGAATGCTGCCAGCCGCTTCCACCTGGAGGCGCAGCGCGGCCGCTGCCCTGGATTCTCAACCGGGGGCTGGGTCCCATCGGGCCCGGTGGTACAGAAGGAGGCCGGGCGGCAGGTGGGCGACCTGCAGGCGCAGCTGGAGGCGGCCCACGCGCGCCACGAGGCCCACGCGGGGGAGATGAGCCGCCAGCTGGAGGAGCTGCTGGCCCGGCTGGGCGACCGCGAGGCCCACGACGACCGGCAGCACGCCGCTCAGCTCGAGGCCGCCCGGCAGGAGGGCGCCGAGGCTCTGGCCCAGGCCGCGGCCGGCTGGGAGGCCGAGCGGGCCGACCTGGCCGCCCAGTGCGAGGCCTTGGTCCGTCAGAGGCTCCGTCCATCCTGTCCATCCTGTCCATCCTATCCATCCTGTCCATCCTATCCATCCTATCCATCCTGTCCATCCTGTCCTGCCCCGCTCATCTGCCGGCCGGCTGGCCGACACTCCTCTGTACGGCAGCGGGCCGAGTGCGCTGCCCAGGCGGCGGCGGCCGAGGGGCGCGCCCGGGAGGCCGAGGGGCGCGCCGAGGAGCAGCGGCGCCTCATGGCGGCCGACCAGCAGGCACGCATGGAGGCCCTCCAGGTCCCAGCCGCCCCATGTCCCCCCCCCCCCCCCCCCCCCCCCCCCCCCATCCCCGGGGGGATCTGGGATCTGGGACCTGACCTGGCGGGGCTCCCCTATGGGTCCCTTGTGATCGCGCCCGATTCGCGTCCCGTCTTGGAAGTGACGCCTCTCCCCACGGGGCGGTGGATCGCCGCAGGGGCAGCACGAGGCCCGGCTGCTCGAGCTGGCCGCCCAGTGGGAGGCCCAGGCGGCCCAGCACAGGCAGCAGTGCCAGGAGGCCGTGGCGGCCCTGCAGCGGCTGCAAGACGAGCACCGCGAGGCCCTGGGGCGCCTCGAGGCCGCCCAGCAGGAGGTCGAGGGCCTCCAGGGGGCCGTCGAGGCCCACCGGGCGGAGGCCGACCAGCGCTGGGCCGCCCAGGAGGCCGCCCTGAGCGAGGCTCGCGCCCAGGTCGGCCGGCCGCCCCCATCCCCCACCCAGCCCTGCCCCCATCCCCCACCCAGCCCCGACCCGAGGCAGCCCGGCGGCCGATGTGTCGCCCCCGCCCGGGCGTTTCTCACCATCTCCGTCCCGTCTCCGTCCCGGCCCGGCCCGTGTTTGCTCTCTGGCTGTGCGGCTGGGCGGCCGGCCAGGCGGAGGCCGAGGGGGCCCAGTGGCGCAGCCGGGCCGAGCAGGAGGGCTCCCTCAGGGTGCAGGCCGACCAGCAGGCAGCCGACTTGGCCCAGCGCCTCGAGGAGGCCGCCCACACCCGGGCGGCCATGGCCATCCAGGCAGACGAGGCTCGTCCCCCACCTGAGCACCATCCTTCTGGGGGGGGGGGGGGGGGGGGGGGGCACCAGCAGCGATGGCGGCGCTTGACGTGGCGATGGTTGGCTGGGCGGCGGGGTGGCCTTGGGGTGTGGTGTGGTGTGGTGTGGTGTGGGTGCAGCTCGAGGGGCCCTACGGGAGATGGCCATGCGGCGCGGGGCGGCCATCATCGAGGGAGACGCCCTCTGCGGGGCCGTCCACCAGATGCTCTGCTCCCAGCACGCCCTGGCCGCGGTCCGCCCCGCCCCCGCCCACCGCCACTGCCACCCCGCCCCACCCCACCCCTGATGGGCGCTGCTGACGTCGGTGGCACGGGGGTGGCGCTGCACAGGAGGCCATGGCCGCCCAGGAGACCCAGGCCGGTCTGTGCGGCTTCGACTCCATCTGCTTCGGGGGAAGGGGGAAGGGGGGGAGGGAGGGGGAAGGGGAAGGGGAGGGTGATTCGCCCGTCAGCACCCTGACCTGCCCTGACCTGCCCTGACCTTTCTGCGCCCCGGGACACGTGCAGCCGAGGCGGGCCGCCTCCAGGAGGCCCTCGATCAGGCCCTCGCAGGGGTCCGCTCCTGCTCCCCCCTCGCCTCGCTCTCCGTGGTGGGCCCCGCCCAGGCGCCGGCTCGCTCGGGCTGCCTCCCCGGTTCCTCACGTGCCTGTCCTCACCCCGCCCCTGCCCCCCTGCACTCACGGCTGGCGGTGCAGCGGGCGGAGGCGGAGGGCCGCTGGCGGTCGGCCGAGAGCGCGCTGGCCGAGTGCGAAGTGCGGGGTGCCCTCGAGGGCGTCCTGGGGGCCGTCATGACCCGCCTCGACAGCCAACAGGTCCGCCCGGCCACGCCCGCCATCCCCATCCCCATCTTCTTGCCCTCGCCCTCGCCCTCGCCCTCGCCCTCGCCCTCGCCCTCGCCCTCGCCCTCGCCCTCGCCCTTCTCTGCCTCCTCCTCTCACGACCGACCGGGGCGGGGGGCATCGCAGACGGAGGCCGATGTGGGGCGCCGGCTAGCTGAGGCCGAGCAGGCCGTCGAGGCGGCCCAGCAGCGAGCCGGGGACCTCGAGGCACGGTACGCCGCCCAGACGGGGCAACTCGAGACGGCCGCGGTCAGCCCCGGCCCGGCCCTTGCCCTCCCCCACCCCCCACCCCCCCTCCGCTCACCACCCGTCCTCCTCTTCATGGTGGGGGCTGCTGCCTGCCGTAGGCCGATTGTGCCGGGCTGCGGGAGGCGCTGGCCGATGTGGACGCGGCCCGGGGGCAGGCCGTGGCCTCGGTCGAGGCCCTGCTGGCCCAGGGGTGCGTCACCAGCGGCACCCTCATGCGCCGCCTCGACCAGGCCCACCTCGCCCTCGGTCCGCCGCCAGCTCTCCCTCCCCCGGGTCCGGCCATTGACACACCCCCGTCGCTGTCATTTGTGGTGGGGCCACCTCGCAGCCGACCAGGAAGGGGCCCGGGAGCTGCTCCAGGCGGCCCTCGCGGAGAAGGAGGCCGCACGGGCCGCGGCCGAGGAGCAGTACGCTGCGGCCGCTGAGGAGGTCGGCGCGCCGCCCCGTCCTGCCACCGCCACCACCACCACCACACCGCCAGTCCCTGCCCTCGCCACCCCCGGGCTGCCCAGCTCGCCCCCCTCTTCGGCCAACCCAACACCGGGGTTCCTCCCCCCCATGTGCTGCGCTGCTGCTGCCGACAGTTGGCCTCTGCCCAGCGGGAGCTTGGCGAGGTCACGGCCCACGGGGCGGCCCTGACCCGGCAGCTGGAGGGCACCCAGGCCCACGGGGCGGCCCTGGCCCAGCAGCTCGACGAGGCCGCCGCGGGGCAGCAGGAGGCCCAGCGGTGCTGCGCCCGGCTCGAGGAGGCCCTCGCCATGGCCCGCCAGGACGCCGCCGGCTGGGCGGGCTGCCTCCGCGAGGCCGAGGCGGCCCGGCTGGAGCGGGAGGCCCTGCTGATGGCCCAGGTGGACCTCCTCCAGGGCGAGAACGTCCGCGCCGCCCCGCGATGTCGATGCGCGCCGCCACCCCCTCGGCGCGGGTTCCCGCCTGCCCCACCCACCCACCCACCCATCCGCCGACTCACACCACCCCCACGCGCCGCTGGGTGTGGGCCTGCAGGACGAGCTCAACCAGCTCAACCAGTTCGCCAACGCCGAGAAGGTGGCCCACGACGGGGCCACGACCGAGCTCGAGGTGCAGACCCGCGCCCTGACCGACCGCATCGAGGCCCTCCAGGCCGCCCTGCAGGCCGCCCGGCAGGAGCTCGACGCCCAGCGGGTCAGCGGCCCACTGCCCCCATGCCCACGTCCACGCCCACGCCCACACCCCGCCCCGCCCCACCCCGCCCCGCCTCAATGACGACCTTGATCCCTTTGGGCAACCCACCCACCCGCCCGCCGGCATGGCTTGCGTGGCGCAGCTGCGGGCGGAGCAGCTGAACGGCGAGAAGGCGGCCATGGCGGCCTCCCTGCAGACCAGCACCGAGAGCCTCGCCGAGACCACCCGCCACCTCGACCAGCACCTCGTCCGCCACACGCCCCCGGCCCCGCCACCGCCATCACCACCCACCCATGGGAGTCGCGCCCTTGCGCATTGCGCAGCCTCATGGCGATCTTCTTGGTGTCGTCTGGGGGGGGGGCTGGGCTCGGCGCGTGGATGTGCCTCTGCAGGCGCTGGTGAGCGCGCTGAAGACCGAGGTTGCCACCCTGCAGGGCGCCCTGCAGCAGACCCGCACCGAGCTGGCCACCGCCCAGGCCGAACTCGACCAGCGCAGGGTCCGCCCCCCCCCTCCCCTCCCTCCCTCCCGGCTGCTCTTGCCCCCCGCCCCCCCGCCATCAGCACCTCCCTCCCCGCCCTCCTCCGCTGGCTCATTTCCGGGCCTCGGGGGGTGTGTGTGCGGGCCCTTCCGTGGCGGCCAGTCGGCGAGCGGGGCGGCGGACGGGGAGTGCGATGCGCTGCGGGCAGCCCTGGGGGCGCGGGCGGAGGAGCTCGCCCAGGGGCGGGCCCGCCTCGAGGAGGCCCTGGCGGCCGAGGGGGCGCTGCGGGCCGAGGCGGCCACCCTACAGGCGGCCCTCGACCAGACCCGGGCAGCTCTGGCCGCCATGCGGCCCAAGTCCCCGGGCCCCCGCAAATCGGTCCGCGCCCCCGCCTCGCCCCGTCCCCAGATGAGACCGGGCAATGTGACCGAGGGGGTGGCTGTGGCTGTGGCGGGTGGGACGGTGGCGGCTGGGGAAGAGGTCGTCGGTTCCTCATCCGAGTCGTCTCTCCTCTCTCCTCTCTCCTCCCTCCCTCCCTCCCTCCCTCCCTCCCCCCGCGCCTGCCCCGCAGCTGGCCCCGCGCCGACGAGGCCGCCCAGAAGGTTGACCCGCCTGGCTTTCGCCCCCCCGAGTCCGTCCGGACCGCACCGGCCACACCCTGAACATCGATCGGTCGGTGCGGCGTGGGGCCTGGGGCTGCGGGGGCGGGCGCAGGAGGTGGGCCACCTGAAGGCGACCCTGGCCCAGGCGCGGAGCCTGATCAAGACCTACCAGGACCAGCTGGCCAGGCTGCGCGACGAGCGCCAGCAGGCCCGCGACCAGGCGGGCGCCCTCGAGGTCGGCCCCGCCTCCCTCGCGCTCGTCGCCGCGCCTGCGGTCGCCCCGGCGCCTGCCCACCCACCCACTCACCCACTCATCCACGGCACGGTGTCGGCACTGCGGGGGGCCGGTGCTGGCAGGAGCAAGTGCAGGCCCTGCAGGCCGAGGCCGAGGAGGCCGCCGAGGCCGCCGAGGCGCGGGCCCAACTGCAGGAGGCCGTCGCCCAGGTGCAGCAGGCCCAGGCCGAGCGGGACCACCTCGAACAACTCGTCCGTCGGCACCCCTCGCCCCGCCCGCTGCTGCCCGCCCCGCCCGCTGCCCGGCCCGCCTCCCCGTCGCCTGTGCATCCGGCTCAGCGTCGATCTCGGCATGCCTCCGCATGCAGCTCCACGATGCCGCGCGGGCCTTCACCGAGAAGGAGGAGGACCTCAAACGCCAGGAGGAGCAGCTCGCCACGGTCCGGCCCCGCGCACCCATCGTCCCGCCTTCCCCGGGGTCCTTCTACGGGCCGGCAGCCTGGTGTTGACCGTGCCCCCCCCCCCCCCCCCCCCCCCCCCCCCCCCCCCCCCTGCAGGTGACCCGCCTCAACCAGCAGGCAGAGGGGCGTGCCCGCTACCTCAACCGGCTCGTGGACGCCATCACGGCTCTGGTGGGGCGCAACAAGGGCAGCCCCACCTTCAGCCAGCTGCCCGACATGGTCCACCTGGCGGCCATCCTGCAGAAGCACCACAGCCAACGCGACCGGCTCCCGGCCGCCGCCCAGGGGGCCGACGAAGGCCTCCCCGCCGAGGACCAGGGCTGAGGCGGCCACCCCCAGCCCGCGGCAGACCCCGAGGCCACGAGGTGGGCCCCGGAGTCCGCGCGCTCAAACACACCCGCGCCGCCACCAGTGCCAGAGCCGCCAGCCGACCCCCGATCTCCGACCCCCCGAGTGTACCACCAGCCGCTGCCCGGCGAATGGCCATGTCTTTCCCCGGCCGGCGCCTCCGATCGGATGGGGGGTCGTCTTGTCGTTGGTCGTGTTGCGTGTGCCCCCACCCACCCGAGGGCCCCGCTGCTCGTCTCTCCCTGTCAATAGCAATCGCCAAGAGCAATCGCCAAGAGCAATCGCCAAGAGCAATCGCCAAGAGCAATCGCCAAGAGCAATCGCCAAGAGCAATCGCCACTTGTTGCTCCGCCTGGCGACGCCCCCCGAATGGCCGCCTTCACTGGGAGACCGCGACCTCGGGGCCTTGCTGCTGCTCGTGCTCGGAGGGCATCTGGAGCAGTTCGGGGGCTTCGACCGCCACCCGGGCGGCGCCGAACCCGTTCCAGGCGAGGTAGGTCCCGGCATCTGGGGGCAGTGGGGCAGTGGGCAGTGGGCAGCAAGGGCGTGAGAGGGGCACGGCACCGGAGGCAAATGATCCACGGGGGAAGGAGGAGCCTCGGGCAGACCGAGGGTGTAGGCGACCGGCGGGAGAGCAGCGGTGATGATGGACGGGGCCGTGGGGCTGGGGGTGGTCAGGTTGGGCGTCACGCCGGCCACGTGGAGCCCCGAGAGGGTGCCCCCCGAGTGGCTGAAGAAGAACTGGGCGCACGAGTTGGTGTCGATCAGGAAGGGGCACGTGCAGTGGGGGTTGGCGTCCCGGCGGGCTTTGGGGAAGCTGGGCGGCAGGGCCTCCGCCGGGACCACGACCCCCTCGGCCTCCTCGTGGCTCTCGGGGAGTGGCTCGTCCTCGGGGAGCCGCTCGAAGTGCACGTGCGCCTCCAGGGCAGCTTTGGGTGCCGCCGAGGAAAGAGACCCTACCGAGCACAGAAAACCAGAACCAGAGCAGCGTAATGGGGGCCATCGCAACGACCCTTGGAGAGGGGAGCGGACCGAGATCCCACACCAGGGCCGGGCACCCGTCGGTGGCGCGAGACGGGCCGGACTCGGAAGGCGGCTGCTCCTGGCCTGGGGCCTGGCGCCCTTTGGAGGCGCCGGCTGGGGCCGGGGGCGTGGCCAACGTCGGGAAGAGGGCCGGGTCCGTGACTGGAGCTTGCCCGGTCGACAGGCGCCCCACGGTGGGCTCGCCCTCGACCGATCGGATGGGTGGCCTGAATGCCCCGCCACACAGGAAGCCCCGTTGTTGCCGGGGAAATGGAAGGCGCGCAGACGGACCTGCCGTGGAAGGCGAACACCACCTGGCAGTGCTCGAGGGGCCCGGGGAGGGGGGCGACCAACTTGAGCTGCAGCATGAGGTGGCACTCGCGCGTGCGGGGGTCGGCCTGCATCTGGTAGTCGCACTTGATCGGCACGGCCGCCAGAGGGCACTGGTACCTGCGGGCGGCGAGGGAGGAAGAGACGCGGGTCAGGACGAGGGGGGGCGGCATGGTCATTGGGACAGACCTCGCCAGCTCGAGGTTGAGCGCCTCGGGGTAGGCAGACGGAGGCGAGACGGGCAGACGCACCGAGATGTTCCCATCTGGAGGACGACGGCCGACCACTTCCCAAAAAAAAAAAAAAAAAAATGGGGAGCCCGATGAGAACCCGGACCAGCCGGAAGGGAGCCGTTGGAGCAACCGGGTGGAGCCGACTCGCCCATGGGGCCGACGGACCAACCCGTTGGACGGGGAAGACGGGCCGCAGCTCGAGGGCCGGGGGAATCTCCAGGGCCACCTGCACCATGGGGTGCTGGCTGGGCCCGGCAGGAAGCATCGAGGGCAGCGGAAGCGGGGAACTGCCAGGGCCGCCCGGCATGAGGGAACCGAGCTCCCCCCGGACGTAGTTGAGGAGTGCCAGCGGGTGCGAGGGGGGGCCTACAGAACCAGGGGTGGTATGCCGGCAGCTGGGGTTCCCTAAATCGCAGACCCGCGGGACCCTTTGCTTGCGTGGCCGAGACGGCCTGGCCCGGGGGCGGGTGCTGCCGGTAGGGGTGCAGCGGAGCCACGTGGAGATGGATGGCCCCTCGGACGCGGGCCTCGAACTTGGGCACGGGGGCGGGGTGGTCGTAGATACTCACCTGGCACTGCTCGACAACCGTCAGGCCCACGGCCGGCTGGCCGGGGACGAAGGTGGGCACGGCGAGGGTGCGGGGCGGCGGGAGGGACTGCAAACGAAAGGCGGCGAGGCGTGAAGAGGAACCAGCAGACGGAGCCAGCAGACCGGCGGCTGGGGGAGGAGGAACGGGGCCAACCGAGGCTGGACATGGGCCTTGCCCGAGGTGAGCGGGGCCAGCGCCTCGTACCCGTACGGGAAGGCGTGCGAGAAGAGCACCCCGAACCGCTGGATGCTCGCTGGGCTCTGGGGGGCGGGACGGGAAGATGGAAATGATGCCTGGCCCTCCGAAAAGGAATAGGAACAGACGGGTGGCATGAAGTCGGCGAGGAGCGCCAGGGAGCTCTCGAGAAAGTCGAGGACCCCTGTCGTCTCGGCCGCCAGGAGCGGGCTGGGCGGGCCCAAGGGTGAAGAAAAAGGGGAAGGAGACGCACAGACTGCGGCGGATGCAGCCGAAGCGAAGGCACGGCACACGCAATTAAATCTCCCTGTGGATTGAGAGCGTGAATCTTTGTCCCGGGGGGGAGGGGGAGGAGGGAGGGAGGAGCGTGGAGAGGCGAACCTTCTTCTTGTAAACGACGGGAATCCAATCAACAGATTCAAGGGCAGCAGAATCTTCGGTGCTCTGAGCACACGTGGGACAGGTCGTCGCCAAGGCTGGGTCGGCGGTTTTCCGCAATGGCATGGGCCTCAGAAAGGAGGTCAACGGGGTGGCGGCGGCGGTCGCCGAAGGGCGGGCCACGGTGAAATTTGGGAGGCGAACAAAGAGTAAAGGACAACCCAGCGGTACCCTATGCCGGGTTGAGAGAACGCGAAACGGGGAGAACAGACAGAGAGACGAGTGGGATGTGATGGATGGGGTCGCTCGGAGACGCCAGCTGGTTGTTCAACGTCGATAAAAAGAGAGGAGCCAGTACGTGAGATGGGGGAGCTCGCGAATAATGAACATTGGATTGCAACGCCCACATCATGTGTCGCTGCTCGACGATGGGGTAAAATCTGCCGAGCGTGTAAAATATCTGATACCCGATTACAAACCGACTAAATAAGACTTCCTCACGTTGTACAAGGAAAAAGAGCCGCACGGCGCTCATGGACTGACCAGGAACCTGTCAACGGGAGAAACCGGCTGATCCGCAGGTCATCGAGACCTGTCAACCCACAAAATCTCGAAATCCGGCTTCGATGCTCTCCCTACCGATTCGTTCAAGAGGATTGTTTGGCATCGTGGCAGGTTTGTGACACCCTCCTTTTATCGACGAAGGGACACCTGACCAGAGTATTCGTCCTTCCTTCGCAAGGCTGAGCCTGCCCTTCCATTCTTTATGCGTTCCACTCCAATTCCTGACGGCGTTTCCGACAGGGTGAGGAAAATTTGGAATTTTGGTGGAGAAAATTCGTTATCCAAGCGCCCTGAGTCCGAAGCGAAGGCCATCCCGGACTTATCTTTCGATGAACTCAAGATGTTGCTCCAGAAACACACACCCGAGACTGATGCGGCTTTGTTCCGGTATTCCAATTCGATTGCTGTCCGCTCATCCGCATTGGCTTGACTTTTTTCAATTCATTCCATTTTTCTGCAGAACCAACTTTTCGGCAATAAGTGCTACGTTCGTGCCTTGGTTGAATTTTCGAACGTTTGCAGGAAAAACTGCAAATATTGCGGTTTGTTTCTTTGCTGACTTTGATGATCAGTCTCTTTGTAGGCATCCGAAAAGACATGAAGGGAGTTCGGCGGTATACCATCCCCGACCATGAATTGATGGCTTTGGCCAAGTTTGCCTACGAGAACAAGTCTGTGAGTCTTTCGGCGGGAGCCCGCTGCTCATCCAACGGTCAGGTTCACCTCGCTGGTGCTTCAGTCCGGCGAACTGGGCACCGAGACCCGCATCAGCTGGCTCTGTGACATGATCAAAAAGATTGTCAAGGAAACGAACGATGGGCTCCGCATTGTCATCAGCATTGGGGAGCTGCCCCACAAGGACTACAAGGTCGGCGCGTCCTCCCCACCCGGCCTCTTTCTTGACAGGGGCCTCGGTTGGCGGTTGGCGTAGGCTCTGTTCGATGCGGGGGCGCGCCGAACGCTGACGCGCATTGAGACCTCCAACCCGAAACTCTACGCCAAGCTGCACCCCAAGGACCACTCCTGGCAGGAGCGGGTCGACGTGCTCAAGGACCAGAGCGCCATCGGGTACATGATGGGCACTGGCGTCATGGCTGGCGTCCCCCATCAGGTGCCCGGCGACCTGGCCAACGACATCTTATTCCTGCGGGATATGAAGGCATCCATGATTGGGATGGGTCCTTGGATCCCCAGTCCGGGCACCCCGCTGGGCGACCCGTTCCTCGCACAGATGACTCGGATCACCCAGCGCCTCGAGGGCCGCCCTTGGGACCGAAGCGACCTGAAAAAGTCTGTCCCCTTGGCAGCCAACTTGCATGGATCTGACTCCCCCCGCCAGGTGGTACAACGAAGACCTGCTCAAGCAGACCCTCCGCATGTATGCTTGTGCTCGAATTGTTTGCTACGACGTCAACATGGCCGCCACCACCGCCCTCGAGGTTTGTTTGTGTCGATGCAGCGACGTGTGCAATTTCCACCTGGGTTGGTCTCGTTTTTTGCTAGGTGATCAGCCCCACTGGACGCCAGCAGGCCCTGCGGGCCGGGTGCAACATCATGATGCCCAACATCACGCCCCGCAAGTACCGTGACGGGTACGAGATTTACACCAAGAAGGCCGAAGTGGATGGTGGCGGCGCCGATACCCTCATCCCCGTCGGGTCCGCCCTTCGTTCCCTCTCCACACGCTCCTCCCCGCTCCCCCGCTCCTCCATCATTCACTCCGCACGCTCTCCATCTAGGACGATTGCTCGAGTGGATAAGGTCGCAGCGGAGGGAGGCCGGGTGGTCGACTGGGGTGTGGTCAAGGATCCACTGCATCACTTGCGCAAGTGGGGCGGCCACCCTCCCGGCCTCAAGGGTTTGACATCTGCCTCCTCGT
This sequence comes from Paratrimastix pyriformis, assembly GCA_027972325.1. Taxonomy (NCBI): domain Eukaryota; phylum Preaxostyla; family Paratrimastigidae; genus Paratrimastix; species Paratrimastix pyriformis. Next base: position 380,979 of record JAPMOS010000018.1, read on the forward strand.
GACCATCTGCCCCGACCCTTTCGATAACCTTTTTCTTTATTTCTTTATTTGGTCAAACCTTGATGAGGAGCCCGTCGTTTGCTCTGGGGAAACGTCGACATGTCGTCACCGGAAGCCCGTCGGGCTTATCGGCAGCGTGCTGAGGAGGCAATGCGGACTGTGTTAAGATACGACCAAGAGACAGAAAAGGAGGGATGGGAATTGAAGCAGGTGACGGAAGGCCCGGATGGCCCTATTCGAGCATACACCAAACTGGTCGGTAGCCCCGCAGCATCCCAGAAATATCGTGTTAGTTTTCCGGTCTAGCATGTCTGAAATCGTATGGCCATGTCGATGCAGCCTCCCGTGCCATCTTTCGCTTGATTTGCGATTATCCCCGACGAAGCGAACTCGACCCAAACTATCAATCGATTACTGTTCTCGAACAAATCGACGAGCAGGTGGCCGTGACTCATAGGTTTGTTCCGCCCCCTTTCACCCTCCTTTTTCGGTCGTCCTTTCTCAAGGCTGTCTCCTCCCTCCCCCCCCCCCCCCCCCTGGCTAGCAAGTTCGCAGCCATGTTGGGTGGTCTGATCTCTTCCCGTGATTTCGTGGCCGTGGCCTTCCAGGCCGAAGCCGACGGGGCCCTGCTGATCGCAGCCACCGGGGTTGAGCACCTCCTGCCCGCCACAAAAGGTCGGCGCTTTCCCGCCCTCCTCACCTCTCGCATCCAAAACCCAGAGAGAATATCAGTTCGCACTCACATCCTCCTCTTTCATTTGGTCAGGGCTACGTCCGCGGGGAGACCTTCCCCTCGGCCTGGATCATCCGGCCCGAGGGCGAGAACCGCTCTCGGGTGACCTATATCGCCCATGCCAACATCAAGGGTCCGTGCTGGTGGGGGGATGATGCCCGCAGGATGAAGGGACGGTCACAAAGGAAGGTGGTCACGGCGTTCATATGGGTCGTGTGGCACGGTGGTGTTGCTGCGGAACGCAGGGATGATCCCCACGGGACTCATCAACCGGGCCCTCGCATCGACGGCCGCCACCTTCTACCAGCGCGCACATGCCCTCCTCGCCTCGGCCCCGGTCAGGCCGCCCCCGGAGGAACAGGATCAGCAGCCCCAGAGCGGCACCGGAAAATGATCATGAGCCCCAACCCGCGAAACCCTCCCATCTGGGTCCTTCCTTCCCTGACGCGTTCTATTTGTGGAGCGCCCCAGAGGAAAGAGGCGCACACTCCTTCTGCCTCCGTCGGAAGGGAAGGTCGGGTGCGCCGATCCGAAGACACGAGCTGAGGTAAATCAGTGGAGGTGGGTGGACGGCTTCCCTTCAGGGGAAACACTCACTCGCTCCGCTGCGACCGAGGAGCCACGCCTGCGCGGTGGAAGGGGGACTTATCGCTCAGCCCCCCGAACGGGCTGGGGTGCCTACTGCTTGCCGGCCTTGGGGCCCTTCTTGCCCTTCTGCTGCTGCTTCTTGGGGCTGGGGCTGGGGGCGGCCTGCTTGGGCTGCTGCTGCTTCTTGGGCTGCTTCTTGGGGCTGGGGGTGGCCGGAGCGGGCGAGGTGGCGGCGGGGGCGGGGGCCTTCTTGGCCTTGGGCTGCTTCTTGGGGCTGGGGGCGGGGGCCTCGGCGGGGGTCTCCTCCTCCTTCTTCTCCTTCTTGGCCTTGCCGGCGACGGCGCCCTCGGGGGCGCGCTTCTTGCCGATCACGCGAGCGGGGGCCTCGGCGGGGGCAGGAGAGGCGGCAGCGACGCCGTGGCCAGTGGCGGCCTGGTGCTGGACGAGGCCGGCGGCGTTCCTGGGCGGGGGGGGGGGGGGGGCGAGGTCAGAATGGGCCGCTGGAAAGGCGAGTGCCAGACTTGAACTTCCTCGGGCAGCCAGGGCAAGGAACCTCGGCGGCGGGGGAGGCGGGGGCCTCAGCGGCCTTCTTGGGCTCCTTCTTGCCCTTCTTGGGGGCCGGGGCCGGGGCGGGGGAGGCGGGCTCCTCCTCCTCCTCCTCCTAGAGCAGGTTTGCTTTTGCGAGAATACGAGCAAGGTCCAGACCTTCTCCACCAGCTCGGAGTCGTCAATGATGGAGTCGTCCTCCTCCTCCTCGGCGGGAGAGAACTCATCATCATCAGACTCGGCCTCCTCACTGTGGTCCAAAAACACAACAAGTGAACAATGAGATCGAATAGAATGGAGAAGAGACGCCACAGACCCAAGGTTCTCACGGAAGCCGGAGATGCTGATATCATTAGGGCCCTAAAGAACGATGAACCCGTCAAAGTTGCTGTGAATCTGCCAGACCGAGGCTTCCATCACCAGCTCTTCGCCAGGCTCGAACAGATAGTCGAGAGAGACCTGGAAGCACAATTGTGATGAACGCCTGTGGTGAGCTTCGAGCAGACCTGCTCCACCTTCTCGGGAGTGAGGTGAGCGATGGCGAACTTCTTGTCCTTCTTCACAAAAAAGAGAGTCGTGGGACCTTCGACGAGGGGCTTGGTGCGGGAAAGAGCAGCCTATTGGCAAATCGCAGAGGTTGTGAAAAAGAGAAACGATGGAAAGACGTTGAGGTATGCCAAAAAAAAATGGCGCGATCAAACCTGAGTGATGCGCAGGCACTCAAACTGGGGGACAACCTGCTTGTAGTCACCCTTAGGCTGGATATCAACACCTATTCGGGAAAGAAAAGTCGCTCTGTGCCCGAAAAGCAGCAAAGTACCACAAACCAAAGAAACTCATATTGTCTGATCAACCACGGAGTCACACACAGAAATCGGAGCTCGGCAGGATTTTTAGAGCTTGGAATTCTGATCTGGTTTTGTTAAGTTACTGCTGTAGGCCGTGCGGAGGGCTCCCTGTAAGAAGGCACATTGTTGGGCAGCCTGGAGCGAGAGGGCCATGACTTCACACCAGTTATGCCGTTCGCACTCGCGTTGAGCCTTCTGGAAAATTCCGACAAGATTCACTGCTTTCCGCACGATAGTTTCAAGCCGCTCCGGGGCTGGGTCGCCGTCTCGGTAGACTTGCAATGTCCAAAGGGCCGCCAGGCTTGGGCCGGCAGGGGCCAGCAACCGACCCCAAAGGTCCACTAGAGGAACAGAGTGGCTCGTCAGAATGGCAAATTGCTTCCGTTGCTGGGTGTGGGCCTTCCGGGCGACCAACTTGGATTGGAGGCTCTCTCCGTAGCTCAAGATGTGCTCGCAAACCTGCGAAAGTCAGCCGCCGTCAGAACGAAGGACGGCGCCAACAGACCACCACCACGGCCCGGCTCGCCTGGACGATTGACGTCTTGATGGTGTGTGTGGTGCGGGGGAAGACCAGCTGGTTGCCCCCAGGGAAAGGCGTCCGAAGGGGGCTGACGACGCAGGCCGACTGATCCCCGGCGGGGAGTGTCGGGGTCGCGCCTGGCCGCTCGAGCCACTCAGTCAGCTGGGCGCAGGTCAGTGGGCAGCCGCATCCCTTCTGCTGTTGCTGTTGCTGTTGCTGTTGCTGTTGCTGTTGCTGTTGCTGTTGCTGTTGCTGTTGCTGTTGCTGTTGCTGTTGCTGTTGCTGTTGCTGTTGCTGTTGCTGTTGCTGTTGCTGTTGCTGTTGCTGTTGCGGTTGTGGTGACGAGGATTCAGGAGGGGTGGCATCATCGGGTGCCTCGGTGGAGGGTGATGGCGTTGCAGGCGTGGGCGTTGCATGCGTGGGGGTGGCAGGCGTGGGGGTGGTTGCGGGCGACTCGGCGGCGCCGATGCGCGCCAGGGTGGCGGCCCACTGAGCCGAGGCCTGGGCCACGGTGGCCATCCGGGCTCGGAGGGTGTCGAGGGCCTGTGCCACCAGGGCCACCGGGCTGCACTGGGGCCGGTACTCGACCAGGGGAGCGCTCGGGTCGGCCCGCAGCTGGGGCAGAACCCCCGCCAGGTCCCATAAGACCAGCCAGACGCACTGCCAGGCCTGGTGGAGGGTGCTGGCGGTCGCGGGGGCGGGCCCCGGAGCCTGCCGGGTGAGCAGGAGGCAGCGCCCGTGGAGCAGCTCGCGCAGCTTGAGGCCGTCCCGGTGGAAGAACAGGTCGTACAGCAGCCCAACCGCCGTCCCGGAGAGGCCCGCCGTGATCAGCCGGTTGTAGCGCACCGCAGTCGGAGCTGGCGCTTCCCCCCCCCCCCCCAGCAGGAAGAAAGCCCCTCGTGTCAGGTGGGGGTGGTAGGGGTGGTGATGCGGACCCTCATCGCCGCACGATCCGACCGCTGTGGGTGGCAGCTGTTTCTGGGGGCGCTCTGGCTGCTGGGGGTCCCCAGCTGCCGTCTCGGGGTCCCGACCGGCCCGGGCTGTGAGGGTCTGGGCGGGAGGGGGTGGGGGGGGGGGGGGGGGGGGGGACAGAGACCGCGGGTCGCCTCACGGGGCCGAGAGGAGACCTGGATGTGGTCGAAAAGGTCCACACAATAGGGCGTGCATGGGGGCAGCAGGACGGGGGCCAGAATGGTGGTGATGATGACGTAGTACTGGCCGGGGGCCGCCTGCAGGAGGCCCCTGTCGAGGTCATTGACCGCCACGTAGCGGGCCCGCAGGATGGCCTCGAGCTGGGGCAGCAGCAGCAGCAAAGAGGCCCCGGTCTCGCCCCGCCGGGCCAGGTCCCAGCACTTGCGCAGACAGCGGGCCCGGTCGGGCCCCGCAAGCCGCTCGAGCGGCTCGGGCACCGGCTCGGCCGGGCCGGCGGGCATGGGCCCGAACTGGGCCAGCCAAGAGGGGTCGGGCAAGGGGTCCACCTCGTGCAGGGGCCGGTGGGGCATCGCCACCAGGTCGGGCCGATGGCCGGGGATGGAGACCAGTCCCATCAGCAGCAGCGCGCAGTAGGGCCGCAGGGTCCCTGTAGCACGCGGGGAGCACCAGGTGGGTGAAACAGCTTCTTCATTGAGTCCCCCCCCTCCCCTCCCCCCCCCCTGAAACTCTCTGCCTGGGGGCAGACCAGTGGCGGCCTGGTCGGGCAGGAAACCGTGCAGGATCAGGTTGCGCAGGTCGAGGCTCCCCGGGTTCACCAGCAGGGCCGAGAGGAGTCCGAAGAGCCCTCCCATGCCCAGCGAGCGCATCTCCGGGGTGCCCAGCAGCTCGTTGAGCAGCCCGTTCGGCTCGGGGGCCGAGGGCGGGGGTGTGGGAGCCCGGGTCTTCTTCGCGTCGGGAGATGGACTGGGCCTGGGGCGGAGTCGATACCAGAGGAATTGAAAAAGGTCCCCCAGGGTGAAATCCAGTACCGGGAAGAGGTAGTGCAACGCCACCAATTCTTCGCCATGTTTGTAGAACTCGAAGGCCTTGGAGATGGTGGCGGGCTCCGAGAAAAATGGTAAAAGGCTCCCATAGCGCGAATTAAACTCTTCGAGTTGCATGGATGAAAGGAATCGCTCGCATTCGAGGGCCGCTGAATAGATCAAGGTTATGTCCTCCCATTTTTGGATTTTTTCATCGAGGTACTGGGCGGCAACGAAATTTCCGGAAATAAAGTCTTGGATCCGACCCTCGGCCCCGGGATGGGGCGAGAGGCGCTCACAGAGGTGCGGGTGAAGATGCTGCATTTAGCATGAAGGTCCGTGGTGTGATTGTGGCTCCGCCGAAATTCAAATCTCAAGGGTCGAGCAAATGAACTTTCGGCGAACTGTCGGACCTGCGATTGTCGTGGGTCTTTTCCCTTTGGTTGTTATGCTGATTATGTACTGCCTTTTGGATTGCGATGGGTCGTTAATCAAGGCCTGCCTCGGAGTAGTCGCTGTCGTTCGCTCGGGTTCCTATGCCGAGTTTTTTGCCCCGTTTCTGCCAAACTTTGGCTCTGTTGTTTTCATTCTCGGGTTTATTTTCGCCGAGATTCTCTTCTGTCTGCAACCCTTTTCCGATTAATTCTGCAACAACTCTTCTTCAGCTCTTCTAATCCCCGCCCCGAAGTACACCGGACCCATCTCCCCTGCGGGACGTCGTCCAACATATACGAAAAACGGTGTCCATGCTTTGGTGGCGACCTATCTGTTGGGGGCCTTCTTGATCGCAACCGGGATCCTGCCGAAGAGTTTTCTCTTTTTGAATCTCAAGCCTCTCCTTGGCACTCTGAACGTCGCTGTTTTCATGTTCTGCGTTTTGCTTTACATCAAGGTCGAGACTCTTCCTTCTCCGAGGCGCTCATCTTGTTCTTGTCCAGGGCCTGTTCCTCCCCAGTGATGCGGGCACGGTGGACAGCCGGCCCACGGGTTGGCGCATTTTTGATTTCTACTTTGGGGTCGAGCTGTATCCCCGTGTTGGACCCTTCCATATTAAGCACTTCATCGCCTGCCGCTTCGGTCGGTCGTTCTTGTCGGGGCCTGCCCTGGTGACCTGCCTTGGACCATCACGTAGGGATGATGCTGTGGTCCGTCCTGAACACGGCCGCACTGCTTTACCAGTACGACACGCTGGGGTACGTTACCCGGGGGATGCTGGTCTCGGTTCTGATCGAGGCTGCCTACACCAGCAAGTTCTTCCTCTACGAGCCCGGCTACATGAAGTCCTGCGATATGCAGTCGGACAAGTGGGGTCCGGACCTCCTCCCTCACGCCCCTCAGGACGACGACACTGACCTCTCGCAGGTTTCTATTTGTGCTGGGGCACCTGCGTATGGATGCCCTTCGTGCACAACTCGCAGTGCGTCTACCTGGCCCTGCACCCGCACCCGGACATCTCCCTGTGGGCGGCGGTGGCCCTCGGGGCCGTGGGGTTGAGCATGGTCGTGGTGAACTACCTCTCGGACACGCAGCGGCTGGACTTCCGCGAATCGGGCGGCAAGTGCCTCATCTGGGGCCGCCCCGCCCAGTACATCACCGCCACGTACACCACCGAGGACGGCAAGACCCACCAGTCCCTGCTGCTCTGCTCCGGTCTGGGCCGCACTGCATCACACACCACATCGACCACCTTACCTTTGTGCCAGGCTTCTGGGGCCTGACCCGGCATTTCCACTACTTGCCCGACCTGACCGTCACCACGACCGCCTCCCTGCCGGCCGGTTTCGGGGCCCTGCTGCCCTACGTGCACGCCATCTACCTGGGCATCCTCCTCTTCGACCGGGTCTTCCGCCAGGAGAAGCGCTGCGCCGCCAAGTACGGCAAGTATTGGGCCCAGTACAAGGCCCGGGTCCCCTGGCGCCTCGTGCCGGGCCTCTTTTAAGCGGCCTCCCACACTCGGCCAGTAAGCGGGCTTGTCTGCAGCAAGCTCGCTGCTCCCGAGCAAGCTCCGGTCGGATCCGAACCTTCTGTCGTCGTCTGGGGTCGCCGGCCGGAGCCTTTCTCTCAGACAAGACGATGAGCTCGAGCGACTTTGTGTGGGGCAGCAGATCCAGCGGTGCAAAACCCCTCCGACCAAACCGCTTCCGGAACGCGCTTGGATCTGCCGTTTGGAATTTCCGATGCAGCAACGCGCTCATGGAATTGAAGTTATTGAGTGGGGTGTCGCTGCACACCAAAACGGGGTGGTGGCGGGGGCAGCTCGGATCCAGAGGGGGCGTCCGGGACACGGTTGGCGAAGAACATGCGCTTGGGGACATTCGACGGCTGGCCGAGGCCGGCCGGGGAGGTGGGCGAACGTGAAGGCGAGGGCGAGGGTATGGCAGAGGGCGAATTGCGAACAGGGGCCGCGGCGAAGATAGATCGTTGGGTCGGCTGGGTCGGCTGGGTCGGCTGGGGCAGCAGGGGCGACGAAGCGAGCGGAGGGGACAGAAACGGGTGAGGAGACGACGAGGACTCCGGAGGCCGCGAAGATATGGGGGCTGAGGTCAACGGGACGGGGGATGGGAGCAGAGGAATCCTCGATGGCGTGGCTGACGTGGCTGGTGTGGCTGGCTGGGCTGTTTGTTGGGTCTGGAGCGCATGCTCGCGGGCCATGGCAAAGAGAGCCTCTGGAGTGATTGTCAGTCCACCCAGAGGCGACCCGTGGGGGGAGGGGCCAGCCGTGGGGATGGCCGATGGAGCAGAAGTAGCACGGACGAGGGACACGGGGGAGGGAAGCAGGGGGGGGCGGCTTGTCGGGGGAATGGATGCGATCGGGACTGGAGCGGGAGTCGAACCCACGGGAGAGGGAGCCAGGTTCGTTGGACCCGACTGCGTGGGACTGGGCCGCCATTGCGGCGCGGGTGGCTGCAACAATGTGGGCGGTGGCGTCACATGGAATCCAAAAGAAGGCTGCGGGGGCGCCAGCGGGGGGGTGGACGGTGCCAAGATTGTGCTTTGGGGAGGGCTGGGCTCGTCCTCCACGGTGTCACTGATGTCGCTCAGATCCGAGATGGCCGTGGACGAAGAAGGGGGCGCCACAAGATCCACAACCGGATTCACACTGGAGATTTGCATGCCAGCCGCCTTGGCTTGTCGGTGGCGGCGTTGACGCTTGTGCTTGGGTTGGAGGTGAGGCGGGACACCCGGTTGGGGGGCTCCATGGGGAAGCAAGTGGTCATTGCCCGGTTGGGGGACACCCGAAAGAGGGGGTTGGGGCAGAGCCGCGTACGCAGGAATCCTTGGAGGCTCAACCGTTGAGTGTGGTGGAGCTGGTCGTGACAAGTTTGATGAGAAACTGTGGCCCGAGAATGGCATTTGCGCCTGATGCAGTCCCGATTGTGAGAATTGTTGACGGGGCTGAGATTGGGGAACCTGGGGCTGCCCCATTTGGGGCGAAGCGAGCGGGGGAATCCATGGGCGAGGGGCGCGAGAAGCCAGAGCCCCGGGGAACAGAGGATTGGTTGCTGGCAAAATGGAGGTGCGCAATTCGTATGAAGGGATTGGCCGGAGGCAAGAGAACGGCGTAGGGACTGCGACCATCTGAGGGAAGCAAGTCGCGAGGGGAGGCCCAATGTGCTTCGTCGCCGGGTCGCGGGCTGCAAGATCGGATGACGCTGAGAAGGAGAAGCCGTGGATGCAAACGCAGACATGACTCGAGGACGAGCGCCGATTCGAAGATGGCTGCACGCTGTTGTGCGGGGTTGCGTCGGTCGAAGGGAACCGCGCGAACGGCCGAGACGAGGGGGGGCAGGGCGGCGAGGAGCTGTTTCACGTGCCTTTGACCATGCGGGACTGCGGGCACGAGTGAGGGAAAATGTCCACGAAAAGGCAGGGGCGGCAGACCCTCGACCGTGACCGAACCCACGTCGACGAGGCCACACTCGGCGTGGAGAGACCGGGGCAAAAGGCAGGCGGCAAACTCATCGGGGAGGAGGGGAGACGATGCGGGATGATCGCCCAAGGGGAATTCGTCGGGACCGCTCTCTCCATGCAACCGCAGCCGAGGTGGCACAAAGAGTGGTGCAACGGGGGCAACAGGCACGGAAGGTGCCGGCGTGGCGAGAGCAGGAGCCAGTGGCGTCGGTGCGGACGCAGGAGGTTGCAAGAAGGTTGGATACGGCTGCGCGTTTGCTGGTTGAGCAGAAGACTGTGTCCGACAGAAGTTCAACAGATCCACCACGCTGGGGCTGGAGGGATGCACGTAGCACATGTGGTAGGACGGGCACACCCCATTGATGTAGGTATGCATATTCCAGAGGACGCAGGACAGGAAGGAGCGCGAGAAAGGGGTGTCCCGTTGCTGCGGGTGGAGCGATGACAATGAGCGAATGGCTCTGGGTTGCGGTGCAGACCATACTGGCGATGTACTGCTCCAGCTGGGAAGAGGGAGAATGGGACGGCGCGGCAAAAGGAGACGAAGTCGACGCGGGCGTGCTCTCCGATTCGTCTTCGATGAGCGCGTCTTCACCATCGTCGTCCTCGTCCTCGTCGACATCGAGGGACTGGGGATGGTTGGCCCGGATGGACTCGAGGCGAAGCATGGCGAGCTGGCGGAGCTGGACCCACCGATTGGCGAGAGGCGTCAGCACCTGGTCAGGAACGCCGATGAGAGCTCAATGACGGAAAGGCTTGCCATCTTCCAGACCTGCGCCATAGTGCCCCAATTGAATGTGGGGACGTTCGGGTCGGACAGATCAAAAAGGGACAAAGCGCAGCCTACGGAAATGCGAGTCAGGAACTGCCTTCCATCCACAACCACCGCAGACCGGAACTCCGGAGGAGACGCTTGTACGTGCCCCAAGCATTGTTCATGGAGAAACCTCGCAGCTTGGGGACGTAGTCGTTTCCCTGGAAGAGGGCAAGACAAATAAAGTCCAGTCGCATATTGAACGCCTCCCGAGAAGGGACGGGGGTCTGAACGGAGGACTGAGTCTGGAGGTAACCCAGGAACTTATCAATGCTGAAGTGGGAGGTGCGTTCGTGCTTGTTTTCTGCCGGGCGGACAACGAACACGTTGCTCCGACCCGCCGCCAGGGCCAGGAGATAGAGGTCGGAATCACCGCTGCCGGAGAAAACAACCATGAGAATCTTCAACGGAAACCCACCACTTCACCTCGTGCAAACAGTCGAAATCACCGCATTGGTGGAGTTGACAGACCCAATGAGAGCGACAGTGTCACTGGGGTGCTGTTGAACGCATGTCAGCAGAAGGTCGATCGCCTTGCATTCACCTTCCCCAACCACAGATGAACCGCTCACGACAACACGAAGATGTTGCCTCTTTCGAGCCTACATTCAGAAAAAACCAAAAAACAAAGGAAAGACATGGGCACAGGGCAAAGAGGGTTTCGTGGCAGTCGACCCGAGCGGGGGGGGGGGGGGGGGGGACAAACCTGCAGATATTGGGCGGCATAATAATGGAGGACATCCGAGATCCGGGTCATGAACGGTGTCCCGGCAGTGATATGAGCCGAATTGATTCCGTCGGGTCTTCGGCGTTTCTTTGGGGCCTGCGGAATTGTGACCGTGCTTGTCGCCGCGGGGACCGGCGTGGGTGCGGCAGGAGTTGTCGTCTCGTCATCATCATCGTCAAGCTCGTCTTCGATGTTTTCTTCAACACCGGAGTTTGGGGCCGGTGCACGTGCGAGCGGTGACACACCAATCGGAGCGGCCAATGCGGGCGCCAAAGCTGCTGCAGCATGCGCTGCCATCTGTCCGGGAGAAGAGATGATGGGGAGGAGTGGGTGTGCGGGAGAACTGGACAGGGTTTCAGGCGAGTTCGACCTTATGCTGATTCTTTAAACGGCGAGTTCGTTGCGTGCACAGCTTGGCGAGCGGCGCAGGCCCATCTGAGTCGGGGTGGGCCAGCAGCAGCGAGAGATAAACAGACCAAGACACAAGTAGAGGGCCTTTGTCGGAGGAGTTTGCTCCAGAACTTTATTGAGTCTCGCAAAAAGCTTCCACACAAAGCGGGGATCAGTCTCGCTGGGACACACACGACACAGATTGTGAACCATGCCATTGAGATCTAGAGAGAGAAAAGGAAGCGGCAAGTCGTCCTAGCAATGAATCGAGAGAGTAGAAGACACCCGATACAAACCCAAAAATACATGGGCAAACGAAGCCGGCTGGTTGACGTTGGAAAAACATCCAGGAAAATTCCGGGTCATCTGAAAAGAAGCAACCAAGAGGTTATCACCAAACAAATAATACAATTGGCGAACCCATTGGTGAAATTTCTCAATCCCCATCGAGACCTAGAAATGACAGGGACGGGCAAGATGGAAATTCGATGGTCCAGAGGGCAGATGTCAGCGAATTGTGAATGGTAAGTTTTCTAAAGACCTATAAACAACCCGAAACTGCGGCTTGGATTGGGTGAGTGGTCAGGTCGCGACGCTGAAGCAAAAACCGGACGAGGGCGGCTTGTGCCTTTTCAGTGAGACAATCCGCGTTGCGATGACTCATCGAGGGGGTGTACCAGAAGACCTCCGCCGTGACGAGGATAGGTTTGAGGATGAATATGACGAAAACGATAAAATTATTGGCGAGATTCAGATGAGGGTGACTACTTTGAAAAATGTCAGTAAACATTCAGCCGCATCTCTCCTTCCGACCCCGCGTGTAGACTGTCTCTGCTATTCATACAGAGCTGCAATCACAGAACACATTTCTCGATACAATGGTCCGGCTCAGTCTTCTGTTGTCGCAATAATCCATTCTTTTGCAGAGAGCAGGGATGGAGAAGGCCAAGGCAGCTCTGGGGATTGCTTCCAACAAATTGGGCCAAGTTATTAAGATGGGTCCCGGGAAGCCAATATGGAAAATGTTGGGGTTCGCCATGTTGATGGTTCTGCTGATTTGGTTATTCTACTTCAAAATTCGCTTCTGAGCTTGGAACGGCACCTCATGTTGATCAATGCACTCGAGAACGTGTGGAGGTGGAAATAGAGGAGTGGGAGGGGAGTATTGCGGAGGGAATCGGAGAGAAAAAAAAGCCCAAACAGATCCTCTCATCACCTTCTGCGGGGAGTCCCCACCCTCGGCGGCGCCCCTGAACCTGCCGTCGAGGTCAAAGGTTTGGTGGCCTGGTCGCCCTCCAAATCGGGCTGGGCCATTTGGGCCCACTGGGCATAGGCGGCCGTCAGGGCGGCCACAATCCCCTGGGACTCCTCCACCCGCCCGTACCGGAGCAGGATCTTGATCAGGCGCAAGGGGTGGGCCTGGCCGGGCCTGGCCAGGGGCCCCTCTCGGGCCACGGTGATGGGCACCGGGGTTGGGGTGGTTTGGGGAGCCGGCGGCTCGGCCGCCGCGAAACTGCGCACGAACCAGCGGGGCAGCGGCTCGGAGGGCATCAGGGCCAGCAGCCGCTCGCACACGGCCGCATGGCCGTCGTAGGCTGGGGTGGAGCGGGGCAGGGAGGTGAGCAGATGGGGTGAGCAGCAGCGGGGGGGGCGACGACTATGGCAGACCCGTCTGGGGCCCGTCGTAGCTCTCGAGCAGGGCCCGCAGCAAGGCCCATGTCTGCCCCTCGGCCGTGGCGGCCGCTGCCGCGGCCAGAGCGGTGGCCTCGGCGGCGGAAAGGACGCTGAGAGGGCAGCACGCGGGAAGGCGATCGGGAGGTGTGCGTGCACGGATGAGAATGGGAGAGGCGGCCCGCAGGCAGGCAGGCAGGCAGGCAGGCAGGCAGGCAGGCAGGCAGGCAGGCAGGCAGGCAGGCAGGCAGGCAGGCAGGCAGGCAGGCAGGCAGGCAGGCAGGCAGGCAGGCAGGCAGGCAGGCAGGCAGGCAGGCAGGCAGGCAGGCAGGCAGGCAGGCAGGCAGGCAGGCAGGCAGGCAGGCAGGCAGGCAGGCAGGCAGGCAGGCAGGCAGGCAGGCAGGCAGGCAGGCAGGCAGGCAGGCAGGCAGGCAGGCAGGCAGGCAGGCAGGCAGGCAGGCAGGCAGGCAGGCACAGGCAGGCAGGCAGGCAGGCAGGCAGGCAGGCAGGCAGGCAGGCAGGCACAGGCAGGCAGCAGGCAGGCAGGCAGGCAGGCATGTGCAACTTCCGGGCGGACCTCTCCGTGCCGACGGGCTGGGCGTCAGGGGGCGTCGGCGGGGCTGCCGCGAGGGCGTGCATGGCGGCTCCGTGGGCGGCCAGGGCCTCGAGGATGGGCACGAGGGACAGCCGGTGGTGGCGGGCCACCGTGACGGCCGTGTCGAACCGCAGGGCCCGCACCAGCAGGGCGCACGTGTCCTCGGGGTTCAGCCGGCGCACTGCCCCGGACCGGACCGGGTCCAGGGAGGGGCGGGGGGTGAGGAGCGGCGAGGGATCCGGCACCCGGGGGAAGGAGCCAGGCGCCTGAGCGGGCGGCGGCAGGGGGGCACGCCGACGGACGCATGGGGGGAGCCCCGCCGGGGGTGGTCAGGGCGAGCTCCATCTTGGCCGAGGCCACCGCGTAGGCGGCCTGCAGGTCCTCGGCCGTCACCAGGGCCTCCTCCAGGGGCAGCCCCACGGCCCCCACGGCCCCCTCCGAGGAGAGGGACAGCTTGCGCTTGGACGGGGAGGCCATCTGAGGGGGCGACGGAACCGGGTGGTGGGCCATCAGACGGCGGAGATCTGGGGGCGAGTCGCGGACCGGGAGCACCGCCGGCTCATAGGCGTCGGGGGCCTCGGGCTGCTGGGCGGCCGCGTCGGGATGGACCAGCCAGCGGTCGGCCTCCTCGACCAGCTCCAGGGCGTTCATGGCCCCCAGGTAGCCGTGCAGCTGCCCACAGACCCGGCCCCCGTGCGCAGGTGGTGAAGGGCGGCAGGGCGAGGGGCGGAAAAGGGGACGAGGGGCGGAAAAGGGGACGGAAAAGGGGACGAGGGGCGGGATAGGGGACGAGGGGCGGAAAAGGTGACGAGGGGACGAGGGGCGGGAAGGGGCCGGACCATCACCTCGAGGCAGCCGATCTCATTGTCCGTGACCTCGGCCCCGCCCGCACGGCCAACTCGTAAAAGGCCGCCGCCGCTGTGGGTGAGAGAGGCGTGAGTGAGCAGTTCCCCATAGGGGGGCGACGCCAGGGTGGGGGGGCGCGGGGGCGGCGCAGCGCCGGGCTGGTGGGCGGGGCAGACCCTGGCGGTGTGCGCCGCGGAAGGTGTGGTAGGCGGCGAGGAGGTCGAAGTGGCCGGGCTGCTGCAGGGCCGAGGCGCTCAGGGCCCGCCAGCGGAGGACCTTGGTCACCTCGGGGCTGAGCTCCCCAGGGCAGCTCCACCAGCCGCCGCAGCTCGCCCTGCTCGCACAGCCCCACAACCAGCTGGCGGATGTGCTCCCCGCGCCTGCAGCGGCCGGGTCAGTGGGCCCGAGAACGATGGCCATGATGATGATGAGCGCCGGGTGGGGGGTTGTGAGGTGGGCACGTGAGGGTGGGCATGGGGGTGGGCGCGGCCCGGACCGCATGGGGTCGGGGTTCTCGAGGACCGCGACGGCGGCCTGGTCCCAGTCGCACAGCTCCACCGAGTACTTGAAGATGGCGCTCCACAGGCCCGGCTGGCATCGAACCCCAGAGAGCGGCACAGACGGGGGCGGTCACAATCGGGCCATGTATGGGAGGGGCAGGGGCAGGGGCAGGGGCAGGGGCAGGGGCAGGGGCAGGGGCAGGGGCAGGGGCAGGGGCAGGGGCAGGGGCAGGGGCAGGGGCAGGGGCAGGGGCAGGGCAGGGGCAGGGGCAGGGGCAGGGGCAGGGCAGGGGCAGGGGCAGGGGCAGGGGGGCAACCCGCTCACGGGAGGCCGAGGGCAGAGGGGAGAGGCGGAAGAGGCGCGGGAGGAGGGCGGACCATGAGGGACGGCTGGGCCTGGATGTGGGCCGTGCCCAGGGCCGCCTGGGCCATGGCCAGGGCAAGGTCGGGGCGCCGGATGGCCTCCATCAGGCGGACCGTCTGCCCGGCGGGAAGAAGCCGTGACGATGAGCGCGTGGGGAGGCGGGGCGGGGCCGGGGGCCTGACCTTGAGGGCGTACTCGAGGGCTGGGTGCAGCGGGGCGGGCTCGCCGCGGGCGGGGACGCCCCGCCGGCAGCAGCTGGGCGGCGAGGGCCCCGCCCGATGCGGAACCCATCGAGGCCAACAGCACCCGGCCCAGGGCCGCCGCGGGCTGGTCGGCCTCCAACTCGTCTGGCCCGGCCATCATCCCCCACACCCCACACCCCACACCCCGATCCCAGAAGCCCATCAGGAGCCGCCCCCGACGGTCTGGCCGTGCGCCCGAGGGCGGGGGCAGGGCAGGGCAGGGCAGGGCAGGGCAGGGCAGGGCAGGGCAGGGCAGGGCAGGGCAGGGCAGGGCAGGGCAGGGCAGGGCAGGGCAGGGCAGGGCAGGGCAGGGCAGGGCAGGGCAGGGCAGGGCAGCAAGCAGGGGGAGTGACGGCGGGGGATGGACCGAGCTCGGCCAGGACGGCCCGGAAGTGGGCGAGGGCCTGGGGGAGGCGCATCTGGGCCAGGAAGGCCAGCCCCGCCACGTGGGCCACGGCCATCCGGGGCAGCGGGGCCACCCGCTCCTCGTCGGGGCCCGCCCCGGCCGGGTCCTCGAGCCCGTACGCGAGCCGGCCCCTCGGGGCGGCGGCCTCCTCGGGGCTGGCGGGGGGCTGCAGGGCCGAGACGATCCGCACCCAGCCGTGGGCATGGCGGTTCTGTGGACACCCGGAAGGCCAAAGCGCCGTCAAGCACGAGCGTAGAGCAGCGTGAGAAACCGAGTGACACCCTCGAGGAGCGCCGCAGGGACGGGACGGGGAGGGGTCGGGGAGGGGCGGGCGGGAGCCCAGACCAGGCCGGCGTGGACCAGCAGCAGGCCCAGGCTGACCAGGGCCCCCCAGTTGGGCAGCCCCTGCTGCGGGCCGGCCCCCGGGGCGGGCAGAGGGGACCCCAGGGCCCGCTGGAGGAAGGAGCCCAGGGCCACCTGGGGCAGGGGCAGCTGCGGCCGGGCCACCGACGGGCAGGCCCGCAGCAGCAGCAGCGAGAGCATCGACGAGCCCCCCATCGCCCCGATGGGCCCGCACAGGGGGTGCAGAGCGGACGGTGAGGAGCAGGCGAACACGAGGGGCATCAGGAGAGGGCAGCAGTCGGTGGCCCTTGGTGGTGCTGGCACCGGGGCACCGGGGCGGTGGCGGACCCTGCTTGAGGGGCAGCTCGGGCAGCGGCCTGGCCGAGTCGACGACCCCGATCCGCCCCATGGCCGCGCTCAGCTGGGCCACCCAGTTGGCCGCCCCGGAGGGGGCCGGGCCGCGGGCAGGGGTCGACAGGCCGGCGGCGCCGGGGGCGGAGCAGCCCCAGGTGGAGAGGGCGGCCAGGGCCCCGGGCTGCGGGTCGACGGGCAGGGCGGCCAGCCACTGGTGCAGGAAGGCCACCCGCAGCTCGTAGGCGGCCAGAGGCCCCAGGGCCCGCAGCTGGTGGACGGTCCCCGGGGTGGCGCCCTCGGGGGGCCGCCGCCCCACCAGGCTCAGCAGGCCGCACAGTCGGGCCAGGGCATCGTACCGGGCCAGCAGATACTGCCGGGGGCCGTGGCGAGGGGTGGGGGCAGGGGGAAACCGAGGTGATGGAGGGTCGATGCCCCGGGCGAACCCGCCGCCCCAAACGGCTGTCTGTGCGATCTGCGACACCTGCCCAGTTCCTGCCCATTCCCCGCGCGACACACGACGGGGCTGCCGGGCGGGGGCGGACCTGCAGGGCGGCGTCACCGAGGGCCTGGGCAAGAGGAGCCCCGGGGATAAGCGAAGGGGCCGAGACGGCCTCCGCTGGACAGCCACAGCGCAGAGGTACGCCAAGTTGGAATGAGGGGGCAGCAGGAGGCAGCAGGGGGAGGCAGGGGGCGGCAGGGGGCCGGGGCGGACCTGGGGCCGGGGCGGGCGGGGCGGCGATCCAAAGGGCCTCCAGCAAGCCGCGGGCCACCGCGACGAGGTCCAGGCCTCCCAGCGCACCCCGGGCGGGGCCTTCCCAGGCCGGCAGGGGGTCGGCGGGAGCGGGGGCAGCAGCCGCGGCCGTGGCGGGAGCGAGCTGCTGCTCCCCGTCGGCCTCGAGGGGCATGGCCGGGCCGGGCTGGTCGGGCTCCTCCTCGGCGGGGCGGCGCTCCTCGAAGAGGGCCGCGTCGGCCTCGCCCTGCAGCAGCCGGGCCGCCAGCTCGCCCAGGGGCTGCGCGGCCGGGGCTGTGGCGGGGTGCCGCGGGGCGGCCGGGGCCAGCAGGCGGGCCAGGGGCATCGCAGCCAGCAGGCCCACCACCGTCCCCACAGGGCCCTCGGCGGCCGGCCGGCCGGCCCCGCAGCTCAGAAGCGACTCGAGCGGCCCGCAGGGGCGGAACAGCGACATGCCGCCCTGCGGAAAGGGAAGGGGAAGGGGGGGAAGGGAAGGGAAGGGCCGACCCTGCGGAGGCAGGGGTGGTGGGGCGATGGGGGGAGGGAGCCGCCAGGGGGCGGACGCCCAGGCTCAGCCAGCGACCGCGGTCAGCGTGGGTGGCCATGGCCATGCCCTGCGGGCGGGCGGGCGTGGCGGCCAGGGCGGGGCTCTGCTCCCCGACCGCAGCCCCGAGGGCCGCCACGGGGCACCGGCGGGCAGCAGTCGCCAGAACGAGGGCGCGCACTGACGGGAGGGGCCAGGGGGGTGGGCGTGAGCGCGCCTTGCGTGGACGCGGGCGGGCGGGGTGGGGGTGGGGGTCGGGCGTACGGACGGCCATCGCGGAGGGCCTGCTCGGAACATCCCGGGGCGGGGAGCGTGGCATCCTCACGGGCGGGGGCGGCCAGCTGGCCTGGGCGGGCCGGCGAGGCCACCGGGTCGGCCTGGACCAAGAGGGGTACGGGACGAGCACAGGTCATGTCATGTCGCCAGTCGGGGCAGGTCAGGTCGGCGCCGCGGGGCGGCGAGGGGCGGCTGGGGAGGAGGAGGGCAGGTGGCCGACCTGGGCCTCCACCAAGAAGCCGTCCCGGAAGCGCTGCTGGGCGGCATAGAGGGCCATCCCCAGCCGGACCGCGGGCCGGGCCATAGCCCCCACGTAGCCCCGGCCGGCGGCCACGGGGCGGGGCTCGAAGATGCGCGCCAGAAAGACCTCGGCCCAGGTGCGCAGGGGCGCCCCCCGCAGCGAGTACCGCGGCCCGGCCGCCGCCTCGCGCTGCTTCTGGGCGGCCTCGTGGCGCCGGGCGAGGGCCTCCTGGTAGGGCCCCTCCAGGCCCAGCGTGGGGGCGCTCAGGGCAAACGGGTCCCGATCCGCTGCGAGCCACGCACCGTGCAAAATGGGTCGGTGAATGGGGGGGGGGGGGGGGGGGGGGGGGGGGCGGGTGGGCCGACGATGGGCAAGGGCGAGCAGGAGGAAGGCAGGCCGATGGGGCGATGGGGGCGGGCGGATGGGCGGACTCTCGTCGGGGCCGGGGGTCGCCAGGTCGGGGCCGGCGAACATCCCGTCGAGGGCCGCCTCGGCCTCGCTCAGATCGGCCCGGGCGTTGCGCACGAGGGGCTCCCACTCGCCCGGCTGGCCGCCCAGGGCCTGCAGGGCCACCCGGATGTGGCCCACCCAGAGGTCGGCCGCGGCAGGGGCGGCGGCCCGGGCCGGGGCCCACGGGGCCCACAGGTGCAGGGCCCGCTCGGCCCCGTCGTACCAGATCCGGGGCGGGGCCGCCAGCCGGGCTCCCCCGGCGGGTCCCTGCAGGATCTGGAGGGCCACCAGGTCGAGGGGCTGCCCGTCCGAGGGCCCCAGGCCGGGCGCCTCCTGGGGGGCCCCGGGCAGGAGCAGGGCCGCGCCCAGTGGGCCCACCCCGAAGAGCCCCATCACGTGGCCGCGCCCCTCGGGGCCGCCGAACTGGGCGGCCGGCCCGAAGTCGGCCGCCAGCAGGCCCAGCGGGGGCCGGCTGGGGAGGCACAGAGCCGTCAGGGTGTTCCGGAAGCCGCACGCGTGGGGCAGCGAGCCGCGGGGCAGGGGCAGCGCGTCGGGGGCGGCCGCCTCCAGGGCCGCCGCAACATCGGGGCTCTCCACCTCGGCGACGGTGCCGCAGGCGGCCCGCCGGTATTCGGCCACCGTGGGCGGGACCGGGGGCAGCCCCACCGGGGCCGCCTCGACGCCTCGCAGCCACTGGGCCCAGGGCATCAGCACGGGGCCGCGGGTCCCGTCGGCCCGGACCAGACACGGGGCCGGCATCGAGGCCCAGGCCGGCCGCTGCTCGGCCAGGTAGGCCGCCAGCTGGGCCGGGCTGGGGGGCAGCGGGGGCAGGGCCACCCCGTCGGGCTGTGGGCTGGGCACGGTCGGGTCCCAGGTGCGGGCGCAGGTCCGGCCGGCCGGCAGCCAGAGCTTGAGCAGCCCGTTCCAGTGGTGCGAGACCAGCACCCGGGCCCCGCCCACGTTGAGGGCCGCCAGGCCCGTCACGGCCGTCGGGGTGAACTTGGGCCTGCGAGTGGGTGGGGCGGTGAGGGGGCGGCAAAGCGGGTGAGGCGCCGAGCGATCCAGGAGGGCGTGGAGACGGCGCAAGTGGTGAGGGCGGGCGGCGGTGGCGGCGGACCGGGAGCCGAACTTGGGCAGGACGCCCGTGACGAGGCGGCGCAGCATGCCGGAGTCGGTGAGCTCGGCCTCGGTGTGCTCGGCTGGGCGGGGCGGGGCGGGGCCAAGGGAGAGGCAGACGAAAAGAAGAAAGTCGATGAGCTGGTCGGCCCCCATCGGTGGGCGGGCGGGCGGGCGTGACGAGCGTGACGAGCGTGGCAGGCAGCGGACCGAAGACGATGCCGCTGGTGGTGGCGGAGCCGGCCGTGGGCGCGGCCGCAGGGCCGCCGCTGGCGAAGCCGCCCACGAGCCAAAGGGCCCCGTTGCTGCACCCCACCACGACCTCGGCCGGCCCCAGGGCCACACAGACCACCGGCTCTGCGGGCAGAAGAGCGCGCGTGAAGGGCGGACAGTTGCGGGGAGGGAGGGGGGGGGGGGGGGGGGGCACCACAGACCGGCGGTCGATGGGGCGGGCACATTGCCGGGGGCGGGCGAGGCAATGGAGGACTCAGGGGCGTGCCGTGCAGCCACAGGAGCGTGCCGCCCCAGGGCACGGAGGGATGTGCAAAGCCGAGGGAGGCGAGAGATGGGCCAGGGTGATGGCCGCAAAGATGGAGGCCTGCGGAGGTTGCGATGAAACCGTGAATGGGCAAAAAAAGGACCTCGGACACGTGCTTGGGTGGGGGAAGACCAACCGGTAAATCATGTGGGACGACGTGGAGACGAAGCAGTAGAGGTGGGGGACGGCCGGGGTGGTGGTCGTGTCCTCAACGAAGCAGACATCCGGGATGATTTGGGACGGGAACCGGATCCGTAGCGGCGCGTTCATGGGGTGAGAAACCAGAGAAAAGTCGATCAGCTCGACATGGGCGCCGGCAACACGCCTACAACAACGAGGACGGGGCGACCAGAAAATAGGATGGATGGTGTGAATAATCTCGCTCTTGTGCTTCAGTCACACCCAGACCAGGTGAGAACCCTCTCGGGGCATAGGGTGGAGCTCCAAGAGCCGGCGAAAGAGCCAGCCACTTCGCTCGGGGCGGGAACTGATGACATGGATGGGATAAAAAACTCCTTTCCACCACTCCGAAAAGACGTTGATGTTTCGCCATCAAAGTCCAACAGGGAAACTTCCTTCCAGGTAGTTGCGGTAGAGGGAAGCTGCATCCTCACCGAACTCGAACGCGAACTGGAAAAATCCCCGCGGCGGAACAGATTCTCTTTCTGTTCAAATTTCTATGAGCGGCAAAGCTGGGAAGAAGGGGGGAAAGGGGGGAAAGGGAGCACTCGATCCAGGTCGGACTTCAATTTCATTCTCGTCCTTTCATTCGCCCACACTTTCACAGAGAAGGAAAAATTGAAGCTCGATCTGCAGCGAGCCCTCTTACGTGTCGAAGCTCTCGAACGCGATTTGTGTCTGTATGCCGATACTTTTCACGAATTATCGAATTTGGTCGCTAGTTTCCAAAAAAGAGCAGACCCGGCAGGCCATCCGGGTCCAGAATGAACTCAGAGACCGTGTGATTCAGTATCATGCCGATATGGACAAGGAACGCGCAGATAGGAGGGATATTATGGCAGATATGACTCGGTCTGCCTTCTTTCCCCTGACTTTCGCAAATCGCCTGCGTCCAGCCAATACGTGAACCAACAAGAGACTCTTCTGGATGCCCAAAATAAGCTCGCGGCTGAACTTGAGAGTGTAAAGGACGAGCTAGGTCTGTTCGCCCTCCGCCTTCCTCACTGCAAAAAGCCCCCCCCCCCCCCCCCCCCCCCCCCCCCCCACCGCTCCACCCAGACCCGCTCCCCACCCAGACCCGCTCCCCACCCAAACCCCGCTCCCCCACCCAAACCCCGCTCCCCCCACCCAAACCCCGCTCCCCACCCAAACCCCGCCCCCCACCCAAACCCGCCCCCCCAGACCCCGCTCCCTCCCCGGCCCCTCCCCGGCCCCTCCCCGGACCCCTCCCCGGACCCCTCCCTCCCTCTCCCTCGCTCCCCCTCCCCCGGCCCCCGGCCCCATCCCCATACCTATCCCTTCTTGTTCCTCCCCATATCGTCCTTTCCCTGACGGATTGCTTATCCCCTTCCCAACATCACCAGAGCTCCTCAAGGAAGCCAACAAGCGAGAGCTGCGTGAGAAGGACGAGATCATCGCACACAAAGAACGCGAAATTGCCGAGCAGAAGCGGCATATCGAGGAAATGACTCAGGATTTCTCCAACATGCTCCACGTCTGTTACATCAACATCAATCTCTGATCATTCCTTTGTCTATAGGAAACCCTGAGCAAGATGACCGAAAAAATGAAGCAAGGAGAGAGTTTCGAGAACGAGCCTCTACCCGAGGGGTTGGAGGCATTTGGGGTCAAGCCCACCAAGAGTTGAAACGGGTCTTTCTCTTCGATGTTGCGTGTGTGGTGGTGGGTCAATTCTCAAAAAGATTTTGCTACCAAATTCTTCTTTGACCTGATCCCATCATTTAAAAAAAAAAAAAAAACGAAGAATGTCACAACAGAGCCAAGAGACTGCCCAGAAGCCGCAAAAAAGTGCGCGGAAGTCCACGGGAGGCCCGTTCGCCAGAAGAGGTGCCGCCCAAGAAGAGAACCGAATTTCATCTTTGTTTCCCGCGCGTCTGCATAACACCTGGTGATACACTCTTCCGCCCCTTTTTTTTATGCAAGCAGCGAGGTCTGCAACCACGTCTATTTTTTTGCATAGACACTCATTGCCTTCAGCAGAAACGATCGCCCTGTGCTCGCAATTGTGGGTGCTGGGCGCGGCATGGGATTGGAGATCGCCCGTGTTTTTGGGCGCAAAGGTTTCTCGGTCGCTCTCATGAGCCGGAATTTGGGGAATGTTACTACTCTTGCTGAGCAGCTTGAACGGGAGGGAATTCAGGCAAAACCTTTTGTTTGCGATGTCCGAGATCGCCCAACAATCATTTCGGGCCTGGCCAGGGTGAAAGCCGAAATGGGAGATATTCTTATTCTCGAATATTCTCCCTCTGACCCATCGATGACTCGAACAGGGCCACTTCAGGTCACGGAAGCTTGTGCACAGGCCCAGGTCTCCGACCGAATAATGGCTCCGACTTATTCCTTTTAGTTCGATTTCTACGTCCATGGGTGCATCGCTGCTGTTCAATGTGTGCTTCCGGGAATGCTGGAACGCAAACGAGGAACAATCTTGGTCACATCTGGGGCCTCTCCGACCTTCCCCTCTGGCGTTTTCAGTGACGTGTCTATGGCAGCTGCGGCCCTTCGGAGCTGGACTCTGAACCTTCATCAAGCAGCGGCTCCCCACGGGGTCCAGGTTGCGCATATCGAAATCAATGCCACTCTCGGCCAAATGGGAATCAGTGCAGCCGACGTAGCACCCCTGTACATTCGTGCACACGAGGATCACTCTGTCAGTGACCTCGTTTTTACACCCCCCACGCTGCCAAATCCCCCATCTCTGCGAACCCCCGTGTAACCACGGACGAATTCACTTTCGACCTTGGTTCTGCCCCTGTATAAATACCACCCTCCTTCCTCCACGCACCGCCACCGCCACCGCCACCGCCACCTCACCCCCTAACCTGTCCTGTCATCGCATTCCCATCCCACCTCCCCCTCAATCCGGACAAAAGAGTGTGTGTTCAGCGTGGACAGCGAGAGAGGTGACTGCTGGCAGGCCATGTGGGGAACGGTCCCACTTGCACAGGGGGTTTTTTTGGAATTTGCCGGCGGCGGTTTATTTCGCCGGTCCTCTGAAGCTATCCCGCTCTACCCAATCGTTTTCGTTCTTTTTCGTTTTGGGGCGGATGCAAAACATGTTTGATTTCCTAATCAAAATGGATTCTCAGAGTATCAGCAAATTGCTCCGAATTGGTTTGCCGTTGATCCCAAAACGCACTGTTCACCATGTGTTGCGTGCAGGTGTTCAATCAGCTGCCAACACAGAAGCGCAGCCTGTTGCCACTGGCGCAGTTGTTGCAATTATTGCGAGTCTCGCCGTGGTATTGGGGGCAACTTGTATCATCATTATGGCTGTCGCCGAGGCTCCTCGCCGAGGAGGCTGCTGCGGGTGTTTTGGTGGTCCGAAAGAAGTCTGGTTCCCTTTTTTTTCCCTGCTCCACATTTTCCGGTGCCCCCAGTCCAAACAGAACGAAATGAAACCCGTGACCGTCTGGTGTCGGATTCCCCCCGGCCCTCTCAATGATCTCCCTTTAGACGCCACCCGCTTTGATTCCGGGTCCTCCCCAGGCTGTTGGCATGACGATCCCCTCTTCGAATCCGGCGGCGGCCCCTCCTTCTCCCACGGTTCTGCCCGCCGCCGTCCCTGTGGTGGTCCCGGCCTCGGGCCCTGTGGCCGCCCAGCCCGCACCCGCCACCGCGGCTCACCCAGAACCTGAACCACTCGTAGCGACTGCAACCACTGCCACCGCTGCGACTTCTTCAGCGACTGCAACCACCGCAACCACCGCAACCACCGCAACACCCGCCGCCGGAGGGCCCGGAAGCGATCGCTCCCCCGAGCCGCCCGTCTTGGAGGTGCCGCACGAGACCCCAAGCCCCGCGGCCCCTGCCAGTTCCACTCCTGAGGCTCCGGCGGCTCCCCCTGGCCAGACCCCTTCGGAACCCAATGGTCGGCTCCTTTCGCGCCCGCCCCCCCCCCCCCCCCCCCCCCCCCCCAAAAAAAAAAAAAAAAAAAAAAAAACCCCACTTTACATCTCATGGCCCCCTTTCTCCTCCTCTGTAGTCCCCGAGGTCGTGGTCGTAGTGCCATCTTCCCTCCCCGCGCCCCCCCCGGCCGACCTGCTGCAGGCCGCCGCCCCCCGGGCGCCCAGCCCCACGCAGATGCTCTTTCCCGAGTTCCCGGCGCCTTACAAGCACGAGGAGGAGGACTTGGTGGGGGCGGCCATGCCCCTGCCCCCCGGCCTGGCCGGCGAGCTTCCACTGCCGACTCCGCCCTCCTCGGCCTCCGAGTCGGCCGCTGAGCCCACGCACCGCAACTGAGCAGCAGCTCTTCGTCTCCTCCTTCCCTCGGGGGTCTGGTCGTGGGGGGAGCGGGAAGGAGGGTATTTCTCTGATCCTTCTCCGTTTGCGGGAGGTGAAGACGTTGTTTTGTATACGGGTGGCCTCCAATCTCGCACACAGCCTGGGGGAGAGGATGGAGAGACAGCAAGCAGGACGACGACACGACGCACGACGCAGGCTGCAGTGGGCGCTCGGGTGTCCGTCTGCCCTTCTCGACGGCAGCATGAAAAGTCACTCCCAACCAGGCGCGCCGCTCAGTCGTCGGTCCTCGGTGGGTGCTCGGGGACCGGCTCTCCCTCGGCGGGCTCTTTGGTGGGGGACTCCCTCCGGGGCATGGTCTGCCGCCCCTCCGCAGCCTCGGCCTCGGCCTCGCGGGCGTGTTTCGTGCCGGCTGAGGGGGCCTCCGCGGGCGGGGATGCCACGGCGGGGGCCGTGGACGTGGGCGCTGCCTCATCGTCGTCCCCGGGTGCCAGCAGGGCCGGGTTCACCTCAATGACCGGCTCGGCGGGCTCCCGGGCGGCCGCCACGTCATCGGCCAGCTTGCCCCCCTCCACCATGAAGACGTACTCCCGGGTGCTGAACCCGAACTTCACCACATCCCCCTCCCGGATCTCGTAGTATCGGTGGTCTTCCATCTTCTCCCCCGAGATCTGCGTCCCGTTGGTCGACCCCAGGTCCATGAGGAAGGGCCTGACCGGGGGGTGCGTGAAGGGGACCAGAACAAAGTCGTCACAGACTTGACAACCTTCCGAACACGTCCGTCCTCCCGTTCTTCTTTGATCTCCCGGTAGTACAGCACCGCATGCTGCGCTGAGCAGGACGGGTGATCAAGGGGAATATCTGCAATCTATGGAGAGAATAAAAACGAAGCTGTGGTATGGCGACGTCCTGACCCGACGGTCGCGGCCAAACATAAAACCGGGATGCCTGTGAAGATAGATAACTGGGAAGGATGAGTGCTGAATACAACGGCAAGAGACAGACTTTCCTCGTTCTTCTCATTTTTAAAGACATAGCACCGCCACCTTTGAGTAGGTTCGTGCATATCTGGAGGCTCATCCCATCGCAGTTGAATTCCCTGGAAATGTGTTGTCGTGCAACTCTGGGAGGAGGATCGGCGCTTACAGACGTGGTACATGCATTTCTCTGTGGCTAGCTTTCCACTTGGTTTATAGTTTGGCTGTTCCTTGGGCTTTGCCGGCGCGTCATCGCTTGCTGGCGCTGGAGGGTTCGGAGCCTTCTCCTCTTGCATTCAAAAAAATTGTGATTCTATGCCCCTGTTGATAGCGACCCCAACCGGAAATGAGATGTTGGAATTGGTTCTTGTTGAGAGGGCAATCGAGAAAAATGGGCATAAATAGGGAATGGCGTGGTCGAAAAAATGGCGCCGGAAAAGGTGGGAACAGAATGGAGAGTTGGAAGTAGGTGCTCCGCAATCTCGGAGCGAACCACATGTTTATCTCATGTGTGTGGCGCAAAGGGACTGATCTCATGTGTGCGCCGTCCCTTGCAAAGGATTTGTTGGAGCCGGAATGCCGAAGATCTGGCAAATGGCCTATAAGAAGAAAACGACGATGGAATGAATACTCGTCAATAAACCTCCAGACCTGGATGAATGTGCGAACAGTCGTTGCCTCACGCTGGATGTGGGTGGTGAGGAGGGGGTCTGAGCAGCTGGTCCGGAGGGCCTCGACGTCCCGCCATAGGTCGCGGGCCACCGACCCGAAGACCCGGCTGGCCTGGGCCCAGGGGCTGGGCGCCTGCCCGGCGGCGGGACCGTCCAGCATCTCTGCCCAACCGGCAACCAACAAACCCGGATTAAGAAGGGGCGGGGGCAGGCGGGGAACAGGGGGCCGTGTGCCGGCTGGAGGGCAGACCCATGGGGGCAGCGCCACCCGAGGGGGCTGGGCGCCGGCGGGGGCGGGGCTGTTGGGGTGGTGGGTGGCCACGAAGGAGGCCACCAGGTAGAGCAGATTCTCGATGATGAACAGCACCCGCACGGCCTGGGCGCGGGCCTCGCGGGCCCCCGTGGCCAGGATGACCACAGACGGGGCCGCCCCCAGATCCGCTGCAACCACGGGGCGCGCGGGGATCCCGGTGAGCCCAGGCGGGCGGGGCGGGGCGGGGGGGGGGGGGGGGAGCAGAACGAAGGCGCCGGTCAGGGGCAGGGGGAGGTCCACGGACCCGAGGATCCCCGCGGTGGCGAGGCCGTGCCCCGCATGAGGGGCATCGGGAGCGGGAGGGGCGGCGGGAGGGCGATGTTGGTGGCGGTGGCGGTGGCGGTGGCGGTGGCGGTGGCGGTGGGGCCGGGGGGCGATGGGCCGCCCATGACCAGCACCGGGATGGGCCCCGGGGGCGGCAGGGGCCCCGGGCCAGACGAGGAGAGCCCCGAGAGGGATTCGCGCCTGCTGGCCGCGGGCTTGTTGTGCAGCCGGGGCGGACCCGAGTGCGGGGTCGAGGGGTAGCCGGGCGTGCGCGCCGAGGGCGAGGCGGGCACTGCCGAGAGGACGCGAGTAAGCCGGGGTGAGAAGGGGGATGGAGAGGAGACGGACGATCGAGGCCCAGGCCCGTTGGGGGGGCGCGCCAGTAGGGGTTGGCGTGGAGCCAGCGGCCGTAGTGGCGGAGGCACTCGAGCAGGGCGCCCACGAAGGGCGGCATGACGGCCTCCATGGCCGCCACCTGCACGAGCCGCTCCGTCCCCGGCTGCAACCCCACACGGGTCGGACCCGCCAGCAGGGCGGCCAGGGGATCGATGCCCGGGGGCAGGGCGGCCAGGGGCAGCGCCGGAAATCCTTCAGGGCCCATCATCCCACCGCCCGGCCGGGGCATCGCACCGCCAGGGCTCGCGGGGGGCCATGCACCCACCCCACCCATGCCCATGCCCATGCCCATGCCCATGCCCGGATCGGCGGGCTGCGGGCTGGCCGGGACGCCCATCATCCAGCCGGGGGCGGCCGCGGGCAGGCCGGGCGGGTAGGTGGGCAGGGGCAGGGAGAAGAGCATCCACACGGGCGACTCGAGCAGCGACAGGCGCGGCACCCACTGGGGCCGGCCGCTGGGCAGGACGGCCCCGCCCGCCTGCGAGCCGGGCGGCACCAGGACCAGGGCCGACGAGTGGGCCCCCAGCTGGTGCAGGGCCGCCTCGGCCGGGGGCAGCCCCAGGGCGGCCAGGGGCCCCGGGGCCAGGACGCGCATGTAGAGGACGACCTCCTCGAGGGTGCCCGTCACCAGCCGCTCGACCAGGGCCTGGAAGGGCTCCTGCGAGGTGTCCCCGAACTCGGGCGGCAGGGGCCCCACCGGGCCGGCCATGGTGGCGGGCGAGGAGGGCGACTCCGACCGGCCCGTGGCCACGTAGAGCGACGAGGGGGAGGCCGTCAGGGGCGGCATACGGCGGCCCGCGTGCGGCGCGGCCGGCTGCTGCGGGGCTGCGGCCGGGGAGGGAGGCGACCCGGCGGTGGCGGGGGCGGCGGTCGGGGGCGGCAGGGGCGGGGTGGTCATGTTGAAGAGGGCCCACTCCTGGCTGGTGAAGATGCGCATCGTGCCCACCGCCTTGGGGATGTCCTGCAGGTACCCCGAGAAGCACTGCCCCACCCCAGACACACGGCCGCCGCCATCGAAATGAGCCAACAGGCGACCCGCAAAGGGGAGGGAAACGCGGGGCCGGTGAAAGGGCGGGCGGGCGGGGGGAGCGGACCCTGAACAGGTTGCACATGCCGATGTGCAGCCCCACCGGGAAGTGCAGCTGGGCCACGTGGGGCGGGGGCGCCCGCCACTCAGAACGGCCCGGCTGGCCCTGGCCCGGCTGGGAGGCCCCGGCCCAGCCCGCGTCGGGGCTGGGGGCGGCCCACTTGGGGCGGCGCGTCTCCCGGGCGAGGGCGTGCAGGAAGGTCGCGATGCAGCGCACCTCGGCGTGCCTGCGGGGCCCGGCGCCACGACCGCCGGCGGACAAGGAAGTGAGCGGTGCAGATCGTTGGAATTGGCGGCCCGCGGGGTGGCCGCAGGGAGGGGTGTGGATGGAGGTGTGCCTGCGGGTGGCGGGGGGCGGCGGGGCTGACCTGCCGAGGGGGGGCAGCACGTCGGCGCTGACGAGCAAGGGCTCGAGGAGCCGCCGCTGGTGGGTGGCGCAGAAGTGCAGGCATTGCTCGACCGTGTTCAGCTGGTTCCCTGCGCCATGTTATGCCATCAGCACCCCCCCGGCCAGCCAGCGTCCAGCGTCGGTGGTGAGTGGTGAGCGGGCGCGAACGGACTCTGGTCCCCATGGGCGGGCGGGCGGGCCCCCCATGGACGGGGGCGGCCTGGGGGCGGCGGTGGGGGGGTCTGGGGCCGGGCGGGGGCGGCGGACCGAGGGTGCGCAGGAGGGCCGCCAGGGCGAGGAGGCTCGTGCACCACACCCGGTGGCGCGCGTCGGGCTGGCGCTCGGGGCCGCGGCCCACGTAGGGCAGGATGAGCTCGTCGCTGGGCAGCCGACCGGGCGGCGCCCCCGGGCCGGCCGTCGGGGCCCCGGGCATGGCCACGGGCGGGGCCGTGTCGCCGTCGGTGTGCGTCAGGCTCAAGGGCTGCGCGCGGGACGCATGGGGCGATCTGAGGCGAGGCGAGGCGAGGCGAGGCGAGGGCGGGCACGAGAGGAGCATCGGCACGAGGGGTGGCGGGGGGACGGACGGGGATCAGGGAGACGATGAGGTCGCTCAGGCGGTCGACGAGGCCCTGCTCGGCCAGGGTCTGCGGGTGTGGCCCCCCCCCCAAAGCAGCCGGGCGGACGGACAGCCGGCGGTGAGCGGGTGCTGGTGAAGGCCGCCCCCGACGCGACGGCCCACCCGGGCGGCGCCACCAACCCGAAGAGGCGGCGGCTCCCCCCGCGGCCCCGGCCCCAAGCGACCCCCGTCCGAGGGCGGCCCGGTCCGAGCGGGTGCATGGACATGCAAGAGGGCAGACCTTGGCCGGGGCCTCGTGCTGGGCCAGGACGAGCACCCAGTGGAGCACCTGGGTCAGGCGGGGGCACTGGGCCTCGACCTCCAGCTGCCACTCGAGCACCCGCCCCGGGCCGGCCGGCCGGGCACCGGGGGGCGGCAGGCCGGGCGGCTGGACGGCCAGCTGGGCGAGCAGCTCCTGCACGTAGCGCAGGTCGGCCAGCCCCAGCGCCCGCACGGTGGCCGTCCCGCCCAGCAGCGAGCCCGCGTACGGGGCCAGGGCCAGGGCCCGCGGGTGGGCCGGGGGGGACGCCTCGGCCAGCGAGGGGGCCGCGGAGCGCTTCTGGGGGAGCCCCGTGCTGAGGTTGCTGCGCAGGGCGGCCGGCGCGGGCATGGCGGGGCCGCCCGCCAGGGGCGCTACGGCCGGCCGGAAGAGGTACCGCCGGGCCAGCTCGCACAGCAGGGCGCACGAGGCCTGCTGGAGGGGCCCATGCAGGAGGCACTTGGCCAGCGCGGGCAGCAGCGCGTAGATCGTCGGAAGGACCTGCGCACGGCCGGCGGCGGGGGGTGAAGACGCAATTCGAGTACGTCGGGCAGGGCTGGCAGGGGGGGTCGGGGCGGGACAGGGTTGCGGGCCGACCTGCTTGCGGGCCTCGACCAGGTCCAGGGCCGCCTTGGGCTGTGCGGCCTCGGGCCCGGCCCCCAGGGCGGCCAGGGCGGCCAGGGCGGCCGGCTTCTCGAGGGCGGGCGGGGTGGGCTCGCCGGCCTCCGTCAGGTCGGCCCCTTCGGCCGAGGCCGCCGCGGGCGCGGGGCAGGGCGCCCTGGGCGGGCCCATGGGGGTGGCGTGGCTCGAGGCCAGCGAGAGGCGCACGCGGGGCGGCGCGGGGGGCAGCGAGGGCAGCGAGCGGAGGAGGTGCGCCAGCTGCAGGGCAGGGCAGGGCCAGGCAAGGGGAGGGGATGAGCGGTGAAGTGACGTGGCCGGGGAGGGGGGGACGGGATGGGGATGGGGGGGACGGGATGGGGGGGACGGGAGAGGGAGGGGGGCGAGCGGGCGGACGGCGATGAGAAGGGGCCCCATGAGGAGGCTCTGGTCCGTCTCGACCCGGGCCGTGACCAGGGCCTGCGCGGAGGCGGTGGCGCCCCCCAGGGGGAGCCCCAGCCGGCCGGCGAGGGCCCGGGCCAGGGCCTCGGCCATGGGCAGCGCATCCTCGAGCCCCACCGGGCCGTAGGGGCGGTGGGCGGCGGGCACGATGGGGGCCAGGGCCGCGGGCGACCAGAGGGCCCCCTCGAGGCGGGGCAGGGCCAGCAGGGCCAGCTGCTGGTGCAGGGCGGCCAGGCAGTCGGCCCGCAGGCTGCTCGACCAGGCCCGCTCCAGGGCCGCCAGGCCGCCCCCCTGGGCCAGCAGCCCGTGCAGCGTCCGGCCGGACCCGGGCAGCCCACCCGCGGGGGCCGTGAGGGGCCCCCGCCGAGCCGGCCGAGCGGGCGAAGGCGGGCACGGCCTGCAGAGCCTCGCGCACCAGGTCGGCCACGTGGACGGGGACGCCCTCGGTGCCGGCCGCCCCGGCCAGGCTGCCGCTGCCGGCCACGGGGGCGCACGTGGCCCGGGCGTAGGCCCAGGGCCCCGCGGCGGGGACGGGTTCCTTGGGGCCCCGGGGGGCGGGCGGTGGGGCCGTCGAGGCGGGCTCGGCCAGCAGGTCCTCGAGCGGCTCGGCAGCCAGGTTGCTGGGGTCCACGGGCAGGGCCGACCAGGGCGCCGTCTGGGTCTTGTTCAGCAGGTAGCCCAGCAGCAGCCCCACCTCGGCCTCGGCCGCGTCACGGGCCGACCCGTCCTGCGGGGGGGGGGGGGGGGGGGGGGGGGGGGTTGCCAAGGAGGAGAGGAAAACGGACGGGGGCGAGAAGACCCGTTGAGATTTGTGAAGGGGCGACGATGTCAGGGGCACTGCGGCTGGCCGGCGCGATGGCCGCTGGGGCGGGCGGGGGGGGAGCGGGGGGGTTGCCGACCTCGTCCAGCTCGATGCCCTGCGGCTCGGGGAGCACCCGGTCCACCCGCGGGGTGGCCGTGCTGTCGGTGTGTGGGGTGGCCAGCACCGAGGAGGTCGTCGCCGTCACACTGGCCGCCGCAGCCGCGGGCGCGTGGGGGCGCACCTCGGGTGGACCGGGGGCCACAGCCATGGCCGGGTGGACGAGCCGGTCGGCCAGCTGGGCGCAGAGGCGCGTCAGGAGGCGCTGGCTGAGGAGCAGCTGGCCGGGCGCCACCCGGGCGGGCCCGAAGACGCTCCGCCCGGCACTGGTGCTGCTCCCCGCGGCGGCGGCGGCGGAGGCCGGGGCGACGCCCTGAGGGCCGGCCAGGAGGCGGCACAGGGCCACCATCTGCAGGAGCAACCGCCAGGCCCGGGCCACCATGAACTGGGCGTCGATGAAGGCCCAGCCCAGGTTGGTCAGGGCCGCCAGCTGGTCGAGCTGCTCCGTGATCCGGTACAGGTACACCAGCCGCGAGCACAGCCCCCCGCTGGGCCCCGCTGCCCCGCCAAGGGCGGCCGCCTCGCCGGGGGTGGCTGCAGGGGCTCCGCCTGCCGCCGCCGTCCGGGGGGTGGCCGGGGACGGGCTGGCGGCCGTGCGGGCGACCCAGCGGGCCGGGGTGGCCCCCACCGAGCGGCACTGCTGGGCTACCGAGGCCGCCACCGAGGTCGAGTCGGCCGCCCCCCGCGCCGGGGTGCACCCGCCCCCCAGGGGGGCGCCCGTGGGGGCCAGCGGGCTGCCCGGGAAGAGGGCCGCCCGGGGGCTGCCCTCGAGCCCGCCCGGGCTGCCCGCGGCGGCCATGGCGTCGATCTGCTGGCGCACCTGGGCGGGCCTCCGGGCGGGCACCATGAAGGGCGGCACCACCACCGCCGCCGCCTCGGCCCGGCCCCCGAAGAGCGGGTGCAGCAGCGGCGAGGGCACCGGGCTGCCCGGGCTGCCGGCCGGGACCCCAGCCGCCCCGGCAGAGACGGCGGCCCCGGGGGCCTGCGAGGCAAACAGGGGTGCCGGCTGGGAGCCCGTGGCGGGCAGGGTCTGCGTCTGCACGCAATGGCGCAGGAACTGTGGCGCGGCCCCCCCCCCCCCCCCCGGCCCATGCAGCGGCCAGCGCAAAACAGAGGCGAAGAATGAGGCGGTGTGGGGAGCGAGGAAGGGGGAGGGGCGGGCAAGGCGAGTGCCAGCGACCTCGGTGGCGTAGATGTAGCTCGGCCCGAAGGCGGGCAGGGGCTCGGGCCGCCCGGCGGGCAGGATGCGGAAGACGGACAGGTCGATGCCCATCCAGTGGGCCAGCCGGTGCAGGAAGAGCGGCACCCGCGTGTCCGTGGCCATCGTCTGCCCTCCAGCCCAGTCCAGCCCAGCCCAGCCCAGCCCAGCCCAGCCCAGCCCAGCCCAGCCCAGCCCAGCCCAGCCCAGCCCAGCCCAGCCCAGCCCAGCCCAGCCCAGCCCAGCCCAGCCCAGCCCAGCCCAGCCCAGCCCAGCCCAGCCCAGCAGCACAGGGGGGCGGGTGAGTGGGGGCGCCTCGGCGGGGCGGAAAGACGAGGCGGCGGGGCGCGGGGGCGGGTGCGGACGGTGAAGCGGGCGTTGAGGTCGAGGGCAGTCTGCTCGGGCAGCAGGGCCGCCAGGGCCTGGTGGACGGGGGCGCTCAGGAGCAGCGGGGCCCCTGAGCACTGGGCCACCTCGGCCCGCAACTTGGCCAGCAGCTGCGGCCGGGCGCTGTGCGCGACCGACAGGGACCCGTGCATGGCCGAAGAGAGACCATGATGGGACCGGGACCGGGACCGGGCCGGGGGACGGGGGGCGAGGCCTGGCGGGGCGCGGACCTCTTGGCGGCCAGGGCGAGCTGGTCGTGGAGCTCCTGCATGCGCCGGCTGACCTCGCTGATCTGCCCCTCCAGCTGCGCCGCCCCTGCTGCGGCCGCCCGGAGAGCCGACCCGGCGGGTCAGAAAGCGTGGCCGAGCGTGGGACCCACCCCAACCCGGTGGTCATCGACGAGGGGCCGTGCATGCCCGCACGGAGAGGAGAGGCGGCGCACGGGCAGCGTCCCATCGGCAGCATCCCATCGGCATCAGCTCGCCGACACCGAGCCAGCAGGCAGACGGCCAGCGGCGGGGAGCGAGGGGAGGGGCGAGGAGCGAGGGGCGGACCCTGGGGTGCGACCGCGGGCAGGGCGGCGGCGCCGCCCGTCGAGGGGGCTGCGGGGGCCGAGGCCGGGGCCGGGGCCAGGGCCCTGGCCAGCTGCTCCTGCAGGGTGGCCCGCTGCTGGGTCAGCTGGTCGAGGCGCTGCTGGCGCTGCTGCTGGGCGGCCTCGTGGGCGACCCGCTCGCGCTGCTCCACCTGCCCATGCCCAGCGCCAGAGCCAGAGCCCACCGGGGAGGGCCCACGTCCGGTGGTATGAGGACGTGCCAGTGGAGCGGGGATGGCTCTTTGGGTTGGCTGTTGGGTTGTGGGGCGGGGATGCGACCTCGGCTGCGCGCTGGGCGAGGCCCTCCTCGAGCTGCCTGTGGATCTCGAGGGCCACCAGCCGCAGGGCCCACGCCCGGCAGGCCAGGCCCTGGACGAAGGCCGGGCTGGGCAGGGGCGTCGGGTTGGCGGGCAGCGTCGGGATCTGCAGCAGGTTGACGCCTCCGCCTGCGCCCACACGGGGTCACATCGGCCGACAGGAGGACCAGAGGAGGAGCCGGGTGAGGATGGGGGGCGGGAAGAACAGCCATGCCGCGCACCCAACTGTCACAGGCAGCCACCAGCGTATGGGGCAGGGCAGGGACCGGGAGGAGGCAGGGATCGGGGGGGTGCGAACCCATGAGGCCGGCCGCGGTGGCCTGCTGGACGAGGGGCGAGGCGCGGACGCCCGGGGTGGCCTGGCCCAGGCTGGCGGCCAGGGCGCGGCGCCCGGTGGTGGCCGCCGAGCGGCCCGTCATGGACATGGACATGGGGACCCGGGGGCCGGCCGAGGGGGGCGGTGGGGTGGCCATCAGACCGCCCAGGGAGGGGGTCCGGCTCCGGGTCAGGGGCCCTCCGGCCCGGGGCGTGACCGGGGGCAGCAGGGGCGAGGCCGGGCTGGCCAGGAGGACCGGCTCGGGGGCCAGGTACTCGTCCAGGTTGTAGGGAAGCGTCCAAGCGGGGGGGAGCCAAGGGCCGAAAGGAGCTGTCAGATCGGGGCCGCGGGCATGGGGATGGGTGGCAATCGGGGGGGGGGGCCGACCGCGGTGAGCTGCTCCCAGAAGCGGGGCAGGGCCGCCAGCTGGCGGACGACGGGCAGGAAGTCGGCCGACTGGGACCAGAGCCCGTGCAGCAGGCTCAGCGTCGCCGCCAGCAGGTGCGGCCGCCTGCCCTCAGGCGGGGGGTGCGGGTGGGCAGAGGCAGAGCGGGACCGTCAACGTGGATTCCTCCCAAACAACACCCCCCGTCCCAAAGGCAGAGGCGGGGGGCGGGGGGGGGGGGGGGGCGGGGGGGGGGGGGGGAGCCACGGACGTCTCGACGGAACGGCGCACGTCGGCCAGGAGGAGCTCCACCCCATAGAGGAAGGTGTCCTCCTTGATGGGGCCCCCGGGGCGGCCGGCTCGCCGCCCTCGCCCTCGGCCATCAGGAAAGCTTCGCCAGCCCGGGCTGCACGCACACCCGTCCAACCGTCCAACCATCATCGGACGCCCCGTGAGCGCACCATCCGGGCATGGCGGGGCGGCCAAAAGCGGGGGACGGGGGGCCGGAGGTGGTGGTGGGAAGGCGGGCGGGCGGGTGGTGATGGTGGGGCGGGCGGGGCGGCGGACCTGGTCTCGACGGCCGCCGAGACGAGCTGCACGATGCGGACGGCCAGGGACTCCTCGGCGGCCGGGTCGGTGTACCGCGACACGAAGAAGTCCCGCAGCGCGGGCGCCTGGGGCCGCCCCGGGGGGGGGGGGGGGGGGGGGGGCGATGAGGGGCGGGTGGAGGGCAGGGGGGCAGGACCGAGGGATGGAGCGGGGGGGGGGGGGGGGGGGGGTGGCGATGAAGGGGGGCCGACCCTGGCGCCGAGGTAGCCCTTGAGGGAGGGGGAAGTGCCGCATCCGCACCGACAGCCGGCACACCAGGGTCAGCGTCTCCGTGCACAGGGCCGAGAATTCCTGGGCAGGCGGGGGCGAGGCGAGGCGCCCGATGGATGCGCCCCGGAGATGAGACTGGGCTGGGGAGGGAGGCAGGGGCAGGGCGGGGCGGGGCTGGGGCGGCCGATGCGGGGGCGGCCGATGCGGGGGCAGCGGGGGGGGGGGGGGGGGGGGGGGCGGACGATGCGGTACTGGTACTCGACGTAGCCGGCGATGAGCAGCAGCCACTCGGTCCGCTGGGGGCCCGCCACCTGGTGCAGCAGGTTGGCCTCGAAGGGCGTCGCCTCCCCCGAGATCCCGCCCCCGCCCCCGCCCCCGCCCGTCGCCTGCCCCAAGAGACCCCACGGGAAGCGTGATGAGTGGCGATGGTGATGAGGGAGCGACGAGGGCCGCGATGCCGGGAGGCGGGCAGCAGCAGAGGGGGCAGAGGGCAGAGGGGGCAGGGGAGGCTGAGCGGAGGTGGCGCGGGGTGCGGACGTCGCGCGATGTGAGGACGCGCAGGATGTAGACGAGCACCCGGAGCCCCTGGCAGACGAGGTTCTCTACCTGGCGGGCCTCCTCCACCCGGCGCTGCTCGTACAGCGCCTGCGCCCCCACCGTGCCGAGAGGGGGCCCAAGAGCCAAAGTGGAGGGCCAAGGGGTGGGTGGTGATGATGGCGATGCGCGTGGTGCGGATCCGTCCGACCCACACGCAAACCGCGGGGGGCCCCCCGTGCGGCGGTGGGGGAGATGGGGTGCAAAACCCGGTGGGCGGGGTGGGCGGGCGGGCGGGACCTCGAGAGCGGGCACCCCAATGCCGATGGCCCCGAAGAGGGTGCTCTGCAGGGCGCTGTCGTCCAGGAATGCCTGCAGGATGCCCTGGCGCACCTCAGCCAGCGGCCTGCACCCCACGACCCCACGCGACCAGTGCCCCAGTGAGCGCGGCCCACGGGCAAAATTCGGGCGCGAAAAACCCCGGGCGGTGTTGTGTTGTGTTGTGTTGTTGTGTTGTGTTGTGTTGTGGTTGTGTTGTGTTGTTGTGTTGCGGTGCGGTGCGGTGCGGTGCGGTGCGGTGCGGTGCGGTGCGGTGCGGACCCGAGGGCGGCGGCCCTGGGGTCGAGGTACGGCGGCACGGTCTCGAGGCATGCCCGCAGGATGGCCAGGCACTTCTCGCCGATCAGCCAGCGGGTCAGCAGCCGCTGGTAGCGCCAGCCGCCGTGTAGGGCGAAGACCTCCGTCCGCAGCATGGCCGCCAGGGCCCCCAGGTCCATCCCCAGGGGCGGCTGCAGTCCCCGGATGGGCCGCAGGCCGGCAGACGGGCGGGTTGGAATGTGGGCGATCGGTGGGTGGTGGGTGGGTGTTGGTGGGACGGCCGGGCGGACCTTCTGGGCGGCGGCCAGGCCGACCAGGGTCGCGGCCAGGTCGAGGAAGGCGAGGGTGGCCTCGTACTTGCCCGTGACGCACTCCACCCTGCGCAGCACCGCCGCCACGCTGGTGGCCAGACAGCCCTGCCGAGCCAGGCCCTCGGGCCCGGGGCCCTCCCCGTCGGGGGCGGCCGCGGCGGGGGCCACGATGCCGGCCGCCAGTCCCGAGTCGCCGTCCCCCAGGGGGCCGCCCCGGCCGCGCCAGGGGGTGGCCCCTGCCCCGGCCATGAGGGGGCCGGGTGTGCCCTCGACGGCCATC
Organism: Paratrimastix pyriformis; assembly: GCA_027972325.1. Lineage (NCBI taxonomy): Eukaryota > Preaxostyla > Paratrimastigidae > Paratrimastix > Paratrimastix pyriformis. Next base: position 418,355 of record JAPMOS010000018.1, read on the forward strand.
ATCGCGGGCTCGCTCTCGGCCCCCGCCCCGGTCGGCTCCCAGCCGGGCAGTCCGGTGGTGGCCCCGGCGGCCCCGGGGTTGGCGGGCCGGGGGCACTTGGGGGGCGGCCCCGAGACGAGGGTCCCCACCAGGACCAGCCGGTGGGGCGCCAGGGCCCGGAAGAAGCCCAACCCCGCCCGGAAGAGGCCCACAGAGGGCGCCCGCGAGTGGGCCACCCCCTGCAGGAGCAGTCCCACCGTCGCGGCGATTTGGCTGCAGCAGGTGCGGGCGGGGTGGCCAGCGGGTGAGTATGCGAGGGATGCGAGGAGGGGGGCCAGCGGGTCGGGCGGGCGGGCGGGCGGGCGGGCGGGCGGGCGGGCGGGCGGGCGGGCGGGCGGGCGGGCGGGCGGGCGGGCGGGCGGGCGGGCGGGCGGGCGGGCAGGGCGCATCGGACCCGCTGCTGGCCAGGGCGGGGTGGCCGCGGCACTGGGCCTCCAGGAAGCTGTAGAAGTCCCAGTCGGGCGCGATCTGGACGTTAGGGCCGGATGTGGCCGGATGGCGTGGCCGGGTGGTGTGAGGGCCGGACGACGGGAAGGCATGGGGCTGGAGGAGGGACGGAGACGAAGGCCCGAGTGGAGCAGGGTGGCGGTGGCGGTGGCGGTGGCGGTGGCGGTGGCGGTGGACCTCCTCATCCTCGTCGGGGGCCCCGGGGCCCTCGGGGGTGCCGATGTCGAGCATGCGGGTCAGCAGGCGCAGCGTGTCGCAGAGGTCGTCGGCCAGGGCCGGGTCGAGGGGCTCCTCCGAGGCGTTGGCCCGCCGGGCGGCCCGGTCCAGGGTCCCCACCAGCAGCGGCCAGGCGTTGTACGAGGTGGCCCCGCCGGCCCCTTGGCCATCGTTGGTGGTCAGCTGCCAGGAGGAGGAGGAGGAGGAGGAGGAGGAGGGGGACCGGGAGGGCAGTTCGCAGCCGATGAGGACGGGACAGGGATGGGCAGATGTGGGAGGCAGGGGCGGCTGGGCGGCTGGGCGGCTGGGTGGGCGGCGGACGTCCCACTGGACGATGGCCTGGGGCCCGTCGATGAGCTTGCCCCGGCAGCCCGGCATGATGGTCACGAAGGGCCCCGGCAGGGCTTTCTGCAGAGCCGAGGCCAGCGAGGCAGCCCGGCGGTGGGGACGGGCACGCCAAATCAAAGGCGTGAGCAAGCGGGAGGAGGGCAACGGGCGGGCGGAGCAAGGGGCGGGGAGCGGGGGGTAGCGGGACGGACGGCAGCGACGACGAGGGAGTCCTGGACGTAGAGGTCGCCCGGCCCGGCCTGGACGGCCTGGGTGAAGGTAGTCAGCTGGGCCAAGTAGCTCCGGCTGCGGCGGCCCCCGCTTAGCGCCCCACCCGCCCATCCCATCCGCCCAGCGCCCCACCCCCATCCCATCGAAGTCAAGCGCCCCCACCCCGCCCATCCCATCGAAGTCAGCTGGGATGCCGCGAAAAGTGGCCCTCGGGGCGGCTGGCCCGGGGAAGCACCGCGGATGGGATGGAGTTGGGCGGATGGGATGGAGTTGGGCGGATGGGATGGAGTTGGGCGGATGGGATGGAGTTGGGCGGATGGGATGGAGTTGGGCGGAGGGAGCGGGGGGGGGGGGGGGGGGGGGGGCGACCGACATGCGACCGCGGGCGATGTCGGGTGCCCAGGAGAGGGCCTCGAGCAGCTTCAGCAGGGCCCCCAGGTGCAGCGGAAACCAGGCCGCGGCCGCGTCGAGGGGCGCCCGCAGGGTATCCACGTAGCAGTCGTCGCTCCAGAAGTGCCGCACCAGGTCGGGCTGGCCCTGGAAGCTGTACGCGCACAGCGGGACGAGCTCGGTCAGGGGCAGGGTGGCCGGCTCGAAGGCCGAGAAGACCGCGAAGACCAGCCCGTTGAGAACCGTCTTCAGGGGCCGCTCCAGGGCCTGCGGGAGGGGCGGGAGGGGAGATGAGTCAGGGCGGGTTAGGGGCGGCAGGGGTGGACGAGGACCTTCTCTCGGAAGGGCTCGTCCTCGGTGAGGGCGCTCATGAGGAACCCGAAGGGGTGCCCGTGGAGGGCCTGCTGGCTCAGGGCCAGGGCCTCCTGCTGGCACTCGCCCGCCAGGTCGGCCGTGCGGAGCTGGGCCACCCGGCACAGCAGCGTCGCCCATGCCATCAGCACCGGGGTGCACTGGGCCGAGGACAGGTCCCTGCCGTGCCGGGGAGGGGGGGGGGGGGGGGGGGGGGGGGGGGGGGGGGATTGAGATGGGGGCGCCATGCGTGTGCTGAGGCGGCGAGCGGACGGCCCAGGGGATTGGCCCCCTCGAGCTCGGGAAGGGGCGGACCAGAGCATGAAGGCCTTCTGGGCGTCGTCGTGCAGGGTCCAGTCGGCCATCAGCGGATGGCCCGACTCTTCCCTGCCCGCCCACGCCACCCCCGGGACAAGGGTCCGCCCAGTGAGCAAGCCGGGGTGAGAGCGAGGGCAGCGGCACCCACAGGCCACGGGGCCGGGGCCAGGGCTGGGCACGGACTCGGGGAGGACCTCCTCCAGGCGCATGGCCTCGATCAGGATGAGGACGGCCATCAGGCCCGCGTGCAGCAGGGCCGGCCGGTCCGAGGGCCCCAGCAGGCGGCTGCAGCCCAGCCCCTGTCCGAACCGGAGCTCCTGCGGAAGATCAAGAAGGAATCAGAAGCGGTGAGCGGCAGATCGTAACCCAGGCGCTTGAGCGGATGACTGGTCCCTGCAGCAGCAGGACCGCCCGGCCCCTCCGTCGCGAAGAGCGTGGCGGGTCAGGCGACCTTGAACTTGGTGGCGAGCAGGGCGACCCGCTCCAGGGCGCGCTCGCAGTTGTCGTCGAGGAAGTTGGCCACGAAGAGGGTGTCCATCAGGATGGCCTGCTCGGCCGCCACCTGGTGGGCCCACTGGGCAGCGGTCTCGGCCGCCTGGGGTGGTGGTGGGTGGTGGTGGGTGGTGGGTGGTGGGTGGTGGGTGGTGGGTGGTGGGTGGTGGGTGGTGGGTGGTGGTGGGTGGTGGTGGGTGGTGGTGGGTGGTGGTGGGTGGTGGTGGGTGGTGGTGGGTGGTGGTGGGTGGTGTGGCTCGCTCATCGCGCCCTTCGGTTCCTCGCCTCCCCGCGCGCTCCCAACCGGAGGGCAGGTCATCCCCGGCGGCAGACCAGGCCCTCGAGGGGGAAGGCGGCCAGCTGCTCGACGCACTGGAGGGCCTTCTCGGCGATGGCGGCCGTGGGGATCTTCGTGGCATATGGCGAGGAAGGGCGCGCGCCGAGGAGCATCGCCAGGAAGACGGCCCGCAGCAGGCCCGTCCGTTCGCGGAAGTAGTAGGCCAGGAACTGGCGTAGCAGGAGGGGGGATGAAGACCTGAGGGGCATCCCGCGGCATATCGGACGCAAACCTGATCCTTTGCCGACTCGGCGTCGACGGCCCCACGAATGACATTGACCATGCAGTTCTGGATGAGGAAGACGGACTGGGTTTGGTCCAGTCGGAGGTGGGCACTGCGGGAAGAAAGAGCCAACCACATAAATTGGTCTCCGCCGAGTCGAGAGGAAATCTGACCTTATTTGAAGGACGACTTCCACCTGATCCGGCTCAATCGTCAGGGGCTCCCCGGTGGGCCGCGGAATGCGCCTGGAGCGAACAACATCAGCCGACTTTGATGAAGGTGCTTGGAAAAACTCAGTCAATGTGGAAAATGCCGGGAGATAATCGTCAAGTGCCTGGAAGAAACAGGGACACGGCCTAAGTCCGAGGAGTCGGGACAATGATATCGCAGACTGGCAGTGGCTGGTCTTCCGAAAATAACCCATCGACGTGCTTTCGCAGGGTGTCCGCAAGACTTTCAAACTGTAGCTCGCTCATTTCAAAGCAAGGGCACTCCGTTCCCTTTGCTGAGTGAGCTTGCGAATAGAGCCCCGGTGAAACCCTTTTTCGCCGGGTTGAAAAACTCTTCATTATTCTGTACATGCGAAAACAATTAATGTGCTCCGCGTGCCTTTCTCTGGGCACGTGCGGTACGTGCCTCCTGTGAGAGCGCCGCCTTGATCTGGTCGGACAATTCGGGAGTGATGGCCTGGAAACGTTCCGGGGCCAGGTCAGGAACGCCCTGACGTTCCAGGTCACATTCGACCAGACTGGTATTGGTGATGGCGATGGCCTCCAATAATGCTCGGGCTCCTTGTTGCCCAATGGTGTTGAACCGAAGAACCAGACGACGGATTCCTCCGTTGCGGGCCAGGCCACGTGCCAATAAGGACGCACCATCGTTGCCGAGACCACAATCATTCATGATGAGATCGGTAAGAGAGGAATTATGGGCGAGCGCGTCGGCAAAAAGGTCCATGCCGCGCGGCCCAAAATTGTTGCACGACAGGCACAAAGTGGTCAGAATGGGATTGCGGGCCAGGAAGTTGGAGATGGCCGGCATGCATACGTGGGTCAAATTATTGCCCTATGTGGTGTGATGCGATCCGGAAGTGGCCCCAACGAGAACGAGACCTGGAGGTCGAGCTCTTGGAGGGTTGTGTTATTCGTGAGGGCGGCGAACAGAGCCTCGGCGCCCAAGTTCCCGATTTGGTTCAACCCAAATTTGAGGACCCTCAAAGTTGAGTTCCGTCCGGGGCTCAAGGCCTCAGCCAACGCCCGGGCGCCAATCTCCCCGATTTCGTTGCAATCGAGTGACAATGTCGTCAGAGAACGGTTCTTGGGGAGGGCCTTGGAAATAGCAACGGCACCATCATCACCAATTCTGTTGGAGCCTATGAAACAGAGCAACCGTCGGTCTCTGCCCGACAACAGGGGACGGACCAATCCGGAGAATGCTGAGCGTTCGGCTGGCAAGGAGACCCTCCGACAAAGCCTCGGCAGCCTCTAAAACAAGTTGATTATTTTGTAGAACAATCTCACGGGTTGCAGTGTTGATAGAGAGCTCGCGAGAAATGGTGCGAACTTCCCCAAGTCCGATGCGGGGGTGAAAAGCATCCAAGCCTAACCACAATCAACTCCGCGCTCAAGAACCAAAATGATGAACCGACCTGACAAGTCAACAACAGCACCGGTCAAGAGGGGGGCTGCCATCAGATTCAAATCGTGAAAGAGAAAAAGTCACCGCGGTACTCGAGAGATGGTTTGTTCGGCGGCGGACGACCCGTTTCACTTCGGGCTCATTCATTGTTCAATTCTTTTTCTAGTCATCATACGACAGAGAGAGGCACGAATCCTCCCACGGATATTCACGCGACTACGAGTCGTCATCTCGGCGTCCCGAGCGTGACTATCGGGACGATCGAGAGAAACGCGCTCGGTCCGGACCCTTTTTTTATGTTTCCAGGCGTTAAAATTCTATCATCATTTTCTCTCGCCTCTCCAGGTCCCGCTCTCCTGATTATCGTTCTGGTTCGCTTTATCCCCTTCACGACGAAACAACCACTCATCTGATTTTTGGACTAGATCGCTCTCCTCGGCGTTCTTATGACGATCGTCGGTCTGTCTCGAGAGAAGCGCCTTTTTCTTCATTGTCTCCTTCAGCGATGACTACCGTCGTTCGTCTCGTGATCGTTCGCATTCACGAGGACGGGATTATCGCCGTTCCCCGTCGCCAATCCGCTCCTCCCACGGTTCGTATCCTCCTCCCTATCCGGCCTACCCGCCGGCAGGGTACCCACCACCACGCGGTTACCCATATCCTCCTCCATATTACGGTCCTCCGATGGGCGCTCCCTTTTTCCCTGGTCCACCCGGACCTCCTCCAGCCTGGGGAGGCCCTCGCCGTCCCCCTCGCGAACAGTCTGTGCCGGCCGGGCCATTTCATCGCCCGACCTTGTCCTCACACCATTGCTGTTCCTCCTCCCGCCTGCTTTAGCTCTCCTCCTCAGGCCAAGAGCCGGATGTCTGTTCGCTGCCCCTTCGGTGGCTCTGACTGCATCGTTCCCATCCCGCCCGCAGGTATGATCAGGATACCCTGGGTCGCTGCACATGTCTCTTCGTGGGCAACCTCAGCTACCAGGCCACAAAGGATGATATTTAGTCTGTGGCCTCGCGATCGACCGCCGGGAGCGACGGGAGGGACATGCGCTCGTTGCAGGGAACGGCGGACTCATTCCACCCTCCTCCTCCCTCGGTCTCATCCCCCAGTGATCTCTTCAAAGACTGTGGCACCATCAAGAACCTCACCCTGCAGTTCGACCCCATCCGCGGGGTGAACCGGGGCTACTGCTTCGTCGATTTCGAGCGCCGCGAAGACGCCGAGGCCGCCTTCAAGAAGTCCGCGGCCTCCTCGCCCCCCCTCGCCCCTCCTGACTCTTGCTCTTTCGGCAGGCACGACAAGGAGGTCGTCCGGGGCCGTGCGATTCGGCTCGACTGGGACATGGGCGCCCGCGGCGGCAACTCGGGCCTGAACCGGTCTGGTCCATTGGCCTGGTCAGACTCGTCATCTGGGTTCGTTTTCCTTCTGTCGGGCAGGCGCGAGTCCCCTCCTCGCCGCTCCTCGCGCTCTCCCCCGCGTTCCCCTCGCAACTCCCCGCGCCGCTCCCCCGAGCGCGCCCGTTCTCCTGAGCGCGCCCGTTCTCCTGAGCGCGCCCGTTCTCCTGAGCGCGCCCGTTCTCCTGAGCGCGCCCGTTCTCCTGAGCGCGCCCGTTCTCCTGAGCACACCTCCACCCCTCCGCGTACCGAGAGGTCTCCCAGCCCCCAGGTCTGTCTCCTCTTCTCTCGTCAGACACATTGTTCCTTCCTTTCCAGGCACACTAAACCGCACCAAATTCCGATTCGCCGCCTGCTTCCGAGGCCTCCCAAATACTGTTTTCCGCGAGGGGATGCCGACGGATGCGGATCGGCGGATGGATGCGTGGTGGACGAAAGAAGAAGAAGAGAAGAAGGACGTCGCTTGGATGATGTTCGGTGGAGGTGAACGGGAGCCGATGATGAAGGATGACTGGACTTTTCACGATCAAGGGGCGAACGGCTAGAAGGGGGGGAAGTGACAAAGCGGTCACGGGTCTGTACCCTCTTTAGAACGATCACGTCTTCAACAATAAATGACCGCAAATCTCCGAATCGGCACCACCCGGGGTTCCAGTGGCAGCACCCGGAGTTCCAGTGTCGGTGCAGGAAACAAATGGCGCACCCAATCGAGAAGGCGAATATCATCAGTCGCCTCACCTTTTGGTGGATGACCCCACTTATCGCACTTGGATTCAAAAGACCGCTTGAACCTGAAGATTTATATCCTCTCGCAGAAAAAGATACGGCAACATCCCTTGGCAACGAATTTCAGAAGATTTGGGAATCCGAAAAGGGCAGGGCCAGACAAAAAGGAAAGAAGCCATCACTCCTCCGGTCGTTTGCTCGATTCCGCGGCCTCTACTATGTCGGCCTTGGGATTCCTCTCAAACTTGGCCATGATCTCCTCCAATTCTGCGGTCCTGTATTCCTTCGGCAAATCTTGTCGTTCCTCGCGAGCGACCACGATATCTCAGAAGGCTTTATCTGGGCATTTGCTCTTTTCCTTGCGCCCGTTCTGCAGACGCTGGTGGTGCACCAATATTTTCACGTAACCATTCGAACTGGGATGCATGCGCGCGCTGCTATGGTAACTGCCATATACCGCAAGGCGCTTAGTCTGGATACTGATGCTCGTACCGTCCGTTGTAACCCTCACAGCACCACACGCACCACCCTCCTCCTCTTTTTCTCACATTTACATCTCCTGCCACCACCTGCGCCCTCCCACCGCTCACCCCTCTCCACCTCCACCCCTTCTCCTTTCAGGCTCAAGGGCACGGAAAACTCGTGAACCTGATGTCCAACGACGCCACCAGGCTGCAGGATATTTCGATGAACGCCCACATGATCTGGAGTGGACCCTTTCAAATTTTCGGTGCCCTGTTTTTGCTGATTCGTCTGTCTCGGTCTTGACCTGCTCCCGTCCCAAAACGGGCCACTCCGCGGTTACATTTCCCCTTTGCCCAGGATATCTGGGATGGGCCCCGACTCTCTCTGGCTTTGTTTTAACGATTGTGTTGATCCCCGTCAATGCCTGGGTCACGGGCCGCCTGACCAAGCTCCGTCGTCGCATGGCACCCATCGCGGACGAACGCGTTCGCCGAACGAACGAGATTTTGCAGGGCATCAGAGTCTGTTCGCCGCTCGGATGATGGGAGCCCCTTTCACGACTCCCTCACTCAGGTCGTGAAAATGTCCGCATGGGAAGAGCCCCTCTCGAAGCAGGTGATGGAAGTGCGCGGCCGTGAAACCGGACTTCAACGCCGCTATGGCCTCTTTGGCGCATTTGCCAACTTTCTGGCGGGTATTGCCCCCATCTTGGTGACCCTGACTTCGTTTGCGGTTTATGTCGCCCAGGGGAACCCACTCACGGCCGATGTGGCCTTTCCGGCCCTGTCGCTCTTTGGGATCCTTCGGTTCCCCCTCAACGTTCTCCCTCGGATCTTGACCTCACTGGCTGATGTGTATGTCGCCATCGGCCGTTTGGGACAGTCCGTGGCCTTTCCTTCGTCTTTCTTAGATCTTGTTGGTTCCCAGATTCCTGCTCAGCACCGAACTGGAGGCTGGCGGTGGGGCCCCTGCTCGGTCCCATCTCAAGGCCTGTCCCTCTCGGTTGGTCAACCAGCTGATCTCCCTCTCCTCATCAGAACCCGGCCGGGGATCCTGCGACCCCACTCTATGACCCGGGTGTCGCGGCTGCCCTGGCTCAGGCCTCGTTTGCTTGGACGTACGGACCCGCGCAAAAGGGGCAGGACTTTAACGCCCTTTTCCAGATCGGGCAAGGCCAAGCCACGAAACCGCAAGGAGCACCCATTGTCCCCGCACCTCGGGCCAACACCACCACTGAGATGGCCACCCGTCCGACGACCCAGCAGTGTGCGGTCACGAGGGCGACCATGTCTCTGCGGCGGGGCGATCTGATGGCAGTTGTGGGCCCTGTCGGGTGCGGCAAGTCCAGCCTTCTCGCCAGTATGCTGGGTTTGTCCGAGCGTCGTACTCTCCTCGCGTATCTTCACCACTCCTCTAGGCGAGTTGCACTGCCTCGAGGGCGAGTTCGTCCTGAAGGGCAAGGTTGCCTATGTGCCACAGACCCCGTGGATTTTGAATGCCACCGTCCAAGACAATATCACCTTTGGTTTGGCTTTGTCAATCAACGTCTTCTTCATTCCCGCCTTCAGGGCTTCCCTTCGACCCGGACCGCTACGCCGCGGTCCTGAGGGCCTGCTGTCTTGAACCTGATATCGCCATCCTCCCGGCTGGTGACAAGACCGAGATCGGCGAAAAGGGTATCAACCTCTCCGGCGGCCAGAAGCAGCGGAGTCTGTTGAAAGATAAAGGAACGACACTTCACCACACAGCACGCCATACATCACGCCGTATGCCTCGCCACACCTCACACAACTCATCTCCTCCCTCCCTCTTTTGGGCCACAGTTGCCATGGCCCGGGCTGCGTACAGCCAGGCCGAGGTTTTCATCCTTGACGACCCCCTTTCGGCTGTCGATTTGCACGTGGGACAAGTCTGTTTTTCCTCGCGCGTGAAAGGCGCCTCACCCCTGCGCACAGGCGATGATGGACGAGTGCATCATTGGGATGCTGAAGAATGCCGGCAAGACCGTCGTCTTGGCCACCCACCATGTCCAGCATCTCAACCGCTGCGACCTGGTGGCCCTCATCGGTCCTGGGGGTGTTTTGCAGGCATGCGGATCTCTGGACTCCCTCATCGCCCAGGTCTGGCTGATCATCCCTTCTCCCCACCCGCCAATGGACCACTGACCTCTTCTCTCCTTCGCAGGGATTCAACTTGCAGTCCCTTGCCGAGATGCTTCGCAAGGACGATCATGCCGCGCCCACCCCCTCTCCTTCCCCGGCCCCTCAATCATCCTCTTCCCTTGTTACTCCTGTGCCGCTGCGCCCCGCCCCCTCCGAACCGGCTACCCAGAAGCCTTTTGTCGGCGCCGCTGTCGCGGCGGGTGCCGAGGGAGCCGACGTCGAGAGCCCAAGTCTCGAGCGGCGGCCCCTGCTTCCTGCCGAGGGCGGGGCCAAGAAGCGCTATTCGGGCGACGGCGGGTCCCCTCCATCGGCCCCGAGGGGTTCCCCGGCGCCCCCCCCGGTTGGTTCCCCGACGGGATCTCCCTCCGGCACCACGGTGACCAAAGTCTGGCTTCCCTTCCTTGGACTCGGCTTTCACGTCTTTTCTTCCTGTGGTCTGCACCCCGCCGTGCCTTTCGTCGTTCTGCAGGAAGAGCGGGCGACGGGGAGCGTGAGCTGGATGGTATATCTTCAGTACATTCGTTCAGGGGGCTGGGCAATGATGGGCTGCGCCCTTCTCTGCTTCTTGATTGTGGAGGTCTGCGCATGGGCGCGCCCTCTCTTCGGCTGACTTCCCTCCCCGCAGGTGATGCACGTGTGCACGGACCTGTGGTTGGCTCACTGGTCGGACGCCACGGATTCGCACAGTCCCTACTATCTCCTCGTCTATGCGTCCTTTTCAATCAGCACGTCTGTGTTCCCCGACCGGAAAGCCGTCGTGACTGTTGCGCTCTAGGGCGCTGCTTCTCTTCCTGCGCGGTGTTTTCCTGACATTTGCCGGCCGCCGGGCCGGTGCGACCCTGCACAACAACCTCATCGACAACATCCTGCAGTCTGCCTCGCTGGCCCATCATCACCCCTGACCATCGCTGCTCTTCTTTTGCGCAGGGCTCCTTTGTACTGGTACGAGACGACTCCGACGGTCCGCCGTGTTCGAACCGAGGGGTCCCGTCATGGGGGGGGGGGGGGGGGGGGAAGAGGAGGAGAAATTGCCGATTTAATGGGGAGACCTCCCCACGCGCATTCACCGAGACCTCCATCTCCTGTCACCCTCTCGCACTCAGGGGCGCATCTTGAACCGGTTTTCCAAGGACATGGACATGGTCGACGTCGAGGTGCAGAACTCCCTGACCTCATATCTGCAGACCGCCTTCACGGTGATCGGCTCGCTCTTCATCATCTCCCGGGCCACCCTCTGGTTCCTCCTCCCCCTCGCCGGGATCGGTCTGCGTCTGCCCGCCCCGGTTCCCTCTCGCTGACCGTTCCCTGTGCTGCAGCGGCCCTCTACTTCTTCATCCAGCAGTACTACCGGCGCACTTCACGCGAGTTGCAGCGTCTCGAGTCCATCTCGCGCACGCCCGTTTTCCATCACTTCCAGCAATCCCTCAATGGGTTGGCCTCTATTCGGTCCGTGTTCCGGCCATGGTGGGGTTCGGTGCATGCGTGGCGGCAAACCGCAATGGCGCTCGGCAAATTTGTGCAACAAGGTAGGCGGCGATGTGGGCGTCGAGACCAGGGCCATCTTTGGGACGGTCATCGGGTGTCTGTTGGGGCACGAGGCGCCGCTCGTCCCACGGTGCGGTTTCAGGGAGCCTAGTGTCAGAAGGAGAAGACCGAGTACACGCCCTACACGGACGCACGCGCACGTACACGCACGCCCTGGGTCTTTAGCCCGCTTCTGGCTTTTTCACTCGCAGGGCCTTCGATCAGCAGGAGCGCTTTTGCGAGATCTGTCATGCGGCCCTGGACAAGGCCAACCGAGCCTACTTCCTGAGCGTCAGTGCCAACCGCTGGCTGGCCATCCGAGTCGAGTTCATCGGTACCCTCTCCGTCGTGAGCGTGGCCTTGCTGGCCATCGTCACCCGCGGCTCTCTGAGCCCTGGTCTGCCGGTCCACGATGGCATGTCTTCCTCTCATCCCCTGGGCAGGTCTCGCCGGTGTGGCCCTTTCGATGTCTCTCTCGATGACGGGTTGGCTCGGCTGGTTTATCCGCTCGGACACCGACCTGGAGACCAAGATGAACTGTCTGTTCCCCTCAGCCCTTCCGCCATTCACTCATTCGGTCTCTCTTCGCACCCGCGCTCCCACCCCGCCAGCTGTGGAGCGGATTCTGGAATACACTCGGGTTCCACGGGAAGCTCCTCGGAAGGGCATCCCTGTCCCGGCCACGTGGCCATCGCTCGGCGACATCACCGTCGATCAGGCGGTCGCCCGGTATCGCCCGGGGCTGCCCACCGTCTTGAACAGCGTGAATTTGCACATTCAACCAGCTGAAAAGGTCCGTCCTTCCCGTCAGATTTTCCCCCTCTCGATCTTTGTCCCTGCTTTCCCCAGGTCGGGATCGTGGGCCGGACGGGCGCAGGCAAGTCTTCGCTTCTCTCGGTCCTCTTGCGGCTGGTGGAGCTCGAGGCTGGCACCATCCGGATCGACGGGCTCAACATCCGCGACGTCGGTCGGTCGCTCCTCCCTCTCCCGTCTTGCTGGTGTGCTCACGCATCCCTCCCTCCTCCCCAGGTTTGGACGACCTGCGCAAGAGGATTGCGGTGATCCCCCAGGACCCATTCCTCTTCGAGGGCACGGTGCGCACCAACTTGGATCCCTTCAAGCAGCACACCGACGCTGAGCTGTGGGCAGCTCTGGAAGGGGCATCGCTCAAGGAGAAAATCCAATCGCTCCCCTACAAGTTGGACTCGCAGATCCGAGAGGCCGGCGAGAACTTCAGCGCCGGAGAGCGGCAGCTTCTTTGCTTGGCCCGCGCGCTCCTCCGCCGCTCGCGGATCCTCCTCATGGACGAGGCGACCGCGGCCGTTGACTTTAAGACGGGTCCGCTGCTGCTGCTGCTTTTTGTTTCGCTCGTGGGCTCAACACGCCCACCCACCCCCACCCCACCCCCCCCCCCCCCCCCCCCCCCCCCCCCCCCGTCCCAGATGCGCTCATCCAGCAGTCGATCCGCCAGTCCCTCCGCGACCAAACCGTGCTCATCGTGGCCCACCGTCTGGTCCGTCCTTCCCGCTGCTTTGCCTCCTTGGTCCCGCTGACCTCCTCCCTAGGCTACCGTGGTCGATGTCGACTCGGTTGTGGTCATGGACGCGGGGCGGGTGGGCGAGCGGGGGCGTCCGAGGGATCTTCTCCAGAGCCCAAGCTCTTTGCTCTATGATATGGCAGCCTCAACAGGTCTGGTTGCGATGGTGCACTTTCGTTACTATTCCCCTGACCAGGCGCCGAGCACCTCCGCCAGCTGCAGGAGCTGGCACAGACGAGCGGCTTTGCGGCCGCCGGAACTTCGTCTTCTACTACCACCTAATTCGTTCAGGGAGAAGGTGCCGTGTTCGGGCTCACGGAGGCTGACCTGTGACGTTTGCTGAGATCGGTGGCGAGTCTGGGGAGAGCTGATGAGTCGGCCCGACCTGCCTTCACCTCAGCGTATAGCGCAATCACTTTTTCCCGATGTTCGGCCTGGGGGAAAAAAGATGAATTTGACGTCTCAAATGGACGTCTCAAAAAAAACTCAACCTGACACAAGATCTCGAAACAATCGGGGGTCAGATCATTTTCAGAAAGCAGTCCATCCATATATTCCTCGACAGCAAGCCATTCCCCAATGCTAAACTTGGGCGCGGGCATCTCCTGTTCGGCCATGATTTGATTTGATTTTTTTGGAAAAGTGAGTGTGACCCCGTCTTTTTTGATCACCCACTTTCATGGCCTCTGCACCCGCTCCTGCCCCCGCCACCGCTCAGGCTCAGGCTGCTGCCCCTCACAGCAAGTTGGCTCACCTTTATTGCTCGATGGATCAGATTCCCGAAAAGTACCGGCTTGCCATCCCTGTCATTCAAGACCGGTACCTTCTGAATGGTGCCATGGTCGGCAAGAAAAAAATCTATCTATCTATTTTTATTTAACCTTTCATTAGGTTCCCTGGAGCGGCGCATATGATAATGTGAACTCCCCGATTTGCACCTCCCAGGACGCCTCTGGAAAATGGATTCCCACCCTCATCGGCAAGGTTCCATCTTTTACAGAGCGGGATGCCATGGCCGCTCTTGACAGCTGTGAGCGCGCTTGGGACAGCGGCCGCGGCCTGTGGCCCACCATGCCTGTGGCCAAGCGCATTGAAGTCATGGAGAATTTCACTGCATTGATGCTTCAACGGCGTGAGGAAGTTGTTCGTTTGATCGTGTGGGAAATTTGCAAGACTCGCCCCGATGCCGAGAAGGAATTCGATCGTACGATCAAGTGTCTGTCTTTCACTAAAGTTTTCAAGCTCTTCATAACCTTTCACGACGACAGACATCAAGGATACACTTGATGCACTCAAGGAGACCGATCGCGCCTCGTCTCGCTTCCAGATCGAGGATGGCATTTTCGCCCAGATCCGCCGCGCTCCCCTGGGCGTCTGCCTTTGCATGGGCCCCTTCAACTACCCTTTGAACGAGACGTTCACCACCCTGATTCCGGCCCTTTTGATGGGCAACACCTGCGTCTTCAAGCCTTCCAAGTTGGGGAGCCTTCTGCAGGGCCCCATCCTGGACTGCTTCTCCCGGGCTCTGCCTGCTGGCGTTGTCAACGTCGTCTACGGGCGTTCGTGCGTCGCCCCCATCATGAAGTCGGGCAAGATTAACTGCCTGGCCTTCATCGGCTCCTCCAAGGTGAGCGACACCATCCGCAAGGATCACCCCACTCCCCACCGGCTTCGCTGTGTGCTGGGTCTTGACGCCAAGAACCCCGCGTCTGTTCGACCCCGCGATTCTCTGGGCCCTGACTCATTTCCCGCAGGATCATTCTTCCGTGCGCCGATCTGGACATGGCCGTCAAGGAATGCATCCTGGGCGCCCTGAGCTTGTCCGTGAGGCGGCTCCCCTCCGCGCATCCCTTTTTCCGTTGCCTCCGGTCGCGATCTCACGGGATTTTCTCCACCCCATCCCACCCTACCCGACCCTACCCTACCCTACCCCAGCAACGGCCAGCGTTGCACTGCCCTGAAGCTTCTCTTCGTCCACCAGATCATCGCCGCCCAGTTCTGCCAGCGCATCGTGGAGGAGGTCGACAAGTTGAAGGTGGGCCTGCCCTGGACCGAGGGCACCAACATCACCCCCATGCCCGAGGCCGATAAGTGCAAGCGGATGCGCGAGCTGATCGACGACGCCCTCGCCAAGGGCGCCCAGATCCTCAACGCCGAGCAGGGCGGCGGGCAGTGCGTCGAGACGGCCATGGTGCCGGCCATCCTGTTCGGGGTCACCCCGGCCATGCGGATCTTCCACGAGGAGCAGTTCGGCCCCATCGTTCCCATTGCCGTCTACAACAGTGTCCAGACGCCCCTCGACTTCATCCGCGAGTCGCCCTTCGGCCAGCAGATGTCCATCTTCGGCGCCAACCCCACCGAGATCGCCCACCTGGTGGACCCCCTCGCCAACCAGGTGTGCCGCATCAACCTGAACTCGCAGTGCCAGCGTGGCCCCGACACGTTCCCCTTCACGGGCCGCAAGGACTCGGCCGAGCAGACCCTCTCGGTCTCGGATGCCCTGCGGTGCTTCTCCATCCGCACCCTGGTGGCCGCCAAGCACAACCCGCTCAACATCCAGATCGTGCAGACCATCCTGCACAACCGCCAGTCCACCTTCCTCTCCACCGATTTCCTCCTGTAAATTTGAGGTGTTGGTGGCGGCCTTCTTTCTTGCAAAAGCCAAAAAAGTAAAATTTGAGGTGTGGCTGAACTTGTTCTATCTTTTGTAACGTTCGAACGTTTAATCAATAATTTAGTTTGTTATTCTTGCAGAGCCTCTCGCGCGTGCGCAAAAAGCGCAACCCCGTGGTTGAAAGGCCTCTGCCCATACTCGCCCTTTGAATGAGGTACGCGGCAACCATGAGCGGCGGTATGCAGAAGTCTGGTGTCAAACCGACGAGAGTGACTGAGCGCTCCACAAAAAGCGAGGGAGACATTGCGGATCCGCGATTTGGGCGGCTTATTGGGCGCTTGTGGCAATGTGCGGACTCAGGAGAATGACAAATATTTGAGTTTGAATTTCCGCTGCAATCTGCGTGCCGTCGAGGTCGAACACGCTATCTCTTTCAAAAAAAAATTGAATGGAAAGAGCCTCTTCACTCTGGAATTTTACGTTGTCGCCTGGTCTGTGTTGCGAATGGAATATTTCTTCACAGCCTGCCAGGTTGGAAGCCTGCCGAACAGGAGAAACTCCGCCTCGCCATCATGAAATATGGCGTGGGTCGGTGGGCCCTCCTCAGCCGTGCTGGTCTGTCCTCCTCCGTCTTTCGTGATGGTGGATACATACTTCACGCCCAGGAATCCTCCCCAACAAGACACCTGCCCAGCTTAATGGGATGACACAACGCATGCTCGGCCAACAAAGTTTGGCTGGTCTGTTCCGTGATCTTTCTGCATTCCACTATTTCGAAATCTCTTCAACGTGCAGAGTTTTCGAAGATCCACCTGGACCCCACCAAGGTCAAGGAATTCAACAACACACGGAAGGACGTTTTCCGGAAAAACGGGCTCATCGTCAACGACGGGGGTCTGTCACAACGATCCCAATCATATGCTAAGCGCAGGGTATGCTGAGGAAGTTTAGGGCCGGTACATCATCACCTACCCGGGGGATGGCGACGGGGGGCGCAGCCAACCCGACGAAGGAGTCCATCCGGCTGAAGCAGGAGGAAAACAAGAAGCGGTCTGCCCCCCCACACACACACACACATGCACACACACACATGCACACCTGTTGGCGGGCGTGGGCGCCTCTCGGACGAGGAGATCGCCCAGGTGCCGCTGCCTCGGAGGAAACGATCTGCAAGGAGGGCTTCGTGCCCCGCCCCCGAGCCGGGCTCCTTCGCCGGTCAGCCGGCATCCCCTCCTCCTCCTCCTCCTCCTCTCCCTCCTCCCTCCCCGCATCACCCCCGCCCCGCGGCCCGGCCCCATTGCGCGGGTACCTAGATCGGGTGCGCCTGCGGAATCTGGCCCTGGCCCGGGAGGCCATCTGCGACGAGAAGCTGCGTGAGCTGGAGAAGAAGCTGGGCCTGACCATGGTCGCCTCCTCGCCCCTCCCCGGGTCGGCTCGGGTCGGCTCGGTGGGCGCTCATGCACTCGCGGCACCCGTGCCCTCGATGATCTGTCCGCCCACTCATCGCCCGTCGGCATCCCCATGGCACACCCCTGGCACAGCAAGACACCCTGCGGCGGCTGGAGAGCTGACCGACGTGACGGCCGACACGCCCATCCCGGCCCGGTGCCTCGCGATCCTGGGGCCCGAGGACGCCCCCTCCCGGCCCCGGCCGCCGGGTTGGACTTGCCCATGGCCTTCTTCAGCCAGAAGAGGCACCCCCGGGCGGGCGGCCCCAAGAAGTCCCGCAAGGAGCCCGCCACCAAGGGGCCGCATGACGAGGACGAGGACGAGGACCCGTCGTCCGACTGGGGTGCCCCCCCCCCCCTCCTCCTCCTCCTCCCTCCTCCCTCCCTCCCTCCTCCTCCCTCCTCCCTCCTCCCTCCTCCCTCCTCCTCCTCCCTCCCTCCTCCCTCCTCCTCCCTCGCGGCGTGGCCAGGGGACGGCGGCGACGAGCACGACGCGGGCGAGGAGGGGGAGGCTGGGAAGACTGGGCGGTCGACGAGGGGGACGGGGATGTGGACGAGCAGCCGCAGCCCCGGGCCGCACCTCGCGGACATCCCGCCGGGCCGCCCAGGCAGAGGAGGAGCTCGCCGCCCTCGCAGCCGCTCAGACCTCGACCGCGTCGGCCACGGCCACGGCCACGGCCACGGCCACGGCCACGGCCACGGCCACGGCCCCAGGTGAGCCCGCCCTGCCTCCATGGTTGCGTAACGTCGAGCCCCCCCCCCCCCCCCCCCGGCTCTTGCGGGACGGTGCTCGGGCCGGGAACAGGCCATGGCCAAGGGAAGCCGGTTCCTGTTGGCTCTCGCACCACCACCACCCCGGGCCCATGTCCGGCCCGGGTGCCGGGCAAGGCGTCCCCCCCGATGCGGAACGACACAATACAGGGCCAGGGCCCCTGCGCAGGAGGAAGCGCCCCAGACGAGACGAGGAAGGGGTCGGGGGAGGTTTTAAACAAGGGTTCGAAGGGAGGGGAGGGAAAAGGGGAGGGGAAAGGGGAGGGGGTATGGGAACCGCTCAGAGCAGCAGGAAGGTCTGCTGCGGCTGGGCGCCCCGTCTCCTGCGCTGCCGGCCGGCCCCGGCCTGCTGCTGGGGCTGGGGCTGCCCCACAAACTGAGTGGCGGCGCCCTGGGGGATGATCAGCAGCTGCTGGCCGCCCGGGCCCGGGACCACCATCGCCTGCTGGCCCTGGGCGGGCTGCCCTTGGCGGACCCTCTGGCGGCGGGGCTGCTGCTGCTGCTGCTGCTGCTGGGGTTGTTGCTGCACCCTGAGCACTTGGCGCGGGTTGAAAAGGGCCTGCGCCGGCCGGGCCACCCCGGGGGCCGCCCGTTGGGCCTGCTGTTGGCGAGCCTTGCGCTGGGCGGCCGGGCGGGAGGCCGGCTGGACGGCGGGTGCGGCGGGGGCACTGGCGGGGGCGGGGGCCGGCGTGGCCAGGGTGAATTGGATCCGGGCCGGCCCGCTGGAGGCGGTGGCGGGGGCGGGGGTTGCCATGGCTGGTTCGACGGCCGTGACGGGGGCGGCGGTCGGGGCCGCGGCCTGAGGGGCGGGGGCCGGGGCGGTGGCGGTGGTTGCGGCGGCGGCGGCGGCGGCGGCATCGCGAAGGGCTGGGGGCACGTAGGTGGGGCGGGCCTGCTTGCCGGCCCTGGGGGCGCGGATGGGCTTGGTGGGCGAGCGCTTCTCCTTCAGGCCCGAGGGGGCCGCCTGGGGGGCGGGTGCCGTGGCGGCCGTGGCCGGAACGGCGGTGGCAGGGGCGGGGGCGGCCGCGGGGATTGGGGGGAACGCCTTGTGCCAGCTGAGGGTCAGCTGGGGGCCCTCGGAGTTGATGAAGTGGTGGGCGGGCTGCAGCAGGGCCCGGGCCATGGTCAGGATGTTGGACGAGGTCGCCCAGGCCACCTGGTGCTGCTCGGGCGAGAGCGGGTGCTGCTTGAGGAAGTCCAGGTAGGCCACCACGTTCCGCTCCAGGTAGGACAGCCTGCTCCCCAGCAGCCCCCGGACAAGACGTCAGCACGAAGGAAGGAGGAGGGGATAGGAGGGCGGCGGCAGGGCATGCCGGGGGGGCGGCGGACCGCTTCTGGAAGTCGGCCAGCTTGGCGGCGAAGTCGGCCCCGAGCAGGTCGCTGGGCTGGCCAGTGTTGATCTTGATCCCGCAGACCGCATGCAGCGCCCCGGGAGCCTGATGTGGAACCGGGGGGCAGTGAGCGGACAGCAAGGGCAACCCTGGGTGTGGAGCGGGCAGCCACCAGGATTGTTCGGATGATGGGCGGTGATGGGTGATGGGCGGTGATGGGGTGATGGGGGTGATGGGGGTGATGGGGGTGATGGGGTGATGGGGTGATGGGCGGCAGGCGGGCGCGGGCCTTGAAGGCGAGCACGTGGAAGAGGAAGAGGAGGCACTCGATGCAGGAGAAGTTCAGGGGGGGCGAGCCGCCCTCGGGCAGCGGCAGCGGGACGTCAACCTGCCCCGCCCCCCCAGCCCCAGCCGCCAGGGAAGGATCCCAATGATGTTGACGGGGCCCCAGAACCACGACTCCCAAGCGGCCCCGCCCGCCCCGGGTCCAGCCGACCCGTCGTGGGAGGAGCGGCCCCGCGCCCGAGGGCGGACCAGCATGGCGGCGTAGACGGGGCCCATCAGGGAGCGGGCGTCGTCGGCGCTGGTGTATGTGGCCATCTCGGCGAGGGTCTTCAGCAGGACCAGCTTCTGGGCGGCCGGGACGTGGTCGTACTGGGGCAGGATCTGGGCCAGGTAGAAGCCCACCAGCCGGGTGGGGCTCGAGCCGGCCCGCATGTAGGGCAGCGCCAGCTTCACGCAGGCAGACAGGCGCGCGCACAGCTCCATGTCGTCCCCCTGGCCCGGCCGAGCGGTCCCCCACACGCACCCAGGCAGAACCGCGACCTGGTGAGCAGAGCCGCCGCGGAGACCAAATCCCCCTGACCCCCCCCCTCCCCCAACCCCACCTCCAGCATGGTGGCAAAGGGAGACCTTGAAGGAGGCATCGAGGCCGGCCTGGTCGAGGAGCATGGTCATCAGCTCGTCGGCACGCTCCCCGTTCTGGTAGCTGCACCCGCCAAAGCAGGCCGGCGAGTGGAGGGAGTGGAGGCGATGATACGAGCGCTTGGCACAGAGAACACACACACACACACACACACACACACACACACACACACACACACACACACACACACACACACACGCACACACACACGCACACGCACGCACGCACGCACGCACGCACGCACGCACGCACGCACGCACGCACGCACACGCACGCACCCGCTCTCGCCATCCTCGAGCCCCTCGCCCAAACCGCCTCCCGAAACCCACCCCGATGGGGGCCCGACGAGGAGGAGGGGCGGACCGCTTGAGGGCGAGCAGGATGGTCCACATCATCTTGAACTCGGCCTCGTCCAGGTTGGGCATGGCGGCCCGGATCTGGCCCACCAGGAACTCCTCCAGGTCCGGCTTGGGGTGCAGCAGGCCCGGGGCCAGCTTGGGCAGGGTCTGGTGCAGGAACTCGCAGATCTTGGCCCGCAGGTTGTCCGCGTCCATCAGGGGCTCCTCGCCCTCCTTCGTCTGGGGGAACATCAGCGTGAACAGGGTCGAGAGGATGGCTGTCCAGCGACACAAAGAAGAAAGAAAGGGTCTCAGGATGTGTGGCCGGGTGGAGAGGGGGGGGTCGACCTTTGGGGTCCAGCTGGAGGAGCCGGGTCAGCGACAGGTGCACGTGGTTGGCCTCCAGGGCGCTGTCTGTGTTGAGCATTTGCCCGATCAAGTAGGCAATCTTGGAAGCATTCTCGGGGAGCTCCACACAGATCTGGGCAAGACCCTTAATGGCGTGAACTCGAGTCTGGAGTTGGCAAAGTGGAAGAACATGAGCGATGTGGCCTCTACTCAGGAAAAAAATGAACAACGCACCATAACATCATCTGACTCACACTGAGTAATGAGAGCCGCGATGGCATTTTGCGCGTGCTGTGGGTAGTTCTTGATGAAGAGCGGGAGATACTGGGCGGTGAATTGCTTCGTCTTCATCGTCTTATTTGCGCCGTCGATCATTGCCACAAAGTTTGCCTCAACCTGTGTGGATCAGAGCTACCACCCTCTGGGCCAGTGGACCACAGACCTCGGCGGGCTTGGCGCTCGCCACGAGTGCTTCATAATGGCGATACAACGTATCCAGATCGGGATCGGGAGTCGACACGGCCAAAGACTCGCTGCATGCCTTGTTTTCGATCTCCTCCTTGTTCATTGAGGCAAGCAAACGAAGCCCGAACTTGGGGGATCCGGACAGGGTAAGTGGAACAATGTCAGCTGTAAAACTCTCCCGGATCGCTCCACGATGCGCTTTGTTGCTCTGTCCTTGATATTTTTATCATTGGCCGGAGTTTCTTTTGGTCTTCGGAGAACTTCTTCCGCTTTTACGGGTTCTGGAAATTGCGAGGTCCATTTGTTACACATCACAGTCCCTCACCACTTCGTCAACTAGGCAATTCGTGATGACTGCCTGAATGGCTGCGATTCATCTTATAGCTCTTGTGTTTCAACTTGCAACAGTAACACTCGGTTTCCTTCGGCA
Source organism: Paratrimastix pyriformis (assembly GCA_027972325.1). NCBI lineage: Eukaryota > Preaxostyla > Paratrimastigidae > Paratrimastix > Paratrimastix pyriformis. The sequence continues at coordinate 439,842 of JAPMOS010000018.1, forward strand.
AACACTGTGAGCGATTGTGTGGAAGATTGTGGGATCGTCCGAAGCAGGTGCACACAGAGATGCGTGAGCGACTATTCAATCTGTGCAGAGGATATGGATGCTGTCGATTCGCAAACGTGCTTGGATGCCGTCTGTCATGCACTTCACTCGCGCATTGAAACCCCTGCCGTAAAGTGTCAGGTCACCTTCACGCATTGTATGGGAGACTGCGATCAAACTTACGAAGACTGCACATTCTGTCTGCCCCCTCCGTTACCCCATCGCCCGCTCATCCCTTGACTAGTGTGCACATACAACCCCAACCAAGCCGCCCGCGCAAGTTCCTGCATTGCGCAATGCACAAGCACGCACACTACCTGCCAGCGTATCTGCGAGACGTCACTTCGTCAATGCTCCGACGCGTGCGGTACACAGTCGAATGCCCTATCCTGCGATACGTTGTCTTCTGACTGCCTGAATGCCTGCGAGGACGCATATTGGTCCTGCTTCGGGCGCTGTTCGCCCCAAGATGCGGCAGTCCGTGCCCCACTCCTCCTCCCTCCCTCCCCCCCCCCCCCCCCCCCCCCCTCCTCCCTCCCTCCCTCCATCGCTATACCCCGCCACATGGACATTGTTCGGCCCCGCTCTGATGCCAAAAAGCTCATACAGTTCTCTTCTTTTTCCAATAGTGCGTATCCTCTTGCAAGGCCACTCGTCTGGATTGTGTCGACAAGTGCGGCCAGCAGCAAATGGACTGCACCTTGGACGAAGCGACAACCGGTCCCGATTGTATCGCCCAGTGCAACCTGGTCTGTCTCGTCCTTTCCCCCTGGGAACTGACTCCCGTCGCTTTAGAATTACCAAGTGGCACTCGAAGATTGCACCAGGGCCAACATCTTTTGCACGAGTCGGTGTCTCCCGGGTGACCAAAGCTGCCTCTCTTTGTGCTCTCGTGACAAACGCAGGTGCCAAGACCGCGCCCAGATGTTCAACAACACCTGCATGACCAACTGTGCGCTTTAAACAAGGGTTCTTTTGCGTTCTCGTCTTCGCTGACTGTGCTCCGGGAGCGAAAGGAGTCAGCGAGTGAGACCGAAAGGGGAATCATGCGCTGGTCCCGCATCTCGCATCTGGCCCTGCGGTCAATCGAGGATTTCGTCCTGTGGTGTATCCGCCCAAGGGGAAATTGGGCACTGGGAACGCGACTTTTCTCCTTTCCTTCCGATCTCCCCAACCACTTCTCCCGGTTCCTGGCAATCGCCTCTTGTCCCCGGGCCAACACGTTTCCCCCCATCCGGGCCAAGTGCCTTGCCATGCCCGCTGTTGTAATCCAGAAGAGGCCGGCAGACTCATTATTACCTTTCGGGTGGTTTCCACTCTGCCCAATTTCGGTGCGCGGCGCCCCCGCAGAGTGAGAAAATGCAAAAGGGGCCAGATCCGTTCCAGTATTCCGATTTTATCATTACATTTCAGTTGAGTCTCTGGTCCGCGTTCCTTCGGGGCTTGGCTTACCTTCTCCTCAAAAAGGGATAATACCTATGGGCCGAAAGTTCTCCAGACATGGGGAGACTCATCTTTCCCAGCTGAACTTCGAGATCATTTTGGAAGGGCTGTTCTCGACGGAGAAGTTTGCCGAAATATTCCCGCCGATGTCATCGAATCGAAGTTCAACATGAATTCTGATCCCGGTTGGTGGAACTTGCTGCTTTCACTTTTTAACGCTCATCTGTGGCCCAGCGTACATTGTCCCGAGTGTTCTTTTCACCGCCCAGCACAAGCGGGACCTCACGCGGTATGCTCTGTCTCTGGTGATTTCAAGGTAGTCGTTTCTTTTCGTGCCTCCGATTTCTCACTCTGCATCTAGGACTCATCTGACCCGAGTCCTCGAAATTCACACTCTTATCGCCGACATTCTCAAATCGCTCGCGCTGCGCCTCAGGGCCTTGCTCAACTCGGTCCGGAGAGCATCATCCTGTTCCTCCGCCTCGTCATTCCCCTCTTTCTTCGCACACCCAGAAACATCCGAATGCACTCCTGGTCTTTGGTCGCTGTCTCCCCAGCAAGGCCGAAGAACTTGAGGCCATTTTCCAGGCCACCGTCTCTCCCCCTCTCTTCAAGTCTGTCTGCCCTCCTCCATTCTTCGCGGTTCCTTCATTGCGGTCCTCATCCCCCGTAGTAACACCTTCCTCTTCACTCCGCCGAATGTCCCCCCCAATAACGTGGACTTCTTCGCCAAGTCTGTGACCTGCTTCCATCTCCTCCGGGATCATCCCCATTCCGGCTGATGCTCTTTGGCTTCTGCACCATCGCAGGGTGTTGACATCGCACTTCCAGACAGGGGGCTGCACTCTGGTCATGGGCAACACGCCAGACGAGATCAACCAGATGATCGACAGCCTGCTGCTCTTCTCCCCCCCCGAGACGCTTCGCTGCGCTCGGCGCATGTACAATTTCACCTCCTCCCAGATCCAGCACATTAACCAAGCCCGCCTGCAGCAGCGTCAGGGCAAGCCTGCCGCGGGAACAACGCACCCACCCACACCCGCCTCCGGGGCCCCTCCAGCGTCATCCGCCTCCACCACCTCCGCTCCCTTCACCAACCCCTCCGCTCCCTCCACCCCCTCTTCTTCGGTCAGCCTCACCGGGGCGCCCATCCCTCGCACGGTCGCCCCCCAGGCCTCCGCCGTGCCCCCCATCCCTCCCCCGCCCCTCATGACCGTGCCGGGCGGTGATCTTCCACCCGACGCGGGCACCTCCGGAGAGGCCGGCGCCCAACCCCCGCCGCCATCGCCTGCTGACCCTGCGGCACCCTCCGGCCAGGCCGCGGACGACGCGACTGACTCCCGGCAGCGGAGCGATTCGGTTGCTGGCCAGACTCTTCTTCCCTCTCTACCGGGGCAGAGCACGGGTGCCCCGGCCGATGAGAAGGAGGCCCTTTCGACGCAGGCCACCCCTTCCCTCGTCGAGACCAAGAACGTCATCAGCACCACGGAGCTCCTCTGGCGCCTGAAGCTGCAGGGTCCGCCGATTGTCCTCTGCATGCCATTTCTCACCCCCTGTGCGTATGCAGCCCGGTATATCCCGGGCCTGCGGATCCAGGGGCTGCTGAAGCCCCTCGTCGACGAGACGACCAACTCGGAGACCATGCTCCTGGAGGGCCCCACCCCGTCCACCCTGGTCGACGTCAGCCGGCGCACCGTCCGGCAGAACCCGTCCTTCGGCGACTTCGCCGCTTGGCGCAAGGTCCGTCAGCGTCCGGGCAGGCCCCGCCGCGGTGTGAGAAAAGGGCGAGCCGGGGGGTGCATGTACGTGTCGCATCGAGGGCGGTCCGGTATTGACCACGGGGCTCTTCGACTCGGCAGGAGTTCCAGGAGAACCAGCGGCGCGAAGACTTGGCCATCTGCTTCGGGAAGAAGCTCCCGCCTCCCTACGCCAAAGTCGAGTCTGTGTGGCGCCCCGCTGCCGGTGCGTCAAAGAAGCGGAGGAGGAAGTCGGGTGGCGGTGGGGACATGCCGTTTCACGGTTTCACGGGGGGTTGCTGAAATGCCTGGGGGCGCAGCTTCCTGCTGGACATGGGCACGCCCGCCCCGATTGTGATGGAGCTGCTCCGGGAGGTGACCGCGGTCAGCCCCATGGGCGTCCGCCACGCCTACTGCCAGCAGTGGTTCCGCATCCTCACGCGGCACTCGCTGGTGCTTGCCCTCACCGTAGACAAGCTCTGGTCCGCCGGCCGCCTCCTCGCTCACTCTCCCCTCTGTCCCCTCGCCCGGCCCAGCGGGGGGCTCAGGCCTCTCTGGTGGTCCCATCGTGTGCGCAGCAAGGAGAACCCCAACCCCGACGCCATGATGGCCCGCCGGCTGGAGCAGCTGCTGCACATCGAGAACTCCGACTTGCGCGCCCTGCTCGCCCTCTCTGGTCCGCCGCTGCCCGCACACACCCTTTGCTCCACACACCCAGCGCCGGCATACTCTCCCCCCCCGCCACAGAACGACTCGTCCCGGGCATCGCACAGAGCGTCCTCACCCAGGACCCCCGGGCCACAGCTGTCGTCGAGTTCCTCGAGTTCTAAAGTCGTGCTGCGTGTGCGGACATTATTCTTTCACATGATGTTGTGTTGGGGGAGGTGGAGACACAGAGAAGAAGAATCCGGCCCATCTCAGCGAAATGGGAAGAAAAACGAAAACGAAAAACAATAAATTAGTTGGTCAGGACATGGCCATTATGATCGAAGGGCTCTTCGTCGTCCTGAGAGAGTACAAGTGACCAAGATGAAATGGATTGTGGATCCAGACCACAATGCCGTGATAATTAACCGTGATCTCATCGCCCTGTTTAATGGGGCGAATGCAACGATAAGACATGGTGTTGTTGTCAAAGTTGGTGTCGTACTGAGGAGAGTGGTTGATGAGGGTTGGAAATTGATCGGTGCAGACATCGCAATTGGCGTGAGGGTTGTGGTTGTAAATCATCCCATACCCCAGAACAACAGCAAATGACTAACAACAGAGAAATGTATCGAACCAAGGATGACGAGACAGACAGTGGGTTCCTTGGGGGAGGTGTCGGTCAGGGTCCACCAATAGTAATAATCCTTGATTGAGCATGCGAGGATGTGGGGAAGGGCATCCTTCTCGATGACAACAACCGGACAAACTTCCACAATGTCGCCGGCCTGGAAATCCTTCATCGCAAAGACGCCACTGCGCGAAATGAGAGGAGAGCAACAGAAAGACAAACCGTCCTTTCTCAGGAGAAATAAATTTAACGCACACATCAGGATTATAGATGGGAACAGCAGGGAACCGCGGGCTTGGGGAAGTCGGTTGCTCGGCCATTATTGTCTATTCTACCAAAGGGTAGAATCAACTATTTTCCTGTCTGGGCTTTGTGTCGATCTGATGGAGCAGCAGCACAAACTGTTCTTGTTGCGGGATCAAATTCGGCTTTTCGAACGGTACAGTCCTGCTGGATATTGCACGTCATTCCCCGAAATAACTCCGGAAATGTCACTACGGTCTGGTCTCTCGTCGGGTCAAAAAAAAAGTCGCGAGCTCCTTGATAGGCCACCATCTCGTCTTTCTCGTTCGGCCTTGATTCGGCGCTCCCAGTCGCAGACCCCGCCACCCTTCCGGGCCGGGGGCCGCCCCAGACCTGCCCCTCCGCTCTTGGCGGAAACGGAGCCGGAACCCCTCCGGTCTGCCCTCCCCAAATGGTGGCCGCCATCATCACCTCGCATTCGCACACCCCAACAGGCGCTCTCTCGCCGATGCCGATCTCTCGCGGACCCTCCTCGTCGCCAGCCCCGTGAGCTGCCGGGTTCTGCCCCCGGCCCGCCGGTCCTGCTCGGGACCGCTCCCGCTCGGCGACCCCCAGCTCCAGGTCGCTGGACAACCTCTCGCATCCCTCCCCCCCTTGACATCGGCCCCCCCCCCCCCCCCCCCCCCCCCCCCCCCCCCCCCCCCGGGTCACAGGCCCTCCGTTCCGTTCGGATGACGCCGGTCCCGCCGGTCAGCGCGCGGGTCTCGTCGGGGGTCCCCCACGGGCTCCCCATGGCCGGCCCCATGACGGCCCGCCCGGCCACCTCAGGGGATGCCGCCCGACCCCCGCTGCCCCTCCCGGGCCGCCCTTCCATGACCCCGGGGCCACCGCCTCCTACCACCCATCGACACAAGGCCCGGCCGGCCCCTCGAAGAGGTCTGCGGCTGTCGGTGCTTTGCCGGTTCAGCATCACCGCCGTGACCCACCCATGCTCCCTTACTCACCCATGCCACCGCTCCTTGCTGGCGGCGGGACGGGCTCCGCCAGAGGGCGGTGCGGTTGGGGCCTCGAACCCCATCCCCCGGGCGGCCCTCTCGGCTTCCCTGGATGGGTCCCTCCTGGCGCCCACTGCCGGGGTGGCGGCAGTAGCTACTGCCCCGCCGCCTCCATCCCACCGCTCGGCCCCAGGCTCCCCCGCATCGCCCCTGCGCTCCTCCTTCTCGCCGCCCCGCTCGCCCCGCTCGCCCCGCTCGCCCCGCTCGCCCCGCAGCAGCCCCATGCCCACCTCGCCCTCGCCCCACCCCTCCGGGCCCTCGTCGGTGGCGCTCCCGCTGCCTGCGGCCCAGTCGGTCCGGCTGCAGCCACGGGCACCTGGCGCCGCCCTGCCGCCGCCGGACCTGCCGCCGCCGGCGCCCCTCTCGCCGCCCCCGCCCTGCCCCGGGGGCCCCCAGGCCGGCGGCCCACTGCAGCAGACTCCCAGCCGGAGCGGCAGCCCGGGCCGCCCGGCGCCCCACGGGCCAGCCGAGCCCAACGGGGCCGAGCAGGAGGCCCTCATGATGGCCCGCTCGACCCCCTGGCCCCTGCTGGCCTCGCCCCGCGATGTCTGCCTCGTCCCATCGCCTCCCCCTCCTCCCCCTACCCCCCTCCTCCCCTCCTCCCCTCCCATGCCCCAACCTGCTCGACCGACACCGCCGCCTCTCCGTGGCTTCCGCGCCTGCCCGTGGTGTCTGCCCCCAGCCACGGCGCGGCTCCCCCGGACGGAGCGCCTCCCCGCCCGACCTGGGCATGCCCGGTCCGCACCCGACGGCCCCCCTGGCCGGAGCCACAGCCACGGCTGCCTCGCCCCCTCCTCCTCCCATCTCCGGCCTGTTTTCATCCTGCCCCTGCCGCCCCTGCCGCCCCTGCCGCCCCTGGGCCTGCCATGGCCGTCCTGCTGGCCGCGGGGCAGCGTCGCTTCTGGTGGCGGGCGAGTTGGCCCTGCCCGCCGAGGCGGCCCCGGTGGCTAACCTGGAGATCACCATCCCCAGCCCTGGCCCGCCCCTCTTCACGGCCCGTCCGTCAGCCTCTCTCCCCCCGCCCCGCCCCGCCCCGCCCTGGCCACCGTCTGAGCCCAACTCACGCGCGCACCTCGCGGGCGCCCCTCCACCCTCTCGGCGCGTGGTGGCCCGGGCAGGCGAGCCCCACGCCAGGCCAGCCTCGCACGGTCCGTCCGCCGCCCCCTCGGGCACACCTTCATGTGCCGCCTTCCTTCGGGGCATCGCATCACCGATGCTGTCTGTGCCGCTGCCGCTGCTGCTGCTGCTGCTGCTGGTGGCGGCACTGGTGGCGGCACTGGGGGCTGGCAGGAGCAGGAGCTCGACGAGCGGACGCACGTCCTCACCAAGCTCTTCCAGGTCCGGCCGTCGGCCCCCCTCCCTGTCTCCTCCCTCATCCTCCTCGGCCCGCCCCCGCCGCTTGTCGTCGGCCCTTCCTTCGCTGGGGCCGCAGGAGAAGCTGGTGGGGCAGCACCAGCAGATGCAGCGCGAGGCCGACGCCATCGCCCGCCGCTACAGGAAGGAGCTCGAGAAGTCCGCCCCGCCCCGCCCGCGCCCCCCCGCTGCCCACCCCCCGCTGCCCACCCCCCGCTGCCCACCCATCCCGCCCATCACCGGTTCCTGCTGGCGGCTGTGCGGGACTCGGCAATGGTGGGGGGCAGGCTGGAGGCCCACCACCAGGCCCAGTACGAGGCCGTCTGCCAGAAGTACCTCGACCTCAAGGCTCGCACGGGCAACGTCACGGTCGGCACCGCCCCGTTCCGCCCTCCCCCTTCCCTCCCCCTCCCCTCCCCCTCACCCCCCATTCGCTGGCTGCTCCTTGTACCGGCCCGGCCGTCATCGGGAGGTCCTTCTCTCCCCCACCCCCCACCCCCCGGGGGCGGGCAGGCCATGGCCCAGGAGCTGCTCGCGGCCCAGGAGCTCTACAGGGCCCTCCTCAAGCAGCACGGCCAGTGGTCCGACCCGCCCGCCCCCGCCCCCGCCGCCGATCGTCACCCTGGACTGGCGGCGGCCCGTGGGGGGTGCGTCTGTGTGTGTGTGTGCGTGTGTGTGTGTGTGTGTGTGTGTTGGGCAGCAAGCGGGACCTCGAGGCCCGTGTCGCCGTCCTGGAGCGCCAGCGGGCCCAGGCAGCCCAGGCAGCCCAGGCAGCCCAGCAGCAGCAGCAGCAGCCGCCGGCCCCTGCGACCCTTCTTGGCGGTTCGGGGCCGGGGAGTGACTCGGCAGCCCGGGGGGTGACCCTTGGGGGCGCGGACGGCCCACCGTCCGCCTCGGCCCAGGGCGCTGCCCCGCTCGCATCCGCGGCCGGCTCCCCCGAGGCGGCCTCCGCTGGCCCTGCCCTGACCACGGCCCCCACCACCCACCACCAGCCTCAGGCGGCCGCCTGGGCCGACCATGCAGCGACCCCTCCTGCGGCTTCGGCTGCGGCTGCGGCTGCGGCTGGGGGGGCGGCCCTCGACGGCCCCGGGCCGGCGGGGACGGTGGCTGGGGCTGGGGCGGCCGATTCCCCATCGCCCCCGACCTCGGGGCTGCCCGCGGCGCCCCCCTCGAGCCCGCTGCCGCTGCCGGCCCTGCTGCACGAGCTGCCCCACATCGCCCTCTCGTCCGACGTGGCCGAGCCCGCCCTGCCCGGGGGCCTCGCCCCCCCCAGCACCCGGGCAGCCCAGCCAGCCCCGGCCCCCGGCGATGACGACAGCGCCACGGGGGGCGCCCAACGGCAGCAGCAGCAGCCAAGGGCAGGGGCCCCCAGCCCGGCCTTCCGCCAGTGGGACGTCGCCGGCGGCGGGGATGGGGATGACGCCGAGCAGGTCGAGTCCCTCCTCGCCGGGCCGCTCCCGCCCCAGGGGCCCGCCGCCCCCACCAACGCCAGGCAGCAGCAGGCCACGCCGCGCTCCCGGCGCCCCCGGAAGGCGGCGGACTTGGCGGCGACTCCTTCCAAGGCCTCGCGGCCGAGCGAGCAGCCCCCGGGGAACCCCTCCTCCCTCTCCGGCCCGGGGGCGGGCCCCCCAACCCCCCCGGCCGAACCGAGCAGCCGTCCCTCGGGGCGCCGCTCCAAGACGCCCCGCCCGCCCTCACCGCCCACCGGGGGCTCGGCGTCCGACGAGGGGGGCGCTCTCCCGGCCGCCCCCCGGCCCGCGGGGCCCCTGCTGGGGCTGCCCCGGGTGAGCGGGTCCTTCCCCGAGCCCGACGGGTTCCCCACGCCCCGCCTGGGGGACGGCCTGCTTCCCCCCGGGGCCGAGGGCGCCAGCCGGGGCGCCGCAGCCCCGACCAGCTGGGGGCCGCCCGTCCGGATCGAGTTGGCCCAGCGGAGCCCCGCCCCGGCCGCCCTCAGGGAGCACCTCGACCTCGCCCGCAACCCCGCGGTTTGCTGCTCTTCCCCCCTTCCCTTCCCCCCAGCCCCGCCCCGCCCCGCCCTCCATTGGGCCCGAACGCAAGATGGGTTCAACCGGGGGTGTGGCTGCAGGACGTGCTGGTGGTGACCCGGGGCCAGCTGGGGGCCTGGGCCCGGCAGCAGATGGAGGAGCCCCTGGTCGAGATCGAGCGCCAGAAGGTCGGTCCCTGCACCCCCTGTGGCCCCTGTTGGTTGCCCTCTGCTGGCCGTGCCCGTGGGGCAGCCCCTCGCCGCCGCCCTTGACGGCTTCTCTCCGGCCGCCGGCCTGGCCGCACACCAGCGGGCCCTGACGGACATGGGGGCTGCCTACGCCACCTTCGCGGCCCGGTGCCACACCCAGATCAGCCACCTGCACCGCGTCCTGCGCGAGCTCGACGAGATCGACGCATCCCTGGCCGTCCGTACCGCCGGCACCACCCGCCCGGCCGCCGCCGCCCCCCGATAGAGTCGGCGCACGGCCACTTTGGGGTCGCTGCTCATTGGCATCGTTCTCGCTCTTTGGGGGGCGGGCGGGCGGGGCTGGGTTCGTTCGCCCCACACGCCAGACGGGGCTCGTCTGCCGGCGGTGCCTGCAGCCGTATGTGGAGCCGCTGATCTACATGCCCTGCGGCCACTCCGTCTGCAAGGCCTGCGGCACGGTCCGCCCGCCCCCCATTCTTGGCCCTCCCCGTCGCCCCACCCTCGTTGTCCTTGTTCGCCCGGCGCAACTCACAGACCGGCCGGCGGTGGGCGGGTGGTGGCGGGTGGGTGGCGGGAGCAGGTGGCCGAGGAGGGCGAGCAGCCCCACCTGCGCCAGTGCGAGGAGTGCGCCCTGACGGCCACCACCGGCTCGGCCCCCAACCGGGCCCTGCAGGGCCTCGTCTCCCGGTGGGCCCTCAGGGCAGCCCGCCTCGACGTCTGTCTTCGGTGGGTCCTCGGGGCGGGGGCAGGCGGTGAGTGGGGTGGCTGCTGACCCGCCCCATGGCCGTTGGCCCGTGCTTCATGAGAGACCTGGACATGGTGTGTGTGTGTGTGTGTGTATGTGTGTGTGTGTGTGGGGGGGCAGGAGCTGAAGACGATGGTGGGCAGCCTGGACCAGATCCAGCTGGCCCTCGACACGGCCGCACCCGCTATGGCCGCCGTCACTGCCCCGGCCCCCGGCTCGAGCAGCGCCGGAAGGGTTGCCCCCTTAGCCTGAGGGGCCTCTCGACGGGCCTTGTTCGCTCCTCCCCTCCCCCCCCTCCACTCTCCTTGTATATCACGGTCGGCAGTCCGCGGTTGCGAGTATTATTTGGAGCCCAGCGGGCTCTCTATCGACAATCAGGATTGGATGGAGGAGGGGACCGGAGGAGGAAGGGAGGCCCAAAAAAGTCTCAAAAAGAGGAGAATACGACCCCGAAGGAGAAGTACCTGTCCGGAGGAGCGGCAGCGCTGGGGGATGACCACAAAAAGTCGCCGAGCCACTCGGGACTGCTAACGGTGGTGTCTTTAGGACTGCTGGATGGCGGCCGGCATGGGGGCCGGATACATGGGCACGGCCGGGCTCAAAATGGCGGGGGGCAGGACGGCAGCAGCGGGGGCCGAGGCGACCGCCGGAGCGGCTGCAGGAGCGCCCGGGGCAGAAGCGGCCGGCTGCTGGAGGGGCACCAGAACCTGCTGACCCGTGGCGGTCATCGCGTAAGTGAACATTGGCCTGCGAACAAGAACATAGAGACGAGCACGAGAGGATGGAAAGCAGACATCGGCATGTTATGGGGAACCACAGGACGCAGGGCGATGTCACCCATCGGACGAGGCTGCTTGGCGGCCAAGTGGACGTGGCGCAGGAAGATTGACGAAGTAACAACCATGCAAATTGCATCGGCAAAATCGACCCAGAAAACCAGGCCAACAATGATAAAGATTTCGCGCCCGTACGAGTCCACCGAGAAAAACAGGCCCGGGAAGAAAGTCACTGCACCCACCCACCCAAAAGAGGATCAAGATGGACGAAAAAGCAGGCATGCAGACGAGGGATGGCAACAGAATTCAGCACGATGCTGGCGATGGTGAGTCCTTGATGCCGATTCTTGGCCGCGAGGATGGGGATGAGTCCGAGGACGGCAAGAAACATGGGAACCAGCGTGAACATCCACCCACTTGTCACAAAAATGAGAATCAAAGAAGCAGCCGCAAACAAAAGATGAAAAATGCTACCGGCAATCATGAATTTACCTGACGGCCCCAGCAAAATGGGATGCCGCAAAGAGGGGGCCATCTGGGGGAGCACTTGCGTTTGGACATGCTGGGTTGGCCCTTGCTGTTGAAGCTGGCCAGCAGCGAGCGGAAGTGGTTGATACTGCATTCGTTGGCTGTTCTTGGGAATTCCCAGGGAGTATTCCCCGTTCGAGGGCGGCTTTCCTCGTTTCGCGCCTGGTTCTTCACCAACCCGTCAACACGTCTTCCAGAGTGACGACAGAGTACGGGCGGTATTTTACAAACGAGAATTACCATTTAGAGAGGCGTCATCATCTGTGAGGTGGACTTGGAGGGCGGCGAGCAGCAGGCTTTCGCAGGCTTTGTGACTTGCGCATCAAGTAAGGATGAGGGGTGACCCCCGGGCGGCGCGGGTGGTCTGTTTGTTGTTGGACGAGGCTATTGGAGCGCGGGGCTGGCCGCGGTTGTGGAACGCGAGCCTGCGTGCAAGAGCAGACGATGAGATCCTGACGCCCGTACGACAGACCATCACCAGGATTTCGTCTCCGTCGTGGATGTGGCAGGCGAACAGTTGCCGTTGTGGGAACCGGAGCTCCTCGGCGCCGCACCCTTCGGCCTCCATGTCGAGGTAGAGCAGGCTTTGATGGGCGGGGCCCAGGCCGAACATTGGGGGGACCACCTCGTGTCGGACCGCCTCGACGGTCATCTTCAATGGCAGGCTCCGCGTGTGGCGAAGCAGGGGGATCGTGGTGCCCCCCGTGGCCGAGGGCGGCGCCGGGGTGGCCGGCGAGGCCCGCGAGCGCTCGCTGCTGGCGAAGTGGCGGGTGCGCTGCTGCAGGCGGCGCGTCTCCATCCACTCGCGAAGCACCTCGATGTTGGACTCGAGCTCCTGATGCGAGGCCCCTGTGGTGAGGAAGGTGAGACGACGACGGGCGCGTCCGATCCAGGGGGCAGACCCGAGAGGGCATCCGCATTGGCCATGGCCAGGAGGTCTTCTTCCCTCGGGTCGTCGGCCACGGCGGGATGCTCCGGCTGCCGGTCGGCCTGCGGAGGGCCGTGGGTGGTTATGTGGCGCTCCAGCAGGGACTCGTAGAGCCCATCGAGGGTGGTCAGGGCCTCGCAGAGGGCCTCAACGGGCGGGGTCAGCTAGCGGAGAGAGACGGTGTGTGGAAGGCGGAACCAGGGGGGAGCGGCGAACCTCGGCGTTCGGCTGCCCCTCAATGCAGCCCTGAAGGCCCGCCCGAAGGATGTCCAACTCGGGGTGCCCCAGGAGCGCATGGGCCGGGGGCCGCGGCGTCTCCCCCAGCCGGGCGGCGGCATCGGGGCGGTAGCGGGCGTCGCACTCGAGCGACTCCATGTCGGGGGCCATCAGCACAAACCGGACCTCTGCGCCCGCCAGCGACCACCACCCCGAGCAGATGATCGGCGTCGTGGGTGCAAATCCAACCGGCGGCAAGACAGACCAACGCTGTCTGGGGGTCGGAGGGAGACTTCGGCCAGCTCGTAGGGGAGGATCCCGCCCCGGATGACGCCATCCTCGTCGTGGCCGCCCGAGACTTGGCACCGCTCGGTGGGGAAGCCGCGGGCCCGCGCGACGGCTGCGAACCGGGGATGGGCCCGGCTGCACCCGAAGCTGGCCCGAGCCTGCGGGTCCTGCCGATCCTCGGCCAGGCAGCACTGCCGGGCGAAGAAGCGCTCGCTCGAGTTGCGCTCCGAGGCCGAGATCTAGGGGGCGGCCGCCCGACGGAGTGGCGGTGGTGGGCGTTGGCAATGAGAGGCACGGCAGGGGGCCGCTGCGGACCGTCGATCCATTCAGTTGGCTGACGGGCAGCCGGCCGATGACCAGCTTCCGAAAGAGGGCCTCCGCCTCGCGCAGGGCTTTCTCGGGGACCCGCCGCCACCAGCGGACACGACCGCCCGGCAGAAGATCAAGATCATCCCCGCCCGTCGGGGTCTCCGGGCCGGACGGGTCGGTGGGAGGGGTCAGACTGGCATTGGGCTGGGAGTGCCCGCAGCCGCAGCCGGATGGGCGCGCCTTCTCTGATGGGCCAAACCCGATTCCATCGTCATTGTCGACAACACCGCCGCAAGAAGGCGCAGCAGCGGGCCCGCTGGGAGGCGGTGGCGGAGGAGCGGTCTTCTCGGCAGGTCCAAACCCAATACCGTCATCGTCATCATCGACATCGCCGTCCTGAACGCCGGGGGTGGCAGGAGCCGGGGTACAGGTGCCCCCGCCCGCCGGATGACTGCCGGCGGGTCGGTATTGGGGTTGGATGAGGGTCTCGATGAGCGCCACGCGGTCCAGGCGGACGGAGGTCAGGCCGGGGAAGGTCAGCAGGGCATCTGACCGGGCGACGCATGGTCACGGCGAGGATGCCAGATGAATAAGCGCAGACCGACGCTGTCCCACGTGGTCAGGGCGACCTGGGATAGGATGAGGCACTGGAGGTGCTCAAAGGGCCTGACTGGGTCGCCTTCGGGGCAGGGGGCGATGTTCTCGAGGGGGTTCGAGGCCAGCGAGAGCCACCGCAGTTTGGGAAGGGTCCTCAATGGCAGGACGTCGCTCCAGGAGACGATGTCATTCCATGCCAGGTCGAGGCGGACGAGGGAGGGGAAGATCGCCTCGTCGAGGGACGGAGCGCATCCCCCGGAAAGCGGGGCGCAGGGAGCTCCGGAGGGCGTCGTGCTCCGTATGTTATTGTGGGTTACCTCGAGGCACTCCATGTGAGGCATCGCCTCGCCAAGGCGGAGGATTTGCGACCATGGGATGGGCTGCCGCATCTGGGGGGGGGGGGGGGGGGGGGGGGGGGGGGGGGCAGACGCGAGAGGAAGAATGCGGACACCGTGACAACTGTTCCCCAGACGTGATTTAATTTGACGACACGAAGCCCAGCAAATGGGAGAAGCAAACTGCTCGGAGGAGGCGTTCCCAGACTGGTGGAGTGGGTGAAGCAGCAGCACGTACCGAAGGAGGGTGCGCGAAACGGACCAATTTGACGAACAATCGAGACACTCAAGCAATGGCAATTCCAAAAGAATAGAGATAATTTCCTCCCACTGGAGCGCGTTCTCTTCCAGATACAATTCCCGGGCGTCTAGAGAACAGGAATGGCGACTTTCGGTGAGTGGAGAGCCAGACTGGGGCAGAGGTCACGAATGGAGGTTTGGCGGGTTTCTCCGTAAGCTTTTTCAATCCCCGCAGACTCCAAACACACCACGCTGCGCCCCTGCCTTTCAGCAAATTGGATGCCGTACAGTTTCACGTTTCTCAAATGTTTCAGCTTCGAAATTTCTTGTCCATTCGCGTCACGGGCTTGTTCGTCGTACTTTCTTTTGAAGGCGGTGACGAAATCCAGTTTTATTTAGTGGCGAACGATAGTCGGATGAACCCAAAGGGGGACGTTCTCTTGCCCGGAAATGAAGATGTTGGACTGGAACGACGATGAAGTGGTTTCAGCTGACTCCGCGCCCAAGAAGGTGGCAAAAAAACGGAGGACGAAATATCGGGCAAGTTCGAGCGATCTGGAGAGCCGTATTTCCAACCTAATTTCAAAATCTCTTGAATCATGCCAGCAAGCTGCTGCTGCCCCGATTCCTCTTCCTGACCTTTCTGAAGCACCAGTAGCACCAGTGACATTCAAGCCAGACTCCTCAAAACTCTCGTTTCCGGAACGCAAGTTAGCCCAATTGAACGACATCTCGGAAGCCACTCTTGACCGAACTTTGAGCAAAGACGAACTGAAGCTATTGCTCGAAAGTCGCGCCATTCCGGTCTCGGAGAAGAATCCACGGAAGATCACACTCGTGGTGACTCTTCTCCAAGCCATGCGGTCTGCGGTATTGAGCTTGCATGTGGCGACCTCCTTTTTAGAGATGGGCGCATCTCTGCCAACCGCTCACCTTCACCTTCTCCTGAATCTGACCTGGCTTGGGAAACCGAACTTCCGGAAGTTTCTTCTCCTCTACTTTGGGACGACACTTTTCCGCTGTCCCAACCTCCTCCGCACGAAGATCATCCGCACGAAGACCATCAGCACGAAGACCATCAACACGAAGACCATCAGCACGAAGACCACCCGCACGAAGACCACCCGCACGAAGAAACCTCCCTCGCAACAAAAATGCGCATCCAGATCATCGATGACGACACCAGTCTTCCTGCGCCTTTTCCAGAGGGGGCCGAGAAGTGGCTTCGAAAGCCATTAAAGGTGGGCGACCAGTTAGCGCTTCTTCTCCAAAGGTCTGTCTTGCGACACCTCTGTGTCTCAGACTCGCCGCAGCTACGATCGATTTTGTGCGTTTTACCGCGAGCCGATGCGACAACGCGAGAGGTCCCGGCTTCTTCCTCGGGATGGCTCCGGGCGCTCCACAGTGTACTACCGGCCGACGGCACAGCGAAAGCAGGTCTGCGCTGTCGTTGCTGCAGTGCCTCCGACGTCGTCCCTCTGAATTTAGCCAGTGGATTTTGTTCAGGTGGTTCGGGTTTCAACCCCCGGCCATTTTGTCGGGAAGACGGCGGTTGGAGAGTCCGAGATCTCCAACTGGCAGGATGTGGCGGTCGTGGGACTCGAAGGGAAGAATCTGGGTCTCCTCCCGTTCGTCCCTCGCCTCTTCTGCGACACCGGCGAATTTCTCATTTCTCGCGAGCTCTACCTCGCCGAAGGACCCGCCATATCCCAGTGGGTCACAGTCCCTTTCGCCAAAAACGCAGCCTGTACCTCGGCGTCTTGGGAAAGAGGCTTGGTGGTTGGTTTCTGTCTGGTTCATTGTCCTTCGGGTCAACAACTTTACCCCCCCCCCCCCCCCCCCCCCCCCCCCCCCCCCATCCCTCCCTCAGATCCGAATCAATCGTTTCCACGCAGTCGCTTCGAAACCATCGTTGTTCTCTGGGCCGAGGAAAGGGAAGACGACTGGGTCTTCCAAGCCAACCAAGAGATCAATTTGGGTCTGTCCCAAAAATGCGTGCAGTTCCACTTCTGACCGCTCTCAGTCAGTCCATGGGACTGTACCGTGGTTGGGAACTCGGGTCGCGGGGCTTCCTGGGCACATCCCGCTGCTTCGGTTCGTTCTTTGTTTCGCAAACGAGCCACCCGAGTCCGAACCGGGGCTGTTTCTGCCACCCCATCGCCGGTGAATCCGCCGTCTCAAGAGGAGACCACCAAAAACATGATTCGACCGGAGAATGTCGAGGGGTATTTGCTTCGCAACCACACGGTTTTCGAGAGCAACCCCGTTCTGAGCACTTCTTCATCGGCAACGTCTCACCTCAATGCCCAACAACTCATCGAAATTTGCCACAATGTATTGTTGGCCCACATTTGCTCGGACTTTTTTCTCGCACCCGAAGTCGGTGATGATTATCGGACCGTGATTGATCGTCCCCTCTTTTTCGACAATGTCTGCCATTTATCTTCGGTGATTTATAACTTTGTCTAGATTTCAGAGGGAGTTCATGGTGAGGCCTATAAATCGCTGGAAGCCTACGAAGCAGATGTCGGATTGTGTCTGGATAATACCATTCGCTATACCCTTTATCCTGCTATTGGCTTATGGCCAAAGTTCTTCACGCATATTTCGACTGTATTTCCAAGGAAATTCGGAAGATTTCGCAATAAACGTTTGTTTGTCACCTTTTTCAGCATTGTGAACAGTCCCCGGGCGGACTGTCTTTTTGCCGGGAGCAGATTTGAACTAACCCGATGTGGGAGTATTCTCGCGTGATTTCGTTGAGCCCGATCGTTTTGATTACATTTCCTACGACCGCATTTTTTGCGGCGTTTCTTTTGGGGTTTTGTGGCCGGCGTCGCTTCTGGGAGTACATTTATGTGTGTTTCTCGCTAACGGTTTACCCAATTGCGCATGCCATCATGGTATCACTTCCTCAAGACAATTTCCCAATCCCATTTGCAACCTGCTGGGTTTATCCGTGGGCCCTCCCTGCACCAACTGGAGCATGGAGGGCAGTGGTACTTTTCCACTACTTGTCGGTCTTCTTCTTTCTCTGTTGTTGTGTGCGGCTCTTCTGCCTCCAATTTCGCCGGCAAAGCCTGCAGTGGCTCATTGCGCCCTTCATCTTCTTCGCCAACTTATTCACCGTGTCAACGCCCGTCCTCCTGCTGCTCGAACTGGTGATTGTGGCACCCATCAAGGCCGCCTCTCCGGCCGCGGCAGAATTTTGGTTTCCCTACTTGCAATTGGTCCCGGTGGGTCTCGCCCTCATCCTCGGCCTTTCCTGGATGTGGTCCACCTTCCGGCATCCCTTCACCCACTGCGAGATCAGCACCCCCGTGCCCTCGTTCCTGCACCCTGCCAACGCGACATTTGCGGGACGTGCCCTCCTCCCCACCAAGCGCCGGCATCTGGCACAGGCCCGCCGGAAGGCCCCGCACGAGTCCGACCGGACGGCCCTCCTCGTGAGTGAATCTGCCCCTTCCCGGCCGGCCGGTTCTCCAGCGGATCCCCACACGGCCCAGCTGCGGGTCGTGCACCTCTCCGACACGCACATGGTCCGTCGCCACAGAGTTTCTGAGCTGGGGCGGTGTTCTCCTCCAGTGGGGGGTTGCGGAGTGGGGCTCGGTGGGGTGGCCTGCTCGCTGCTCATCCTTTCACAACAGGATTTCCTCTACACGCCCGCCTCCCGGCTTCGGGCCCTGTGCGAGCGGGTGGTCTCGGAGGCGCCGGACCTGGTTCTGCTGACGGGTGATTTCCTCACCCGGGACACGATGAGCCCCTCCGGGGTGGCCGCCTTTGCCTGGGCCATGGCGCCCCTGCAGGCCCTCGCCGGGCGGGCCTTCGCCTGCCTCGGGAATCACGACGCGGTCCGCCCCAAGCTGCGCCGCCGCCGCCTCCTCCTCCTCCTTGTTGTTGTTGCATTCACCCGCCCCACCTCACCCGCCCCACCTCACCCGTACCTTCACATGCCCCCCACACACACACACACACTGGTTTTTGTTTTATTTTCCCGTTACTTCGTTCCTTCTTTACGACACACACACACACGACACGCACACACACACACACACACACACATGATGATCTTTGAGCCTGTTGGGTATACAGTACACACACACACACACACGCCCCCCTCACACGGCGCCCCTCTCACACGGCGCCCCCTCAGGAGATCGAGCGAGATGTCGTGAGGGCCCTGGAGAGCGCCGGGGTGACCGTCCTGCGCAACCGGTGGGTGACCCTGACCCTGGAGCTGCCCCTGCTGGCGGACGGAGATCCATCCCCGGGCCGGACCACCCGCACCGTCCACGTGGCGGGCTTCGATTTCTTCATCCCCTTCGAGACCGTCACCGAGACCCTGGCCACCCTGCGGCGGGAGCGCCAGGCCAGCCCGGCCCGGTCGGCCCACGAGACGACCCTCGTCCTGCTCCACAACCCATTCCTCTTCGGGCAGCTGCCGCCCCAGGAGGGTGTGATGGTCTTCTGCGGCCACACCCACGGCGGCCACTTCTCGCTGCAGCAGCTGGGGCTGCACCGGTCGGTCTTGCGGCCCGACCGGGGGCCCTGGGCCCTGGGCAGCAACCTGATGTACGTCTCGGGCTGCACGGGCATCTACGGCTGGCCCGCCCGGGTCTTCACGCCCTCCGAGCAGAGCATGCTCTGGCTCACCCTCCCCGCCGGACCCTCCTTCGAGAGCCCCGCGTCGGCCTAGCCAGCCCCAGCCCCCACGCAACAAGAACGAGAACTCTCGCCTGCTCCCCACGTTCACGTGGTGTTCACAGGGCAACAAACACTGCGATCGCGCAGCAGAGAGAACAAACCGAAGGCCAGGAGAACCTGGGGGGGGGGGGGGGGGGGAGAGGCACCCGACAGAGGCACCGACAGAGGCACCGACAGAGGCACCGACCGATGGAGACCGGTTCAAGCCCAAAGAAGCCCGGACGGAGATGGCAGTGAGCCAGGAGAGCCCGGTGGAAAGACGATACCGAGGAAGACGATGACAACGTGAGAGGAGGAGGGAGAAGAAGGGGGAAGGGGGAAGGGGGAAGGGGAGTGGTCTCAGGCGGCGGTCGCCGGCTGGGGGCCGACCGGCTGTAAGATCACGGCGGTCGCAGCGGAAGGCGCGGGATCGCTGCTGGGCGGCGCGGCCCGCCCGGGTGGAGTATCCTGCAGGCCCCGCCACCCCACCCCACCGCCACCCACAGGACCAGAAGAAACGGGCGGCCAGAGGCCAGTCGCTCGCTCAGCATGCCCGTCAAAGCGCGGGCCCCCCGCTCGCCAGTCGGAGGATGATGGCGGGTGGGGCTGGCTGGGGGGCATGACGGGGCGGGGGGCACCGCGGGCCTTGAGGAGCAGGGCGACCAGCATGCAGGCCGTGGCCACGCCGGCCCCCACGAAGAAGCCCACCGCCAGGCCCTCGGCCAGGGCCCCCCGGAAGCAGCCCGTCAGGGCCGCGTAGGCGGCCTCGCCCCGGACCCCGTACCGGGCCACCAGGTCGGCCCGCAGCTGCTCGGCGAAGGCCGGGTCGACCAGCACGTTGGGCTTGTGCAAGTTGTCCCGCTGCCCCGTCCGTGGCCCCGCCCACACCGCCCCATGTGCCCGGGTCAGGATGGGGTCCGGGCCGGATGGGTGGACGTGGGGGGCGGACCATGTACTGGGGCAGCAGGGCGAGCACGTCGGCCGTCAGGCAGCCGTCAATGTCCCGGGCGAAGATGCCCTGCATGCAGGTACCGCTATCGCATACCCACCCCGGACCCAGCCACCACAACCCGGGAGATCGGTCGGGCGGGGTGGACGGGCGGGCGGGAAGAGGAAGGGCGCGGGCGAGGAAGGGCAGGGCGGCGCAGGGGCCGGGGCCGGGGCGGACATGACGGTGATGGAGAAGGTCTGCCCGAGGAGGCGGGCGAAGCTCACCGTTGATGTGGCCACGCCCAGCTCGGCCGGGGCCACGGCGTTCTGGATGGCCGTGATGAAGACCGACATCAGCGGCCTGCCGCCCGTCCCAACCCGCGAGATGCCCCAGAGCCGTCAGCACCGTGATATCAGGCCCGCCGCGCACTGAGGCGGTGCGTCCGCCGGCAAGCAGCGCTCTCGCTGGAACCTCAACCGACAGCCGTGGGCTGGTGTGGACTGGCTGGGCTGGGCTGGTGTGGGCTGCTGGTGTGGGCTGCTGGTGTGGGCCGGGCAGGGCCGGGCGGGCATGAGGCGGGCATGAGGCGGGCATGAGGCAGGCATGAGGCAGGCATGAGGCGGGCATGAGGCGGGCATGAGGCGGGCATGAGGCGGGCATGAGGCGGGCATGAGGCAGGCATGAGGCAGGCATGAGGCAGGCATGAGGCAGGCATGAGGCAGGCGGACCCGAGGCCCACGCCGACGATGGCCTGGTAGAGGCAGAAGAGCCAGACGGGGGTCTGGGGGCCCATGGTGCCGTACAGGTAGACCCCCGGCAGCGAGACCAGGAACCCGCCCAGGGCAACCAGCCGGAACCGGCCTGCCCCGCAAAAGGCAACCACGCGCTCGTCAGCCGCCGCGGGGCAGAGGCATGCAGGGGGGGGGGGGGGGCAAGGGTGGCGCAAGGGGGCAGCGGACCGGTGCGGGCGAGGAGCTGGCCGCCCAGGACGGAGAAGAGGGCCGTGACGCTCATCATGGGCAGCAGCACCAGGCCCCTGCCCGCCCCGCCCCCCGAGCCGCGAGCCCCCGAGTCGAAGCAGATGAGCCGAGCCGAGGATCTCAGACCGACAACCGCTGCTGCGAGGGGGCGCAGCGAGCAGAGGGGGGGAGTGGCCCGCCGCGGGGGCCGGGGGAGTGCCGATGGCTGGGGGAGTGCCGATGGCTGGTGGCGTGTGGCGTGTGGCGGGAGGCGGACGTGTCTGCGCTGGTGAGGCCGAGGACGCCCCGGGCGAAGAGGGACAGGTAGCTGAGCACGCCGATGTAGCCGAAGGGCATGAGCACCGCGCAGGCGACGCAGGTGGCGAAGACCCGCGACCGGAAGAGCCGCAGCGGGAAGGCCGGCTCGGGGGCCAGCCGCCACTCGACCAGCACCAGGGCCCCCAGGCCGGCCCCCGAGAGGCACCACATGACGATCACCACCGGGCTGCCCCACCCGAAGGCGGCCCCGCCCCAGGTGATGGCCAGCAGGAAGGGCACGAAGGTCACCACCACGGCCGTCATCCCCAGGAAGTCCACTCGCCGCAGGGCCGTCCGGCAGTGGCATTGCAGCTGCGCCCACGACGCCGTGAGGGTGGCAGGAGGCCGCCCAACACCAGCAAGCCAGCAGGTTGTCGATCGAGCAAAGGGGACGGGCGCGCAGGCGGCCCACCCACCTCCATCACCGCCCCGCCCCCCGCCCCCCCCCCCCCCCCCCCCCCCCCTTTCGCGGCACGACCGGTGGCGCCCGGGACTGAGGGGCGGCGGACCTTCCAGGGGACGGCGATGAAGGTGTACGCGATGGTGACCAGGCCCAGGCCCACGTTGAAGACGAAGATCTGCCCGGACACGCCGGCCCCCGTCCGCAAGGATGAACCAGCTGTGCCGACCCAGGTACGCGCACAGAACACAGAGCGGCGGATCGAGGGCCGGGGGGGGGGGGGGGGTCGGAGCAGCGGGGCGGACCGACTCCCAGCCGAAGGCCTGGTTGAGGACGCCCCCGATGAGCGGCCCCAGGGCGGTGCCGATCCCGTTGACGGCCGAGCAGATGCCCTGGTAGCGGGACCGCTCCCGGGGCCCGTAGGTCTCGCCGATGATGGCCAGCAGGATGGGGAAGGTGGCCCCCACCCCCAGCCCTTGGATGGCCCGGGCGGCAATGAGCAGGGTCATCGTCCCGCTCACGGCGGCAAGCCCAGAGCCCAGCACGAAGAGGCTCTGGCCCGCCAAAAAGAAAATTTTTCGACCAAAGAGATCGCCCAGCCGGCCCACGATCGGGGTCACAATGGTGGATGCAAGCATGCACGCACCCATGACCCAGCTGTATAGAGGAAATCCGTCCAAATCTGTGATGATTGATGGTAGACCAGTCGATACAGATGTCTGATCAACCCCAATCATGAGCATCGAGAGGACTGTGGCAAAATAGATGAAGAATCTCCTCCGAGGTGTCAGAGGAGAGGAAGAAGGAACAGGAGACGTTTCGTTGAGAAGGGTATCATGGAGGGTTGCGCTGTCGTCCCCTTTGCTCTTCTCCTGCATCGAAGCTGCACTCACGACCTCGCGACTGAGAGAGAGATAGCGTGTTCAACCTCGGCGGCACACAGACTGCTTATGAAATTCAAACTCAACGGACACATCCGAACCTCATTCTACAGTCCGCATGCCACACGGTCCTCCGTTCGTGAATACGGACAAAATACATATTATCAAATTAGAATTAGAGCCGTATGCAGCACCTCGATTAATACTTTGCCTTGAAGAGGAGGGCAACACGGGCGGCGCGGGGGCAGCGAGGGGAGGGGCCCACCAAAAACCCATAGCCGACACAGGCGTCGATCTCCTCTTGGAACTGGCGCTTGGAAACCGTCATGGGCGCCTCGATCAAGAGGAGCCTCCCACCTGTCCGAAGGACCAATGGGCGTGTGACTGCAAAGGGAAAGAACAGACCAGGTCTCAGGGCATCAAAGGCCTCACTGGCAAACCGGAGACCAGTTTCGTGCGCTGTTTGGTTGAAGACTACAAAGTCGAGACCGGTCGGCAGGTTCAGGAAGCACGACAACGCATCCACAGGCTCCACACTGACGCCCGCACCCTGTGCACGCAGAGTGGTGTTCTTCAGAGCCGCCGAAGACGGACTCACAGCGAAGCATTTTCCGGTGGGTCCCACCAACTTGGCAAGAGCGATCGGGGTTTGTGAACCATAGCCTACGTCAGCAACAAGCATGCCTTCGCGAACAAGCGAGGCGAAGATCCGCTTCCAAGGAGAAAAGAGGGAAAAATCTGAAAAGGGAAAAGATCGATCAGAGAGTTGTGGGGTTGTACGAACCCATGATACGCAAAACCCAAGCCGGCGCGTTTCTGGCCTTGCGGATCCGCGCGAAAATTACAGGAAGGAAAACACAAAATGATGTGATGACGAGAATGCCCGATCCAAGAAGGATCGAACGGGAAAGGGCGATCAAAGATTTCCAGTCCATATCTACATGGTTCACCTGAAATGGGCTGGACACGGATGCCCAATCCACGAGAGAAAAGAGAAACTGCTTCAAAAATGGCATATTCGAATCAACCGGGGCGCTGCCTGCAAAGCTGACATTTGCCGGAAACCGCCCCCGCCCGGGTCCATGCCCTTCCCGTGCTCCTGCCTTCCATACGCTCCTTACGCCTGCTCATCCCCCCCCCCCCCCCCCCCCCCCCCCCCCCCCCCGGGGTTGCCGGGAGTTGGCGTCGGTGGTGAACTTCTCACTGCTTCTGTTGCAGTACGTGGAGGTGCACGAAAGAACTGTCGCAGCAGATCGTTACCAAGGGGTCCTCTTCAACCGACGTGGCCTCCTTTTGGGTGCCACCTTCTCCTCCTCTTCCTCCTCCTCCTCCTTTTCATTCTCCTCCTCCTCTTCCTCCTCCTCTTCCTCCTCTTCCTCCTCCCCTTCTTCCTCCTCTTCCTCCTCCCCTTCTTCCTCCTCCTCCTCCTTGTCCTCCTCCGCATCGTCGTCCGCATCGCCGTCCTTCTCCTCCTCATCGTCTTCGTCCTTCTTTGTGCGCTTGCTCTTGCTGCTCATCGTGCTGGTCTTCTTGTTCCTGGAGCTGGTTCGAGGCTTGGGCCTCTGGGCGGGTTTTGTGGGCTTCTTGGGTTCCTCGTCGGACGACTGTCCCTCCTCGTCCATCTGGTCCTGCATGGCCCACAGCAGCGCATCCAGCTCGGCCTCCTCCTCGGCCTCGGCATCAGATGGAGCTGGCTGCTTCGGCTTTGTTGAGGCGACTTTCTTTGCACGCCGTCCCGTCGGCCCGCCAGGCGGTGGGGGCGAGGTGGTGGCCGTCGAGCTCGTCTTCTTGGGCTCTTGGACATCCTCCCTCTGCTTGACTTCAGCACTTGGGGCTTCAGAGGGTGACAGTTCCTTCGGGTTGGGAGCAACGGAATCGGACCCAGCTTTCTCGGGGCTCTGTTCGATGAGAACCACCGCCGTTGGGGCGCACTCTTCCTCCGCCTCCGGCTTGGTGGGGGCAGGCGGCGGTGCAACCGGGGTACTGCCCACCGAGACGCTGGTGGTTGGGGAAGGTGCTCGGGCATCTCCGGGGGCCGCCAGTGACGCGGTGGACGAGGCGCTATTTGCGGCCGCGGTTTCGGCGGCTGCCTTCTTGGCGGCTTCGCGTTTCTGAGCTGCCCGCTGGGCCGCCAGGGCAGCTCGATCGATCTGAGTGAGCGGTCGGCTAGGGGCCTCCGATGCTGCCGGCTTCTTCCCGGGGGTTGGGGAGGGCGCCAATGTGGCCCGCGGGAGCGGGGCCGTTCCCCGGGCTGCAGTTGCGGAGGAGGCCGTGCGTTTGTGGAGGGCCCGCTGCTTGATGATGTCGACATCAGAACGCGAGGAGGCGGCTCCGAGACGCTTCGAGGAGGCGGCCAGCTCGAGAGGCAGTGCGGCCAGGGGGCCGTTGCTGGGCCCCGCCGGGCCGTCCTCGGCCAGAGCCGCCCGGAGCCAGCCAGCTTGGGGGTGGGCCAGCATCT
The DNA here is from genome assembly GCA_027972325.1 of Paratrimastix pyriformis. NCBI lineage: Eukaryota > Preaxostyla > Paratrimastigidae > Paratrimastix > Paratrimastix pyriformis. The sequence continues at coordinate 464,773 of JAPMOS010000018.1, forward strand.
CGGGCCGGGCCAGCCCGAACAGCAGACCGCACCAGCGGCGGCAGGCAGCCCCGAGGACGTCAATTTCAGGCCGGAGCGGGTTCTCCTCGGAGAGGCGGTCCGCCTGGTGGACGGCGAAGAGGGCCCCCATGGACCGTGCCAGGGCGCCCCCCGCCTCGGCCCCGTCGATGTCCACCAGGACCGCCGCCTCGGCCAACAGGGCCGTCAGGTGCTCCTCAGGGGGGTCGCAGGAGGCGCCCAGCTGGGCCGCGTGCAGGAGGGCACGCAACCCCATCAGAGCGGCCACGGCCCGGGAGGGGCGGCCATCGGGGCCGTGGGTGACGGTGGCCCCGAGGCCCGATGAGGACAGCCCGAAGAGGAGGGCCTCGCTGGTGGCAGCCTGGCAAGCGCACGGCCCGGGGCCCGGCGACGGGTCCACACGACGCCGGCCGCCACGTCGAGAGGGCGGAGATGTCCCCAGCCGGCGTTTGCGGGCGCCAGAAGATCCGGTGGGGGGCGTTCCGGGGGGGTTTGGCGAGGAGGACGGGCGAGCCCTGGCCCCCGTGGCTGTCGGGTGGGCCGCCAGCTGGCCGCGCAGGGCCGTGTAGGAAGCCCGCACCAGGGGGTGCAGATGGGCCGGCAGCAGAAGCAGCGCCTGCAGCCCCATCACCCGGAGCCCGTGGGTAGGTATGATCACGGCCTCCGGATCGGGGAAAGCAGTGGGGTGGGGCGAGCCGGGTGGGGGGAGTTCGTTGGCAGGGAAGGGAAAGGCTTCACGGCCGCCAGACCCCGAGCAGAGTGCGCGCCGCCTCCGCCGAGGCCCCGTCGGCTCCGGGTGCCGTGGGCCTTTTGCGCGCGTCACCGCCCCCATCGCTGGCCGACGGGGCATCGCCGCTCTCGTCGGAGTCGTCCAGCAGGACGGTGGCCGGCAGGACGCGGCCCTCGGGGAACCGGCGACCCGTGGGCGAACGGGTGGGGGCGAGCAACGGCAGGAGGGTCGTGAGGGCCTCCTCCAGGGCGGCCGCCTCGGGGGTCCCCGCGTCCGACTCGCCCAGGCGCCCCAGGGTCCGCCCCACCAGGGCTGCCACAAGCTGGGCGCACTGCCCCATCCGGGCGGCCGCCGGGCGGGCAGCCAGGGTGGCCCCGATCAGCCGCCATAGGAAGAGGCGCCGCGAGGCGGCCAGCTTGATGAAGGCCGAGCTCGCTAACCCAGGGGATGCGACCATTGGATTTGGGGGCGGGCGGGCGGGCGGGCGGGCGGGCGGGCGGGCGGGCGGGCGGGCGGGCGGGCGGGCGTGCAGGATGGCCGGCGGCGGACCGATGAAAGCCAGGGGCGAGGCGGCCGGGAGGCCGAAGAGCCATCCCTCCAGGACGGGCAGCGGGCCGCCCCACTCGAGCAGTCCGTGTTGCTGCGGCCCAGAGAAAAGGCCCGTCAGCTCGGGAGAGGCGATATGCCCATGCCGCATCGGCAACCGGGACGGATGAGGATGGGGTGGACATGATGGGCGGACCTGGGCCGGATCGAGGTCGCGGGCGCCCATCTGGAGGAGCAGCGGACAGAGTTCCACCAGGCAGAGCGAGCTTGGGGCGAGGCAGCTGGCGGCCCCGGATGGCGGCTGGGCACGGCAGGCAGGGGCAGGGGCAGCGGCTGGCCAGCAGGTCCGCCAGCAGGGCCGCGAAGAGGTCCGGCCAGAGGTCCAGCAGACTCTGCGGCCCACCGACCCCAACCAGGCCATGGCACGCACGCACACACACACACACACACACACACACACACACACACACACACACACACACACACACACACACACACACACACACACACACACACACACACACACACACACACACACACCACCGCCATCCCCAGCCAAGAGCAGAGCGTGTGGTTCGATGAGGGCGGGCGATGAGCGGCCAAGGCGGCGCGAGCGGCGACTGGATCTTCCGGCGGGTGGGGGTGCGCTGACCTGCATGTCGTGGAGGAAGGCGCCCTGGCGCTCGTTGGGGCTGCACTCGGTGCCGTCCCCCGAGACGCCCACCAGGCGCCAGTAGGCCTCCATGGCGCCCCCGCCCCAGCAGCCCTCGCGGGGCCTGCCCGCCCAGGCCACCTCCAACAGGGCCCCGGGGTGCCCCAGGGCCGGGAAGAAGAAGGCCGACGACTCCTCGTCGCCGGGGGCGGTGGGCCCCTGCCCGCAGGTGGCCTGGGCCAGGAAGCCGTCGCAGCTCAGCGCCAGCCGGGCCAGCCGAGCAACCGCCTCCCGGTCGGCCGTCCCGGAGGGCAGCCGGCCCCATGCCAACCCGCCCAGCCAACAGGCCACAAGGAGCCGGGGCCGCAGCGAGCGCCACTCGGGGGCCGGGGGCGGGGCCCCAGCGGAGCCTGGCGGGGAGGCGGGGACGGGGGCGCAGAGGAGCCCGTAGAGGAGCTGGTCCCGCCAGGTGCCCAGGAGGGCCGGCCCATCGGCAGGGGCCGCGGGGGCGGCGAGGATCGCGTGGAGGAGGCCGAAGGCGAGCCCCAAGCAGTCGCCCCCGGGCGCAGGGGGCGGTGGACTACTGTGGGCGGCCGAGGAGGCTGCCCGGCGTGGCGGCTGGTCGGCCAGACAGGCCGGACATCCGGGGAAGCCCACAAGGGGCGATCCGGACCCTGCGCCGTTCGGATGCGGGTCGGGGCGGGGAAGGAAGGCGGCGATGGAGTCGGGCTGTCGAGGCGGGGGCGCCAGGGGCGGCGCCACCAAGTGGCAGACGGGGGCCAGACAGACGGACCCTCATGACTCGTCTCTGCGGCCTGGACCTTACGGCGCCACGCCTCGGCCTGGGCCCGCCACCGGGTGACTGTCCACAGGGCCCAGCCGGCCGTGCTGAGCTCCTCATCGCCCGCCAGCACCGCCGTGGGGACAGTCGCCCCCGGCGGGCGGAAGAGCATCGTGCGAAGGGTGAGGCCCACCTGCCGGGCGAGCGACGCGATGGTGGCCGCCTCCTCGGGGCCCCGGGGCAGCTGCTCGAGGGGCGGGCAGAGCAGCGACTCGGGCAGAGTGGGCAGCTCGGCCGGCCACGGGCACGGGCACAGGACCCAGCCCCAGGCCGGCGGCAGCGCGGTGCCGGAGCCGGCGGGCACTTTGGGGGCGGCGCCAAAGCCCTGACGGGCGGCGCTGATCTGGGCGTCGAGCGCCGTCAGTCCGTCCCGGACCGCCTCCGGGCAGCGGAGGGCCTCCAGGATGCCCAGCGGGACGGCCCCGCCCCTGCCCCCGGCTGGCGGAGAGGCAGCAGCAGCAGCAGCGGGGAAGCTCTGGGGCTGGGGCGGATTCTGGTTCGGGGGAGAAGGACGGGAGTCCAGGGGCGCGGCCGGGGCGGCGATGGCGCTGGGGCTCCGCGATGGCGGGGTAGCCCCACCCGCGGGGGGGGCGGCGGCCTCAGGGGCCGGCACCGCGGTGGCCGCTTGCTGCACACACGCGGCAGCAGAAGAGCCGCCAGCCGGCGGTTGGGTCATTCCTGGAAATCCGGGGCGAGCCGAATGGGGGAGGGGGGGAGGGGGGAGGGGAGGGGGAGAAGGCCGGGGGCGGGGGCCACGGACGGGGTCCAGCTCGATGACGACCGTCCCGCGTTGGTCGGCCTCACCGCCGCTCGCCGTTGGGCGCTGCGCCCCCGAAAGCAGGGTCTGCCCGGGCGGGGAGGGCGGGGTGGCGACCGGCCCCGAAGGAATGGCCGCGGCCAAGGGCGGAGAGGCTGCCGTGGGGCCCGAGGCGGCCAGCCGGAAGACAGGCAGGGTGGCCTCGAGGCGCTCCCGAAGTCCCGGGGCAATCAGCTCGCACTGCATGATGGGGGCCAGCGACCTGCGAGGATTGGGGAAAGCCCCCGTCCGTTGGTGGGCTATGGCGGATTGCGCTTTCCCTCTGGTCTTCGTCCTCTCCTAAAATCTGCGTATGCGTCCCCGTTTGTGTCCGCCCCCGTTTGTGTCCGCCCCCGTGCCGTCAGGCGCGACTGTGAGCAGGGGGCACGGACGGGACGACGGCCTTGTCGCGGAGGGCGCGGAAGGCCTCGTTGACGGAGCGGGTCATGGCGGCCCGGAGGGGCGGGTGGTAGTGCTCCAGGGCCAGCAGCAGGAAGTCGAGCAGGGTGGCCGTCATGTCCACCGCGTACCGGGGGATGCTGTTCATCAGCAGCTGGGCAACCGGCTCTACAGGCGGATTGGAAAGAGTCGTGGGTGTGGGACATGAGCATGAGCATGGGGGTCTGTGTCTGTGCCTGTGCCTGTGCCTGGGCAAAAGGTCGGACCGAGTGTCACGGTGGAGTCGGTCGCGGGGTTGTAAAAGAGCCAGTCGTACAGCAGCGCCAGACGGGCCTGGGCCGACCCGGCGGGCGTCTGCCCTCGCCACAAGGCCACACGAGCGCAAAGGCCCCGCCCGTGAGGAGACCCAGCCAGACATTCACGCTCCCCGACCCCGACCCCGACCCCGACCCCGACCCCGACCCCGACCCCGACCCCGACCCCGACCCCGACCCCGACCCCGACCCCGACCCCGACCCCGACCCCGACCCCGACCCCGACCCCGACCCCGACCCCGACCCCGACCCCGACCCCGACTCCGACCACGGACCTGGCACACCTTGAGCAGCCAGCCCAACATCATGTACCGGGGCACGGCCTCGGCGGCGGCGGCGGGGGCCGGGGAGGGGGTGCAGGCCAGATAGCGCACCAGGTCGGCCAGCAGCGACTCGCTGTCGGGGCTGCTCAGGTGGCGCTGCACAAACCACTGCTGGTAGCGCCGCTCCGAGCGGACCTTGACCTGCCCCACGGCACCACACCCACAACACAGGCCACCGTCACCGTGAATCAAGGCGCCGGCCGCAGCCGCCACCACCGCGACAGCGTGCGAACCGCGAGCCGTCTCTCTGCCGTGGCCGGGCCTGGGGCGGGCGGCGGACCTTGCTCAGGACGAAGAGCAGGTGCTCTTCCATGTCGGGCGTGAGGCGGCTCTGCAGGATGTGCGGCGGGGTCGGGGTGGCCAGGACGGCGCCAAGCCGGGCCCCTTGGAGGGCCCCCTCGCGCGGACTGGCGCTGGCGGGGGCCGGCCGGCCGGCGGTGGGCAGCGGGTCGTGCCAGAGGCTGTGCCAGATGCGGGTCATTTGCGGGATCTGCGCCACATGCGGCCAGAAAGGGGACCCCGGCCCGTCGTCAGAGTGGAGCAGTCCGAGGGGAGAGATGGCCGGGCCAGGGGCCGAGGACCCAAGGGGATGGCGGCCAGACCTTGGAGACCTCGTGCAGCACCCGGATCAGGTCCCGCCCCACCGCCATGCAGTCGGCGCACTGGCGTCCGTGCAGCAGCAGCAGCAGCAGCACACGCACGCGCAGACACCCCGACCACGCCGATTTGGGTGATGCGGGGCGTGACGGGAGAGTGGAAGAGGGGGCTCTGGCTGGGGCTATGGGCTATGGGCGGGCGGGCGGGCGGACCCGCTCCTGCCAGAGCATCAGGCAGAAGTCGGCCTCCTGCTGGCGCAGCTCGGCGAAGCGGCCGTGGTCGGCCAGCAGGCGCACATACGTGTAAAAGGTCATCCCCAACAGGGTCGGGTGCGCGTATAGGTATTCCCTATGGAGCCGCGACGATTCGGAGGTGAGCAGGCCAAAAGGAGCGGGGGAGGGCAGGGAGGAGGGGAACGTGGGGGGGGGGGGGGGGGCGGACTTGCGCAAGGACAAAAGGCGCATCAGTTCCTTGGCCAGCCAGAGGTTGAGCGGGGCCGGGCTGCCCCCGATGATGTGCCGCAGCAGGGCCGCCAGGGCAATCTCCACCTCGCCCACCCGGAGGACCATCAGCTCGTGGAGCAGCCAGAAGAGCTGCACCCGGGTGGTGTCGGTCAGCCTCGGGAACCCCTTCACAATGAGCAGATTGATCCGAGATAGGAGCGTCGTGTAACCGTCTCGCTGAATCTGGGTCAGTGTCCGGAAGAGCTGCGATGGGGAGTGAAGTGATGATGGGGTACATTGGGATGAGATGTATGACGGACAACGTGTGACCGTTTCTGGTCCACCAAAATACCGTACATAATAGCAGTCGTGATTTCGTTGTGCAAGGCTGGCGTTTCACTTGTCTTGGCCCTTAAGAAATGGGTAATCTCATCATCGGTCTTGTGGTTGATTTCTTCGAGAAAGGTTTGGTAATAGCCGAGCCACTGCAACTCAAATTCGTCAGGGATGTCAAATTCCCTGCGAAGGAGCAGAGAAGGAGGCTGCAATGTCATTGGCAGCTCGGGTGTCGTCGACACGTTTGACAAACACCACCGCAAAAAGGAGCCCGCGATGGATGCACTAACATGAGAAAGAAAGAAGGATTGTCCGGATCGGTAGACGACTGTTCATATACCCGAAACAAAAGAAGAGCACAAAAAGAAAAATAACTTCGCTCAAACATCCGGAGAGATGGGAGCGGGAGCCGAAAAGCGAATCATCATGCAAGCAGAAAAGAGAAACCCTGAGGGGAGTGGATGTGACGAACTCAATGTGAAAAAGGCGATGCTCTGCGGCATGTGGTAGGGAGCGACAGAGATGCCAGTGGCGGTGCGGAGGGAAATCGGAAAGGGAGGAGAGAGGAGACGAGCGGAGCGGGCACCCGCGAGGAGGCTCAGTGCTTCTTGGTGGGGACGATGGTGCCCCCATCGAATTCCTCTTCCTCCTCTTCCTCCTCTTCCTCCTCCTCCTCATCTTCTTCCTCCGCGGCTGCCTGTTGGGCAGCGGGCTGCTGGGGCCTGGCTGGTCCGGCCGGGGCAGCCGCCAGGGCGGGCTTCGAGGGGGCCGGAGCCGACTGGCTGCCTGCGGGGGCGCCGGCAGCGGGCTTCTTAAGCATCATGGCAAAGCTGGGCACATAGTCGGCGTGAGGGTCCTTGGCGAGCGCTGGGAGAGAAGGAGGGAGGCAGAGGGGGTGAGCGGGCCGGTTGGGCGGGGTCGGGACAGAGTGAGGGAAGGCAAGGGGCGGACCAGGCTTCGCAGGGGCGGGGGCTGTTCGGGGGGCCCGGGCAATGGTGGCATCGCCATGGAAGATCTCTTCTTCTTCCTCCTCCTCCTCTTCCTCCTCTTCCTCCTCCTCTTCCTCGCCCTCATCGGCGGGCTGGGCAGTGGGTTTGGGGGGTGATGGCTGGGGGGGGCTGGGAGCCAGGCCGGGCTGTGGGCTGGCGGCGGCCGGGGAAGGGGTCTTCTTGAGCATCATGGCGAAGCTGGGCACGTAGCCGTCGTCGCTGGCATGCGCCGTCACTGGAGAGTAATCGAGGCGGGATGAGTGGATCGGCCTCTTGCCCCCCCCCCCCCCCGGAGACATCCCCCCAAAACAGGTCGCATAACGGACCGCGAGTCTTGCCTTCCGTGCCGACCTGGAACCCAGTGGCACACGTGCGGAACTCGTCTTCGGTGACGACATCCTCGCCCTCGCCCTCGCCCTCGGTGGCGGGGCGGTCGGGGTCAGTGGGCCGCGTGACGGAGCCCTTGAAGCAGCACGTGCCCCCGTCGTCCCCGTCGTCCTCACCCTCGCCCTCACCGGCCTTGGGGGACTTCTTGGGCTTTGACGGAACCTACGGCCGAGGGAAAAGGGGCAATGGGATCAGGGGCGCGGAGGGGAGGGGCGGCGCAGACCATGGTGGACATGCTCTCGTCGCCCTCCTCGCCGGCCTCCTCTTGTTCGGCCAACTCCTGTGTGATGGGATGAAGCAATGAGAGGCGGGGAGGAGAAGATCGGAGGGGTGGCGAAAGGGGGCCGGCAGACCCGTTGGCGGAGCTGCTTGAGCTCGCGGGCGTGAATGGCCTTGTCGATGGTGGCCATCAGACAGGTCGGTCCCCGTGCCAGGCCGGCTTTGATGAAGGGGTGCTAGATCCGGGGTGGAGGGGAGAGGGGTGGGAGTGAAAAGAAGGCCCGGTGTCCGCGGCGGGTGGTGGTGTCTTTCCGGCCGAGGGGAGCGGCAGACTTCGAGGAGCTCGACAACGTCGGCCCGCTCTGCTGGCTTCTTCTGGAGGCACCGGGTCAAGAACTGGACAAACTCCGGCGAGAAGCGGTCGGGGTGCTTGAGGGTGGGCGGGGGTCGCGTTGGAATCTGGAAGAGCGCCCGGTAGGCGTGGATCTCGGCCAGCGGGGGCCTGCCCTCGGCCATTTCGATGGCCGTGATGCCCAGCGACCAAATGTCGGCCTAAGGGCGAACAGGGTAAGTTGGAGAACCATCCCCCCCGGCCGGGTACGGCAGACCTTGCGGTCGTAGGCCTCCTGCTGGATCACCTCGGGAGCCATCCAATATCTGTCACCGACACAAATATAACATCAACGAAGGGAAAGCGGAAAAACGGACGGAGATCCGATGGTGGTCTTTCGCTTATCCACGGTGCGCTGGAGGGTGGCAGACACGCCAAAGTCAGCTGCGAGGAAGAAGGGGGTGAGAGGGACTCGATGCTCCCGCGGGCAAACCGATTTTGACAAAGCCTGCTCGGTTGAGGAGGATATTCCCGCACTTGATGTCGCGGTGAATCTGAGGAGGAACATATGCGGGTTGGGTTCGCACCACAGGGGCGGCAAACCTTCTTGTTCGAATGAAGATATTTCAGCCCCAGGCACATTTGGCCCAAAACATAAGAGATCTGTGGTTCGTGAAGCGGTTCACGGTTGAGCTCCATCAATGACGACACACTGCCGATGTCGCAGAGTTCCATTGCGATCTGCGGTAAAAAGGCTGAGTTACCCGCTCAAAAAATCCCACGGACCCAAAGACACGTTTCAGTTTCCTTCCACGTGCCAATGTACCGAACAATTTGGGGGGATTCACAGGTTTTCATGATGGCGATCTCCTTGAAGATATCTTCCATGTCTTCCTCGTCGTCGAACTGGATCTTTTTGACCGCAACAAATTCTCCGGTTGGGCGATAAAGCGCTTTGTGGACAGATCCATAGGCACTGTGAAAACGGTCAGGAATAAGAGCAAAAAAGGAATTTTACAACCCACTCCAGAAAAAGCCAGTGCAGACCCAGCACCAAGATCTTCCACAATTTGGAAAACGTTTTCTGGTGGTTCGTCACTCACAACGCCAACACCAAGGCTCATCGTTTGTTGAGCTGTCTCAAGATCCGGTGGAGAGGTCCCATTCGCAGGGTCGTTTGGAGTTGGCAATTGTCCCATCGTCCCCGGCCAGTCCCCCCCCCCCCCCCCCCCCCCCCCCCCCCCCCGTTTGGAGGATTGTGGACAGGCACCTCGTGGTTCAACGACGGATATTTGCGCGGAATCATGCTTCGATTTCGATTTGTTCCTCGTTTTCTGGAACTCCCGAGCCCATAATTCAGCACTTTGAGAAGGGGACGAAGTGACAGGAAGAGCGACGACGAAAGACCCCTTCCTCCTTCCGGAGGAACCTGCGCACGAGCCCAGGTGGGCACGGCGTTGGTAGGCTGGCGAGTTGGAGGCGGTCACTTGGAGGGAGTGGCTGACGGTGGTGAGGCTGATCCTTGCGTGGATGTTGTATGTCGCCTCCACTCTGGCGGCTGGACGAACTGCCGGCTAAAGATCCTCAAAGCCAGGGATCGCAGGGCTAGCCCTCTTTCAATTCGAATGCCAAAGGTGCCACTCAAGCCCGGACATACGCTCAATGATTGGCTCCGATTTATCAATTCCAAAACACCAGATCCTCCCAGGCCAGTCTCGGTCGAAGAGCTCGCCCGGCATAACCGTTTAGATGATTGCTGGCTTTCCATTAAAGGGACGGCCTATAATTTCACTTCTTATTTGGAGTTTCACCCTGGGTCTGTGCTTTTTCTTCTCATGAGATCGGTCCGACACCAGGGACAGAGGGATTGCCATCTTGAATCCTTACTTTGGTCGCGACGCCACCGTTCCTTTTGGCAAATTTCACGCATATGTGTCGATCGAGAACCTCATGAGGCCATTTGCTATCGGTCAGTGTGCTCTCCCTCCTCTGCCTTCCTCTGCCTCTGTCCTCCTCTGGCCCCCACACCCTCTAATCGAACCCCTCTTCTCAATCTCCATCTCCCCGCACAGGACCTCTGGTCCGAGGATCTGCTGGTCCTGGCGGACCATCAATGGAAGGCATCTCCGAGGAAGACCACGCCGAGTGAGCCGCAAACGGGTTGTGCGGGGAAGAAGAAGACGACGACCACGAAGAAGGGGCAAAAACACTGCGCATGCAACAAATCACCTCATTCTGCAACCTTAACGGGTTGGAAAACGAACTCGGGTCCCAACCCCTGCTGGCTGCTCTGTGGAACGTCCGGGCGGGGAGAGGGCGCTGTGCACCGATTCCAGAGGGTGGGTCCGACCAGTTGTCGGGCCTTCTCTTCGAAGTGGTCCTTCCACTCTTCGGTGACTTCCATCTTGATGAGAGTACTCAAATAGGGGCAATCGTGGATACTAATTCCCTTTTTGGCAAGGGCCAGGCGCTGCAAGAGGCTGAGAATGCGCTTAGGAAACAACAGACCGAATTCAGAAGTCCGGAGGGGTCGTGAGCGAGGATTGGATCGCATATACTGCGAAGATCTTCAGTCGAAAGCTTGTCGACCTGTGCTTGCGACTTCCGCTCGCCAGCACGTTCGAGAACCTGCGGGAAAAAGAAGGTCATCACTCCATGGATGATCTGAAATAAAAAAAGTGAGCCAAGGGTCGGAGCGGATGCAGACGAGGATCCAAATCACAATTACTATAAGAATCAACAAGAAATACATGGCCATTGATACACAAATTGGAGGCCGTGTCTATCAGTAAAAGCGATGAGTATCCCATGCTGCGCGCAGAAGGACCTTCGCTTCTTGTTGGTGGAGCGAACTGTGAATAAAATCTCTGTCAATTTCAAGCTCGTTCCGAGAAGATGCCGTTGGGGGAGCTGCGGTGGCTCCCTTTCGCTTTCGGATGGCCATAGGCGTCACCCCCTGCGTCGTGCACGATCGTGCCGGCCCTCCCACTTCCAACACTGCGGGGACCCAAAGTTATTTGACAACCAAAACGAAAAGAGACACGAAAAGAGAAACGAAAAGAACAAAGCGCGCACCGCCACCCCTCACCTCGGCGGGGCCAAAAGAAGGCGCGTTCGCAAAAGAAGAAAGCTCGGGTGAGTCGCCGAAGGCGTGGCACCTCCGTTGGCCACTCCCCTCCCTCGGACGAAGAGCAACGGTTTAGCAGGTCTCGGGGAAGCGGTGGTAGGTCGGGGGCGAGGCACCGCAGTGGTCGTTCATGTGGGGGTAGGGCTTCACACTGCGGGAGGCGAGAGAGAGAACACGGTGTGTGTTGCGGCTGTTGGGAGCGGCACCGCAGACCTGTTGTACTCGGGCAGTTCCAGGGCCCACTTGCCGGCGATCTGGCAGTAGGGCACCTCATTGGGCAGCTGGGTGGAGCCGTAGCACACCTTGGGGCGGTCGGTCCAGTCGGTCTCGTAGATGCCCCACTGGATGACGTCCTTGGGGTCCTGCTCGCCCGCGTTGAAGTCGAACTCGAAGACCCCGCCCATCCGCATGACCCACGAGACCAGGCCCGCGCAGACGATCGACGGGCCCTTCTCGTAGCGCCACCCATCGACCTCGGGCAGGGCAACAACCTCGGGCAGGGTGACGTTGAACTGGAAGGCCCGCTCCCAGGCGCAGTGCAGGTTGTCGCAGGGGCTGGTGTTGAAGTACTGGACGAAGCGCATGTTGATGGCGTCGAGCATCAGGGTGCGCATGTAGGCCAGGTCGTACTGCGAGTAGATCGTGGACAGGGTCAGGAAGGTCTCCCCGTTCAGGGGGGGCGGGAAGTTGTCGTTGGGTGTGTCGATGGCGGTGCTGCCGAAGCTGGGCACGATGAAAGGCATCACGTGGTCGTAGTACCACTTCATGACCCGGTCCATGTTCTTGTCGATGAGGGCAGAGAGCTCCCGGCGGATGGGCAGCCAGGCGATCTCATAGCCCTGGCTGGCGTAGATGGCCTTCCACTGCTGGAAGGGCGTCAGGTGGAACCCAAAGGGAGGCCCGCCCAGGAAGGTGGCATCGGTGGTTTCCATGACGTAGGTCTTGCCCTGATAGACGACGGCCACTGCGCGCGCGGCGGGAAAAGGATCAGTCTGGTTGGGGGGAGCAGTTGCCATCAGACGGACCAGCAACGTGACCGGAGTGCGAACCGGTCAGGAGCCAATCGAAGGTCTCGTGCGGAGTCATGACATGCAGGGCAAAGACGTCCCCACTGTGGACAGCCGAATCGGGGATGTCGAGCAGGCCCAAGGTGCGAGGCTTGAACGCTGGGGAGCGAAGACGAGATTGATGAAGCGCGCGCAAACAACGAGATCGGACCATAGTCGAAATAGGACTTGTGGAACTTCACCAACTCAGCAGCAGTCGCGTTGCTGATGGTGTGGAAAGTCTTGTACAGATTGTACACATCCATCAACGAGGGCAGAATGCTGCCAAAAAAAAAAATCAGAAAAAATGACAAGACGATCCGACAGACTTCTCCATCAGCACGAAAACCGGGGACCCAACCTCCGTCACATCTTCCTTCTCATCGGCATCTTCCCAGCCCTTCACCCGAATCTCGTGATGGCCACGCATAATGAAATCGTGGAACACAAAGCGGGCCGGAGTGGTGAAGAGGACAATTTCTTGGCAAGTGAAGGTCTTGGGGTTGGCGAGATCAACAACGATGGTGAAACCGTCGTTGTCAACCTTCAGATAAGCGCTCGCTTGCTGGAAGCAACGTCCCTTCCACTGGAGAGGCTTGCTTGATGTGGCAGGAATATTGCCCATCCACTCCGGGAGAGCGGCGAAAGGATCGCCATTCTCGCCGCGGGAGTGAATAGAGTTTTTGTTGGCCCGAGGTGGGTGAGGCACTGTCCAATCAAAGGGCTCATTGCAAGATTCAACCTCAGAAAATGAGTTGCCGTCACCCAGGAAGGTAGTGTGCGTCACATGAGCTGGGCAAAAGTCTCGGGTCTTGGTGGGGTATTTGCTGGCTGTAACCAGCGCAACCAGGAGCAGAGCAACAAAGGCTCGGCTCATTTTTTCAGTGTGTCTTACGACAAGGGGATAGACCCAACTTTTCTCAGTCTGCTCTTCTGTTTTCGGGGTCGTTCACAGTGACCGTTTGATCTACTGCTTTTGTTTTTTTTAGTGGCTGAACCGACCGGAGCCATGGAAAAGGAAGCCGAGGAGACGGTTCCTGCTTCTCCGTCTTCCAATGGGGCGGCTCCTTCGACAGCGGACGACAGCGAAGTTACGTGGGTGAGCGAGACCATTAATCCAGAGGAGGATCCTGATGGTTTTTTCGCAGAGATCATGCGAAAATTCGGGGATGCGGCTTCTCTTACTGCAACCCACCACAGTCAGGTCTCGGCCGCTCTCCACCCAGACTGTTGTAACTCTTTCGTCGCAGACTGACGAGGCCGGCTCGGAGACGAAAAAGGAGAAGAAGGAATCGGTGAAGGAAAGCGATGAGGAGGCGAAGGCTGGCGGGGAATCCAAGGATAAGCCACTCTCCAAGCGGAAAAAGAAGCTGATGTCCCGTCTCAGTGTCGCAGAACTGAAAATGCTCGTCAAACGTGCCGATGTGGTCGAAGTCTGTCTTCCTCTTGCGTCTCTCCTGCATCATCTCATGGCGGCGCTGAATGCTGAATGTAGCTTCACGACACCACCGCAGCGGACCCTCGACTTCTTGTACATCTGAAGTCGTATCGGAACACGGTTCCCGTTCCAAGACACTGGTCACAGAAGCGCAAGTACCTGCAGGGGAAGCGCGGCCTCGAGAAATCCGCCTTCAAGCTGCCCGGTCCGGCTCCGCGCGACCCCGCCCCTCTGCCCCCGCCCCTCTGCCCCCGCCCCTCTGCCCTGCCCCGTCCTGCCCGTCTTGCCACTTGGCGCCTCCTGGTCGGGGTGGTTGCCATTGGGGTGCCCGCGAGGTTACCCACACCCGGCCTTCTGCCCTTCTTCTGCCCCTCTGCCGGTCTGCTGCGCAGAGTTCATCGAGGCCACGGGCATCGCCAAGATCCGGGATGCGGTCAAGGAGCAGGAGGAGTCGAAGAAGCTCAAGGCCAAGGCGCGCGAGCGGATGCACCCCCGCATGGGTCGGATGGATATTGACTACAGGGTCCGTACCCTGCTGCCTCTCCCCCGTGCCCTGTGTCCCGTGGTGTGTGCCCCATGCCCCTTCCTCCGCCGTCGGGCCGTCTGGTCTGCTCATGTCGATCGTCGGGGTGTCCGCTGCCCCCCTCGTCCACAGGTGTTGCACGACGCATTCTTCAAGTACCAAACGAAGCCCACCATGACCATCCACGGCGACATGTACTACGAGGGCAAGGAGTTCGAGGTCCCCTCCCCTGCTCATCCCTGCCCAGCCCCAGTCCCCTTCCATCTCCCCTCCTCTCCCCCACCACACGCCACCCCGCGTCTCACTCACCCTCGCCTGGGCTGGGCTGGCCCTCCTCCGGCCCTGTCCCCCCCGTGCCGCCGCGCGCAGGTGAAGGCCAAGAACTACAAGCCGGGCAAGCTCTCCGAGGAGTCCAAGCAGGCCCTTGGCATCCCCCCAGGGGCGCCCCCGCCCTGGCTGATCAACATGCAGCGATACGGCCCCCCGCCCTCGTACCCCAACCTGAAGATCCCCGGCCTGAATGCCCCCATCCCCGTCCACCAGGGTGCCCAGTACGGCTATCACCCCGGCGGGTGGGGCAAGCCCCCCGTCAATGAGGTCGGCCGCCAGCCCGCTGTGTGCGCGACGGGGCTCCCGCGGGATGGTCCCATGCTCCATGCTCACCCCTCTACCTCTGACGGACGGGCGGCTGTGGTGGGGCGGGTGGCGTGGGCGCGCGCAGTTCGGCGTGCCCCTGTACGGAGACGTGTTCGGGGTGCCCCAGGAGGACGAGCAGCAGCCGGCCGAGAAGAAGCTTTGGGGCCAGCTCGAGGACGAGGAAGAGGAGCCTGAGGAGGAGGAGGAGGAGGCCCCCGCCCAGGAGCCCGAGGGCGCCCCTGACCAGGGTCCGCCCCGCCTTCGGCCTCCTCCCTGCCCGGTGCTGATCCCGACCGTTTCTTCTGGTGGGGCCTGTGTGTGGATATAGCGGCCCTTGAGGAGGAGTCCGCGCCCACGGCGGCCGAGCTGGCCTCGGGGACGGCCTCGATGGCAGGCCTCGAGACCCCGGACGTGGTCGAGCTGCGCAAGAGGAAGTCCGACCCCCCGCCCCGCCGGCTCCTCCTCCTCCCCTCCTCCTCCTCCTCTCGATCCCGTGGTTGCCCGCCAGAGATTCTGGTTGCGGGGCGCTGAATTGGTTGCGGCTGGCCGTGGTGGGGCCCTGGGCGGGTGGGCGCAGGGGCACCGAGACGGAGGAGCCCGAGACCAGTCGGCCGCTCTTCCAGGTGCTGCCCGAGGCCCAGGCCAGCGTCGGCCAGGCCCTCTTCGGCTCCACCACACGCTACGTGGTCCCCCCAGCGTCCGTCCCTCCGCCCACCTACCTCTGCATCTCCCGCCTCGCTCGAACGCCCCCGTTCGATTCCATCGCATCTCATCGTCACCTCCCATCTTGATGCCACACGTGGACGTCCACAGGGGCAGCGGGGCCGACGTCATCGCCCAGGCCGAGGCCCTGGGGCGGCAGGCCCTCGTGCAGGCCGCCCAGGAGCAGGCGGCGGGCGGGGCGAGAAGGGCGGGCGAGAAGGGCCAAGTAACCATGTCCATTCAGCCCCAGGACCTCGAGAACATCACCGAAGACGCCATCCGCAAGCGATACGACGACACCTTGAGGGTCCGTTCCATCTCCCTAGCAGGGGGGGGGGGGGGGGGGGGAATACCATTGTCGTGCGCCCCTTCTCACCCCCTTGTCCCGCATCCTCCTGCCGCGTCGATGGTGGGTGCGCAGCAAGAACGGACTCAGGCGGTGGAGTTGGAGGACTCGGGCCTGCGGAGCGGGGCCACCAGCGGCATGGCCTCGGGTGTCACGACCGGCACCGAGAGCGCCGCCGGCAAGAAGCACAAGCAGCCCGCAAAGGACAGCGGCAAGACCAAAAAGTACAAGGACTTCAAATTCTAGAACCGTGTTTGGTCTCCTGAACAGGCAGCGATCATTAGTCCGCTTCAAACGGTGGGATCTCTCCTGCGTTTTCAGGAGAAGCACTTTCAGGTGAAGGGGAGGGGGAGAGGAGGTTCCGGGCGCAGTCAAGACGCGCCTGTTGTTACTCTCAAAAAGAGGTTGGTCAGCCTTTCAATTTTCTTGACGTCTTGCAATTGATCCGTTCGGTATTTGAGACACTGCATTTCGAAAACTCGATAGAACTCCGAAAATTCTCGGAATAACAGACCGCCTGATCGTCCGTCACTTTGAGAACGAGCTTCCCATCCTTATTCCGATACTTCACAACGTAACGAGTCTGCAAAAGAAAAGAAAAAGATGACGGAGGTGTAACCGAAAAAACAGACGCCACTTGGGTTGGCTACAACAAGTTTCTCTGCCTCGTCCATAAACTCATCCCAGTTTTCGAAGTAAACCATGCGGAGTCTCGCCGAAGCAAGTCAAACGTCAGGGGTGGGCACGGCAGGGGCAGATCCTCTCTCTTTTCTTCGGCAACTGTTCTCATGATTCGCCTCACATGTATGTTGTCCTTAATTGTTGTACTTTCGGTGTTGCTTAAAATTCTGTTGAGTCCATCCGACGATGGAGCGGAAATATTCGGCGCTCCTCGACCCCGTCACATATTTTTGGACTTGGGGGCGAACATAGGCGACACCACAAGGTACACTCGTTTTTGTCCTCCTGCGTTTTCATCTTTTCCCAGCGGATTCCTCGGACTGACCCCCCCTCTTTCCCCCGAATTCGAGGAGCCACTTTTTCAGTTTCGAAATTTAAGCTCCTTTTGGGAGGTTCACTTATTTGAAGGTAATCCGCGATTTTTACTTCGGCTGAAAGCCCTTCAACGAACATTACGAGAAAAGCATTCACTGATCATTCACTGCCCTGTGGCCGTTTCTGCGGCTAGTCAACCATCCGTTCCATTTTACTTAGATGAGGTGAATCCCCGGTCCGTTTGTCAGATGTCCATATAGATTGATTTTTGTCCCCCCAGCGAAAATTATTGGGGAAGTTCCTTGTTCCGTTCACATCCAAACGTCGGGCGAACGGTTCAGGTCCCAGCTGTCGGGCTCTCCTCATTCTTTCGCGAGATCGGAGCGACAAAGAATGATCTGATCCTCGTGAAAATGGACATTGAGGGCGCAGAGTACGATGTTCTCAAGGAAATCCTCCTTGATGGCTCTTGGCAATTGATTTCGCACTTGTTCCTTAAATTTCACTACTTCGAACCTGGGTCTCAAGACCGAGCGGCTGCCCTGAGGTGGATTTTTCAGAACACCACCTTACATCTTCACAATTGGATCGAAGAACATTAGTCTATCACTGTCTATTTGTGTGATCATGTGATTGCGAGCAAGGGCCACCCAGCCGGCGCGGGTATTTCGCCTTTAGGGTGGAACCCCCTCTCCTTCCTGAGAAAAATGGCGCGAGGCTATTTCGACGACGTTCCCGACGAAATTTTGGCAATTATTTTTACGTTCTTGACTAGAAACGCTCATAGTAATTGCAAGTCTGGTCGCGAAAAACTGATGAGACACTCCGATGGTTTTTCCCTTCAGAAAAGTGTCGAAACGATTTTTGATCGTCGGGCTCCAGACAAAACCGAAGGGGATCCACGTAAATGTTGCCTTTTTAGGTTTGGTGATCTTGTCTTGTTCAATTCACCTGTTTATTTGAACAGGGCACGTCGACTGCGGAAAATCTACTCTGGTTGGGCATCTGGCCCACCTTCTGGGTGTCTTGGACCCCAAAACATTGGAAAGTTACGAGAGAAGCGCCTGGGAGATGGGGAAAGCGTCCTTCAAATACGCTTGGTTCAGTGACCGCACCCAGACGGAGCGCGAGCGGGGAATCACCGTCCAGGGGCGCATCCTCCCCCGCGTGCAGCTGGCCGATGGACTCTCCGTTTCTTTTGTTGACCTTCCCGGGCATCGGGATTTTATCAAGGTGGGCCCCACTCCCTGGCCCGCCTCCCGCCCCCCCCCCCTCCCTCCCCCCCCGTGCCGTCCGGCGGTGAAGGCGCCTCCCCGGCTTGCTGATGCTGATGCTGCTGGCTGCCTCGTAGAATTTCATGCGGATGCTCGCGTGCGCCGACGTGCACGTCCTGGTGGTGGCCGCCGGCATGGGGGAGTTCGAGGCCTCCTTCGCGCCCGACGGGTGCGCCCGGATGCACGCGCTGATCTCCTTCGCCCAGAACATCCACCACCAGCTCGCCCACCGCCGCGGCCTGTCCGTCACTCACCCATCCCGGCACTGGGTGTCAAAATCGGAGAAACAAAGGCAACATCGGACAACGAAACAGACCTTTGACGAAGGAGCTGACTGCGACCCGCTCCGGTCTCCATCCCCTCCCCACCCACCCGCCCTGCGCAGGGCGCCGCCCCTGGTGGTTGCGTTGAACAAGATGGACGACCGCTCCATCAACACGGGCGCCGGCCATGCAGCCCAGGAGATTCGCTTCGCTGAGGTCACCCAGGTCCGCAGGAGGCTGCCGCGCGCGCCTGTGTCTCCGTGGATCCGTTGCCAACGAAGCCGCCTGTCTCGGGAGCGGGATGGTGGTGGTGACATGGTGGTGGTGGTCAACCCGCCCCTTCCCCCTCTCCCTCCCTCGGCTGTCTTGGGGCTCTGCCTGCAGGAGCTTTCCGAGCTGCTGGTCAAGTTCCACGGGACCCGCCTCAGCCCGGGCGACCTGGGGGAGCATGCCATCCCCTGCGTGCCAATCTCGGCCTGGCAGGGCGAGAACCTCACCTCCACCCACAACCTCTGCCCCTGGTCCGGACAGCCCCCCCATCCCCTCCTCGCCCGCCCTGTGGAGCGGATGCTGATGTCTGAGTTACCCCGGTTCTGGGTCCCCCCCTCCCCCCACCGTCCAGGTACCGGGGCCCGTCGCTCCTGGAGGCCATCGTCCACCGGGCGGGCCGACTGGGCGAGGGCGCCGCCATGGGGCCGCTGCTTCGGAGCCGCCAGCTGGTCGACGCGCCCGTCCTGGACGCCCTCCGCTTCCAGGTGCTGGTCCGCAGCCCCCCCCCGGGCGCACGCAGCCCCCCCCCACCGAGCACTTGCACGCTCACACGCACCGCCTGCTCATCCCCGGTCGGGCGGGTGGCCCCTCCCCCCCAGGGGACGCACCCCCGGGAGCCGGTCCTGCTGGGGATGGTCAAGTCGGGCGAGGTGCACGTGGGCCAGGTGCTCCGCTTCGTCGGGTCCGCCCCCGGCACCCCTCCCTCCGTCCGGTTCCACGACACCCCACCCCTGCTGGTGGTGGCCGCAGGGTTCGGCTGAGCGGGGCGCTGCTTGCCCGGACGGGGATGGCCACGCAGCTGGTGGGCTGGGAGCAGCACCGGATCGAGCCCTCCCAGAACCCGGTCGCCCTGACGGCCTCGGTTCAGGCCGCGGGGACCGAGGGGCGGCCCGTCTGGCTGCACATGCACGAGGGGCGCCCCATCAGGCCCGAGATCCTCCGCAGGCGCCGCTTCGACCAGACTGCCCGCCACTGCGCCGAGGTGCGCGCTCGGGTGGCCTCCATCCAGCTCGACCGCGAGGTCCGCCCCCCTCGGCCCGGTCCCCTCTGGATGGCGCTGCACAAGCTGCCCGAATGGGGCAGGGACAGGGCGGCCACGGCGGGGGATTTTCACCCCGTTCGGGTGCCCCCCCCCCATCCCCTCCCCCCCCGGCAGGCCCAATCGAGCGCCTTCAGTGGGGACGATGTGGGCCTGGGCCTGGTCGATCTGGCCATCCGCGTGGCGGGCTGCCTCCACGACCCCTCACGGGCAGTCTGTCACCCCCACCCCCTCACCCCCCCCCCCCCCCCCCCCGCTCCCGAGCATGCCCACCAGCAACATACCAACCCCGGACAGCCCCATACCACCCCTTCGCCGCCCGCTGGTGGTCGGCACGGTCCCATGCTGCGGGGCTCGATGGTGCCCCCCACACACACACACACCCATGCACACCCATGCACACGCCCATGCACACCCATGCACACGCCCATGCACACCCATGCACACGCCCATGCACACGCCCATGCACACGCCCATGCACACGCCCATGCACACACCCATGCACACGCCCATGCACACGCCCATGCACACGCCCATGCACACGCCCATGCACACACCCATGCACACGCCCATGCACACGCCCATGCACACGCCCATGCACACGCCCATGCACACGCCCATGCACACGCCCATGCACACGCCCATGCACACGCCCATGCACACGCCCATGCACACGCCCGCTAGCTCACCGGACTGCCTTCACGAAGTGGGTGCCGCTGCGAGAGCTGCCCCGGCCCCAGTTCGGCTCGCTCTTCGGGGCGGGCGTGGTGGGGGGCCGACCGAGACGCGACCCTGTCCACCGTCATGCCCACATCCACCGCGGCCTGGTCCGCCAGCACCCGCCCGCCCGCCCGCCCGCCCGCCCGCCCGCCCGCCCGCCCTTGCCGGCTGCCATGCCGGGCCTCCGTTTCTCTCTGGGCGGCTTTCTGACGGGCGGGTTTGCCGCTTCTGGGGCTGCCGCGGGGCGGCGATCCAGGCACCCGCTCCTGAGGCCCCCCCGGTCGCCCCCCCGGCAGAGGCCGCCGCCGCCGCCGCCGCTCCGCTGCCGCCCCCGCCGGGACCCTTCACGTCGATCATCTGCGAGATCATGTTCCAGCCCACAGGACACGGTCCGCCCCAGCCGGCCTCGCCCCCCCCCCCCCACCGGCACACACACACACCCTCCCCGCCGAACTGCCCCTCTGGGAAATGTTGCAGTTGCCCAGGATTACATCGCCCCGGGGCAGGAGATGCTGCTCCACGTGCAGGCCGGGCAGGCCGCCTGCCGGGTGGTCGAGCTGCTCTACCGCAAGGGCCGCCGGCCCGCCTCGCCCCGCCGGCCCACCCCCGACGAGGCCGACCAGGCCGTCCGAGGCAAGGGGCGCCCCTTCCCAGACCCCCGGCCGCCGGCGCCCCCCGTCCGCCCCGACATCCGCGCCAAGTGGCGCTCAAACAGTCCGCACGCGCGCCCTCTCCACGGGTGGGAGGGGCCACCACCGCCCCGCCCGCCTCACGGCCATGGCTCGGGTTGGCTGCTGCTGCTGGTGGTGGTGGTGGTGCTGGGGGGAGCATTAGGCTTCCTGGAGCTGTGTGGGGCGAGCACCCGGGAGCGGTACGAGCTGGCCGGGTGGGCCTACGCGCCCAGGTCCATCGCCCGGGGTGAGCGCGGCATCATCCGGCTGGTGATCAGTCCGTCCCCCCGGCCTCCCACCAGCAGCGCCCTCTGCCCCCGACCGCGCGCCCTGCTCCTCCCCGCGCATCCTTCCTGCTCCTCCTCGAGGCCCTGCGATCCCGGTGTGCCCGCTCATTTCCCCCTGCCCTGCCCTGCCCTGCCCTGCCCGGGGGGCCGCTGCAGCCCAGCCGATCTTTGTCGATCTGTGGCGCTACTACGCGGCGCCCCACGGGCCCACGGGCGTCCCGACCTGCGGCAGGGGGCCATCCGACGTGGCCGCCTCGTCGCCCTTCGGTCGGTCGCTCCTCACCTCCACCCCGCATGCTTCCCGTGCGCCTCCCCCGGCCGGGGGCGTGGCGACGGTGGTGGTGGTGGTGGTGGGGGTGGTGGGTGGTGGTGGGTGGTGGTGGCCTCCTCCGGCTCAGGCGCGGCTTGGCTGGGTGTGTGGGGTGGGGTGTGGGGGCCGGCGGGCGCAGGGGTCTTCCTGCTGCGGGAGGGGCGCAGCATCCTGGGCATCGGCAAGGTGGTGGCCTTCGACTGACCAGCCAACGTGGCCCACCTCCCAGGCCCCCTCCCGGCCCACACATTGTACAGCAGCAGCACGCGGGCTCGGCCGGCCATCCGATCCCGTGGGGATGATCGTCACCAGAACAAACAGGCAGTGTTCCCAATGGGCCAAAGAGAAAGGGCGGAGGGTGGGCGGATGGTGGGCGGAGGGTGGGTGGAGGGTGGGTGGGCGAAGGTGGGGGCGCTCACGCCTTCATGGAGGGCGCCGGGGCGGGGCGTCCAGGGGCTGCGGCGCCGCCTGCTGGGGCGGGGGCTGCCTCGCCTCGGCCTCGGCGATGGCCTGCTCGCCCACAGCACACGCACACACGCACACACGCAGACAGTGAGGACCAGCAGGCGATGGAGGGTCCATTCGGCCCGTCAAATTGAGGGGAAGAGACGGGAGGGAGGGAGGAGGGAGGGAGGAGGAGGGAGGGAGGAGGAGGGAGGAGGAGGAGGGAGGGAGGAGGGAGGGAGGAGGGAGGGAGGAGGGAGGGAGGAGGGAGGGAGGGAGGAGGGAGGGAGGGGAGGGAGGGAGGAGGGAGGGAGGGAGGAGGGAGGAGGAGGGAGGGAGGAGGGAGGAGGAGGAGGGAGGGAGGGAGGGAGGAGGGAGGGGAGGAGGGGAGGGAGGAGGGAGGGAGGGGGAGGGAGGAGGCGGGGGGATCTGCGGACCCGCTGCTGGGCGCGGATCCTGGCGACGGTGTCGGGGCCGAGGCGGAACTGGGCCGCTTTGACGCCGGCCATCTTGGCGAGCCCGTGGACGATCTCCTCGCTCAGCGGGACGGTGGCCTGGTCGCCCTGCGAGGCGAACACCTTGCAGACGACCGTCCCCGCCCGGAAGAGGTACGCGAAGGCCACCACCTGGCGGCCCAGGACGTTGGTCAGCCGGCCCCCGAAGACGTGGCAATCCTGGCCGATGGTCTTCGAGGCGCGTACCTCTGCCAGGGCCGGGTGGCGGGCGGGTGGTGGTGGTGGTGGTGAGGGGTGTGGAGGGGCGGGCGGCTGGAGCTGCGGGGCTGTGGGGCGGACCGGGCTGGCGCTCGGCGAGCTCGGCCATGTTGCGCTCGATGTAGGCGTGGGCGTTCTCGGGGGTCTCGAAGACCCAGCGGATGTCCTGCCCCAGTGCCCCAGTGCCCCAGCGCCCAACTTCGGGTGAGGCAGCGCTCAAGGAGGGGCCGGGAGGCCGGGAGGCCGGGGCGAGTGCGAGGGACGGACGATGAGACGCTGGATGGTGGCGATGGGGCCGGCCATCCATGTGGCCATGCCCCGGTGCAGGTACCCTGGCCGCCACCCGCCCAGCCATAGCCCGCCCGCCAACCAAAGCAAAGGTCGTGAGAAGGCGGCCCCTCCCATCCATCGGCATCTCGCACTGGGCGGGCAGGGCGCAGGGGCGGGGGCGGGCCGGGGGCGGACCGAGCTCGTTGAGGATGGGGTTGCGGGTGCAGCAGGTGCAGTGGAAGTGGCCCACGGCCCGCTCGTCTCGGACCAGCTGCATACCTGCGGGTCCGCATCAGACACAGAATGGTGATGATGGCGATGATGATGATTCTCGGGGCTTTCTTGAGGGGGCCGCGGAGAGGGCAGGCGGCGGAGACCTGCGGGGAGCATGATCGCGTCTAGGTAGGCCGGATAGAAGGCCTCTCCCAGGGCGTCGTGGGGCCCAGTGGGGGGCAGCTGGAAGGCGTTCATGTACACCCCGGACTTGGCGAAGGCGTCTGTTCCCCCCCCCCCACACACACACACACAGAGACACGAGGCCTGCGTGAGCAGGGCAAACTGGAGGGAGTGACAGCCGGCATACGTTGTTCCGCGCCCCGGGCGAGAGGACATCGGGGGCGTGGGGGTGGCGGCGGACCGGGCTTTGCGAGGATGATCTTCTTCTGGTCCTCCTCGCCGGCCCCCTGGGCGGCCTTGCGGAGGAGCTGGTTGCGGTACCAGTTGCTCAGGTAGATGCCGAACATCATCTCGGGGGCCCACGACTCGATCCAGTTGAGGCACATCAGCGCCCGGGTGGCGAAGACCACCGCCTGCTCGTTCTTGCCCTGGGCCAGGGCCTGGTGGGCCATCGCGTAGCAGTTGTCGGCCTCCATGCTGCATGTCACGGCGGAGGAAGGAGGGGATGAATGCTAGTCCGGAGGAGGGAGGAGGAGGAGGGGGTGGGGGGGGGGGGGGGGACGGGCGTGCCGGTGCGGACCTGACCGCGGTCGAGGCGCAGTACTTGGGCAGGAAGCGGACATCAGCAACGCCCGAGAGCATCTTCCGGCCGAAGTCGACCTTCCCTTGGAGGGGAGCCGAAAGGAGGGAGAGACCTATCTCCACCAGGGCAGCCAATCAGAAGAATGCGGCCTGCGGTGCGTGCGGGGCACACAGACCCTGCCGGCAGTGGGGGCACTTGCCAAAGGCCAGAGGATCGAACATCTCAGCCTCTGTTGCATCGCCAGGCTGGGGCAGCCGCTGGGGCAACTTGATGGTGGCACATGCGGAACACACATACCACCCACACGACCAGCAGATTTGCAGATCACCGTTGGTGTACGGGATGATCGGAATAGTCTTGGCACAACTCGGGCACTGCAATGGATGGTCCGGCTGGGGATCATTGACGGGGTTAAAGAGTTCACGCCACTGCCGCGGGTCGCCGGTTTGATCGTGACGATGAAGATAATCAGAGGGAAGGAAGGGCGTTACGCCTTCAGGATAGCGAACCACGAGAGGCGGAGGGGGGGGCAGGGGAAGAGTTGCCGGCTGAGGGGCAGCAGAGGTTGCAGGGGTGGTGCTCATCTGGCGGACGAACTTGCAGCTAGATCCGAGGAGCGAGATACAATTAGAGCTGTCAAATCCCTCTTGTTCAACGGCGAGCGAGGGGGGATGAGGGAACAACCAAAAAAACGAAATACAATGATTTTGGTTTGATGATCTAAATACAATCCCTTTTCCCAGTAGTTCCAATGGACGATTACGCCCGATCGGCAACAACGAGAGAGCCCGTGACCGTCTTGTTGTCCAGAACGGAACCTGAACAGAGAAAACGTGTGAGACCGTGGCGTGGTCAACAGGACTTGTTGCGGACCCGGGGGCAGCTCGAGGCGCTGGCCAGGAGCGCAGACGATGGTGACGTGGCCCCTGAGGACGCAGTTGGCCCCGAAGGAAACGTCGCCCATGACGGTGAGCGACTCCAGGTCGAGCATATCGGGGATGTTGGCGAAGTGGGCCCGCACATCGGCGACCGTCTTGATGTTGCTGCCCAGGCTGACCAGAGGCGCCACGGGGAAGTTCCGGGCCGGATTCATGACCAGGTGCCCGCTGGCGTCGAGGACGTAGAGGTTCGACTGCAGCACTAGCATGTCCGCGACCGATTTGACCGGCATAAAGCGGGTCCGGGGCACGCACACCACCCCGGGGGCCCGGGCGCACGAGATCGACGATCCAACGGCCGTCTCGAGCTGCAGGACGGGCGTGCCGCCAACTTTCTGCAGGGCGCACACCAAGGGATGAGCGAACGGACGGAGGAGGGGAGGGAGCGGCGGGAGAGGAGGAGAGTGGCGGGGAGTGGCGGGCCTTGGGGTTGGCGATGATCTCGAGCTTCATCTGGTCGTGCTCCAGGGCGTCCTTCAGGAAGGCCAGGTCGAACCAGATGCTGTTCGTGTTGAACACCCCGAATTTGCGGACTGACTTGAACTCGTTCAGTTTGTCGGCAGGCACCATGGCGGCCTGGCGCGGGAAGAGGGTGGAGTCAAGCCTAGTTCTTCATCCACTGTCGTCAGACCTCAATCAGCCGCCGCCGGCCCTGATACTCGACAACCGTGCCGCCCTTCACGTCCGCCGGAGACTTGGGAGTGAGCTCCATGACGATATCGTGATGGTTCTCCATCATGAAGTTGAGGATACCTGTCAAAGGGCGGTGGTGAGCGCCACACTGTCACATTTCCACAGACGGGCATCCAGAGTAGCGCCGAGGTTATCAACATTGGAAATGAAGATGTGGGTGCGGCCCTCCTTCAGCAAGCGGTCGAGAATCCCCGAGTTGCGAAGTCCGTCGAGAACATCGCCATGCCCTGGAGGATACCTAATTTTGACAAAGTCAATACCAAAGGTGTGGCGGGTGAACTTTCACGACAGACCAGCATTCCGCAGGATCGGCGGCAGAAGTCGGCAAAGGGAGCATCGTGTCGGTGCGAATGCGAGGGAATTGGGATTGGTTGAAATGGAGAATCTCAACGTCGTGATAGCGGGCGGCAATATTCCGGGCCTCAGTTTCAGTGTTAAAGGAGTTCATCAAAACCAAGGGCACGCTGGTATGGTAGGCGGCATTCATTTTCTAGAAGAGCGATGATGGACAGTCGGGAACAAAGGGCACGCCATTTACAGACCTGCATTTGGATAATGATAACATCCAAAAAGGCCTTGCCGCCCTTGATGACCAACGAGGACTTCGAACCGGTGCAGCCCATGGTAGTGCCGAGGCCACCGTTCAATTTCAGCACAGCGACATGCCGGAAGAGCTCGGCGATTTTCTCCTGTGGCACCTCCGGAAGGCTCTCGAAGGCAACAAAGCCCGGGGTTTGGGGGTTCAGGGGAACCACCTGGTCCCACTCGAGCTTCGTGCCGCCAGCAATGTGGCGCGAATAGAGATCCAGGCATTTACGTTGTTCATTTTCGTTGGACAACAGAGTGCGCAGAGCGGCGGCAAATTGTTGAACGTTATTCGAGCTCATCGACTTGAGTCGACGAAGTGTGTGATTCACACCGGGCGAGGCAGGCGACCGGCTCGCCCTCTCTCCGTCGTGTCAAGAGTTTTGAGGGATGTGGTACCATCATAAACTTCAAAAACAAGCTGCTGCTGTGGTTCAACGAAAACCCACCACATATCCGATCGAGATGGTCATGTCTAGAGAGGAATCTGATACACCGCCCCGCAGCGGGGTGTTGTTCGCCTGTTCTGAAGACGCATTGGATTGTTGTGCACCTCCACCCGAATTGATGACTCTTGAGACACCCCAACAACCACGTCTGGTTTCCCGTCCATTTCTTCTGAACCCTTTTCTGCCAGTCCCTGTGGGAGCCGACCGTTCTGCCGAAAAGCGAAAAGAAGATGGGCTTGAATATGAAAGCGCCTATGCGGAGAAGCGCGTTCGCGAAGACCCGCATGGCCCCACCTCCCCCGCACCCGCCAAGCCCACCTCCCGGTTGGCCAGCCTCTTCGCCATGTTCACCCCTCCCTTCCTGGGGGCCCAGCAGCCGCCACCGACCCCGGTTGGGTTCGCGCCACAGGCCACCCAGACCGCCTCTTTTTTTAACGGCCCCAACCCCAACCCCCAGGCACCCCCACCCCGCAGCCCACCCAGCCGCCACCCTGGAACAACTGCCTCTTCGGGGGGGCCGGCGGGCTGGGCTTCTTTTGAGAGGCGCCTCGGGGCCGCTCGCCTCTGTTGTTTGTGTTGGAGGCAAGGAAGGCCCCGCGGCCACACTGTCCCCTTCCCCCTTCCCCGGTTTCCCCGATTTGTGCAGCCTCCCCCTCCCCCACCCCCCGAGCGACATTCTCCCCGGTTTTTATCTTCAATGGGTTCTTCCCCTCCTCTTCCCCTCCCTTCCCCCCTCCCTTCCCCTTCTCCTTCCCCGCCTGCTTCTCGGGTGGCGTGGCATGGGACCCTTTGGTGGGCCCCATCCTCGCCCCCCTCTCCTCTCGACTCTGCCGGCTTCGGCCACTTGCGGGTCGATTTCTCCGTCGGTCGGTTGGTCCCCCGAGCTGCTCGTCCCAACCCCAACCCCCCCCCCCCCCCCCCCAACCCCCCAAACCCTCCCCGCCTGGGCTCTGAGCGGCGACTTCTCAACACGTCGCCGTCTTCCTTCTGGGCCGCCTTTCGAGAGAGCAGATGGGCAGGGATGCGCAGGGCAGATGGGAAGAGAGGGAGGGGGGAGTGCTGCCTTCTCAGTCGGGCTCCGCGGTCAGGTCGGCTCCGGGCCCCGCGGCGCCTCCGACCTCTCGGGCTGGGGGTGGCTCCGCCTGGCGGGCAGCCGCCCCGGGAAGCTGCCCACCAGCACCCCCGCCGCGTGATGGGGGCATGGGCGTCAAGAGGAGGGGCGGCGATGGCGCAGCGGCAGCTCCTCGGCCCTCACCAAGTGCGCCCTGTCCCTGGCCCTCTGGTCCCTGGCCCTCTGGTGGTCCCTGGCCCCGGTCGATCTCCATGGGGGGCGGGGGCCACTCGCCCTCGGGCTCCTCGTCGCTGGTGGGCTCGTCGGGGGGCCGGTCGAGGGGCAACACCGAGCCCCGCAAGGCCGCCCGCAGCTTGTCCACCTCGAACCGGCCCAGGAACTCGTGCAGGGTCAGGCTTGGCCGGTGCCGGGCCAGGGCGGCCAGGGCCTTCTCGGACAGGTCGGCCGTCTGGGCGGCCGAGAGCACCCCCGCCGGCCAGCCCACTGACCCGCCGTCCCGCAGGGGGGTGCCGGCCTCCCCGGGGGAGAGCCCCGCGGGCCCGCAGGGCGGCGAGGGACAGGGCGAAGGGGACGGCGGCGGGGGCGTGGCGACGGGCGTGGGGGTGGGCGATTGGGCCTGGGGAGGCAGGATGGCCCGGACGGTGCTGGCGAAGGGGTGCAGCGCGACCGGGGCCGCGAACGGGCCGGCCGACGGGGGGGCCGGGTGGTCCATGAGCATGGGTAGGGGCATGGGCAGGGGCGGCGGGGGCCCGGGGGCGCCGGCCCGGACCCCGATGGGCCGGGCCAACAGGAGGATGGCAGGGTCCCAGGGCCGCGGGGCCAGCGGCGGGTGCTGCGGATGGCCAAGGGGGTGGGGCGGAGGGGGCGAGGCCTCTCGCTCGATGGGCGCCACGGGGGGCGAGAGGGGCGCGGGGGGCGCGGGGCTCGTGACAGCCGATGAGGGACGGGAACCTGGTTGAGGTCCGACGGGGCGATTAATGGTGGGGAGCGGCAGCGACGGGGCGGCGGCGGCACGGGTGCCGGGGGAGGGGCACCCCGTCGTCGGGGGGGCACCGGGGGCGGCCGGGCGGACTGCGGCGACGGCCTCCCCGGGCAGATGCCAGAGGAGGGACAGGTAGGCCTCGAGGGCGATCAGCTGGCGCATGAAGCCCGGGTTGGGGTCCACCAGGGGCCGCCGCGCCCGGACGTAGTCGAAGCACCGGCGCAGGGTCCGGAACCGGGTCGGGTCCTCCAGGCTGGGCGGCCCGGCCGCGAAGGTCCACTCGGGCTCGGCATCTTCTTCTGGCCGGGGTCCGTCCCCCTCGCCCCGGCCGGTCAGGCGAGCCGGGCCTGCGGGTCCCCCGGCAGGCGGGTCATCGTCATCCTCGTGGCGGCTCTCGGCGACGTCCGTCGAGGCGGGCGGCGAGTCGGAGGCCCGCGGGGCGCCGTGGTGGTCGGGGCCCTGAGCCCCTGAGGCGACCGCAGCGGGGGTTGGGGCAGGGGTTGGGGGGTCTGACGGGTCGGGGTCCCCGCCGGGGCAAAGGGCAGGCGAGCCAGGCTGACGCGGGGAGGGGGCGAGGGAGGCCGGAATGGAGAAGCCGGGACAGTCGCCCGGGGGCGGCTGCTCTTGCTGGTGCTGGTGCTGGCGGGGATCGAGAGGAACCACGGGCGGGGGCACCGGCGTGACGGGACACAAAATGGAGGGGACCGCTGCCGAGAGGGGCCCCGGGTCCGGCGCGTCGGGCTGCTCCTCGGTGATGTGGGGCGGCGGCCCGCGGGGCCGGCGGGCGACCGGGCGGGCGAAGGCGGGCGAGTCCTCCTCGACCGAGAGGCGGGCCAGCTTCTCCTTGTGGATGGGAGGGCTCGACCGAGGCGGGGCGTCCTGCTGGGGCCGCAGCTGCCGCATCCGCTCGCCGAACGAGGGCGCCCGCACCACGGCAATGGTCTGGCCGTCATCGCCCCCGCCCCCGCCCCGGCGAGCCCCAGGATGCCGGACCGGGCCGCCCACGGCGGCGACCGAGGAGCCCCCGGCAGCCGCCGCCCCGGGGCCGAAGCGGCCGATGAGGGACTGGTACAGGGACAGCATCAGCAGGTAGGCCAGCAGGCAGCATGCCGACCGGCTGCGGCCCATCCGACAGAAGACCAGGGCGCGGCCCCGCCCCGTGCGGGCCCGTTCCAAGAAGGTGAAGACCTCCGTCACATAGGGCAACAGGGGCTGCTGGTCGGTGTCCCGCAGGGGGATCCGGTGCCAGGCGAACTGGGCCCGGTGCTGGCCCGCCCAGGGCAGGTCGACCTCCTCGGTGCAATTGAGCAGGTGAGTGATCCCCAGCGACCGGAGCATCTCGTAGTTGGAGGCGTGCGCGGCGCTGCCCAGGTACAGCCAGGGCAGGATGGGCGTGGGCTGGGGGGAGTCGGCCGGGGGGAAGTTGGGGAACGAGTCCCGCCGGTGGATCAGCCGGAAGCGGCGCTTCATCCGGTCGACCCGCTCGTAGCAAAGGGCAGGCGAGTGGCTCCGGAAGGCAGGATAGCCCCCATGCAGAACAGATACGGATCGGCAGACGTGCTCCTCGGCCAGAAGGGCCGCCAGAGGCTCCGCCAGGTCTGGGGGGGGGGGGGGGGGGGGGGGGGGGGGGCGGTGGTGAGTGGGTGCCCCGATGCCGGCCGAAACAAACCGGGGCCTTCGGAGCCTTCATCGTAAGTGACGACGTCGTACAGGCACCGCTCGTCGAAGACCTCCCGCACAGAAGGGCCATCCAGAAGATCTCTTATTCTCTCGATCTTTTTCTCCAAAGGTTCCTCTTTGTTGTCGCGGGAACATGGGTAACGAGAAAACGGGCACGAAATCGCGGTATAAATGTGAGACTCCAGGAAGTCCTCGCGGGTGTCGATGGGAAGAGTAAACCGCCGGGTCCTGGAATGTCTCAACAAAAAATCCAAAGTCTCCGGGGCAATTTGGTTGTACGATCGGTTGACAACGAGTTGTTGCCCTTCCTGCTGTCTGTCAGGCTGCGTCGTCTCCGGTTTTTTCCCGATTTAGTGGAGTTTCCCGCGGTCACACGCGCAGTTTTGTTGGGGATGAGCCGTGTGAACCAGTTCTTTTGCAGGACAACCCGTCGTGGTGCTGTCTTGAAGATTGCCCGAGAGCATTACCTTCGCGAGGACATTTGCTGCGGTGTTGCCGGCTGCGAGCCATGCTCTGCCCTTGATGCGACCATCGCACCCCGGAAAATTCTGCTGCCCCCGGAAAGCCAGATTGACTGCCTCACTATCATTGATGCTCCCACTGCGATTCGACAGATCGCCTTTCTGGAGCACCCATCCGTCACAGATATAATCCTCACCCAAACCCTTATGGATGAGGTGAAGCGGCAAAGCTCCAATCTCTATCAGCGCCTCTACAAGCTGGTGGATTGCCCCGAAAAGCGTTTCTACATTTTCTTAAATGAACACTGCCAGTCCGCTGCTCCACCGACCACCACCACCACCACAAAGAGCTCATCCCCCCCCCCCCCCCAGGAACGCCTTTGTCGACCGGCTTCCCGGGGAGTCTTTGAAAGACCGAAACGACCGTGCTGTCTTCGCCGCCATGAAGTGGTACGATGAGCACCTCTCCGAGCAGCCCCGCATCGCGGGCCGGTGTAAGGGGGCCCTCTTCGGGATTCAGGGGCCGGCGCCCCGCACTGTTGTGCTGCTGACGGACGACGCGGTCACCCGGACCCGGGCCGCTCAGCGGGACCTGGTCGCCTACTCCGGTCAGCTCCCTGCCCCCCCTGCCCCCGCCCCTGTCCATGCCCCCGCCCGCCCTGCCCCCGCCCTGCCCCCGCCCGTGCTGGGGATGCCTGTCGCTCCACTTGGCGCTGGGGGCTCAGCGTGGACCGGCTGGCGGGCGGGCGGGTGGTGGTGGTGGTTGTCTCGGCCTGGGCAGCCATCGCGTACGCGCAGACGCGGTTCGCCGGGTGCGGGGAGGTGACCGACCTGGTGGTGGGGCCCGAGGAGGAGCCCACCGAGGCCGCGGGCCAGGCGCCCATGCAGCTCGAGGGCGCCGCCCCCGAGACCACGGCCGTCCTGCCGCCCCACGTGCCCTTCCACTTCGAGAAGGTCCGCCCCCGCCCCTGCCGTCCCCCTCCTCCGCAGCCTCCCCCTGCTGGATGTCATCCGTCGGCTGCCCCCTCGGTCGGCTCTGGTCCGTCTTGAAACCGATGCGACCCCCACCTGTCCCTCGCCCCCTCCGTCCATCCGCCCATCGGCCGGGCAGCACCGCAAGCTGGCCGACCTGCAGGTCCTGGTGGGCCAGCGGAAGCTGTACCGGGGGCGGCTGATGATGACCCGGCACAACTGCTACGAGGCCTACGTCAACGTGCCCACCCTGCGCAAGCCCATCATCATCCACGGGGTGGCCAACCTCAACCGGGCCCTCGACGGCGACACGGTGGCCGTCCGGCTGCTGCCCACCGCCCAGTGGCGCCGGCCCTCGCCCTGCCTGGCCGAGTACGGATCGGGTCCGGCCCCCCCACACACCCGCTCCCCTGCCCTCCTGTCCCCGCGTCCCTGCGCCCCCTTCGGCCGCCGTGGATCTCCGCTCACCAGGCGTCCTGCTCCTCTCGCCATGCCCTGACCCCTGACCCCTGCCCCTTGCCCCCCTGCCCCTTGCCCCTGCCCTGCCCTGCCCTGCCCTGCCCCCTGCCGTGCCGTGCCGACTGGGCGGGGGCAGAGCAACCCGACCCGGACCTGCTCGAGGCCGACATGGCCGCCCTGACGGCCGCCGCCCAGGCGCCGCTCCCCGAGGAGATCGACGTCATCGCCGACCCGGCCCTGGCCGTGGCCCAGCCCGAGGGAGCCGAGGGCGAGCGGGCCCTGCCCGCGGCCCGGCTGGCCGAGATGGAGGTCCAGGAGGCCGTCGCCGCCTCGCGGGGCGCCGAGATCGAGGGCACCGCCCAGGAGCAGCGCAAGCCCCACCCCACGGGCCGCGTGGTGGGCATCATCAGGCGCGACCTCAGGACGTCCGCCACCCCCAGCCCATCCCCCCCGCCCCTCATGCCCATCCCGCCCCTGGGCACGCCCTCCCCCCCGATCCCCCTCATGCCCATGGGCACGCCCGGGCGTGCCCATCCCCCCCGCCCCTCATGCCCATCCCGCCCCCGGGCACGCCCTCCCCCCCGATCCCCCTCATTGGTGCTGACGGGTTTTGGGCCCCCGATGCGATCCGATCCGGTCCGGTCCGGTCCGGTCCGCTTGGGGCGCAGCTTCGCGGGGTCGGTCGAGGTGGACCCCAAGGCGCCCAGCCTGCCCGCGGGCCAGCTGCGGACGATGCTCTTCGTGCCGGTCAACGAGCGCATCCCCAAGATCGAGATCCGCACCTCGCAGCCCGAGCGCCTCGTCGGCCAGCGGGCCATCGTCGCCATCGACGGCTGGCTCGAGGCCTCCAGGTCCCGCGGCCCTGCATACCGCATACCCTGCATACCCTGCCTGCCCCCACACCCGCATACGGCGCCCCAGCCCCCTGCACACGCACTATCCCGCCGCAGCCATCCAGGCACCCCGTCCCTCTGCCTGCCTCCTGCCCGGGCTCGTGGGGTGCCGCTCACGGACCGGTGGCGGCTGGCGGCTGGTGGCTGCATCCCCGGGGGGGTTGCACCTGCAGGTACCCGCACGGCCACGTGGTGCGGGTGATGGGGCCCACTGGGGCCATGGCCCCGGACCGGGACGCCGAGAAGGTCATCGAGGCCGACGTGCTGCTGCACGAGTACGGGGTCCCCCACGAGCCCTTCAGCCCGGCCGTCCTGGCGGGGGTGCCCGTCACCCCGTGGATCATCCCCGACTCGGAGCGCGAGCGGCGCCTCGACCTGACCGGCATCGACATCTGCTCCATCGACCCCCTCGGTCCGGCGCCCTCCCCCGCCCATCACTCCGCCCCTCCCCCGCCCCTCCGCCCCTCCCCGTGGCTGGGGC
Source organism: Paratrimastix pyriformis (assembly GCA_027972325.1). NCBI lineage: Eukaryota > Preaxostyla > Paratrimastigidae > Paratrimastix > Paratrimastix pyriformis. The sequence continues at coordinate 498,413 of JAPMOS010000018.1, forward strand.
GCCCTGACCTAACACGGAGCCGGGCCCTGGCCCTCCCCCCGATAGGCTGCAAGGATATCGATGATGCCCTGCATGCCCGCATCCTGCCCAACGGCCTCGTCGAGACCGGCGTGCGTCCGTCTGCCGTCCCCTGCACCTCCTGCCATGCCTGCCTCCCTCATGCCTCCTTCCTGCCTTGGCCACACCATGCGGTCCCCTCCCCCTCCCCTCCCCTCCCCCTCCCCTCCCCTCCCTCTCTGCGCTCGCGTCGGTTTGGGCCGGTTGGTTGGGGGTCCCACGCGGCGGCCGGGGCTGATTGCTGATGGTCGTCGCGGCGGGGGGCCCGTGCAGACATTGCCGATGTGGCCTACTTCGTGCGGCCCGACACGGCCATCGACGCGGAGGCCGCCAACCGGGGCAACACGACCTACCTGGTGGACCGGCGCTTCGACATGCTGCCCAAGCTGCTCACCGAGGACCTCTGCTCCCTCAAGGGCGGCGTCGAGCGGTTCGCGTTCAGCTGCCTCTGGGTCCGCCCCCTGCTCCCTCTGCCCATGCCCTCTGTCCATGCTCCCTCTGCCCATGCTCCCTCCGCCTCCCTGCCCGGCCCGGCTGACAGACCCGCTTCTGGACGACGACGGGGGGGCTTGGCACAGGAGATGGACCCGGCGCAGGACTACAAGATCGTCAAGACGACCTTCGGCCGGTCGATCATCCGCTCCCGGGGGGCGCTGCACTACGAGCAGGCCCAGATGATGATGCTCAAGGGCCGCGACCGGCTCTCGGACCAGGTGCGCCTCCTCAACAAGGTCGCCTGCGCCCTCAAGCGCCGCCGCATGCAGGTCCGCCACCCCCCCAGCCACTGCCACCACTGCCAGCCACCACTGCCAGCCACCACTGCCAGCCACCACTGCCAGCCACCACTGCACAACCCCCAGCGCCCTCCTTCCCTTCCGCTTGGCCGCCGGCCGATCCGATCCGATGTGATGTGATGCGATGCGGTTCGGCTGGGCTGGGCTGGGCTGGGCTGGGCTGGGCTGGGCTGGGCTGGGCTGGGCTGGGCTGGGGTCTGAGGGCAGGGGGGTGCGCTGGTGCTCGCCTCGCCGGCGGTCAAGTTCGAGCTGGACAGCGAGACCCACGACCCGGCCGCGGTGGCCCAGTACCAGATGTTCGACACCAACTCGCTGGTGGAGGAGTTCATGCTCCTCGCCAACATCGCCGTCGCCGAGCGCATCTACCAGTCCTACCCCACATTCGCCCTGCTCCGGTCCGCCCAGCCCCCGCCCAGCCCCGCCCCCGCCCAGCCCCCTGGGGGCCCGTTTGGGGTGCTGTTTCTCACTTGGCGCATGTCTGCCCTGGCCTGCCCTGGCCTACCGGCTCGTCTGCCCCCCAGGCGGCACCCGCCGCCCCTGCCGAAGAGCTTCGAGTGGCTCGTGGCGACGGCCCGCGAGCTGGGCGTCAACATCGATGTCTCCTCCAACAAGGCCCTCAACGACTCCCTCGCCGCGGCCAAGGTCCCCGCCCGCCCACCCACCGCACCTCCTCATGCGCCCGCCCCGCCCCGGCCCGCCTTTTCGCCGGATGGTGGCCCCATGCGGCCCACCATGAATGACACCTCGAACATCGGGGGGGATATGGCGCGCGCGGGGCACCCGGGCTGGGCTGGGCTGGGCTGGGCTGGGCTGGGCTGGGCTGGGCTGGGCTGGGCTGGGCTGGGCTGGGCTGGGCTGGGCTGGGCTGGGCGCTGGACAGATGGCCGGCAACGAGTACTTCCCGACGCACATCAAGATGCTGGCCACCCGGAGCATGGCGCTGGCCCTCTACTTCGCCTCGGGGGACTTCGAGTACCCCGAGTTCTACCACTACGGGCTGGCCTGCCCCATCTACACCCACTTCACCTCGCCCATCCGTCGGTATGCCGGTCCGCACCGCTGCTGCTCCCCCTGCCCCGTCCTCATGCTCCCCCTGCCCCGTCCTCATGCCGTTCTCGCGTCGCGACGGGTGATGGCGGGGCTGCCGGCTAGCGCAGATGTGGTCGTGCATCGGCTCCTGGCGGGCGCCATCGGGATTGACGACGTGCCGCCCTCGATCTGCGACCAGCAGCGCCTCCGCGACCTCTGCAAAGGCCCCCCACCCCCCCCCCCCCCCCCCGTGCTGTGCCGTGCCCCTCGACACCCCCTCGACACCCCTCGACACCCCCCTCGACACCCCCTCCCCCCTCGATGCCTCTGCCTCTCTCACCGAGCCATCGCCCCTGGCTGGCTGGCTGGCTGGCTGGGGTGGGCTGTGCGAACCTGTGCAGGCATCAACAAGCGGCACAAGATGTCCCAGGACTGCGGCCGGGCGAGCAACCGGGTGCAGACGGTGATCTACCTGCAGCAGCAGGTGCTCTCGGCGGCCCGGCTGGCCTGTCAGAAGCGCACCGAGCTCGTCCAGGCGGGGCCCTGCCGCCCTCGGCCGGCCCCGCCACCGAGGAGCAGGAGGCCTTCCTGGTCGAGAAGGCCTACGTCAACCGCGTCTGGCGCAACGCCCTGGTGGTCTTCATCCCCGGTCCGCCACCCGGTGCCCCTGCACCCCACATCCCTGTCCCGTCCCTGCTGGCGCCCCCCCCCCCCCCCCCCCCCCCCCCGGGTCTCATCTCGGTTTTGCGTGGTGCGTGCGGCGGCGGCGGCCAGGTTTGGCCTGGAGGGGAACGTCTACGTGGGGCCCGCCGGCTCGCAGCACCACACGGAGCACCTGGTGGCCCTGGACGAGGACCGCCAGACGATCTGCTTCACCTCGGTGCACCCCGACCTGTACCTGCCCAGCCACGGGCCCCACCCGGCCGCCGCCCCCCGGGCCGCCCTGGCCCCCTGGGACCCCGCCCAGCCGGCCCCGGCCCCGGTCCTGCCGGCCGGCAGCCACTACGAGGTGCGCCTCTTCGACGAGATCTTCGTCACGGTCCGGGTGCTGACCGGGCCCCAGTACCCCACGGCCCGCTTCGTGCTGGGGCTGCCCCGGTATGCCGACCTGCGGACCCACCCCGACCTGGGGGCCATCGAGACGGCCGCCAAGAAGGAGCGCCGGGCCGTCGCCCAGGCGGTCAAGGCACCCGTCACCGCCGCCGCCGCCGGGTCGGGCTGGTGCCCCAGCACCCCCACCGAGGACGGCCCCTGGCTGCCGCCCCAGCCCGAGGACGGCGCCGCTCCGGCGGGCTTCGTCCCGGCCACCCCCACGCCATCTCCCGCCGCCCCCTCCGTCCCCTCGCCGACTCCTGCCGCCGCGCCGACCACCCCACTGGCTGCCGCCGCCCCCCAGGAGGCTGACCGCGAGATGCCCCACAAGAAGGCCGCCGCCACGGCCGCCGCCACCACCCAGCAGCAAGGCAAGGGCAAGAAGAAGAGCAGGACCGAGTAAGAAGAGGAGAGAAGGGTTATTGGCGACAGAAGAAGGGGGTGACAGATGAAAAGGCCCTTGGTCCATTCGGGGATTACCTGGGGGCCCCCTGGAGCGCCGCAACCTGGGTCTCGAGCTCCCTGTTTCGGCCCTCGAGCTCCCGATTGCGGGTCTCGAGCTGCTGGTTGCGCCCCTCCATCTCTGCGGGGGGGAGAGGGAGAGGGGCGGTGTGGTGGTGATGAGGGACAACAAACAGAGGGCAGGCTGAGCAAGATGTGTCGCGCGGCGGACCCGTCAGGCGGGCTTGCAGCTTGCACATCTGGTCGGTGATGTCGAGCAGCTGCTTGCGGAACAGGTCCAGCTGCACCGGGTCGGCGGGCGGCGGTGCCGGGCTGGCGCTTGTGGTTGCCGAGGGGCTGCTGCGGGGCGGTGGGGTGGCCAGGGGCGAGGTGCCCTGCCCGATGGAGAGGCGGCGGGTGGGGATGGGGGGTGGGGTCCGCTTGCTCTGGGGGGCCGGGGGAATGCCCCCCGAGGGGGACGGGGACGAGGCGGGCGGCATGATGACGGGCATGTGGGCCGGGATCGCCGCGGCGACGACCGTCTTGGCGCTCTGGGCCGCGCGGGCGTTGGCGATGACGGCGGCCCGTTCCTCGCGGGTCATGCGGCGCGAGCCCATCTCGGACTCGCATTCGCTGCCCACCGGGCTGGCCGTTGGGGCGGGCATGGCCGAGATCGGGGCGAAGGCCTCCTCGCGGGCGAACGGGTCCAGCGGGTTGACCATGGCCGCCGGGGTCGAGACGGGCGGCGAGGCGATCGGCATCGGGAAGGGGCTGGCCGATTGCGGGGGGGGAGGGTAGCGCAAGGGCGGCCCCTGCATTGGGGTGGAGACGCGAGGTGGCAGGGAGGACAGGGAGGACGAGCCCGCCATGCCGTGGCGGGGCTGCCCGCTCACACGGGCGTGGGTCTCGGCAAGAGCAGCAGTCATGGCGCCAATGCTGAGCCGGCGCCCACCGGCGCCCGACGTGCTCTCGTTACTGTTTGGCTGCCCAGGGATGCCCTGCACCGGGGGAAGAAGAAAGAACGCCGAGAATGATGAGGCCATGGTGGCAAAGAAGAGCGGTTCCAGAGCGGAAGTTGCAACGGTCGGGAGGAGGGGGCTGACCTTGACTGGGGATACCTGATTCATGAAAGTGAGTGCCTGCGGCGAGCAAACAGCGGGGGCAAGAAGAACATGCGAGTGTCAGCAATGAGGTCATTGGGTCCTTCCGGACGCCCACAGACCGCAGTCATCTTCTCCTCGATGAGCCGATGGGGTGCCGCGGCCCTAAATCGAAGAAAACAAAGGCCAAACTGTATTCAGACAAAAAGCCGAATGGTCGGCAAGGCAGACCCCTCAAGGTTGCGGGTGGCCAGGTAAACCCGCTCGGCCTGGGCGCGAGCCAAGGGTGCCCGCTGACGGACTTCTTGCAGAAGGGCAGCCCGGTTTTCCGAGACTGGGGCGGCACACAAGGGGACGGAGGTCTCAATTTGTGAGGACGACACGGAAAACAGACCCACATAGAGCGCATAGACAGAGGAAGAAGGGGCGCCGGGGGCCACCTCGCCTCTACAGAGAAGCAAACCGGCGGATGAGGGGCGGGATGGGGTGAGGCAACCAACCCGATGAGGCACACCGAGACACCCGTCAGGGTGGCCGTGTGGAAGAGCAGTGGGCCGGGAACGGTCCCGGTGATCCGGCGGCGAGACCAGCCGAACCGCTCTGCACGCCAAGCATGGAGGAATGGACGCACACGATGGATGAGTCCGACGAGTGGATGGGAACAACGTGCCGACGCAAAACTCGGGCAGGCAGACCGAGATCGAGGACATGAGCCAGAGTCGGGTCTTCGTGCCCCTTCAGGTTGGAGCCCCCCAGCAGGAAGAGGTGTCGGCCAACGTTGACTGCCACATGACCGTACCGGAGGGATGGCTCCTCCCGGGGCGTGGGTGTCACGGGCCACTTCCACTGCATATCGCCCGCTGGACAGAACAGGATCGTTTCCAAGAAACCCAGTCAGGAGGACGCCATGAGGAAACGCATGAAGCACGAAGACACAACAGACCCAGACTCAGAACAGCCAGGTCGGGAGCCAAGCCACGCGGGCCGAGACCTCCCCAGAGAATCAACTGGTTGCGGTAGAGGGCGGCGACGTGGCAAGCGCGCGCACGAGCACTCGGGAGAAGAGCCGCGGTGGGCAGGATCTCCCAGACCAGCGTCTCTGTGAAAGCGAGTGCCTGATGGACGGCGGCGAACCAGGGATCATCCCAGACCAGTGTTAAAAAGGTGGACATCGCTGTAGTAAGCCTGTTGGAGGGGCATACCCGCGTCGCCCCAGGTGGAACCCGTCCTGCCGGGCAGAACCGACGCCGGGCAAACGGAACACCCACCCACCACAATAATCTTGGAGCCCCAGGCGGTCGCTGTGTGGCCCCAGCGGGGCGGTGGGAACCTCCCATCGATGGCGATGAAGTGCCAGCTCAGAGTTGCTGCACGCGCGATGGGAATCGATAAGTTTCATCTGGTCGCCCCAGGGCCGAAAACTGCGCAACAGACCCAGATCGAGGACGTACATCTCGTTGGTTGGCCGCCAGTGCCCGTCATCAAACTGGGCCACACCGCCAAAGATGTACAGTCGCCCGCCGACCTGGACGCACGTGTGCCCGTAGCGCGGGCTTGGGCGCTCACCTCGAGCGCCGTCCACGGGGCGAACCTCGCGTTTCTCTGCGATCCAAGGAGAACGGGTGAGTCCCTTTGATGTTCCTCTCTGGCGGCTGACCTGTGTCAAAAGTCAGCAAATCATCGGAAGGTATCAGAGTCCCCTGATCGTTCAGGACCAAGCCACCGAAGATATGCACGGTGCTCATCGACCCCGTGGCAGCAGCGCCGTGGAGAACGCGAGAAAGGAGGTTGGAAGCAGTGGGCTGGAGTTGCTCACAGGAGAGACTTTCCGTCGCAACTGGGGCGGGAGCAACGCCTGGGGCAGGGCAGCCATCCGGCGAAAAGGTTCGAGGACAAGAAGGAATCCAACGACAGACCGGGTTCCACTGCTTCGGCTTCGGTGCGCCGGTCGGTAACGGCCTGCGCTACCAAGGTCACCCAGGAATCCCGATCCTGAACAAGAGAATGCAACTATATGTCAGAGGGCGAGAAACAGACCGGCAAACTGGGGAATGTGAGGACAAAGCGAACGATGGTTGGTGGAACGGTGGACACCGCGAGGTGAGTGGTTGCGTCACATTGACCCTGGAATCCAAGGACCACACACTGCGTCGACTCTGCGGGGGAGGGGGGGGGGGGGGGGGGGGGGGGGGGGGGAGGGGGCGGAATTAGTCGGGAAAACACAAACGAACCGGGCTTTTCGACGGTTACCTGGCAACTTTCGTTGATGACCATCATGGCCCGAAACTTCTTGGGCTTGCCGATGGTTCGGTTGCAGAACACCTAACGGGACGGCGGTCCTGAGAAAAAGCGAGGCTGGTGGCAGTGGCGGACCAAGCAATCGTGGAACAGCATCACCCAGTCGGCCCGGAGTTCACCCTTGACCTCGATGGCCCCCTCACGGAGGAAACGTCTGTGATGCGAGAAGAGATCCTGCGAGGGCGATCGGCAAGAGGCAAGCAATGGGGGACAGACGTAGCCCGTGATGGTTTGTTGCACGGAAACCGCTTGTTCAAGCTGATCGGCCAGCCGGGCCTGACTCTCCACAAAAGACGCCGTGTCACTCAACTGCACGAGGGCCTATGGTTGCAGTGCACCAACGAACAAAACGTGTATGTGGTGTCACAGCTCCAGTGAGCGGACTTTGTTGAGGGAGGAGTAGTCTTGATGCTCTTGAGGGGTGTGCTTGACGAGTTCCTACGGGCGATGATGAGCAACCCCGACCCGCACGTTTGGGGGGACCTTGAGAAGAAGTCCATACCGGGGGATTCTCTGGACAGGTCGGATGAGAAGGGACGAGAGGCTGGTAATCCCCGTAGCCTCGGGGGATTTCCATGCTTCCTGGATGGGGGTGTTTGGACGTTCTCGGAAGATGGGCACCGACAAACCTCGCAAAACGCTTGAAAGCGGGCGTGGGTGCGGAGTTTGGTGAGCAGAGCCAGCGCTTTCCGATAATTTACCACGTATTGTGCATATGACTTGAAAACCCAGCTGCAACAAAGGAGAAGATGAGAAACTGCACCCTCCGGCAGCAGACGAATACTCCACAAATAAATCGCCGATGCATGGAACGAATGCAAAGCAGCGCCATCTCTCTTGAAGACGCAAAAGAAGGGAGCGGTTGTAGGTGAGAAGGTTGGGCACCATGCCAAAGAGGGTCTGCACCTCCGTCTGGCTCAAGATGCAACAGCCCGGTGGCTCACGGAGGGGGGTGAGAAAAAGGTGTTCGAGAGTCTCGAGATTCTTGACGTATTCCACCTAGAGGCGAGTGATGGTGTGTGGCATCTTTGACACGGACCTCGGTTTGAATGGTTTCTTTAATCAGCATCAGTCGATGAAAACCAGCCCGGTATTCTGGCAACTCCTTACAACGTTTCCGGATTTGACGTTCTCTCCATAATCGTATTATTATTGAAACCGGCGACCGCGGGGGGCGCCGCTCTGGAAGAGTTCGAATTTCCAGCGCGAACAACAAACAGTTTCGAGAACCGGCGGGGACTGTCCACTGATGGGTTTGCTTTGTTTTCTTTCTTGACTTTCCCGTCATGGATGGTTCCATCTTTTTCCCCATAGGAGACCAAGACAAATCTCAAGAAGACAGGTCTGGTTTGATGGTCAAATCTTTTTGTTGAAAGCTCTCAGCCGACGGGATCTTCTCGAGTCTGTGGGCCGATATCGGGAGGATATCGATGTTGCCCGTGGTCTGTGCTATCACTGTGCACTCTCTTCGGATCTGTTTCTTTCAGCCGAAATACGAACGTTGACAGAAAAGATGCTCGACCTGTCCAAGTCCAAGAGCGAGCTCCAGACAAACCTCACCGACGCCCGTGAGGCTCTGGGTGCGAGCCAGGTCTGCTGTCGCACTTCTTTTTGGTGCAAGCTGATTTCTCTTCCTCGTCCGCTGCTGCGCGCCGGGCCTGCTGCTCCCTGCCGCAGTTTGTCCAAACCAAACTGACCCAAGAGAAGGAGGCCCTGGCCAAGCACAACACCTGGCTGACTGCAGAGTTGGAGGAGCGCCGAAAGGAGGTTCTGGCCCTCCACAAAGAGAAGGTACTTCTGCCATTCCGGATGGGCTACCTCCTCCTCCCCTCCCCTCCCTCCCTCCCTCCCTCCCCTCCACCCCCCTCCTCCTCCTCTCACTGGCGCCCCATCTTCTGGCTGTGGATAGGCTGCCAAAGAGATCGACCTCACCGCACGGGCCGACGCGTGCGTCGAGGAACTCAAAACCACCCAGCAGCACGTGGCCCACTTGAAAGCCGTCCGTAGCGCCCCCCCACCTGCCGTGCCCCTTCTCCTCTCTGCCGCGCTCGTGCCCCACTGTCGATCGGTTGGACGCGTGGGCCGGTCGATCGGTTGGATGCGCGGGCGGCGCAGGTGATTGCCGACCAGGAGCGCCGCATCGAGCAGCTCACCGTCCAGGCCGCCCAGGCCACCGAGCGTCACGCGGCCGAGGCTGCCGCCCTGCGGGCCGAGCGGGACGCCCACGCTCGCCTGGCCCAGGCCTCCAAGGTCCGGCCCGCCCCGCCCCGCCCCGCCCCGCCCCGCCCCGCCCCACCCCACCCCGGCATCCTCCCTGTGCCCGGGTCGTCGCGTCGCCCTTCCCCAGGACGGGCTGGACCAAGGGCGATGTGCATGCGGATGCGCACGTGGCGGTTGGCGGGGGCCTGACGCAGGAGGACGCCGACGAGCACCGCCGGATGGTGGCCGCCCTGCAGGAGCAGGTGCAGGGCCTGCAGGACGCCCTGACCCAGAGCCAGCAGGCCGCCCGCCAGGCGACCGAGCAGCTGGACCGGCTGGGCGAGCAGAGCCAGGCCACCATCGCCGAGCTGCGCCAGCGGGCCGGCCGGGCGGAGGGCGAGCTCGAGGCCATCCGGAAGGAGCATCGTGACCTGATTGCCTGCGCCCTGCCCGCCGCCGTGGCCCGCGTCGAGGCCGCCCCGCAGGCCGCCGACCGCACCCCGGGGGCCTCCCAGGACCCGGCTGCCCTGCCCGATGTGGGCGCCCTCGGGGCCGAGGGGGCCGCCCCGGGGACCCTGGTCATCACCGTCCCGGTCCGCACCCCTGCCCATCCGTCCCCCCCCCCCCCCCCAGGACAGGCAGCGACAGACGGGCAGTGACAGACAAACAGTGACCAGACAGCGATACACACACGTCTGCGGACCTGCCGTCACCAGCTGCCCGAAAATCTCGCAATTGGGCAACCCGCCACCTTTGTTTTTTTTTTGACACGGGTGGGACCTCATGTTTGGTCAAAGGCACTCAGAAAAGGGGATGAAATTGGATTTGGGGAAAAAAGGACAGGAACGGAATCAGAAAAAACCCATCACAGACCCGCAACCCCACGCACATTTTTTGTTTTTAATTTTTTTGGGGCCCGCTCATCCCTTTGACCCCTCCCCTCCTGTGCCCCTCCGGGCATCCTCTGCCACGGGTCGGGACAGGGGCCTGCCGAGCGGGCCCTCAAGGAGAAGGGCATCACCATCACCGAGCTGGTCCGTCATGCCCCCTGCCCTGCCCTGCCCTCCCTGCCCTGCCACCAGCACCCTTCCCGCCCTGGCCGCCCACTCACCCCCGCCCCGCCCCGTCCAACTGGGCCCCGCCCGCGGCGCAGTACACGCGCTACTCTGCGGTGACCCAGTCGCTGATCCGGGAGCGGAGCGAGACCAAGCGGGTCCAGCAGACCCTCGACGGGGTCCTGGCCAAGCTCCAGGAGAAGGTCCGCCCCCCGCCCCCGGCCCTCCTCGCCGCCTGCACCAGCGCTTTGGCGGCCGGGCTGACCTCGGGGCGGTGTGGCTGCCCGGCCCGGCCAGATGCCGCTGATGGAGGAGCAGCGCCGGGCCCTGGAGGCGGCCCTGGCCAACAGTGGGTCCCTGACCAAGCAGCTCGAGCAGGCCGCCCGGGAGGCCGACCAGTGGCGCAAGCGGACCGAGGCCGCCAAGGCCCAGCTGGCCCAGCTCCAGCAGCGCACGGCCCAGATCGAACAGAGTCCGGCCCGCCATACCCCCTCCCCTCCCTTCCCCTTCCTTTCCCTTCCCCTTCCCTCCCCGCCCTTCCATCCCCGCCCCGCCCCGCCCCGCCCCGCCCATCCCTCGCTGCTTCCCCTCTCGTTGTTCTTGTCGTTGCTCTTGTCGTTCTTCCTGCGCCCTTCCGCTCACGGGGGGAGCTGCTGGCTTCGTGTGTGGGCCACCCGGGGCGGGGGGCGGGGGCGGGGGGACAGCCAACCGCGACCTGGGCCAGCAGGTGCAGGTGCTGCTCAAGGAGGCCGTGGCCCGGGCCGCCCCGGGCGGGGCGCCGACCCCCTCGCGACCCCTGATGGCCCCCGAGGCGGCCGGCCCGCAGCCCCAGCCGCCCACCGGGGCCGAGGCGCTGATCAGCGAGCGGCTGGTGAGCTTCCGGGACATTGTCGAGCTGCAGCAGCGCAACGAGGAGCTCCTGCGGGTCGTGCGGCGCCTGTCGCGGGACCACGAGCGGGCCGAGGACGAGCAGACCCGCCGGGCCCAGGGCGAGGTCCAGGCCAAGCTCGACAGGGCAGAGCGCGAGCTCGACGAGCTGCGCCTCACCCGCAAGCGCCAGCAGGAGCTCGTCCGCCCCCCCCCGTGGCCCTCTGCCCCCGGATCGCCCCCCCCCCCCCCCCCGGATCGCCCGCCCGCCCGGACGCCTGTGCCCAAGTCGTGACCACCCTGTGGCTTGGCGGCGGTGGGTGGTGGGCAGGTGGGGGCCATCATCCAGCAGCGGGACATGTACCGGGCCCTGGCGGCCTCGGCCAGCCCCGCGGGCGAGTCGGCGCTGAAGGGCCTCCTCGACCAGGCCAAGAGCGGCGCCCTGGGGGCCGCCCCCGGCACCTCCGGCCCAGCGGCGCCCTCGGGGGCCGCCCTCGACGGGGAGGCCGTCCGGACCCTCGAGAGCAAGCTCAAGGCCGCGGTCCGCCCCGTGCTGCCCCTGCCCGCACCGCCTTGCCCCTCGAGCCCCCGGTCCGGATGGCGGGGCTGACCCGACCTGTGGCGCGGCCCTGCCCCTCCCCCCGTCTGGTAGGACGCGGCCCTGACCGAGTGCCGGGCGGGGCTGCGGGAGCGCGAGGAGAAGGTGCGCCAGCTGGAGGAGGCCGTCCGGGACATCGACAGGCAGCACCGCGAGACGTGCCGCCTCACCCAGGTCCGCCACTGCCACTGCCACTGCCACTGCCACTGCCACTGCCACTGCCACTGCCACTGCCACTGCCACTGCCACTGCCACTGCCACTGCCACTGCCACTGCCACTGCCACTGCCACTGCCACTGCCACTGCCACTGCCACAGCCACGCCTCGCCTCGGCCCTCGGATGCGCGGCCCGCTCACCCCGTTTCCTCCTGGGGATGGCGGCGGGGTGCAGAACGAGGTGGATCGGCTCCACTCGGCCCTGGCCGACGCCGAGACGAACTCGGCCCGCACACGCCACGAGCGCGACAGCTGCCTCGGTCAGTCCGGCTCCCCTGGTGACGGCCTCACTCCCACGTCCTCCCGTCCTCCCGTCCTCCCGTCCTCCCGTCCTCCCGTCCTCCCGTCCTCCCGTCCTCCCGTCACCCTTCCTGCGGCCCTGACTCTCACTCCCCGGGGCGGGATCCATGCTGCAGAGCGACACCAGCTGCTGCTGGAGAGCGTCAAGCACCGCCAGGCAGAGGTCGACGCCCTCGTCGAGAAGACCAAGGTCCCCGGCCCCCGCCCACCCAGGGCTTGCCGGCCTCCACCCACCCACCCACCCACCCCGTCCCTCTGCCGCTTGCCCCGTGGCCGCCGTCCCTCGCTCACGCCGTCCTGTCCGGCCGCCCGTCTGCTCGTTGGGCCGCCGCTGCCGTTGGGCCGGTGGGGCAGGCGCACACGGGGCTGATCGAGCACCAGCGGCTGCTCGCCCAGGCCAACGAGGAGCTCCTGGCCGCCCGCTCGGAGGCCGCCGCCGCCCAGCAGCGCATCGCGGCCCTCGACGCCGAGCGCGCCATGGCCAAGGTCCCCCCCGCCGCCCCACCCTGTCCCTCCCCATTCCCCTCCCGCCTGCGCCCCGCCGAGCCGCCTTCACCCGGCCGGTGCCCCTTGGGATTGGGTTGGGCTGGGCTGGGTCGGGTCGGCTGGGGCTGGGCGGTCATGCAGCGGAGCCAGGAGAACCTGCAGGCCGAGATGGAGCAGCTGCGCCGGGAGCGGCGCCAGCAGGAGGACCTCGCCCGCACGGTGGAGGCCCTGAGGGCCGGCCTCGACTCCAACCAGGCCGCCACCGAGGAGCGCCACCAGCAGGAGGTCGAGCGGCTCAACCGCCAGTGGTCCGCGCCCCGCCGACTCCCCCCGCCACATCCGACTCCCCCCGCCACATCCGACTCCCCCCCGCCATCCCACCGCATCGCCGCCCGCCCCCTTGGCGAACCGCCCCTTGGCTGGCCCCCTGCTGACCATGCTGCCCGCCATGGCCGCTGTCCCCTTCGGCGGCCCCCTCTGCGCGGCGGTCAGGATCACGGCCCGCCAGCAGCTGGACCAGGAGCGGGCCCGGGCCCAGGAGGCCGAGGTGCGCTGCGCGGGTGAGGTGCAGCGGCTTCGCGAGCGGACCCTCACCGTCGAGCGGGACCTGGCCGCCGCCCAGGCCGCAGCCACGGCCGCCCAGACGGCCCTCGCCCGGGAGCAGGCCGAGTCAACCCGCCTCACGACGGCCCTCAAGCAGGTCGCACAGGCTCCCTCCCCGCAGCCACGCCAGCCACTCCCAGCCACTCCCACTCCCATCCACTCCCATCCACTCCCATCCGCCCGGCACGCACCCCCAACTGACACGCCTGTGCCTTACTGGGGGCGGGCAGGCCGAGGAGGAGGCCGCCCAGTTGCGGACGCGGCTGCGGGCCGACGAGGCGGAGAAGCGGCTGGAGGAGCTCCGCCAGGAGATGCAGGCTGAGATCGCAGACCTCACAAGGAAGAACCGTCCGCACCGCCCGCCCGCCCGCCCGCCCGCCCGCCCGCCCGCCCGCCCGCCCGCCCGCCCGCCCGCCCGCCCGCCCGCCCGCCCGCCCGCCCGCCCGCCCGCCCGCCCGCCCGCCCGCCCGCCCGCCCGCCCGCCCGCCCGCCCGGCACAGCAGCAGACCAGCACGACCTCACCGTTGCCGGGTGCCGTTTTGTGTCTGCAGAGGACCTCAAGGCCACGGCAGACCAGAGCGCCCTCGAGCTGGCCACCACCAAGGAGTGCCTCGCACAGGTCCGCCACCACCACCACCACCACCTCCTCCTCCTCCTCCTCCTCCTCCTCCTCCTCCTCCTCCTCCTCCTCCTCCTCCTCCTCCTCCTCCTCCCCCAGCTGCAGCATGGGCTCACCGCCCTTCCTCGCTCCCCCGTCCCCTCCGCCCCCCCGCCGCGCCCCCCGCCCACCGTGCAGGCCGAGGCGCACAAGGCCGAGCTGACGGCCATGACGGAGGCCCACGCCCAGGCCCTGGAGGAGACCCAGAAGGCGGCGGCCCTCTTCCGCGAGGCCGCCCAGGGCCGCGAGGCTGCCCTGCGGGCCCAGTGCGCCCTGGTCCGCGTCCCCCCACCGCGATGGCACCCGAGCCCTCGGAGCCTTTGCCCCTCCCATGCGGCGCCGTGTCGCTGCCCCCGTCTCATCTTGGCTGGCTGTGTCGCTGACCCATCGGCGGCTGGGCTGGGCTGGGCTGGGCTGGGCTGGGCTGGGCGCGGCGGGTGGGCGCAGGACGCGGAGCACCTGGGCTGCGTGGTGGAGGATGCGGTGGGGCAGGCCCTGGTGCGGGCCGACCTGCAGGCCCAGTGGGACCAGACCCGGGCCCAGCTGGACGGGGAGGCCATCCACATGCGCGAGGCCCTGAAGCGCTCCCAGGACTTCTCCGCCCACGCGACCCAGCTCCACGACCAGATGAAGGGTCCGCCCAGGCCCCCATCGCCCCTCGTTGTCCGCCCCGCCCGGCCTCCCTCCCTCTGCTCCGACCTGACCTCTGTCCCCCCGTCGGTCGGTCGGTCCCTGCAGCCGAGATTGCCGAGGTGAGCCAGCAGCTGCGGGACGCCCAGCGGCGGTACGACGACTCGGTGTTGGCCCACGCGCAGGACGTGCAACGGATGCGGCAGCAGGAGGAGCAGGCCGAGCGGCTCGGGGCCCAGATCAGGCAGCTCGAGGTCGCCATCCCCCCTCCCCCTCCCCTCCCCCCTCCCCTCCCCGCCTCTCCATTCCCCGCCCCGCCCCCCCGCTTTGCCTCTGGGTGGCTCTCTCTTGACGCCTTGCTGCTGCGATGCTGCTCCCCAGATCGGCCTGGCGGCGGAGCGGGACAGCCACAACAGCACCCGGCAGCTGGGTGCCCAGCAGCAGCAGGAGCTTGACCGGCTGGAGCGCTCCCTGGCCGAGGTGCGCCACCAGAACGAGCTGCTCCTGGCCCAGCTGGGCGCCCTGGCCACCCAGGCCCACAGCCGCCTCACCGGGCCCTCGGCCGCCACCCTGGTCGGCGCCACACGCCCCACATGCCCCACACCGCCCCGCGTCCCCACAGACCCCCGCATGCTCTGACCCCCCCTCATGCTCTGACCCCCCCTCATCGCTGCTTGGTGGCCCTTCCCCTCTTCGCTGCTTGGTGGTTCCCTCCCTCCGCCCGTGCAGAGCGCCGTCGACGCGGTTCTCAGCCAGCAGTCCCTGCCGCCCCCCGCCACCGGGGCCGAGGGCGCCGCCGCCCCCGCAGCCGCCGCCCCAGGCAGCGCCACGCCCAACCCCGAGGCCGCCGCCCCGGGCACCACCCCAGCCGCCGGGGCGGCCCCCGCGACCACCGGGACCGAGGGTCTGGGGCAGGAGCAGGCCGTGGCCAACCTGCTGGAGGTGATCCGCTACCTGCGCCGCGAGAAGCACCTGGCCGAGGCGCGGCTGGACGTCCTCCAGCTCGAGACGGCCCGCCTCACCCAGGCCGGCCAGCTGGCCCTCGCACAGCGCGACGACTGCCTCGCCCAGTACAGGGAGGTCTGGCCTGCTGCCCGGGGGGAGAGGGGGTCTCCGGCATCGCTGTCTCATTCCTGTTCTCGCTCTCTGCTCCGCCACCACCACCCCAGCTGCAAGCCCGCATCGCCTCTGGGGCTGCCCTGCCCGCCCAGGCCGTGGGCGCCGCTGGGGGCGCCGCCCCACCAGCCGCCGCGGCCGCGGTCCCGATGGGCGGGGCGGGCGGGACGCTCGAGGCGCGCCAGGTGGACCTGCTCCGGGAGAGCAACGCCATGCTGCGGGGCGAGAGCCACGCCCTGCAGGCCCAGCTCAAGGAGGCCCGGGCGGCCCTCGAGAAGGCCCAGGCCGAGCTCGTCCCCCTGCGCGGTCCGCCTCCTTCCCCACGCCCGGCTCGGCCGGGAGGGGCGCTATGGGTGGTGCGGAGGGAGTGGCGAGAGCAAGTCCCTGGTGGGCGGGTTGGCTCCTTGCCTGACGGCGTCCGTGGTTGTGCGCCCGGGGGGGCTGGGCGGGGGGGGGCCTGCAGACGGTCTCAAGCAGGCCCAGGCCGAGCTGGAGGCGGCCGTGGCCGAGCGGGACAGCGCCACGGTGACCATCCAGCAGTGGAAGGGCCGGGTGGACGTGCTGGTGGCCCGCTATCACGGCCTCGATCCCAACGTCTACCAGGACATGCAGCGCCGGTGCAAGTCTGCATCCCCCCCCTTGCCCTTGCCTGCCTGACCGCCTCGCCTCGTTCCATATGCATGGCGTCCCGCCCCACGGGGTGGCGGCGCGTGCGGCTTCAGTCGCTGACTGGCCTTTCTGGGTTCCTCGGGGCGGCTGGCCGGCTGGTTGCCCTGGCTGCTCGGGGGTGTCTGTGTCTGTGTCTGTGTCTGTGTCTGTGTCTGTGTCTGTGTCTGTGTCTGTGTCTGTGTCTGTGTCTGTGTCTGTGTCTGTGTCTGTGTGTCCCAGCGAGCTTGAGGGCGAGCTCAAGGCGCGCCAGGGCGAGATCGAGGTGCTCAAGGCCTCCCAGGACGACGAGCGCCGCCGGGCGGCCGAGGCCCGCGACCAGGCCGCCGCCGAGGGCCGCGATCTGCGCGATCAGGTGGCCCGGTGGCGGGCCGAGCACGAGGGGGCCGCCAAGTCGATGCAGGTGTGGCACGAGAAGGCCGAGCAGACCCTCAAGGCCCGCCCCCACCCGCCCCGCTCACACACCGGCGCCCGACACCCCGCCGTGTACCCCATGCTCGCCCCTCGCGCATCCGGGGCTCACCGGTGCGTCTCGGTGGGCTGGTGGCTGCTGGTTGGGCTGCTGGTTGGGCTGCTGGTTGGGCTGCTGGTTGCTGGTGGGGCCCTGGGTGGGACTGGCTGGGACTGCAGGAGCTCGAGGACCTGCGCCGCTTCACGGAGCAGCTCCGGCTGCTGCTGAGCACGACCCAGACGACCCAGACCAGCAGGCAGGAGCACATCGCCAAGCTGGAGCTCAAGTTCCGCCAGCTGAGCGACCTCTACGAGCGCGAGTACAATGGTCGGCGCCCCGCCTCGCCCCTGCCCTCCCGTCATGCCCCACCACGCCCTTCCACTGCTGCGGACGCCGCGCCACCCGTCCACCAACCTCATGGCTTCGGCCGCGTGCCCACCTCCCCGTCCGTGTTGCCCTGCCCCCCCAGCGGCCCACGAGGCGATGCGGATGCAGGACGTGCACGCGCGCTCGGTTGCGGGCACCCACCAGAAGGAGGTCGACGAGCTGCAGCACCAGCTGACCCAACTGCGCTCCGACATGCAGGCCGCATGCGCCGCCGCCGCCGCCGCCAAGCAGGTCCGGCCCCCACCCACCCGCCAATCCGACCCATCCCTCCCTCCCTCCTCCCTCCCTCCCTCCCTCCCTCCCTCCCTCCCTCCCTCCCTCCTCCATCCCTCCCTCCCTCCCTCCCTCCCTCCCTCCCTCCCTCCCTCCCTCCCTCCTCCCTCCCTCCTCCCTCCCTCCCTCCCTCCCTGGGGGTGCAGCCTCTCCTCATCGACACATCATCTCGGGGCGTGGGCTGGGGCGGGGCGGGGCGCCACAGCTGGAGGACCAACTGCGCCAGGTGGAGATGCGCAACAAGCTCATCGAGAACAGCAACAAGCGCAGCACCGCCAAGGTCGGCCCGCCCGCCGCCTAACCCCCAATGAACCCCCAATCCCCCAGCCTCTCAACCCGCTCGCCCCGGCTCTTCGTCTGCCCATCTGGGTGGGGCGCCGCGCCACGGGTGAGGGCAGCTGCAGAAGGAGCTGCAGGATGAGCGCGACCGGGCCAAGGAGCTCGAGGGCCGCCTGGCCGAGGTCACCCGGGGCCTGGTCGAGGCCCAGCAGACCCTCGCCGCCCTGCAGGCCGACCGCGACGCCGCCACCCAGCAGCTGGCCGCCCTGCAACAGGCCCAGCAACAGGCCCAGGCCGCGGCCCAGCAACAGGCTCAGCTGGCCGCCCAGGCCCCGGAAGCTGCCGCCCCAACCCACCCGGAGATCGCCGCGGCACCCGCACCCGCCAGCCCCACCCAGCCGGCCCCGCCCTTGTCGCCCCCGCCCCCGCCCCCGCCCCGGCGCCGCTTCTGGCCTCCCCCAAACCGGCCGCCCCCATCGCCCCGGCCGCCCAGGCGGCGACCCCGAGCCCCGCCTCTCCAGCCGCGGCCGCCCCCACTGTCATCACCCCACCCCCCGCGGCTGCGGCCCCCGCCAGCGCCATCACCTCGCCCCGGGAGGCCCCCGTCTCACCCCTGGGGGCTGCCGCCTCGCCCGCCCTGCCCGCCAAGGTGGCCCGCCCCGCGACGCCCCTCGCCCAGGGGGCATCCCCGGCAACCCCCAAGCGGGCCCGCATCGAGGCCGCCCCAGCCCCGGCCACTCAAGCGGCCCGACCACCCAGCCCCGCGGCCGCCAGCCCGCCATCATCGCCCTCGCCCGCTCTGCCGCCCATCCCGTCGCCCGCGGCCGTCCTGGCCGGCCCGGCCGGCCTCGTTGGCCCGTCTGCGGCCCCACCGGCGGCGGCGGCGGCCCTGGGCGAGGGTGCGGCCGGGGCCCTGGCTGCCCTGGTCTTTGGCCAGCCCGTGCAGGCGCCCATGACAGTCGTGGCCGAGGGCACACTGCTCGCCGTCGCGGCCCTGAAGAGCCCCGGCCGCAAGCGGAGGCCCGAGGAGACGGTCCGTGGCTCCGGAGGGAGGGAGGGAGGGGAGGGGAGGGGGGACCTGCCGGGATGGCTGGCGGGAGCGGACCAAGATGCTGCTGCCCGCTCAGACGCGCCTCCCTCACGCTCCTCCTCCGCTGCTCCTTCGCCCCGTCCGCCCCTTGCCGCCACGCAGCTCGAGGGCACACCCCAGCGCCTGCGCAGCGAGCTGCCCAGCCCGCCCCGGCCCGCGGCTGTGACCAGCCCCTCCCGTCCGGCTGCCCCTGCGCCCGCGGCTGCGCCCGTCGTCGTTGCCGAGGCGGCCCCTCCAGCCGCCCCCGCAGCGGCAGCGGTGGAAGCCCAGGCTCTCGCAGAGGAGCCCGCAAGCGTGCTCGCCACCGCTCTCGTGGAGGCCGAGGCCGCACTCGCTCCCCCCGCGGTCCCCGAGGAGCCGGTCGAGGTCACCCCGACCCCAACCGCCGAGGCCGAGGCCGAGGGGGCTTCTCCCGCCCCTCAGCCCGCCGCCGCACCCGAGGAAGTGCTCGCCGACGAAGAGGCGGCGGCCCTGATGATGCGCGAACGGCTGGCCGCCCCCGCGACGCCACCCGAGGAGACCGGCGGGGCGGCCCCCATGGAGGAGGAGCAGCCCTCGCAGCCGCAGCCGCCGGAGGAGGTCGTCCCCTCGCCGGCCGCCCCCGAGGAAGACCTGACCGCTGTGGCCGCTGCCCCTGCCGCCACCCCTGGCGGCGAGCCGCTGCCCGCCCAGGCGGCCGCCATCGTCCCCGAGGAAGGCGAAGGGCTGGTCCTTGCCGAGCCCATGCCCGCACATGAGGAGGCCGAACACTTCGCTGAAGTTGCCGCCCCCGAGGCTCCCCAGGCGGCGCCCGAGACGGCCCCCGAGACGGCCCCCGAGGCGGCCCCCGAGACGGCCCCGAGACGGCCCCCGAGACGGCCCCCGAGACGGCCCCCGAGACGGCCCCCGAGACGGCCCCCGAGACGGCCCCCGAGACGGCCCCCGAGACGGCCCCCGAGACGGCCCCCGAGACGGCCCCCGAGACGGCCCCCGAGACGGCCCCCGAAGCGACTCTGGCTGAAGTGGCCCCCGAAGCAGTCTCCGTCGCTCCTGCCCCCGAAGCAACCACCGAAGCGACCCCTGATGTGGTCGCCGAAGCCCCTGCCGAAGCGCCTATAGAACCCGGTCCCGAAGCCGGGCCCGAAGCCGGGCCCGAAGGGGTCATCGAAGGCGCCCCCGAAGCCGGCCCCTCCGAACCGGCCACCCCTGAGGCTGAGGCCGAGGCCGAGACACAGGACGCCGAGCAGCCGGCCGAAGAGGGCATGATGGAGGGCCTCGCCGAGCAGGTGGCACCCGAGCCCGAGCTCGGGAAGGGGACGGCAGAGCAGCCAGTCGAGGCCGCTGGTGCCCTCGGGGGGGAGACCGCGGAGGAGGCCCAGGATCTGCAGCAGGAGACCCTCGCCGCGGAGGCCGACGAGCAGCAGCATGCCGCCCCACCGGGGGAGGCCGAGCCGCAAAGCATCGAGGCCATCGAGGAGGAGGCCCCCCAAGAAGCCCCCGGGGAGGCGCAACGCGCACCGGATGGCGATGAGAGCGCCGAGCCGTTGGGAGAGGAGCCGGGCGAGGAGCTGGCAGAGGAAGAGGTCGTTGGCGAGGTGACCGAGGGCCTCGCTCCACCAGAAGGTGAGCTTCAGAGCGAGACGAATGAGGAGCAGCCTCTGCCCACACCGCACGAGGAGAATCCCGTGCCTCCGGCTCCATAGCCCCCCCCCCCCCCCCCTTCTTTTTTTTTTATCATGGGACAACAAGGCTGAACTCGCGACCATCGACGAGGGTTATTGGACAGGGGAAAGGCGGCAGAGATGAGGACGACTGTCGTCGTACCCAACGCTGCCGAGCAAAGGCGATCCCCTCAAGCAAAGGCGATGGCGATCCCCTCAAGCAAAGGCGATGGCGATCCCCTCAAGCAAAGGCGATGGCGATCCCCTCAAGCAAAGACAGGATATGGGTGTTTTTTTCTTTTTATTTTTTGGGAGAGGTTATTGTAGAAGAAAAGAGAAACAAACGTACGAGCGGGCAAAAATGGCGTAGGAGTACAAATGAATGGCGCTTAAGCGACAATGGGAACGGTAGCCATGGAGGCCTCACCGCACTGGTTCTTCTTGTCCTTAACCATCCAGATGTAGCCCTTCTGGCCCCACGACGCGCCCCTGAGGAGAAAAAAGGTCATTGAGCATTTAAAGATCATGTCAAGTGAGGAGGCAGACCAGGAGTTCTTAACGATCCAGTAGTTCTTGCCGGACTTGGAGTCAGTGCCATAGCCAACAAGGGTCACACCGTGGTCCAGAGAGTAGGCAGAGCAAGCCTTCTCGTCATAGACACCAGTGCTGTAGAACTGGAAGCTCATGTGGGAGGCATCAATGGCAATCGAGACGGGGCCACGAGTGGCGACGGCGTCGGCCAGATCGGTCTCAGAGCCCTCAGTGACGTTGTACATGCCGGAGACGGTGGCACCAATGCAGGAGGTGGAGTACTTGCACTTGCCGTCGACCGCCTTGTAGGGGTAGCAGGCCTCAGTGTCGATACCCTTGTTGTCAATGACGTACTGGATACCCTCAGTCATCAGGCCGCCGTTGCAGCCCTCGTTGCCGTAGGAGGTAGCGCAGTCAACCAGCTGCTGCTCAGAGAGGGAGACGAGCTGGTTCTTGGCAATGGCCCAGGCACCCTCAATACCGGCAACAGTGGAGAAGGCCCAGCAGGAACCGCACTGGCCCTGGTCCTTGACGGGGGTGACGGCGTTCTTGTCGCGCCAGTCAACAGCGGCGGGAGCCTTAACGCCAGAGTTGACGTAGGGCTTGGCCTGAACGTGCATGCCCTCCATGGGGGTGGAGAGGTACAGGGAGCGGAACTCCTCGTGGGACAGGTCACCGAACTGGTTCATGGCGAGGACGACACCGTTGTTCTGGGCGTTGAACTTCTCGATGTAGTCGAGGTTGTTCTTGAAGACATTGAAGCGGTAGACGGACTCCTCGTTGGAGTAGGCCTTGTTGTGCTGGGTGGACCACTTCTGCCAGAGGAACTGGTACTCAGACTCAGAGTGGAAGGCAAGAGCAATGCCGAGGAGGGCGAACGCGAGGAAGGCCTTCATTGTTCGGTGGCGGGTTTGCTGAAGAATAATCCCGGGGTACTTGAGGTTAACAACTTTTGAGGTTCACCCCATTCAATGACCGGCCCGATTTTTCACCACTCGTTGTTCGGGTTCTTCGGCGATTGTTCGGCGGGCTCCCATTTTGCGAGAAACAAAAAATGCGTGACGAGTGGATGCCATCCAAGGTCCAACATGTCCCGTTTGATCGTTTAGGTGTTCGTTATCGTTTATGCTCGGCATCGGAGTCACTCAGAGCCTTTTTTCGATCGAATGTATCACCACAGGAATTTCTCCGGTCCTCGATTTTTTTTTGGGTGTGTATGATTTCGATATACAGAAGACTTTGGAACTTTGGAACTTGGTCTGATGGTACAACATTCTGTAGCGGGAAAAAAGAGGAAGGAAGAAAAACAACAAAAGAAATACATGCCAATGAGTTTATTGGGTAGCCGTGGCCTCGGCCTCGGCCTCGGGAGCTTCGGCAGGGACGGAAGCAGCTGCAGCCTATGACAAAGAATACGACAATCCTTAGGTCCGAGCACGGAGCCGCGGGGGTGGGAGGGGGAAGCCGAAGGACGCGGCGAGGAAACAGACGCGAATTTCCTGCTGGAGGGTGCGAAGGTAGGGCTCCACCTCGGCAATTTTCGAGTAGCACTGTTGGTAGTAGGTGAACTGGGCATCCATGAACTCGACCACCTGAAGAGGCGCCGTATGATCTTTGTCGTGGGCGAGTATGAATGGCGGGCGGACCTGCTCAAGCAGTTCAAAGTCCTTGCGCGCCTCAACATTGCGGCAGCGGTCGGCGACCTCTTGCTGCATGGAGTCAAAGCGAGCCTTCAGCTTGCCGAACTCGGCCTCAGCCTGCACGACAATCAAGATGGGGCCATGAGTCGGAAAGGGGATGTCCAGCGACCGACCTGCTGAATTTTGAAGGCGTTGCGATCTTTCTTGCTGGTCTGGCCCTGAAGTTCGTTGCGGGCCGAGTCGTACTCCAGGCGAAGACGATGGTGCCGGTTCTTGACCTCCTGCAGTCACAGTGTCAGTCAGAATCTGCTCGGCGAGACAGGAGTTCCAGACGCGGCAGTCCTTGATCTCACCGTCCAGGAGGGTCTGCATGGGCCCAAGCATCTTGCCGCCGATGGTCGAGACAAGAGATTCGCGTTCCGCTTCGAGTGCCTTTTGAACTGCGGGAGCCCGATACAAAAGGACAAGAAAACGAGAAAACGAGCCGACCTTCACCGAACTTGAGCAGGGCCGCACCTGGTCACGACATGTCAATAACAATGGCTGTCAAATGACAGACCAAGAGCAGTCTGCTGACTGGCTCCAAAGGAGAGCCAAGTCTCAGCAAGGGCGGTTCCGTGCTGCTGTGCATTCCCAAGAGCAGCAGAATACTGCTTCGAGCGGCTGCAGAGATCCTCATAGGTCAAGCGGGTCGCCTGATTCCCGAGAACGAGAATTGAGAATGGAATTGAATGTCTGGACGAACCTTAAAGGTGTCAAGGGTCTTGCGGAATTCCGGGTCCTCCGGAGTTTGGTCGGCCTTGCCCATCTTCTCCAAGACGAGCTGCTTGCCCTGGGTGAACTTTTGCTTCATTTTATCCATGAAGCCGAGATGCTATGGAAAAATAAATTTTCCTCCCATTTTTGAGAAGGATAATCCGAACCTCGTCTTCCATTGTGGAGAAAAGGAATCGAACAACAAACGTGTAGTCAACACCGGGGTTTGACGGACTCTTCGTGTCTTTTCAACGGTTCGAACAACAAACTCGACGGAACCACGGAACCAAATGGGACTTTCTTCCTTCGAATTTTTTCCATTGAAACTGCGATAGTACCACCGATTTCAGAGCTGGATCGCACATACTCCTCTTTTTTGGGAGAAAATCTGCCCAAAGTTCCAGTCCTCCGGATCTTCGGGTTCGTTCTCTCCGCCCGGCGCCATCACACGTCTGATTTTTTCGTAGGACCACGCCACATGGACAGAAGGCATGCCTTCATATTCACAAGGTTTTCCCATATATCTTCGTTCCTTTTCTGGGAAACCCGCAGTCTTTGGAAGAATGTCCGACCCCCGCAATTCTCCAATTCCTGACTATTTCATGCAGCTGACAAGCTACTGCAATGCCTCGTGGCCAACTTAAACCGGGCACTCCGGGCGCCGCCCCACCAATCCTATCAACTGCCCCCGGCCGCGGCTCCGCGCTCAAAGCACGATGGCTCTGAGGCGGGGCACTCGATGCTCGACCCCGGCGTGGTTGTCGCCAATGCTCACGATCCCGAGCGGAGCCCCCCCGTGGTCGAGGCCCGGTTGGTGCAGGGGATCCCGTTTTACGGATACTACCCGTGCCCCAAGCTGTTCGCCAAGCTCTTTCTGTCTGTCCCGTTGCCCTCTGTGGCTCACCCAACCTCCGTGCGTCAGCTCGGACCCGCACGTGACCGCGCGCCTCTGCGAGTTGCTGCGGAGCGGCGTGGCGGGGCTCCCGCCCGTCATGCCCTACGAGGTCCGGCCCCGCCTCCTCGTCGTGGTCCTGCTCCCGCCCCCATCGGGCGCCTTGCCGAAGAACGCTCCATCAATCGGCGCGACCCTCTGGAATGGCGGGGCGACGGCGGTTGGTGTGCAGGCGCACATTCCCTACGGGATGCAGTTTCTGATGGACCACAACCTGGCCGGGATGGCCTTCCTCGAGCTGCCCCTGGACCGGGTCTCCTTCAGGGCCCCGCTGCCCTCGGGCGCCACCCCCGACCAGCCTGCTGGACCCTCGGGGGCCTCGGGGGCAGCCCGGCCACCCCCGAGGGAGGGCTGGTACACGGCCGCCACGGTGCCCCCGGCGCGGATCCTCGACTCGCTGGCGGCCCCGAAGCAGTGCAGCCCGCCGCTCGAGTGTGACGCGTCGGCCCTGGGTCTGCCTGGCCCTCACGCCTGCCTGTGGGGCGCCTCACACCCGACTGCACGGGGCGGGTGGCGGGGCAGACATCATCAACGCCCGCCGCATCTCGCACGCCCCACTGGGCGAGGCCCTGAGCTCGCCACGGGACCTGCTCATCCAAACGCTGACCACCCTCTGGGAGGTCCGTTTTGGTCGCCCGCCCCGCCCCCCTGGGCTGCCTGCCTGCCTGCCTGCCGCAGCCCCAGCCCCAGCCCCCGCAGCCCCCGCCCCCGACTCGGCTTTGTTTTGCCCAGCGGCCCCCGCGATGCCCGAACGCTCACTGTCCTGCCTCCTCCCGCAGGAGGACGCCGCAACGCGGAAGGCGCGCGGCTGTCCGCCCTACGCCCGGCCCGCGTCGCCGCCCCGCCGTCCGGTGGAAGGGGGCCCGCTGCAGGCGGCCCTCATGGACCGGCTCCTGCAGGGCTGGTCTGGCCGGCCGGCCCCGGTCCGTCCCGGGAGCCCCCCGGCGGCGACCCCCGATGGGGGCGGGGCCACCCAGGCGGCCCTGTGGCAGGCGGTGCAGGCGGGCGGCTACGACGCCCCCGACACGTTCGACTCGCAGCGGCGCCCCGCGGACGGCTGCCTCATGCGCGGCCTGCCCCAATGGGGCCCCAGGGCGCCCCCCATCGAGCCGGCCCAGGGTCCGCCCTGCCCAAACGGCGCTGCGCCCTCTTGGGGGCTGGCCGGCACTCCCCTCCGGCGCCCGCCGTGTGAAACCTCTCCTCTCGTCCCCCTCACGCACCAGCGTGCGCCCGTGCGCCTCCCGAGGGCCAGCGCGCGCCCTCGCGGCCCGAGGTCCCGGCCCCTTCGCCCGGCCCCCCTCGGCCGCAGCAGCAGCGGACCACTACGGCCCCCGAGGCGGCCCTTGGACTTGGGGGGGCGGATCGGCCGACGCAAGCCGAGGAGGCCGAGGCCCTGGCCGCCTTGGCCTGGCTGCCGCTGGCCCCCGATGGGCAACCCGAGGGCAGCAACCCCCTCGGCCCTCTTGCCGCCTCGCAGCCCCCGCCCAGCGGCCCTCAGACCCCGCTCGCCTCGTCCCAGTCGCAGCCCGGGGCGCCCATCCTCGTGGCGGGGGCCACACAGGCCCCCGAGCCGCCACCGGCCTCCCGTAGCTGCCCGGGTGGCGGTGAGGGGGAGGAGGAGGCCCCCGCCGGCGGGACGAGCGGCGCGAGCGGCGATGACGGCGACGCTCCCATGAAAGAGGGCGAGGGCGAGGGCGACTCGGGGGGCGGGGACGGGGACGGGGGCGGGGACGGGGCGGGTGAGTGCGTGGTGCGGATGGTCTCCTCTCAGGCTGGGGCGGCGGCCCCGGCTGGTGCCTGTCCGGGCGGGACATTCCGGGCCGGGACCGCCATGGTGCTGCTGC
Organism: Paratrimastix pyriformis; assembly: GCA_027972325.1. NCBI lineage: Eukaryota > Preaxostyla > Paratrimastigidae > Paratrimastix > Paratrimastix pyriformis. The sequence continues at coordinate 524,461 of JAPMOS010000018.1, forward strand.
CCCCGGCCGAGCAGGCCGCCCTGCGGTCCGGAGACGTCCCCTTTGCCCAATCCCTCCCACGCACAGGCGCACAGCCACCCGAAGCCCGTTTGGCCGCCCATCCGGCCATCTCACCTGCGCCGCGTCCTTGGCCTGGTCCCGGGGGAGGGGGGCCGGGCAGGGCATGCGCCCAGCTGAGCCCCCCGTCCGATGATGGGGAAGGGGAAGGGGAAGGGGAGTCGCAGGGCACCGACGATGCCCCAGGAGCCTGCGATCAGGAACAGCCGGATTTCGAGTGGCCCCCCGGACTCGAGGCCGCCCCCGCGGACGACGAGGGGGAGGGGAACGGGGACGGGGACGGGGACGGGGACGACGAGGGGGACCGAGACGGGGATCGGCCCTTGGTTGATGCGGATGCGGGTGCGGATCCGTGGGACCGCCAGGGGGCGTGGGCCCAGGGGACGGGGCAGGGACAGGGGCCGGGCTGGCCATCTCCGCTCCTTGAGGCGAGCCCCACCGACCCGCGCCCCGACTCGTCCCCGTCGCCGCCCCGACCGCCGCCTGGCCTGCGGCCGCAGCTCCCTGCCCGGATCCCCCAAGTCGACGGGGCCGGCGACGAGGAGCCCGCCCAGGCGCCCCAGCCCAAGCCACCACCCAGCCGCCACCAGGAGGGGCCGGGCACGGGGGGCAGCATGCAGGTCCAGGCCCAGGCCCCAACGGGTCCGAGGGCGCGCCGCGGCCGAGCCAGGGCCGGGACCATGGGCGAGCGGGCCGCCCTGGAGGCCGAGTGCTCGCCGTTCGAGATCGACTGCAGCCCCGGACCCGGCCAGGACCCCGACCTGTGGGCACGGGTGCCCGTCGTCCCCTTCGGCCTCGCGGCAGCCCATCGGCGCTCGGCCCCACCCCCGGGGCCCACGAGCAGGAGCAAGGGCCACCCCGCCGCTTCCAGGGCACGTCACCTGCCCACCAACCCTGCCGTTGGGTCGGCAGCCAGATCGGGACGGCGGCGGGCTGGCGGTGGTCCCCGAGACACAGCCCCCCTCCACCAAACCGGGCCCGACCGTGGGCGACCCGGCCAACCTCCCAACACCGCCAGATCCGCCCCCGGCCGCCACCCCTTCGGCTGCCCAGGCAGATGCAGAGGCAGATTCTCCTTCGCCCCCGCAGCCCCCGCAGCCCCCGCAGCCCCCGCAGCCCCCGCAGCCCCCGCAGCCCCCGCTCGCGCCGCCAGCATCCCCCCCGGTGGCAGCCCCATCTTCGGGCCTCCTGCTGACGGCGGTGCCCGAGACACAGCCCCAGGCCGCCCCGCCAGGTGTGCCGCCCGCGGGTGGGGTCGCACCGAGCCCGAGGAGGGGCGGTGGCCCGCGGGACGATGACGACGACACGCTCGCATCGCCCGCGCCCCCGCGGGGCCCGCCCGGCGCCGTCGGCTGGCCGGAGGCGCCCTGCGAGTCCCTCGTGCCGGCTCCCTTTGGGCTGCTCCGCCATCACCGCCGACCCGACCGGCCGGCCACGCCGCGCCACCCGCCGGGCATCGACGCCGAGACCCTGGCCGCCCAGTCCGGTCGCCACCCGGCGGAGCCTCCTGCCGGGCCCGCGGCCATCCGGCCGAAGCGCCTCCCCGGGCGGCGGGGGCGGCGGGGGCGCGGCAGCAGCGAGGCGGGAGCCCCCCGGCCCCGGCCGCTGACCCTCGTGCCGGCCCTCCCCGCCCAGCTCGTGGCCGGCCGACCCTCTTCCCCGACCCGCCGGCTGGGGCCTCGTTACGAGCCGCTCTGCCTCCAGCAGGAGGCGGCGCCCCAGCTGGCGGCCCCCAACCACGAAGCCGGCCGAAGCGACGGCGCTGGCCAAACACCCCCGCCTCCGCCTCCGCCTCCGCCTCCGCCTCCGCCTCCGCCCCCGCCTCCGCCCCCGCCCTCGCCGCGCCCCCGGTCGCAGCCCCCCGATCGGGCGCCTCCTTCTGCGGTGCCTTCGCCACATCGGGCCGCGTCACCGCTGCCGCCACCTCCACCGCCGCCGCTCTCCCCAGGGCGGGACAGCCCGCCCCGGGTGGCAACCGTGCGCACAGACAGCAGACTCAGTGAGGCCGGCGTGGCCGTCAGCCGGCCCCTCCCGTCGGATGCGGGGGCGATGGGGTGCGACCCGCGGCTCGCGTTCGACCTGCGCCTCGAGGACGACGACCAGCCCGATGCCCCGGCCGCCTGGCCCCCCGCCCCCGTGGTTGGGCCACCCGGGAGCGATGGCCTGACCGAAGCCGAAGCGGGCCCAGCGGATCCCGGGAGCACTCAGACGGGCCCCCACCGGCCGCCCGCAGGGCCGCGACTGCCAATGGCGCGCCCAGACCCAGACTGGCCTTCCCAGGCAATGGCACTGGCACCTTCCCAGGAGGACCCGGGCAGCCCCTCCGAGGCGCCTCGCCCCCCACCTCCGCCTTCCCCCTCGCCCCCTTCACCCCCCTCGCCCCCATCCCCACCATCGCCCCCCCGGACCCGCACGCTGCCGGCTCCTCCTCCCGCCCCTCTCGTGGCCCGATCGGCCCGCGGCACGTCGCCCTTCCGGCCGGCCTCGGCCCCCGAGTTCCAAGGCCCCCCGTCCCAGCTCCAGCCCCCATGTGGGGGCCTCGCCCCGGCAGCACACGCTCGCCCATCGCCCTGGCCCCGGCCTTCCACCCCACCGCCACCGCCACCGCCACCGCCACCGCCACCGCCACCGCCACCGTCACCCAGTGGGACGATCCCGGCCTCAGCGGCGGCACCCGTGGCGGCACATGGCCTCGGGTCGGCCGAGGGGCCGCTCGCCTCGAACCTGCCGCCCTCGCCGCGGTGCCCCGCTCCCCCCACCACCCAGCCGCCCCCGCCGCACTCGTCTTCGGCACCACCGATCCCGGGCCGGGGCTGCTGCTGCTCATCGCCCGAGGCGCCCGGGTCGGCACCCTGCCGGGGGGACAGCTCCTCCTCCTCCTCTTCTTCTTCTTCCTCCTCGCCCCGCCCTTCCTGCCCATCCAGCGAGCCGGCTGGCGGCCCGGTGGCCTCGGCCTCGGCATGTCCCATGAGCCTCTCCGTGCCGGGGACACCCCCCACGCCCCGCTCTGGCGCCGGCTGTGCGGGCCCCGGGGCAGCCCTCCTGGTCCCCGAGACGCCCCTCCCTGCGCACCCACGGGGCGGCCAGCCCCCATCTGCCCCGGTGGGCGGGGCCGACCTCGACGATGCCGCGGACGACCCGACACGGTCCCAGCCTGCGGATGGCGGCCGTGGGGACTGGGCTGCTTCGTCCACTCCGCCGTCCCGCCAAGCAGCAGCACCAGCAGCAGCGCGGTCCCCGCGGTCCCAGCTGGCGAGCTGGTGTGCCGGGGACAACAGGGCCGCCGCAGCCACGGAGCCCCGCAGCCACTCACAGCCGGCTCCCCCCTGGCGGCCCGGTGCCTGGGGAGCCGCAGACCCGGGGACGCCCGGCCGAGCGGCCTCCTCGCAGGATGCCCGGACCTCCTCGGCCGCGTCGGCGAGGCCCTCCGCCGTCCCGGCCACCCCAACTCCATCCACCCCCGGCCCATGCAGCGCGCTCGCCCCGAGCCCCGCCCGGACCCCGGGGAGCCCCGCCGAGCCAGACATGGACATGGACATGGCGGCGATGGCGGCGGAGATGGTCGTCCCAGCGACACCCACCCGTGCAGCGGCGCCCGACCCTGCCCATCCTCGCCTGGTCCCGCCGCCGGGTCATCACGATCGCCGCCCTCCGGCGGCTGACGGTCGGGGAGTGAGCCCCGCCGCCGGCGCGGACGGGGACCCCGAGAGCATGTCGGGCATCAGCTCAGCTGGCCCCGCCGGGCCGGACTGCGCCTCGCGGCCTCCATCTGGGGCCCAGCCGCCGCCCGACGCCGCCGTCGATGCCCCCGATGCTGCTCCTGCTGTCGGCGGCAATGCTGCCCCCGATGGCGGCCAAGTCCCGGGGCTGCTGCCCTTGCCCCGGGCCGCCGGGTGGTCCGGTGATGAGGTTGCCGCCACTGCAAATGCAGTCGCAGCTGTCCAGGCTTCGCCGGACGTGCCGCCTGGCTGCCAGGGCCCCGGGCATCCCACCACCCACAGCCACCGGGGGGCGGGGTGCTTCTCCTTGGCGCCGCATTACCCGCGCCTCTTCCCGCCGGGCGGCGACGGCGACGGCCCGCCGGTCGGTCGGCCTCACGGCTGCCCCGGCTGCCCCAGGTGCACCGACCCGCACTCGCCAAGCTGCTGGCTGCGCGCCCTGGCCGCGGCCACCCGAGAAAGAGAGGCGCCCCTCGTGGCCGAGCAGCAGCAGCAGCAGCAGCAGCAGCAGCAGCAGCATGGCCCGAGCGGCCCCACGGAGGGGGCGATGGCGGAGGACAGCGAGGGCCCCAGCGCATCATCGGAGGAGGAGGAGGCCGACCCGGAGGAAGCCCACGAGGAGCGGGCTGCCCGTCAGGCCCGAGGCGCCGTCGACGTGGACCGGGGCGCCGACCTCGACATGCGCCCCGACCCGCCGTCCCCCCGGGCCCTCCGTGGGGTTCAACGGCCGGCTGCCGCGCCCCCGCCTGGGGATCTTGGCCCTCCCGCTGCTGGGGAATCCGGGCCGCGGGAGGGCGGAGCAGAGGCGGCGGCGGGCTCAGGCGATGGCGGCGCGGAGGGCGGCCAGCCCGCCCCGGCCAGCAGTGGGGCTTGCGCATCGTCAGGGTCCCCGTCCCAACCCCACCCGCCGGTCCCCTCGGCCGACAGCCCATCCTCGGCCGCAACATCATACGTCCGCCAGCCACCACCCCCACCCCACCCCAGGCCCTTGTTGCTGCTGTTGCGGGCTGCGGCGGGCGCTCACGCGAGGTTTTCTTCGTCTTCTCGTCTTCTTCGTCTTCTGTGGGCCGCCGCAGCCGGGGCTGCCCTCGTCCGGGACGCCCGCGGGCCCTCTGAACAAGCTCCCCGCCGCCGCGCCGTCCCCCAGCGCATCGCTCATCCCACAGTACGTCAACGTCTGCTGCATCGAGGTCCGACCGCCCACCCCGCGCCGCCACCCCCCTCACCCTGTCATGGTCATCATGATCATCATGGCGTCCCCCCGTGGCCATCACGGCCATCACGGCCATCACGGTCACCACGGCCATCACGGCCATCACGGCCATCACGGTCACCACGGTCACCACGGCCATCACGGTCACCACGGTCACCACGGCCATCACGGCCATCACGGCCATCACGGTCACCACGGTCATCATGATATCATGGGGCCGGCCATCACGGCCATCATGCCGGCACCAGGCGATCTTCGACGCGCGCGAGGAGGCCACCCCGGACCCGGCCGTCAACGGGCTGCTGGCCGTCCTCTGGCGCACCGCGGTCGACGACGGTCCCTGGTCCGTCAGCGGACTCCTCCCCCCCCCCCCCGCTCCCTGCCCCGCCATCCTGACCCTCCCCTGCGTGCGCAGCCTCCGGGCGGGCTTCATCGCGGTGCACGAGGGGCCCCTCCCCCACCAGCCGGACGGCCGGCTGCCCTTCGACCCGGGCCCCGGTCCGCCCTCACGGTGCCCCCCCCCCCCCCCCCCCCCCCAGCCACCCGTCCTTCCCTGGCCCGCACCTCCCCACGTCTGGGTTTGGCCTCTGCTGGGCGGGCGGGCCGGGGCAGACGTGGGCGGGGTGCGGACCGAGGCGACCCTGGTCGGGAGCGAGGCGGCCCTGCTGGACGCCCTGGGGCGGCTGCTGGGGCCGACCTCGACCCCGACCTGATCCTCGGCTGGGCGGCGGGTGCCGAGGTCGCCAACCCGGGTTGCGCAGGGGCAGGCATCGGCTACGTCCTCGCACGGGCGGCCGTCCTCCGTCCGCCCTGCCCCCACCCCATCCCCGCCCCCGCCGCTGCCACCGCTACTTCGCGTGATCTGGCTGACTGATGTGTGGCGGGGGAGAGGGGGGCCAGGGCACCGGCTGGCGGCGATGCTGAGCAGGGGGGCCTCACAGCCCTGGGCCGAGGGGTCCCTCAACCGGCGCCTCCTCGACCTGGCCGCCACCAGCCACCAGTCCAAGTTCCAGACCCTCATGGCCCGCAGACGCGCCACGCCCACCCCCACAGCCCACCCACCTGGCCCGCTCCCTCCCTCCCTCCCTCCTTCCCTCCTTCCCTGCGCCGCTTTCCCCCCTCGCGTGGCGCGACGACATCGTGGCATCGGCGTCCCCGGGGGGCTGCGCGGGGGGTGTGGGGCTGTTTGTGTGTGTGGGGCTGTTTGTGTGTGTGTGGTTGTTTGTGTGTGTGGTTGTTTGTGTGTGTGGGGCTGTTTGTGTGTGTGGGGCTGTTTGTGTGTGTGGGGCTGTTTGTGTGTGTGGGGCTGTTTGTGTGTGTGGGGCTGTTTGTGTGTGTGGGGCTGTTTGTGTGTGTGTGGTTGTTTGTGTGTGTGTGGTTGTTTGTGTGTGTGGGGCTGTTTGTGTGTGTGTGGTTGTTTGTGTGTGTGTGGTTGTTTGTGTGTGTGGGGCTGTTTGTGTGTGTGTGGTTGTTTGTGTGTGTGTGGTTGTTTGTGTGTGTGGGGCTGTTTTTGTGTGTGTGGTTGTTTGTGTGTGTGTGGTTGTTTGTGTGTGTGGGGCTGTTTGTGTGTGTGTGGTTGTTTGTGTGTGTGGGGCTGTTTGTGTGTGTGGGGCTGTTTGTGTGTGTGTGGTTGTTTGTGTGTGTGGGGCTGTTTGTGTGTGTGTGGTTGTTTGTGTGTGTGGGGCTGTTTGTGTGTGTGTGGTTGTTTGTGTGTGTGGGGCTGTTTGTGTGTGTGGGGTTGTTTGTGTGTGTGGGGTTGTTTGTGTGTGTGGGGCTGTTTGTGTGTGTGGGGCTGTTTGTGTGTGTGTGGTTGTTTGTGTGTGTGTGTGGTTGTTTGTGTGTGTGTGGTTGTTTGTGTGTGTGTGGTTGTTTGTGTGTGTGTGGTTGTTTGTGTGCAGGGCGTGACGGTCATGGGCCGGGTCGTGGTGCCCATGTGGCGCTTCGCCCGGCGCCAGTTCCGGCTGGCCTCGAACAGCATCCAGGCGGCCGCCTGGGAGATCATGGGCATCCGGTCGGCCCCCCGCCCTCGCCCTGCTGCCCTGCTGCCACTGCTGCCACTGCTGCCCCTGCTGCCCCTCTTTGCCCTCCTTGCTCTCCCTGCTACGGGGTTGGGGACTCAGCGCCCGCCCTTGGTGCTGACGGCCGGTGGTTGGTGGTGGTTGGTGGTGGTTGGTGGTGGTTGGTGGTGGTTGGTGGTGGTTGGTGGTGGTTGGTGGTGGTTGGTGGTGGTTGGTGGTGGTGGTGGTGTGTGTGTGTGTGTGGGGGGGCTACAGGCTGCCGGCCTTCTCGTGCGCCCATGTGGCGGCCTGGTACCGGGCGCCCGCCCAGCGGTGGCGGGCTCTGCAGGCGCATATGAGCCACTGCGCGGTGGTCCTGCGGATGGCGGCCCTCCTCGAGCTGGTCACTCAGGTCAGGTCGGTAGCGCCCCAGCCCCGGGGGCAGAGCCACCCGCCACACCCGCCCGCCCCCCCTTCCTCGGGTGGGCGCTTTGATAAGGCGGCATGATCCCCACCACCACTGGGCTCGGGCTGGTCTTTGGGGGCGGGGGGGGGGGGCGTGCCCTTGCCGCTGCCCCAGCGAGCTGGCCCGGGTGAACGGGTGCCTCTTCGAGGCCATCTTGGTGCGGGGCTCCCAGTTCCGGGTGGAGGCCCTCCTGGGGCGCCTGACCAAGCCCCGCAACTTCGTCATGCCCTCGCCCTCGCGCCACCAGGTCCGCCCCCCCCCCCCCCCCCCCCCCCACCGGGCCGCCAGCGCCCAGCCCGATGGCGGCCTCTCGCATCACAACCATGGCGGCGCGGGGATGGGCGGGCGCCGGGTGCGGGTGCGGGGGCAGGTCTTCGGCCAGTCGGCGCCGCAGTGCGTGCCGCTGGTGATGGAGCCCCGCTCGGGGATGCACGGGCCGGTGGCCGTGCTGGACTTCCAGTCGCTCTACCCATCCATCATGATCGCCTACAACTACTGGTCCGCCAGCCGCCCCTCCCTTGCCTTCCCTTGCCTTCCCCTGTCTTCCCCTGTCTTCCCCTGTCTTCCCCTGCCTTGCCTTGCCTTGCCTTGCCTTGCCTTGCCTGCGCCCACGGCCGGGGACAGGACGGAAGCCCGTGTTGGCTTGTTCGTGTGGGCCGGCAGCAGCGCCATCACCCTGGGTGCGGCCATGTGCGGCGTGGTTCCAGCTATTCGACCTGTGTGGGCTGCCCGCCACCCGCGGGGCGGGTGGCCAAGCGGCTGCGCCGGCTGGGGGTGACGGCCCTCGACGTGGGTGAGCTGGACCCCGACGCCCTGCGGCCCCACATCCACGGTCCGCCCACGCGCCCTGCCCCTCTCCCCCCGCCCCCGCCTCCTCCGAACCGCCTCCCCACCGCCCGCCTCCCCCCCGCCCGCCCGCCCGCCGGGCGTGTTTCCAATTCGGCCGTCCCATTTGGGGTTCGGGGGGCGGGGTGACAGTCGCCCCCAACGGGGTGGGCTTCCTGAAGCGGAGCGCCCGGGTTGGGGTGGTGCCGCGGATGCTGGCCGAGCTGCTCGAGACCCGGGTCATGACCAAGGCCGCCGGCCGGCTGGCCCGGGACAAGGCCGAGGAGCGCGTCCTGGCGGCCCGCCAGCTGGCCTTCAAACTCATCTGCAACGTCACCTACGGCTACACCGGGGCCGGCTACTCGGGTCTGCTGCTGCCCTTGCCCCTGCCTCCCACCCTCACGGGGCGGGGCGGGGCGCAGGTCGGATGCCCTGCGTTGAGCTGGCCGACGCGGTGGTGCAGACGGCCCGCCAAACCCTGGAGATGGTCGGCCCCCCCCCCCCCCCCCCCGCCGTTCTGATTCTGATCGTCGTGGCACGTTTTTCCCGGGCCGCCCCAACAGGCTGTCCGGACGGCCGAGAGCCACGCCGGCTACCGGGTGCTGTACGGGGACACGGACAGCCTCTTCGTGGCCATGCCCCCCGGTTGCTCGGTGGCCGAGGCCTTCCGGCGGGGCGCCGAGGTCCGCCCCCTGCCCTGCCCTGCCTGCCCTTGCAAGCCCCACCCAGCGTCGTCGCAAGGTGGACACGGCCCCTCACCCGCCCGGCTCTTCCTGTCTGTGGCGCCTGATGGTGCCATGGCTCTGGGGGGCAGCTCGCGGACGAGGTGACCCGGGGCAACCCCGCCCCGGTGCGGCTGATGATGGAGAAGGTCCGGCCCCCCCGACCCTCCCGGCACCCTCGCCTCCCCGAGCCGTCAGCACCAACAGCGGCGCCCGGCCATGGGTGGGCTGTGGCGGCGGATGTGGGCGGGCCGGGCGGGGCAGGTGTACGACCCGGTGATCCTGGTCACCAAGAAGCGCTACTGCGGCCTGCGGTACAGCGACCCCGCGGGCGGCCCGGTCTTCGAGTCCAAGGGCCTCGAGACCATCCGGCGGGACCAGTGCCCCCTCACCCAGCGCATCCTCACGGCCGCCATCACGTCCGCCCCCCCGCCGGCCCTCTTCCTCTGTCTCCCTCCGCTGCCCACCTTCCAGCCGCGGCCTCGACTGTGCCGTCTGAGGTCTCACATCACAACGGGGGCTGTGTGGGCGCCCCCTGCAGGCGGGTTCTGGAGACGCGCCGTGTGGATGCCGCCCGGGAGCCGCTGCTGCGGGCCCTGGCCGAGGTGGGCGGGCACCGGGTGCCCCTGCACGAGTTCGTCTTCCGGCGCGAGGTGCGCCAGGGCTACCGGACACGCACCCTGCCCCCCGCCGCCACGGTGGCCGCCCAGAACCCCGCAATCCACACATCGTCCGCCCCTGCTGCGAGGAGGAAGGGGCCGTGTGTGTGTGTGTGGGGGGAGAGGCTGTGGGGGTCGTTGGGTGCTGGCGCCTCATGTTATGGTTTGCTGTTTGGGGCGGCTGGGCGGCAGGCACGGAGAGCGCGTGGCCTACGTGGTTGTGGCCCGGGACCCCAGGCGCGGGTGGTGGACATGGTCGTTTCGCCGCGCCACGCCGTCGAGCAGTCCGCTCACCCCCCCCCCCACACACACACCCAAGCCTCCACGGAGACAGGAGACAGGCTTACCATCAGGCTGTCTGGCGCCTTGGGGTGTGTGTCGTGGCACGGGCGCAGCACCGACCTGCGGATCCACGTGAGCTACTACATCACCCGCCAGATCCTGCCCCCTGAGCCGCGTCCTGTCGCTCCTCGGGGCAGGTCCGCCACCCCACGCCGTCTCTCGGGATCGCCTTCTTGCCATCCCGTCGGCCTTCTTGGATCATCGCCCTTTGTCCGTGTGTGTGTGTGTGTGTGTGTGTGTGTGTGTGTGTGTGTGTGTGTGTGTGTGTGTGTGTGTGTGTGTGTGTGTGTGTGTGTGTGTGTGTGTGTGTGTGTGTGTGTGTGTGTGTGTGTGTGTGTGTGTGGGCGGTGTGTCTTCGGCTGGTACGCCTCGCTGGGGGCCCAGCTGGCCCGCTACCCGCTACCGCTGCCGCTGCCCCCTGGTCGCCCCGGGGCGGGCCGGCTCATGGGGGACCCCGCCGGGGTGGCCCCTGGCCGCGGCGGCGGCCCTGGCTTCACGGCCACCCTGCACCGCTACTCCATCGGGGCGCCCTGCGTGGCCTGCCGCGGCCCGGCGGCTGTGGCGGGGCGCGGCTCCATGTCGGGGCCGGCCTCAGCTCGCCGGAGGCCCCCGGGCCGGGGCGGCGCCCCTGCTGCCGATGCCCCTCTGCCGCCAGTGCGCGCGGAGCCCGACCCTGGGGGTGCTGGCCATCCTGCGTCAGGTCTGGCCGCCGCCGCCGCCTCCTCTCCCCCTCCCCCTCCCGGGGCCCTGCTTGACGCCTTTCCCCGGCCCCGTCGCGGCGGTGGGGCGGCGGCAGGTCGCCAAGTGCGAGGCGGCGGCCCACCGGGCCCGGCAGCGGTGCCTGCGGTGCATGGCCGGGCTGGCCGACCGGGGCTCGGGGCGCGAGGGCCTCGAGGGCCGCCAGGGCTCCCCCATGGGGGGCGACCTGCCCTGCGCCTGCCCGCCGGGGAGCCCTTGCACCTGCCTGGGGGTGGGCTGCCTGTCCGACGACTGCCCCTTCTTCTACTGGGGCCACCGGGCGGGGGCCGACCTGCTGGCGGCCCGGTGGAACTGGGCCCGCAGCGGCCTCCTCGACCTCGGCCCCCCCTCGCCCGCGCCCGCGCCCGCGCCCTCCCACAACCCAGCCACCACCTGATGATCGGCTCGTCGCGTGGGCCTCAGCCTGACCCAGCCGGCGGCCCGGCAATCGCCCGGTCGACCCTCCGTCCCATCGCCCATCCCCCTGCGCCCACCCTTAGTTCATCGACGTGTCCGGCAAGACGTTCATTTACCACTGCCGAGCAGTGACAGCAACATCTCATGTACGGCCGGAACACGAGGGGGAGGGAGGCGCAGACACGACCAGACGACCAGACAGACGACCAGACAGACGACCAGGCGGCCAGACCGACCTAGGCCCGGCCGCCCCACGGGCCGCCCACACGGACACACCGATGCACACAGACGTGCAGGCACGGACGGACAGACAGACAGGACAGACAGGACAGACAGGACAGACAGGACAGACAGAGAGACAGGGGCCGCACGCAGCCAGGCGCCGAGACAGAAGAAATGCGCCGGCTGGACTGGCAGGCCCTGCCGTCCACTCGGGTCGGGAGGGAGTCCCCACCCCACTGCCGAGAGCCCCCGTGGGGGCTGGCGGGGTCATTGGATCTCCACCCGGGCGATCCAGTCGGTGACGGTGACGGTGCGGCCCGTCTGGCGGTTCTCGAAGCCGCACCCGGTCGGGCTGAAGTCGTACACCTCTGCACCATCACCCCGCCCCACCGCGGCGCACAGCCAATGAACCACCAGACCACGGAGCAGAGGCAGAGGGGTCCGCCGCGTGGCGCAGCACACGGGGAAAGTGCGGGAGGGTGGGGGAGGGGAGGAGGGGCATGGCGGACTGCGCTGGCCGAACGAGGGCTGGTGCAGCTCCAGCACCCGGCCCACCGAGGCGGTGCAGCGGCCGCAGAGCAGCGAGATGGGGCCGCGCAGCGGGGCCTCGGGGTCGCAGTCGGGGTGCCACACCCGGGCCGCGTCGGGCGACCCCCACCGGTCCGTGGGGCCCACCGGCGGTGGGGGAGGGGAGCGGGAGCGGGACGAGCGGGAGCGGGAGCGGGAGGGCGGGTCCGACGGAGCGCGCGGGGGGGAGTGATGCGAATGCGAATGCGAATGATGCGAATGTGGCTGGTGGGCATGGGAGTGTGAGTGGTGAGCGTGGGGATGATGGTGCCTCGTGTGGTGGTGGTGGCGGTGGCGGTGGAGGCTCACCGATGGGGAGCGCGAGGACGATGAGCGGCTGGCGGACGCGTGGTCGGTGCTGTGTGGGGAGCTTTGGCGAGGCCGGCGGGAGCGCGAGGGACGCGGGGGCGAGGCCACGTGGCGGTGGACTGGCGAATGTGCCACCGAGAGACGGGGAGAGCCGCAGCCCGAAACGTTTGGGCACGGGGGCCCGCCGCCTCCCGGGGTTAGGGCGGCCCGCACCGGCACCGGCATGGGCACTGGCATGGGCGCCGGCACTGGCATGGGCGCCGGCACTGGCATGGGCGCCGGCACCGGCATCACCGTCATGGGCGCCGGCACCGACATGGGCACCAGAGGTGGACAGGAGGCTGCTGGAACAGGGATGACGCTAGCGACCGAGGGCGGTGTGGGCGTGGGTCGCTGTCTCCTGAGGACGCCCCGTCGTGGGGCGGCCTGGCCGCGGGAGGCGGCGGTGGCGGAGGAGGAGGAGGAGGGTGGCGGCTGGGGGCCGCTGGGCGTCGATGTCGGTGGCGGCACCTCGAGGGGCCCCAGGCCCAGGAGGGGCGCCGATGTTGGCCCGGACTGGGCCCCTGGAGGCGGCATGTCCGGGGCGCAGGCGAGGGGGGGCGCAGGCAGGGACTGGGCGGTGGGGGTCAGCGAGACCATCATCCCGTCCGCCCGCTGGAGGGCGGGGGCGGCATACCCGAGGGGCGAGGCGGACGCAGGGGGGAGAGCAAGCGTCTGTGGAACGGTGGCGAACGGCAGCCCGGGGATGGCGAGGGCGGGCGGCGGGGGCTGGGGCACGGAGAGGCCCATGAGGGGGATGGGCCCCTGGTGCGCCGCGGGGAGCGGGGGCGGCTGCTGGCCGGCGGTCTGCTGGAGGAGCTGCCGCAGCCCCAGGGAGACCAGCATGGTGATGGGCAAGAGGAGCTGCCCGGGGGCGGTGGGGGCTAGGGGAGCCCCGTATGGGGGCGGCAGCGGCAGTGGGATGGGGATCGCCGGGGGAGTGGAGGGAAGGCTTGCCGGCAGCTGGGCCTGAGCGGCGGCCAGGGCGGCGCGGCGGCGTCTTCTCCGGATGCGGATCCGCTCGCGCCGCGGGGAGGGGGCTGACGAGGCCGACGAAGAGGAGCCGGAGCGCCCGCTGGCCGGAGATGGTGAGCGGTCCGTCGCCGGGTTGCGTTCGGGTGGGCGTGAGGGGGGGCGGGGCGAGCGTGGGCGGGGTTCCGAAGAAGAGCCCCGCGGTTTCCATTCGTGGGGCGGCACCAGGGCGGCGGGCGTGGTGGCTGCGCTGACGCTGACCGTGGGGGCACTGAATGGCGGGCGGGCACGCTGGGTTGCCCGGCTACTGGCCGAAGGGGCCCCGGGGATGCTGGTGGGGGCCCCCAGGTGGTGCCGGGCGATCCGCTCGAATGGCCGCAGCCTCGAGGCGAGAGTGGCGGGGCTGTCAGTCTCCATGATGCGCCGCGAGCGGGACTCGACGATGCTCCCCACAAGGTGCTCCTCCACAAACCACAGCCCAGAGGCGGCCAAGAGACATTCTGGATGGCCCGATGAGGGCGCATGAGACCCGGAAGGGCGGGATGCGGGGATGCGGGGATGCGGGGATGCGGGGGGTGGGTAGAGGATGCGGGGATGCGGGGGTGGGTAGAGGATGCGGGGATGCGAGGACAGACGCTTGCAACAAAGACAGATGAGGAACCACTGTGGGAGCTCGCTGTCGGAGATCCTCTGGGGTGCGGGGGTGAAGGTGGCGGTGGAGGACGGATGACGATGGGCAGCCGGAGCGTCAAACCCGCACAGCTCAGCCTCACGCATTCGCCATGCTCTGCTTCCCGCCCATTAGGACAGGAGATACCGGGACAGACAATCGGCTGCCGGTAGACGTTCACCAGCGCCCGGGGGATGACGCCCCCTGGCCCGAGCCGGAGCTGCTCGATGGAGGCCTTCTGCTTTTCCATATCGGCAGCTCGTCGAGCCATCCACGCGAAAGGAGTGGGCAATCGTTGCCTTGCGAAGCTACAGAGAACATGGCGTGAAAACAGAGACGCGGGTGCGACGGACGGGGGTAAGGCGATGAACATCTTGTGGGCGTCGAGAGTCTTCAAAGCCGCAATCGCTGCTTCCTTCTCACTGATTTTTCGTAAGCCCGCGGTACCCTCAGCAACAATGCCATCGAGTCCGAACCCCATCGGAAAAGCAATAGTGCATTTAAAGCCGAGAGGCTCCTTTTTGGTCTCATATATCGGCGGCGATGTCTTAAACAGGACCCTAAAATTGTACTCCAAAAGACTACACAGCAGAACAGGTCAGAAAGAGGAACAACAAAGGGTGCGGGCCCTTTGGCGGCATCTGCCAGCCAACCGCGGTCCTGAATGGTCACCGCTGAACCCCACCGAACTTGGAGGTCACCCTCTTGGTCATCGGGCTCTTCTTTTTTCTCACGCGACGTTTCGAAAGGTTCGGAATGACGCGAAAGAAAAAAGAGAAGTCCCCACAGGGCATGTCCACCACCGGTCAGGCATTTTCAAAGAAGGGTGGGAGCGGTCAGCCTGCGCCCAGCTGGGTGGCCCAAAGGGAGAGCTGTTGGCCCTGCTCGAGGATTTCGTCGTCGTCCAGTTGGGCCGCACCAGGACGGAGGGCCGGCGGCGGTTTGGCCTCCGGGGTCGCAGCGGCCGCCCCCAACTGGGCGGCGACCACTGAGAGCACGCTCCCGCCACCTAAATGATGTGTCACAAGGAGTCCGTGCCAACAGGGCGGCGGCCGGACCTTCCGGGCCGGCCTCGACGCGAGGTGAGGGTTGCTGTGCGAGGGGGTCCAGGCTGGGTTGGGGCACGATGACAGCCGGGAGGATGGGAGAGGTGGGCGTACTGGGTTCGGGCGGAGGGGCGAGAAGGGGAGTGACTGATGGAAGGTAGCCCGCCGCGGTGAACGTGGTGGTGGCGGTGCCATTTGGGGAAGGGGACAACTGGGCAGCGGGACCCAAGAGCTGCTGCTGAAGCCCCGAGAAGGTGCCCGTTGCCTCGGTTCGGTAGGTGGCCGGGTTTGTGGGGCTGTTGTTGGGCACGTCGGGCTGGGGGGGGGGGGGGGGGGGGGGGGGGGGGGGGGGGCCACTGTGAGGGACTAGGGAGCACACCAGGCGAGGCGCAGACCCAGCGATCGGACTCTTCCGGCGAAATGCGCCCAGCACCCGAGAATCCGCCCTCCAGCGCAGACTCGGAGACCCGGGGTGGAGGCTGCTCGAGCAGGCCGGCCCCCGCCTCGGCGCTGGGGGGTGGGTGGGCAATGGTTTCCATCTCCGCCGGCTGGCCGTCGTCAGCCCCCCAGTTAAGCAGCTCCCCCGCCTGGAGGGTGCGCAACATATCCAGCAGGTGCCGCTGCCGCTCACGCAGCACGCTCGGCTTGCGCAACGTCCCCCCGGCGGACCCCGCGACCGAGCGTGTGATGGAGCCCCTTGTCGCCGTGCCGCCGGGAGCACCGGGGAGGGGGGTCGGCGAGGTGTGGTCCTTGAATTGAAACGCAGCGTTCACCCAGTGACGGGCGCCCGGGGGCTTTGTGGGTGTGGGGATGGTCGGCCTCAAGGTGGAGCGGAAGAAGGGGGATGGAGACGGAGTGGGGGTAGAGGGGGATGGGGTCGGCGTCGGGGTGTGGGCCGATGCAAGGTCACTGCAGAAACGAAACGAAGCCGAGAGAAGAGGGATGAGGTGACGTTTGGGCAAAGCGGCCGGGTTGCAGACTCGTCGCGCTTGGTCTTGCCGAGGATTGAGCTGTGGGCCGTGAGTGTCAGGGAGCGCGAATAGGAGACCCGATCGACAGTCTGCGGAAAAAAAGTCAGTCGGACCCAGACGGAGAATTTACCATCACCACGCACCTCTTCGAAGCTGTCCAGGGAAAGGGGGATCATTGCCGTCTTGGAGAGGGCCAAATAGAAGCTCCCGCTCTCAACTGTTGGGTGGTCAGTCAAACGACACGCGAGTCATGAAGGACACGACCTTGCATATGAACCGGTCTCCAGGTGTTACCGCGCCCGCCATAGTGCACAGGTCGCTCGTCCAGATCACGCTGGGAGAAGGGGGGGGGGGGGGGGGTCAGAGAGGCGAGCGGCCTGGCCGCAGACAGACCAAATAACGGAGATATTCCTTTTCGTCCGTGTAGAAAGGTTTCTCCCTCGAGAGAGCTGCCTCCCTTTCAAGCATGATTTCGTTAAATCGAGCGATTCCCATTGTCCTGGCAGCGTCGCGTCCGGCCTGGTTCATTGGTGTGATCAAGTTGATGCCACTTAGATACTGAATTGCGGTCGATCGGCTTACTATCTTAAATACAATCATGGGCGGAAAAAATTCTCCAGAAAACCGGAACCGCAAGCAAGAATTCATGGTGGGATCCGAGCAAATTGCAGCTTCGCTTCCAGGATTCAATTTTTTGATAAGATCTGAGGTTGACGCTTCTTCGGCTCTTTTGATAATTTCTTTGAGTCGGTGAAATACCTTCCGATTCCAGTATCTTCTCCAAGCGTGCTGGATATAAAAGGCCGCCTCGGCCCTGTTCTCTGTTTCAATTGGAGAGTTGGTATGTGCTCGCAAGACGCCAAGCAATTGTTCGCCGCTCTGATCGATTTGAATGGGCAAAGTTTGCATCGATGAAGCCCGGCACCTGGCCGGCTCAGCCCAAAGGTTCTCTTTACTAAGCAACCGTTCAAAGCGCCGTTGCGGGATGGTGAAAGCGCCCATTAAAGTCTATGTGCGGACGCGCCCAACTGTGGATTTTATGGCAGATGTGATGACCCTCAATCAAGAGAAGCAGGTTCGTTTTTGTCCAACATTTTTTTTATTGAACTCTTCTCCGGCCACCTCCGCGCATAGGCGATAGACGTGCGTGTTAAAAAGCCAGAGGACGCAGGGATTGTGAATAACCAGCAGACAGAGTGGTCTGCCGCTCCTCTCATCATCTGCCGGCATTCTCCCCCCGCAGGAGTTTCAAATTCGATGGGATTCTCCATAACGCGACACAAGATGCCGTATTTCAACAGGTTGGCCCTCTCACTTTTCCGTCCCCTTTATCCGAGCACTGGCTGTAGTGCGCTCGCGAGATCGTCGACAGTGTTTTGCAGGGGTACAATGGCACCCTTTTTGCCTACGGCCAGACGGGAGCGGGAAAGACTTTTACGATGGTTTGTATCTCCGCCCCTCGACGCCTCGACCCCCGCCGCTTTGTCTGCCGTAGACGGGCGCCGTGGACAACTATCAGTACCGGGGCATCATCCCCCGGACGATCGCCTACATCTTCCGCGAGATCCAGAACAGGCCAGACTTTGCGATCACGGTGCGGGTCTCGTACCTGGAGATCTACAACGAGCAGATGGTGGACCTCCTCGAGTCGGCCATCCCCGCCCCGGGCACCCCCGCCCCGGCCCCCGTGGCCACGGCCGAGGGCTCCCCTCGCACGGACGACGTCCCCGGGGGTGAGCTGCTCATCCAAGAGGATGCCACTGGTCCGTCCGCCCTCAGGGGCTACCGGCGGGCCGGTGTGGTTGGCGGTTGGCGATTGGCGGTTGGGTCGGGGGCGGCGGTCGTGGCGCCTTCTTCTCTGGCGCCCATTCCAGCCCCCCCCTCCCCCCCGGGTTTGCCACAGGAGCCACCAACGTGCGGGGGCTCTACCGCCCGGTGGCCAACTCGGAGGAGGAGGCCCTGAACCTGCTCTTCGAGGGCGAGACCAACCGGGCCATCGCCGAGCACAAGCTCAACAAGGCCTCCTCCAGGTCGCCCATGCCGCCCATGCCGCCCACCAGCACGGGTGCGCTTCCCTCCGTCCCCCTTCATGCCCTTCATGCCCTTCATGCCCTTCATGGGTCCTTCCCACCACACGACGCGGCGGCACGGGGGGGCAGGTCGCACTGCGTGTTCACGATCTACCTGGACATGCAGTCCCGAGTGGAGAGCGGCGGGGCCACCACCTGCGGCAAGCTGCACATCGTCGACCTGGCCGGCAGCGAGCGGGTCTCCAAGACCCAAACCGAGGGCCAGCTCCTCCGCGAGGCCATGTGTCCGCCCCCCAGCGGCCCCGCCCCGCTCCCACACCCCTGGCCGGCTTCGCGGTGCGGCTGTTGCTGTTGCCGGGGCATGAATGACGGTGCCGGATCTGCACGGGTATGCGGGTTGGGGGCGGGTTGGCGGGGGTTGTGCAGACATCAACAAGTCGCTGACCTTCCTGGAGCAGGTCATCCTGGCCCTGGCCGACAGGCACCGGGAGCACATCCCCTACCGCCAGTGCAAGCTGACCAACGTGCTGAAGGACTCCCTGGGGGGCAACTGCCGCACGACCATGATCGCCAACATCACCCGTCCGCTCCCCAGCCCCCACAGCCCCCACAGCCCCCCTCCACCGCCCCGCCTTGGCCCATCCCGACGCTTCATCTCGTGCTGCTCTGTACCGCGGGGGCTCGGCTCGGCTCGGTGGGCGGGCAGCCGAGCGGCGGCACCTGGAGGAGACCATCGGGACGCTCCGCTTCGCGACCCGGGTGATGCACGTCAGCAACGAGGCCGTCGTCAACGTGCAGGAGGACCCCAGGGTCCGCCGTGCCCCCCGTGGCCCACATGCCCTCCGGCCACCGCTGCCCGCCGCCATGGATGCCCCTGTCCGCTGACGCCTGACGAGCTGCTTCTTGGGGGGGCTGGCGGGGGGGCTGGCGGGGCGCAGACGCTGGTCAAGCGGTACGAGCGGGAGATCAAGGAGCTCAAGCAGGAGCTCGCCATGCACGACTCCCTCGCGGGCCGCTCCCGGGTGCCCTACGACCCCTACACCAGGTCCCTCCCTCCCTCCGTCCCCATCGACCATCCTCCCCCCTCCCCATCATCGCCCCTCCCCTTCTTTGATGTGCCCGCACCGCATGATCCCAATGACGCCTTCGCGCCACTCGCGGGATCTCCGCCTGACCCGCATCCCGCACCCCCACCGCAGTGAGCAGCGCCACGAGCTGCAGCAGCAGGTGCGCCGCTACCTCGCGGGCGAGCTGGAGGAGCTTGATGTCTGCCCTTGCTGCCCCCCCCTCCCCCTCCCTCCCTCCCTCCCTCCCCTCCTCCCCATGTCCCATCCCCCTGCCCCCCATCTCCCGCTCCACACACGAAGACGGCGGGCTCGCTCATCGCCTCCGCCGCCTCATCCTCACCCACCCACTCACCCCACCCACCCACACCCTCACACCCATCCCCCCGGCAGTTCCCCAATCTGCGCCACGTGCGCGAGCTGATGGTGGCCTTCCGAGCGGTGGTGCGCCAGATGCGGGCCGACGTGGAGCACGACCTGCGCCAGCAGGGCCTGGGCGGGGCACCCGAGGGCGACGGAGCCGCGGCCGCCCGGGCCGCCCAGGGCAAGGTCCGCCTCGCAGGGCCTGCTGCCGCCGAGAGGGCCCCCAGTGGGGTGCGGCCCCCCGCTGACCTGACGGGTTCCTCATTCCTTACTCTGCAGGCCGCCGCGAAGCCCTCGACGGCCGGCCCCAAGGACGGCATGGTGGGCGAGATCGACCCCACAGGCGGGTTCAGCCTGGGCGTGGTCCGCACGCCCCCCGCCCACCCGGCCTCGGTCTTTGATGGATGGGCCTCTTTGATGGATGGGCCTCTTTGATGGATAGGCCTCTCCTTCTGTCACCCGTGTCGTGGCCTGGGGGTGGCCCATCATCATCTCCGCCCCCCGCTGACCGGCTCCCCTCAGGCGCCCAGCGACGCCCGTCCGGATGCCCTCAGCATGACCGCCGCTGCCGCTGCCGCTGCCGCTGCCGCTGCCGCTGCAGGGCTCCCGGTCTGCCCCCAGGTTCCCCACGCCCCCATGCACATCATCCGCTGATGCTGAATGCGATCGTCTCCGGGTTCGTGTGGGCTGGCGGTCGTTCCTCGCAGCTCCCTGAGGGCGCCCCCGTGGAGCGGGCCGCCATGACGGCCCCCGGCCCATCCGCCGATGTCCGTCCATGCCTGGTGCCCTCGCCTGCCTCCTCTCCCCCCCCCCCCCCCCCCCCCCCCCGTCGCGGTCCGGCCGCCCCTTTGGGGCACAAATCAAGGCCGGCGTTCCTGGGCGTGGGGGGCGTCTCGTCGGGTCAGGTGCCGCCCCGGGAGGCGGCCTTCGAGACCTTCAAACAGGCCCAGGGCGCCGACACCCAGCGCAGCCTGGCCGAAAACAAGGGTCCGCGCCCGCGCCCCCGCCCCCGCCCTCCCCGCTCGTGACTGGTCCCTGGGGGGTCGTCTCCAACCCCCGCCTTGCTCCCGTTGCCCCCGCGCCCGGGCTGCTTGCAGGCCAGCTGGCCGAGAAGCGGACCCGGGCCAAGGCCCTGGCGGAGGCAGTCAACCAGTCCAAGGGCACCATCGACGCCCTCAAGCAGGCCCTCGACGACAAGCGGGCCCGCCTCAAGGCCCAGCAGGGTCCGCCTGCCCCCACCGGCCTCGTGGGGGACTCCTGGCCACCTTGGGCGCCCCGTCGGTGGTCTTCATGGGCGCGGGGTCTCTCGGGCGGGGGCGGGAGCAGCCGCGGCGGCGGCCATGCAGGCGGCCGGGACGGATGCCGACGAGGACGTCACCGACCAGGAGCTCTTCGACATGCTCCGCCGGCTGGCAGACGCCAAGACCGCCTACAAGCAGGCATACCAAGTCCGCCCCCCGGCTCCCCTGCCTCGGCCACGCACCCTTCATTCCGCCCACCGCCCTTCGGACCTAACGCCACGCCCTGGGGCGGCGGGCTGGGCCCATGCAGGATCTGAAGAACGTCAAGTCGGAGATCGAGTACATCCAGCGGCTGGTCGACCAGTGCAAGCGCAAGCTGCTCATGGACTTCGACCAGTGGTCCGTCGTCCCGCCTCCTGCTGCTCTTCCCCCAGCCACAATGGCAACCAGGGCCATGGCCCCCCAAGGAGGCGCCACGATACGAGGATCTGGTCGCCGCCCTATACGGAATCTTATCACGGGCTACTGGCCAAATTGGATAAGGCACCTGACTACGGATCAGGAGACTGCAGGTTCGAGTCCTGCGTAGCTCGTCCTAATTTTTCTCCGGGCCCCTTTGTTGTCTGTTGTGGTGTTGCAGGTACGCCAGCCTTTCCGGCCAGGCGCCCCCAGAGCCGACCACCGCCCGCTCCCGGGTCTGCCAGCCCTCCATCCCCGGGCGCCTCATCTCCCCCCCCTCCCCTCCCCTTTCGATCGCAGGGTCTGCCGCCCCAGGGGCAGCCGCAGGGGCCGGAGGACGGACTGGACCCGGGGGAGCAGTTCGAGCAGCTGGAGATGGCCCGCCTGGCGGCCGAGGACCCCGACGCGTGCGCCTTCTACCAGGCCCGCAAGGCCCTCCGGGCCAGGAAAGCCGCGGCCCCATCGCCCGCCCGTCCCAGGTGAGGACGCCCGCGCTCCTTCCCGCTGCCTGCCGCCCCGCCCCGCGGCCTCCATCGGGTGGGTCCCGCCCGCCCGTCCCACCCTGTGCTGTTGGATGGAAGACGCGTCCGGTTCTCCGGGGGGAGGATGACCGTCGACGGATCGTTCTTCTGACCGGATCCCGGTGGGGGGGGGGGGGGGGAAAGGGAGGGGGGAGGGAGGGAGGGGAGGAAGGGGAGGGGAGGGAAGGGGATGGCCACAGGCCGAGGGAGGCACACCGAACGCAGCCCCGACCGAACAAAAGGCATCCGCCATGGCCCAGGGTGGGTGGGTGGTGTGGGTGCGGTCCGGCTCAAGAGGAGTCGCACAGTAATGGTGGTAGTGGTGGTGGGCAATCACTCGCTCAACACACGAACAAGTCGATATACAAACAAGGCTGGGGCCCCACCCGGGGCGGCGCATAGCCATCGATGCTGAATGCCGACCGGGCGAGCGCCCCACAAAGACGGGCGGGAATGGAATGGAGGGGGGGGGGGGGGGGTAGGCTGCGAGGCGCGTCATGAGGCGACCCGCTCCAGCGAACGGGCGCGGGGGCGCAGCAGCGGACAGCGGAAGGAGGCGGTGCATCGCCTAATGGTGGCGGGCCACGGCCCCTGCCAAGGCCCCGGCGTGGACCCCGGGGACGGTGCCTGCCGAGACGGTGCTGCGGGGCTGGGCAGCGGCCCCTGCGCCCGCTACCGAGCTGCGCGAGGCCAGTCGCGAGGCCGGGTTGGGCAGAGCCCCACCCAGAGGGGGCGAGGCCACCCCGGCCGGGGCCGTGGCGGGCGGGGCTGCGGGCATGGGGGGCGAGGCCACACCCGCTGGGGCCGGGGCGGCCCCGGGGGCAGCGGCAGCGGCAGCGGCAGCGGCAGCCTCACTGTCCACCGGTCACCACCAGAGGATGAGGGTGAGCCCTATGCCCGGGTGGGCGGGTCGGGCGGACCTTTGCTGCTGGGCTGCCTGCTGGGCGGCCTGCTGCTGGTGGCGGTGGTGGGCCTGCTGGGCCTGCAGCCGCTGGGCCTCGAGGGCGGCCGCCTGGAGGGCGGGCATGTTGGGCGGCACGTAGCCGTGCTCGAGGGCGGCCTCGGGGTGGAAGCGGAGCATCTCCTGGTAGATGAGGTGCTTCAGGATCTCGGGGCTGAGGCCCTTCTGCTCGTAGTCGAAGTTGAACTGCAGGTTGGCCACGGGCTGGGCGCGGCAGCGGGCGGGAAATGATGGGGATGATGAGCGGATGAGGGGAGGGGAGGGGATGGGTGCGGGGGCGGGGGCGGACCTCCTCGGCGGGGTCGTGCAGGGTGGCCAGGTAGGGGTGGGCCAGGGCCTCTTCGACGGTGATGCGCTTGGACGGGTCGAAGACCAGCATCTGCTCCAGCAGGTTGATGGCTGCGCCCCCCGGCCCACAGACAGCAAGGGGTCACATCCCGGCGGTCAGCGGTGTGGTGGCAGGGTCGTGGAAGGGCAGTTGTGTGTGCGTGTGAGGTGGCTGTGGCTGTGGCGGCACCGACCCAGGGGCGAGACAGGCGGGTCGACCCGGGCGAAGTACTGCGAGAAGGGGATCTTGGAACGCTGGGGCAGCTTCTTGACGTAGTCCCGAGCCCGGTCGTTGCCGATGTCGCGGAGGTCCTCGTCGGTGGGCGAGCCGAGCACGTCCACGATCAGCCGCAGCTGGTGCAGGAAGTCCTTGCCGGGGAAGAGCGGCTTCCGCGAGAGCAGCTCGGCGAAGATGCACCCCACCGACCACACGTCCACTGCGGCGGGGGCGGGCGGGCGGGCGGGCGGGCGGGCGGGCGAGGGGCAGAACACGGAATGTGTGAGGTGGTGCGCACGGACGGGGGGGGGGGGGGGGGGGGCCGACGGACCGGCCTTGGTGTAGTGCTTCCAGGAGAGGATGATCTCGGGGGCGCGGTACCACCGGGTGGCCACATACTCGGTCAGAAAACCTCCGTCCTCCTGCTGGGCCAGCCGGGCCAGCCCGAAGTCGGCAATCTGGATGGGTGAGTGGGTGAGTGGGGGGGGGGGGGGGGGTGAGACGGTGCCGCAGGTCGCACAAGGCATCCGACCTTGAGATCGCAGTTCCGGTTCAGCAGAAGGTTGCTGGGTTTCTGTGGACAGACGGAAGAGAGAGCGATGGTCATCTGTGGCGACGCCCGGGGGCAGCAGACCAGATCGCGGTGCAGGATCGAGGCCGAGTGAATGTACTTGAGCCCACGAAGGATTTGGTAGAGGAAGTACTACACGAAGCACAATTGAGCCCGACGAACCAGGAGGTATGCAAAAACAGACCTGAATATGGTCATCCGAAAGGGGTTGAGCAGAACCAATGACTTGGTGCAGATCAGTGTCCATCAGTTCCGTGACCCAGTAACTAAGAACATGAGTGGACATGAGTGGAGTTGGAGCGCGGGGCTGCGAAAGCAGACACATCGTTGAAATCGGTGCAGTTGGGAGTCTTCAGAATATCCTTGATGCCGATCAGCTGGAGAAGAAGAGTGAAGCTCCCTCTCCCACCCATAAAAAAAAAAGAAAGACATTTTCGTGGCGGAACCGCGAGAGAATCTTCATTTCGCGGAGAGTTCGCTTCGTATCTGTCTGGTGCGCGAAAGCGTTCGGGATCTTCTTGATGGCAACCTTTTCGCCGGTGCGAGTATCCTTTGCAGAACTGATGAGCAAAGCGAACGAACCACCGGAGTTAGAGTTGGCTGCCACAGTCCCATGTTATACAGACACAACAACACCGTAGGCACCCTTGCCGATGGGGCGAATAATCTTGTAATAGCTCGGCACTTCAAAGAGGCTGTTTTGCTGTGGAGTTTGCTTATTCATCGCCGAGTCTTTTCAGGAAGGGCAGAGGCCAGAAAAGAGGTTGCACGATGCACCGGGGGTATAAAGACTAGATTACGAAAAATTAGGTCGGGCGTCTGGACAGTCGAAAGAAGGTCCTTTTTCAGAAGACGGAAAACTCCGAACACACTCCTTTTTTAGTACCTCAATCGTCAGACTTAGCAATACTTTTCCTCCTTGATGAGGCCGGGGTCTTGGCGGGCGTCTTGGCGGGCGTCTTGGCCGGAGTTTTCGCAGGGGTCTTGGCAGGGGTCTTGGCAGGGGTCTTGGCGGCTGGGGATCTCCTGGGTGTTGGTTGAGCCTTCTTGGAGGGGGTCTTCTTGGGGGTCTCCTCCGCGGCGTCCTCCTCGTCCTCCTCGTCGAGGCCCATCTGCTTCATGATGGCGGCCGCCTGGGCCTCCCCGTCTTCCTCGTCATCCTCGTCATCCTCCTCCTCCTCTTGCTGTTGAGGCTGTGGTGGGGATTTCTTTGCGGGGGTCTGCTTGGGGGTCTTGGGCCTGGGCTTGGGGGCCTCCTCATCGTCCTCCTCCAGGTCGTGCTTGGTCAGGTTGAACTCCGCCTCCTCGTCGTCCTCGTCGTCCTCCTCAGCCGCAGGGGCCGGTGCTGCCGCTGCCCTGGGGGTCTTGTTCTTGGGGCTGGGGGCCGGCAGGGGGATGGCCATCTTGCCCGGGGTGGCCGGCTTGGCGGGGGCCTGCTCCTCCACCAGGGGCGAGTCCTCCTCGTCCCCCTCGTCCTCGTCCTCGTCCTCATCGGCGGCCATGGGGCGGCCCACCTCGACCTCCTCCTCGTCGGCATCCTCGGGCTCCTCCGCGCCCTCGGGCTTGCCCTCCATCGACATGGGGGCCGGCCCCTCCTCCTCCTCCTCTTCCTCGCCCTCGCTCCCCTCCTCGCCCGCGGGCAGCTCCAGCCCCAGGGCGCCCTCGCCCTCGCCCTCTTCCTCCTCCTCTTCCTCCTCTTCCTCGCCCTCCTCGCCCTCGTCCTCGTCGTGGAAGACCACCTGCGGCGCCAGTGAGATGGTGGCCCCGCTCTCGGCAGGCGCCTCCTGCTGCCGCAGCTGCGCGAGGGAAGAGGCACGCGTTGAGATGGGCACCATCAGGAAGAGCGCACACGGTGATTGCCTCCTCCCCTCCGCTCCCCTCCGCTCCCCTCCGCTCCCCTCCGCTCCCCTCCGCTCCCCGGGGAATGTGCGATATGGGCCGGGTCGGGGTGTGTCTGGGGGGCAGGGATGCCGACCTGGGCCAGGAGGATGTCCAGGCGACCCTGGAGCCGCAGGAGCCGCTTGAAGACGGCCAGCCGGGTGTCCAGGGCCTGGTAGAGGAGCGACAGGGGCTGGGCCATGTCGGGCGCGCTCAGCAGCAGGCTGCTCCAGACAGCGCCCCCGGGGACAGCCGCGTGAGCCGACCCACCATCTTTGCCGCGGGTGGGGCGGGGCGGGGCGGGGCGGGGCGGGGCGGGGCGGGGCGGGGCGGGGCGGGGCGGGGCGGGGCGGGGCGGGGCGGGGCGGGGCGGGGCGGGGCGGCGGGGATGCGGACCTGATGTGCTCCACCAGGACGGCCCGGATCCAAACGGAGAGCGTGTACGCGCGCTGGGGCCGGGCCACGAAGCGCTCCACCAGGGCGCGCACGAAGGGCACCACGGCCTGGGGGTGGGTCGGTGGGTGGGTGGGAGAGGTCAGCGGACGGGCCGGGGGAGTGCCAAGGGGAGCGGACGAGGCAGCGAGGAGGGAGGGAGGGGGCAACGGACCGTGGTGGGGAGGGTGCGCACGGTGGCGCGGACGGTGCGGGCGTTGGTGACGGCCAGGCAGTACTCGAGCATGGCCCGGTCGTCGCTGTGTAGGGCCTGCACCAGCACCGCCTGCAGCGAGGCCGAGTTGACGGCCCCACCGGCCGCCGAGGGGGCCGGCACAAGGGGCCCCGCCTGCGCGCGCCCCGCCAACACCACGCCGCCCAGCGGTGCCCAGACATCCCCTGGCGATGAGCGCAGAGTCCCCCCGGATGCACACGCACGCACGCACGCACGCACGCACACTCCCATCATCGCCACCACGGCGCCTGAGGTCCGATGCTGAGGGGGCGCCCGACCTTGACGGGGGCCGCGGGTGCGATGGGGGCCGCGCCGGCGACGGTGGGCTGCTCGGGGGCCGGCTGGGCGGAGGCCTCAGTCGGGGCTTGCTGGGGCCCGCGGGCGGGCAGGGGCAGCGTCTGCGAGAGGACCCGGGGGGCGGCCCCGGTGGCCTCGGCAGCCGCCAGGAAGGGCTGCGGGCCGCAAAGGAGGAGACGCAGAGGGGGTGCAGGTGAAGCGCCCCGGATGGCCCAGCAAAAGCCCGTGCGCCGTTCGCCTGGGGTGGTGGCGGGTGGGGTGGCGGACCATGCGCAGGACGTGGGGGGCGGTGGGCGCGCCGCCCGCGACCATGAGCTGGGCGGGCGCCTCGCCGGTCGAGGGCACGAAGACGGCCGCCATGACGCCGCCGCTCTGGGCCGGACCCGCGGCCGCCTTGGCGCGCTTGCGGGAGGCCGGGGCCGCCTCGGCGGGCATGTCGAAGGCGAAGACCCCGTCGGGCAGGCGGGGCCGGGCCACCAGGCCGCCCTGGGGCTGGGGGGCGCTCTGGTCGGCCATGGGCTCGGCCCAGAGGTGCGCCTGGCCGGTGGTCGCGAGGGCCGCGATGGCCGCCACGGGGCCCTGGGCGGTCTGGCCCACCCAGGCAGGGCAGATCTCCACGGAAACCACAGGGGCCGGAGCGGTCAGCACTGCGAGGCCGGGGGGAGGGGAGAGGAGGTGTGGAAGATGAGTGGCAAGGCGGGCTGATCTTGTCGTCCTCCCCGGGGGACCCGAGGAAAGGAAGCGTGGCGGGGATGCTGGATGCGGGTGAGGGGGGTGGGGGGGGGGGGGGGGGGGGGGGTGGGTGGGTGGGTGGGTGGGTGGGACGACGGACGGCGCAGGGGGGCCGGGGTGAGCTCCTCCTTGGGGCCCCGGCGGGCGGGGATGCGCCAGATGCAGAGCACCGAGGCCCGGCCGGCGTCGGTGCGGGTGCACTCGGCCGAGATGAAGGAGGCGCCATCGGGGGCCACGGCCAGCGAGCCGATGGGGCCCTGGTGGCCCCCGCGGAACTTGTGCAGGGGCGCCGGGGCGGCCAGGTCCCAGAGCCGGGTGGCGATCTCGGTGGTGGAAGCCACGGGGGCCGCCGCAAGGGACCCGCCCGCGGAGATCAGCAGGCAGTTCGCATCAGTGGGAAGCTGGGCCAGCGCGGTGATGGGCTGGACGGGATCGGAGGGACGGGGAGTGCGAACATCACCCCGGAACGACCTGAGGGGATGCCGGAAAGGAGCGGGGGGAGAAGGGGGGGGTCAGTCTCTTCTTGAGGAAGGTGGATCGCCCAGACTTGATCATTTCGAAAGCGGGAATCGACCACTCCCGAACAAAACCGTCGGCAGAACCCGAGAACAGCGAGGAACGGGCAGCCGAGAAGAGGATGCATGTAACACGGCTCTTGGACCGCTCATCAACCAAATGTCGGGGCTGTCCCGTGACCAAATCCCACATGACAATGTGACCATTGTCTGTACCAGTGGCAATGTAGAGGGCTGTGACAGTTTTCTATGGATGAGAGATAGAAAATGGCGTCCCGTTCAACGGAAAAGTGGTGCTGGTGTTACAAACGTTTGCCTTGGTCTTTTGGGTATGCGAAAGCCACGCCAGAGAAGTGTAACGCACTTCGAGGTGGGCAGCTTCGTGGAATTGATGCTTAAGAAGGCCAGTGTTGGATTCCCAAATTTTCAAACGGCCATCAACAGTACTCACTGCTGCGAACAGGTCCCGGGCAGGAGAGAAGGCCGAAATCGTTGTGCTCGACATGCAAAAGAAGGCCCTGGTGCGGCTGGACCCAGGTCGGATTCGACCAGAGCACGCAAACCAAAACCAAGCCATGCCGCGGACCAAGAAGGCAGCTTTCCACCGTGGTCGCCAGCCCAAACCTAAGAGTGATGATCAACCTCAGCAACGCACCGAAGAAGAAGGCGGGGAAAAGCGGCAGCAGCAGGTTGGAGAAAAGTGGAAGTCCTATAAGTTTGAGGACCTGCCGAAAGAGCGCGTTCGGGCTTTCAGTGCGTTCTACAAGGTTCGGTGGCTAATCTTCTCACATTTGATGAATTTTCCCTCCCTCTCAAAGCCTCTCGTCCCTGAAGCCGAATGGGATTGCTTCCTGCGCACCATGGCCACCCCGCTGCCCAGTACTTTCCGGATCACCGAATCGGGGTCCCAAACGGAACGGGTCTGCGCTCTTCCTCCACAGGAACAAGGTCCTCACCCCCGCCTCCTCCTCCACCTCCGCCTCCGCCTCCGCCTCCTCCGCCCTCCGCCCACAGACCCGCGCCGAGATTGAGACCCGCTTCGCCAATCAGCCTCCTGTGGTCATCGACGGGAAGGAGTACTCGCCGGTGCAGCCGCTGCCCTGGTTCCCCAACCGGCTGGCCTGGGCGACCACCATCAGCCGGCCCATGCTGCGCAAGTGCCCCCAGCTGCGGGCCTTCCACGAGTGGCTCAGCAACGCCACCGCGGCGGGGCAGGTTTCCCGCCAGGAGAGCGTCAGCATGATCCCGCCCATGCTGCTGGACGTGCGCCCCGGGCAGCGCGTCCTGGACATGTGCGCCGCCCCCGGCAGCAAGACCGCCCAGCTCATCGAGAAGGTCCTGCCCAACAACGACTTCGGTCCGCCGCCCACACGACAAGCCATACACGTCCCACACGTCCCACACGTCCCACACGTCCCACACGTCCCACACGTCACACGTCCCACACGTCCCACACCCACACGTCCCACACGTCCCGCTCACCCCTCTGGGGCTGACCGCGCGGGTGTGCATGTACTTTTTGGGCAGCCGGCAGCAACGGGTGCGTCATCGGGAACGACTCGGACCTGCGCCGGTGCCACACGCTCGTCCACCAGGTGCAGCGGCTGCGGTGCCCCAACGTGGTCATCACCAACCACATGGCCCAGTGCTTCCCCTCCGTCTACGTCACCATCGACGGCAAGAAGGGTCCGCCCCGGCCCCGGCCCCGGCCCGCTCTGCCCTCCCTCCGTTGCCGCATCAGGCCCCCTCACGGTGATGGTGGCTGTGCGTATGCTTGGTTGGGGTGGGCCCGGGGGGGGGGGGGGGGCGGATTCTGCAGAGCAACTCTACTACGACCGGATCCTGTGTGACGTGCCCTGCAGCGGTGACGGGACCCTCCGCAAGGCCCCCGACGCCTGGTGGACCTGGTCGCCCCTGCCCTCGGTGGGCCTGCACCCCATCCAGTGCCAGATCGCCCAGCGGGGCGCCCGCCTGCTGGCCCCCGGCGGCCGCATGGTCCGCCGCGCTGCCCTACCCCTGCCCCTGCCATCCCTGCCATCCCTGTCATCGCCTCTTCCTGTGTTCGCCTCCTTGCTGCCTTTCCATCCCGCCTGGTTGTCTGACGCGGGTCACGATGGCTGGGGGGCTGGGGCAGGTCTACTCGACGTGCACCCTGAGCCCCTTCGAGGACGAGGCCGTCGTGGCGACCATCCTCCGCAACTGCCGTCCGTCCCCCCTCCCACCCCCCCTCAGGCGTACGGGTGCCCCTCGCCCGCACCCCTTCGTCGAGGCCTCACAGCGGCCTTTCTTCCTTGGGCCGATGTTGTTGGGTCTGGGGGTGGCCAGCCTACCTGTCGCTCGTGGACTGCTCGGCCGAGCTGCCCAACCTGCGCCGCTGCCCTGGGCTGGCCACCTGGCCCGTCCGCGAGCCCGTGGGGGTCTACAGCTCCGAGCGGGCCAAGGAGCGTGCCCAGGAGCGCCGCGCCCAGGCCGCCGCCAACGCCGCCAAGCAGGCCGCACGGAAGGCCGCCAAGGAGGCCGAGAAGGCCGGCGCGCCCGCACCCGCACCCGCACCCGAGGCGACCCCCGTCCCGGCCCCGGCTGAGGAAGCCACTGCCGCCGCCGCCGCTGCTGCTGCGGCCGCGATCCCGGCCACCCCCGAGGAGGCGCCCCTGCTGGCCTCGCCGGCCCAGATCCCCCTGGGCAGCAAGCTGCGGCCCTCGCACTTCCCCCCCACCGCGGAAGGTCCGCCCCGCTGCCTGCTTCCCCTCGGCCAGCCGCCCCTCCCCATGCCCGGGCCATGGCCCTGACGTCCCGACGTCTCCGCTCTTGGCTCCCTCGGGGGCCCGGGGCACCCGGGTCAGAGGCGAGCTGGATGCACCTGGAGCGGTGCATGCGGGTCTACCCGCACCTGCAGGACACGGGCGGCTTCTTCATCGCCGTCTTCGCCAAGGCCCTCGAGGTCGTCCCCGAGCGGGCCGCCCCCGAGGCAGAGGCCGCCGAGGAGGGTCTGCCCCCCCGGCTCTGCCCCGCCCCCGGTGGTCGGCATTGCTGACTGTTCCGCTGCGGTGCCATCGCCCGCCAGATGAGGACAAGGCCGGGGCCGCCCAGGCCGACGTGGCCGAGGGGACGGCCGAGGCAGCCCCCAGGCGCAACCGGCCCGGCCGGGGGCACCGCCAGCGCCAACGCCAGGCCCACGATGCCATCCAGGCGGCCCGGCTGCACCCCAACAAGCGCTCCCGGGCCGAGGGCGAGGAGGAGCCCGCGGACGAGGCCCCCGAGGAGGCCCCCGAGGAGGGCGAGGGCGCCGAGGAGGAGGACGCGTCGGAGGCCTCGGGCCCCGAGGAGGAGAAGACCCCCGAGCCCGCGCCGTCCCCCGCCGAGCCCGCCCCCGAGGGCAGCCCCGCCCCTGCCTCGGTCCCGAGCGCCCCCGCGACCACCACCGATGCCGCCGCCACGGCCACGGCCCCGGCTGCCGCCCCCACGGCCGCCTCGAAGTACGATTTCTTCGTGCCCATCGCCGAGGGCCACCCGGGCCTGGCGGCCATCCGCAGCCACTACGGCATCACCGAGCAGCAGCTGCCGCTCAGCTGCCTCATGGTCCGCACCCCTCCCCTCCGCACCCCTCCCTCCCGAGCCGTTTTGTTCGTTTTGCCGCCACACGCTCACTGGCGGCCCGCGGGGCGCCGGTGTGCAGTCGCGCAACGAGGCCACGGCCAACAACATCTACCTGGTGGCCCCCTCGGTCAGGCAGCTGCTCGTGGGGGACGCCTTCCACCCGCTCAAGGTGGTCAATGCGGGCGTGCGGGTCTTCGAGAAGGACCGCGCCGCCAGCACCAACGGCTGCCCCTACCGGCTCCTCCAGGAGGGCATCTTCTACCTGGCCCCGCACCTCTCCACCCGCAAGTCTGTGGATACCTTCGTCGTCCAATGATGTCGATTGCCTCGTTCTTGGTGGTCGTCGCTCTAGGGTGCTCTTCCCTCGCCACATCTTCGGCTGGCTTCTCTCGGCCCGCCAGCTCCTCCTCTCGGATACCCCCAAGGGTGTCCAGGACATGAGCCTGGGGAGCTTTGTGGCCGATCTGGACATGGCGACCGCTTTGCCGGGCGAGACTCCTTGCGTCGTTTGCGCGCACCGGGGCCGCAACAGTGTGGCCATCATGGTCTCGAAGCAGGAGTCGCAGGCTCTTGCCCATCTCTACCCTCTGACGGTTCCGCTCCCCTCGGGATCCAAGAAACCGGCCGCCGCGACGGAAGTCAGTTCTCCAGCCGCAGCTCCAACCACGCCGGCGGAAGTCGGCGCCCCCGCGGCTACCCCTTCCTCCCAATGACCATCGGGGCGGTGACCGTTCTAACGTCTTTTCCGCGACCCGCGCCTCCCATTTCTCCCTTTTACAACGAAGGTTTTGTTCTTCATGATCACAGAAGTGACTGATCGACATCGTACTCGCCCGACGGTTGCTGTGAGGATTGAGGATGGTGAGGTGAGATGATGAGACACTGTTTTGGTTCGAGACCTGAGATGGCGCGATGCACTGAGATGTGGGGTACGTGCCACAATCGGGCATGGGCATCGTACTGCTGAGGTATTGGCCGCACTGCATGACGAAGCGCTGGCAGAGGCTCTGGCAAGGAGGCAGTGGGACGTCGTTCATGACGCGGGGAAATCCGTCCAAGCACATGAAAGCCTGGGCCACGTTGTAGCAATCACGTTGCGATTGACGAGATCGCCGGGCAGCAGCGAGACACATGATGATGTGGTGGACGATCTGCTGTTGAGATTCCACCAAACAAACGGGGTACTGGACGAAACGGCACACTGGAACGCGACTCACCCGAGCGACAGTCCCCGGCTTACCCAAGTATGTGCAAGTGCCTGGGGACGGCGGGGTCGGAGGGACGGGGGTGGGCTGAGGAGTTGGCGGCACCGGAGTGGGGCCGGGAGTGGGAGGAACCGGGGTCGGTCCGGGGGTCGGGGGTGCCACCGGGAAAGTGACTTCCCAGACGTCCTGCTCGATCCCGCAGTCGTTAGAGCCTTGGACGATCCGGAAGTAGCCGCTGGGGGGGGGGGGGGGGGGGGGGGGGGTCGCGAGTAGAGTGAGCATCACAGGCGTTTGTAAACCGAGAGGAGACCTCTCGCCCCAGGTCGGCCCCCAGCTATTCTGCGCAATCCAATAAGGAGTGGATCCCTCGGTCCCATAACCGATGAGTTTGATGGCATGCCCACCGAGGACACTGCCACTTTTGTGTTTGTAGACTCCTCCTTTGTACTGTTCGAAGTCTCCGTAGACAGTGTAGGCGGCTGTGAAAGAACTTCTGAGTCGGGAGGCATACGGGGGCACGGGCCTTGAACCGATCCGCCCGTCGAAATGGACCGTTTTATGGCATCCACGCTGGAGAGACGGGCATAGGAAACAGGCTTGTACTTGGGAATCGCGGCGCCATTGTCGCATGTCTTGGGGCATGTTCCATCGCGAGGGACATACTGGGGGGGAGATGACACCACGGACAAGGACGCGATGCCGGAGACCTTGACACAGTCGGCTGTAGTGATCCCATTCTTGGTGATCCAATCGAGAGAGTTTTGTAAGTATCCTCCCTGGCATCCTACAAGCAAGATGATTTGGAATGAAGGCCGTGCAGACCCGAGTTGCAGCTTCGGGCGGCAATGCATGATTTGTCACAGTTCAGCTCGTCTGGTGTTGCTGGTACAATTCGTGCAGAAAAGGCAACAGACAGCCAGCACTTCCCATGACATTGGCTCCTCCACTGGTGCAGAGCCTGTCAGCCACCATGCCCGCAGCAGATTGGGCCCAGCAAGAGCCTAAAAGTGCTGAGTCGGCAGCCCACATTTTCTCAGACCACAAGATCCCTGATCTACAACGTTGATGAGCGACTTGCACTGAGGATACACCTTTCGAGCATCATAAGAGGTGGGGATGGGATCATTGGTGTCAAAATCTGCCTCATCTTTGGCGTATTGTCGACGTAAGTGCTCGGGAGTCGGGGCCGTTCCGAAACACCATTCTGGATGATTGGGCATGCATCCAGAGTAATTGGCAGCCCGATTGCTTGCACCGAAGATAAAGTTGTGGTCGAGCCGTCCGAAAACCACCGCCGTACAGAGGAGCAGGAGAAGGAGCATGGACGGGTGTGTTTTTTTTCTCTTCAGGGGACTTAAACAGCTGTCGATGATTCTCCGGCACCATGGATCTCACACAGGGGGTGATCGGCTATATTGATTGGCCATGCTTTTTCGGCTCGCGTTGTTGTTCTCGATTTTGCATTTTGCAAACTGTCAAGACGACTTTCGTATTGCACCATCTGATGGATCCGTGAGGGCCGACAAGTCCCATGTCATGCACCCGCCCGCATCCTTTGGACCGGTCACCTCTCTTCCTCTCTATGGGCCGATCCGCGGGGTCCAGCACAGTGGTTACGTTCAAGTGAATGCCCAGTTTAATTCCAATATTTTCTACTGGATGGTTGAGGCCAGCGAAAGTGCTCCAGCCAACGCGCCATTACTTCTGTGGTTCCAAGGAGGTCCCGGGTCGTCCTCTATCGATGTGGGTTTCTTTTTCGAGCACGGTCCATTCCTATTTGACACGAAGAATGGCCGTCCGGTGGACAATCCCACCTCGTGGCATCATCTGGCCCATGTGCTTTATATTGATCAGCCTGCCGGAACGGGTTTCTCGTACACCGACTCGAACGATGGATTCGCCAAAACCCTTGACGATGTCGCCAATGACATTCACACATTCATCACGCTCTTCCTTAAGCGGTCTGTCCTCTTCTGCACCCAGCCCAGGGGGCGGGCTCACTTCCTCCAGGTACCCGCAGTACGCCAAATTGGACCTGTACGTGTGCGGCGAGTCGTACGGCGGAAAATATGTGCCCGCAATCAGTGCTCGCTTAGGTCAGGATGCGTCCCTCAACCTGAAGGGTCTGTCCTCTCCCCACGGCGGCAGGGGACCTCCTCTGAACCTTCCTCGCAGGGCTCTGCATCGCCGATGGCTGGTCGCACCCCCCGTCCCAATTGCCACCATACACCACCGTTGGTCCGCCCCCCTCCTCCATCCCCTTCGGAACCTAAGATGCTTGCCGTGTTTTCTGGGACGGGCAGCGCTCATCAACGGGCTGATCGACGAGAACACGAAAAAGTCATACGACAAGGTCCGGCATGCCGGGGTTCCGCCCGCATACTGACCCAGGTTACACCCTCCACCGCCCACCCCTCCATTGGCGGCAGGTGTACGACCAGTGCCTGACCCTGGTCGAGCAAGGGAAGTGGGTCTGCTGCTCCCGATGGCGCCCTTGTTCTCACCCCACCCACCCTGCACGCAGCACGACGCCGCCCTCCTGTGCGATCCGACCTTCTGGTCGCTGCGCAATGCCACCGGCAGCGTCAACCCGTACGACATCCGCGCCTATGGCAATTACGACTTCGACCCCAGTCTGCCTTACCCCCCCCCCCCCCCCCCCCCCGTGGTCACCCGTGGCTCTTTCTTGGCACCCAGTTTCTCACGACCCCCACGCCGCCGCCCCGATGGCTGACCAGTCGACCGTTACCTGAAGCGGAACGACACGATGGCCGCCATCCACGCCAACCACCCCTTCGGGAGCACCGCCGAGCAGGTGGGCCAGGCCATCCATGACGACTTCTGCCAGTCGGTGCGGCCGCTGCTGGCGTCCCTCGTCGAGCGCTACCAGGTGCTGGTCTACCAGGGCCAGGTCTGACACCCCGCCCCTGGCCCAACAACATTGCCCACACCACCCGACCAATTCCAATCTGGACCGGCTCTCTCGGGATGGGATTGCAGTTCGACCTGATCGTCACCACCGCGGGCGTGCTGGACCTCTACTGGAACCTGCCCTGGTCGGGTCAAGCCGCCTATCAGCGAGCCCCGCGCGTCGTCTGGCAGGGGACAGACCGGGCCATGGCGGGCTACGTCAAGCAGGCCGCCAACTTCACCCTGGTCGAGGTGTGCGGGGCCGGCCACATGGTGCCGCTCGACCAACCCACGCACGCCTTCGAGCTCATCAAGCGCTTCCTCTACAACATCCCCTGGCCGACACACTGAGCGAGCGGCGGGCGTCCCGCCTCCCGGGGAAAGATCTTGGACGCGGGTGTGGGTCGTGGGTCGTGGGTCGTGGGTCGTGGGTCGTGGGTCGTGGGTCGTGGGTCGTGGGTCGTGGCGTGGGTCGTGGAGGGGGGGGGGGGGGCGGGGGGTCGTGGGTGGAATAACATCTGTACCTTTGCATCCCGCCTGGGCAGGCGAACCGACAAAGCTCTTAACAAACTGCCGCTACTCCGGGAAAGGGACTGTAGGACTGTGGGGGCAGGGACGTGGGATGGGCATAAGTTGGATTGATTTGCGAGGTGGCGGTACGACCACAAGGGCGCAAGCCCAGAGGGAGGGTGGGGTGGGAAGAAGAAGAAAACCGAGATGGAAAGCGGGGGGGGGTGGTCGGCTACATCGTCAGCACCAACTACGGGGGCGGGACGGCGCTGCGCTGCCGGATGGAGGCGAAAATTCATCGCCCAGCAACCAACCACGCCCAGCCACCCCCTGCACGGCAGAAGCGATCGGAAAGAGCCGAAAACTGGGAAATCCCCGCAGAAATCTCGCGCGGAAGGCGCACCGCGGTCGGCCTCACTTGGCGAATCGCTTGAGAGCCGCCAAATCTCCGAGGATTTGCTGAAGCGCGTCCTCGTCAAACCGTTCCAAAGAGGGCACCAAAACTTTGGCCTGCGAATGCATGCGCTCCGTGAGCGAAAAGGGAGGCGGATTGTGCAGACTTCCTCGGTGGTTTCGGGGGCGAGGTTGACCAACTGGGCCCGTTCAAACTCCTGGAGGTCACGGGCATTCAGGAGACTTCAAAGACGATGAGGGGAAAGACAACGCCCGCAAGGACAGACGCTCGCACTTCCTCCGACGCCACTCTGGTTGTCTGGCTGAAAACTTGTGCGTATTGTTGGGTTTTCTTGAAAATCCTAGGTGGGATGAGACCGACGCGAATCAGAAAGATCAGACTCGGATGGATCCCATTCCGCATCACGCTCCCGAATCCCATCGAGAAGGAAGGATACCTCAGCAATTGACAAGCAATTTGCATTCCGGAATTCTATCGAAATATAATAAACAAACATATGGAGCAATTTCCCGACCTTCGGGAAGATTAATCACGGCCCCAACGCCCTCCGGAGCCGGCGCTGCCTGTTGGGCTTCCATCTCTAACACCAGGTTCCAGACTCGGATCAGTCTCTTTGAAATGGCCTGGTATGAAACCGGGATCCAGCTTCGTTATGGGGATGCTGATGCGCACGGACACATCAACAACGTAAATTTTTATCGGTTCATGGTCGGGTCCCCATTCTGGCGATGTGGGATGATTTGCCGATGATAGGAGCAAGCGCGCATAAACATGATTCTC
Organism: Paratrimastix pyriformis; assembly: GCA_027972325.1. Taxonomy (NCBI): domain Eukaryota; phylum Preaxostyla; family Paratrimastigidae; genus Paratrimastix; species Paratrimastix pyriformis. Next base: position 561,672 of record JAPMOS010000018.1, read on the forward strand.
AGCCGAGATATCGCCGCCGAAAAAGACGTTTCCATACTGCTCCCTTATGTGGTCGCGCACAGCGAATGCGACTTTCATGCCCCTGTATTTTTCACAGAACGACTCATCGTTCGCATCGGCAACCTTCCACCCCGATCGCCCACAAGCTCGACGATCAGTCAGTTGTACGAGGTTTGCCAAAATTTTGACAATGGCTTTCCGATTTTTTCTCCTAGTTGTATGCCGGTCCTTCGGAGCCCGCGCAGTCCCCCCTCCATCTGGTGGCTTCTGGAAAAGTCACCCTCGTTGGGTACGATCACGCTGCGGGTCATTCAGCGCCAATCTCCCCTGGAGTCAAAGAGTATATGGCTCGTTATCAAGTGAGCGGCTTTTCCCCCGAGGTAGAGCAGCGCCGGGCACCTAAGGGAAGGCTCGCCGATGGGGAAACGATGCCTATCAACAATTCGTTTTTTGATTAGTCGTCGTCTTGGTATTCATCATCCTCCTCCTCCCCGGGGCTTTCCGAGTCCTCGTCGGAGTCGTGACGCTTCTTGGCGGGCCGCTTGCGGGGACTCTTTTGAGGAGTGGCCGCCTTTCGGGTGGGCCTCCTCGGCTTCGCGTCCTCTTCGTCGTCGTCGTCATCATCATCCAGCCGAATTGGGGTCGGTGCCGGTGCCGGTGCCGGTGCAGGCGGAGCGGCTGGCTGGGCTGGGGCAGGCCCACCCGTGCTCTGGGAGAGCGGTTCCAGGCCGAAATTGAACTGCCCATCCTCGGCCGGCGGTTCTCCGACGACAGGTGCGGGTGGTGCTGGAGGGTCGGCCGCAGCAACAACAGGAGCTGGGCCAGCGATTTCGAGAGGGGATTCCGGGATGGTGATGGGCTCACCAGGGACGGCCGGTGCAGGGCTGGGCGGGGCCTCGGTTGCGAGGTCAACCGGGGCAGCAGGCTCATCGTCGTCGTCATCATCGGCGATTACCGGTTTGCGAGTTGCCATTGGGGCAGGTGATGCGACAACGGGGGTGCAACCAGTTGCCACTGGGGCTGAGCTTGTCGCGGTTGGAGTAGTGGAAGTTGCGGCCACCGGAGCTGGAAGCGAGCGAGAGATGTTGGGCCTTCACAAAGAAAAACGAACCTGGGAGATCAACATACTCCATCTCGGCTGGCAGTTCGAACTGGGCGTTGATCTCCTCCTCGGCGACACCAAATCGATCGCGGCACCACTTCTTGATCGAAAAGATGTTGTCTGCTCGGCAGGGGAGCGTGAGTTGCGAAACCGAAAGAAGGGAGACCTGTCCATCTGTTGGCTGCATCTCGGGCAACCGGACAGGCAGCCTCTTGGGGGGAGGTGATGGGTCTGGAGGAGGAGAGACAAACAGACCCATCTTTTTGAGAACTTCTGGGTCGTTATCAGCGTGTTCTTGGAGCTGTGCCTGAAGATCTGCGTTTGCTCGTCGGAGCTCCTCGAGGACCCGCAGGCGTTGGGTTCGGTCTTCCTGCGCAAGGAAATGTGTGCGGCAGGAGAAGCAGGCAGTTTTCCAGCGAACCGATCCCTCGCGCCCATGGCCGAGTTCCGCCTTCTTTGCCTCAAGGGCTTCGATTTCAGTATGACACTCCTCGAGCTCGCTTTCAAGTTTGGCCTTTTTGCCTTGCCGCTGAGACCGAGCCGATGGATCAAAGGGAATAAACGAGTTGACAGACCACTTTGAGAGCTTTCGACGGAAAAGCCCAAAAGAGTGTCTGAATACCGCACTTATCTGTGTCAGCAAGGCCGTCGTAGACATTCTGCATGACGGCCTCCTTCACGGTGGGGCCAGCTAGGACAAAAAGGTAGGATCTTCGGGAAATGAAAAGGCAGACTCACTCCTTTTTCTCGAGGACCCATTTTTTCGAGGTCTTTCATCGTATATGGCTCTTTCTAATCGAACATGATATTATTATACAGATGATGACCAAAGATGGACCTTCTCCATAAGTAGCTCGAGCATCTTTGTCTGTTTTTCATCTTTGCTAAGCCCTCGACCACCGCGTGGCATTGCTGGAGCCGATGAAATATGGCCGGGTTTGACGGCGTGTTGGTAGAACCGGGTTCTTGAGATATGGTTGGCTTCTTCTTCTCGTCTTCTTCTTTCACCCCGTTCTTCCATCTTCCTAGTCTGCGCCTGCCACAGCAACGTCCTCAGCGACAAACGAGAAGCCGAAGCAGGAGGCGCATACAGAAGTCGTCGAAGAGGATGACGAGTTCGAGGAGTTCGAAGGAGGTCTGCAAGATACATGCTCCCAATCCGTCCCAATCGGTTTTTAGAGTGGGGTGCTCACGAACCCGAGAAGGAAGACCAGGAATGGCAAGACGATTGGGACGACGACGATCCCGATGATGATTTCACTCAGCAACTCCGCTCACAACTGCAGAAGCAAGCGACTCCATCAGCGCCGCACACTCCTTCTCAGTGAGGTTCGAGTCGCGGCCAACCAAATATGTCCGATTCCACCGACGGATCAGCTCAGCTCAGTTACAGGGACGGCTACAACCTTCCCGAAATGGACTGCGATTTTCCGCGTCGGGATTCATCTTCGCTCGTTCGTTTTTGTGTCGATATGCGGAGGGAATGAGTAAAAAAAACGGGTCCGAGGCAAGCACCTCCGTGGCGGCCTGGAGGGACGTCGGGTACTGGGGAGGGGCAGACTGGGTGAGGCAATATAACTCAACTTGGTCACTATACAATTTTCAACGATGCCCTTTTGAGCTTCCCACAGGAGCTGTGGCCGCCCGGGACCGCGCAAAACCCCCGATCACCTCGCGGGATTCGGGGAGGGGCAGGGTCCCACGTGTCCACTAAATTCGAAGAGTGAGGGAATAAGGCGAGAACAGAATCACACAGACCCGTTGCCGATATTCTTCTAATTTTTGTTGATCTCGGGTCATGGATGGTTGATAGAGGCGATGAACCGGCGACTGACATTGTGGAGACGCAAAATTGCGAGAGTATTCTGTTTGGAAATGAGTGTCCTGTTCGCGCGGAATCGGTTGGACTGTGTGTGCCTCGCATCGGGCCCGAATCTCACGGACAGCGGCGTTTTGGGTGGTTTGGAAGGCCTGGAGGCGCAGGAGATGGTGGGTATCCAAAAATACGGCAACAAACCTCGTTTTCACCCGAAAACAGAGGAGGCTTCAGTTGGTCAGCATACACAGAGCGATCCTCCAGCCAATTTCCAATCTGAAAGCAAGAGATATTTCATCGATTGGGCCAAAGGAATAGACCATGGTTTTCCCAGAGTACGAGCGTTTGCCCGGTTGAAGTTGGGTGTCCATGCGTAGCATTTTTTTTTGGTCGCGGCGGCGAAGAACGGAAGCACAGTCAAAACCCCCTCGCGGGTGGGACAGCATGCCGGGGCCAGTTCAGTGAGCTCAGGTGGCCCCGAATGGCGAAAGGCGGGATTACGCAGTCTCGTCGGGTGCTACGGTTGGGTCAGCGGGCACCTCTGCGGAAGCGGTGGCGCTGCTATCTCCAGCAGCAATGGACGATGGGAGCGCTACCCAGGACTGAGCTGCCTCGATTTCTGCAATGCTCCGCTCGCTCCGCTCGAGTTCGGCCTCGAGGATGTTGACAGTGACCCGCCCACAAGCTATCAAAAAAAATGTACACGACCTCAACGAAAGATTTTGCAGACCTTCCTGGTAGAAGAATTGCAGAGAAGCCACAGACTGCAAGAGGTTACGATAGGTTCGCAAAGCTTCCAGGCCGGATCTCATTTCAAGATTCTAACGAAGGGGGTGGGCGTAAGGGCTGATTGAACGAGGCACGAACCTGAACGAGGTGCTCGCGCAGCTCGCGCACCTTCTCGAAGCGAGGCGCGGCATCTGGACCCATCTGAGTGCGCAGCTTGCGCATGAGTCCGTCGAAGGCCGGCTCGAATTTGAGCCAGTGTTTGCTGACCATCGACAGCACGAGCTCCATCTGACAATAACAACAAAAGGTGAGGATGAGCTGGGGATCGAAGCGGAGGGCCAGCCAACCTGCGCGTCGGTCATCTCTGCCCCGCCCAGGGGGTCCGTGGGCAGGGTAAAGCAGCGCCGGAAGAACTCGTACTCGTCCACCATCCGCCCGAAGAGCCTGAAGTCCACCGTGGGCTGCTGGGCCGCCGTGGTGACGTTCCGGAAGATGGCCTTGATCTGAGGGAGGGGCACACAGGTGGATGAGCATGTGACCCGGCCCATCGAGACGGGCAGGGAATAGAGACCTCGTCGGGGGTCCACTGGGGCACGGCCTGGCTGACGATGACCACGAACTCGTCGCAGTTGACCTCACCGTCCCGGTCCGTGTCGGCCGTCCGGAAGAGGCGCAGGATCCGCTCCAGGTAGCGCTTGCGTTGCTCCGTGTACTAGCCCAGCCCGCGACCGGTGTCCGCCACGCCATGGGGGGAGGGGTATTGGTGCGGATCGTGAGCGAGCCGACGGCCGACGAAGGCGGCAGGGTGGGGTTGGCAGAGCGATGGGGCCGGAGGGAGGGCGAGGCGCGGGGGCGGGACCTCGAGGAGGCACAGCTGGAGGAAGTTCACCGTGGGCACCCGCCGGTTGGATCCCGGCGCCAGGGCCGACTGCTGGGGGGACTGTTGTTGTTGTTGTTGCTGCTGCTGCTGGGCCTGCTGCAGCCGGGCGGCGGGCGAGCCGGCCGGGAGGTCCCGGGGCGACTTGCGGGGCCCCCGCGCCCCGGGCGACTTCAGGGGCGGCGCGCCGACGGGGCTCGGGGCTGCCCAGCAAAAACCCCGGAGTCCCTGTGAGCCTGGGAGCGAGGAGGGGAGCGGGGTGATGGACGGACCGGCCGGGCTGTGGCCAGGGGCTGGGGTGGCGCCGCCCGGGATGGGCTCGGAGGCGGCCTCGAGGGTGCCGTGGAAGAGGGAGATGTCCTGGTCGGTCTGTCGGGCGAAGACCGTCGTGGCGATTTCTGCGCGGGGGCACCGCCCAGCCCAGGCCACACCCTCGGTCAGCCCCGAGGCAGCGAACGGGCAGCCTGGGCAGGGCGGATGGGGCGGGGGCGGACCCACGGCCCGGTCAAGGGCCACGAAGGGCGGCATGGAGGTCTCCGTCGCTGCGGCCCGGGTGCAGCAGAGGCCCCGCACGTAGCTGCGCCATGGGGGAGGGGGGGGGAAGGGAGGGAGGGAGGGAGGGAGGAGAGGGACCGACAAGAGCGAGTGAAAAAGGGGTGTATCGACCGATGGGGCCCCGAGGGCGGGCGGGCGGGCGGGCGGGCGGGCGGGCGGGCGGACAGGAAGAAGGAGAGCTGGTCGAGGGTGTGCTCCTCCTCGAGGAACCGCTGGAAGAGCATCACCTCCAGGTTCCGCTCGGCGTAGGAGCGCATCGAGTTGAAGATGTCCCAGCACATCTGCCCGCCAGGCCCCCCAATGGCCCGTCAGATTTGCCGGGGGTGCGAGGAAGGGGCGGGCGGGGCGTCGGGTGGGCGGGGCGGCGGACCTGCTCGACGAGGGCCCGCAGGCCGTACCGCTGGGAGACCCAGCCCCACACGTGCACGGGCAGCGAGGGCCGCGGCGAGGCCACGCGGTCGGCCGCCGCATCGGCGGACATCTACAAGCCGACCCGACAGGCAGGAGCGGAGTCCGTGGTGATGAGCAACGAGTCTGCCTGGGGGTGGCGAGGGAGGGCGAGGGAGGGCGAGGGAGGGCGAGGGAGGGCGAGGGAGGGCGAGGGAGGGCGAGGGAGGGCGAGGGAGGGCGAGGGAGGGCGAGGGAGGGCGAGGGAGGGCGAGGGAGGGCGAGGGAGGGCGAGGGAGGGCGAGGGAGGGCGAGGGAGGGAAGGCTGGCTGGCCTTGTCGTCGAGGATCATGCGAATGGCCCGCAGCAGCCATGCGAGGGGCCGCGGCTTGCGGGACTGGTTCTGCTGCTGCTTGGCGGGCGATGCGAGCCCGTCGCCCTTGAGGAGGGTCATGAAGCGGCCCCGGGGCGGGTCGAAGGGCCACACCACCGGGGCCGGGCCCAAGCCTTCCGAGGCGGCGCTGCGGGCGGTGGGGGGCGGGGCCGGCATGGCCCAGTCCTTGCGGGGCGACTCGGAGGTGGGCAGCCGGCGGACGAACTGCTCCAGCCGGTCGACCCGCTCGTAGCAGCGCACCACCACCCGCTGCAGCTTGAACAGCACCGACTCTGCCGCCCCGCCCCGCCCCGCCACCGCCAACGCACACGACAGATCGATCGGTCAGCTCGGGCTGGCCGGGCCGGGCCGGGGCAACCCCCGGAGCGGGAGCAGAGGAGGAGGAGGAGGTGGGGGGGGGGGGGGGGGGGGGGGGGGGGGAGGGAGGGACGGAGCGGACCCTCGATGGGGACCGCGGCCTCCCTGGCGGGGACAAGCCCCTGGCGGGCCTCCGCATCGGCCAGCCGGCCCTGGGTGGCAGCCACAACGTCCAGCACCTGCGCCCGGCATGATCGCACAGCACAGTCCACGTCGGACGGTGCCCCACGGAAGGGCCACCTGCCCGGCAGCCAAGAGGGGGAGGGGGCGGGGGCGGGGCGTGGGCGGGACCTCGTCGAGGAGGGAGTACGTCTGGGTGCCGCGGGGCTGGCGGAAGGGCAGCCCGGCCATGTCGCGCTCGGGCGGCCCCACGTCGACGTCGTTGGTCATGGCCGGGCCGCCCCGCGGGGGCCCCGCGATCTGGCCGCCGGCGAGGACCTCGCCCCCCATCTGGGCGTCCAGCTGGTCCACCAGGCCGCCCAGCTTGGCCCCGGGCAGCGGGACGCGGCTGGCCGAGGCGATGGACCCGCCCCCGCCCACCTGCCGCCGCCGGGTGCGGACGATTTGCTGCCCCGCGGAGCCGCGAGCCACCCGCCACCCGCACGGCCAGACACGCACCCCCGCCAGGCGGGCCGAGGCGCCACAATGAGATTGCTGACGGAGGAGGAGGAGGAGGAGGAGGAGGAGGAGGCGGGTGGCGGGTGGAGGGCAGGGGGCCGACCAGGTCTTCGTACGAGCCGCGGATCTCCGCGTTGGCGCCGCCATCGAGGGGCCGCAGCAGGTCCACCTCGCCTGCAGGGCGGACGCAGCAGCCCGGATCCCGGCAGGGTGAAGTGGACGCAGAGGGCCAGCTCGCACGGGGTCGACCCTCCCACCCACCCGCCCGGTGCCGGGGGAGGGGAGGGGAGGGGATCGTGCACGGCGGCCGGGGCAGACCGTGGGAGCGAGAGGATTCGCCGGCTGGCGTCTGGTCCCCCGGTCGCTGCCAGCCCTCGCCCTGGACGGCCCCGGCCCCGGCCCCAGCCCCGCTCTCGGCCCCGACCCCGGCCCCCGAGGAGGCGCGGCTGCCCGCCACCACCCCGCCGCCGTCCCCGGCGCCACCACCACTACCGGAGGCCAACCCGCCAATGGAGGCCCCGACGCCGACCACCATACCGCCCCTGCTCCGCCGCATCGCCGCCCCGCTGCCCGCCATGCCCCCGGCCACCGCCCCAGCAGCGCCGCCGCCCCGATGGGCCGCGTCTGTGGCCTCGAGCCCCTCGGCTCCGGGGCCCGCTGCCTCGATCGCCCCGGCTACCCCGGCTTGCTCGGCGTCCCGGGCCGGTTGGGCCAACGAGGAGGCCACCTGTCCGGCGCCGTGGCCTGGTCGGGAAGGGGAGGGTCATGCGGATGGTGAAAACGGGCATGATGAAAACGGGCTGCACGACATGATCATCGGCGGCGCCAACGGATCGGGCGACGGGGCGGCGGATGGGCAATGGTGGGCCCGGACCTTCCTCCGGCTGCTCTCCGGAGCGCTCGGTGACGCCCGGGGTGGTTGCTGCGCAGCCAGCCGCAGACGGGGGCCCACCACAGACGCGGCCTGGTGACCGACCGCCCAGCGCGGGAAGGGGCAAGGGGGGCGGGGGCCGGGCGGCACGAAGGGCGGGGGCGGGGGGCGGGGGCGGGGGCGGGGGCGGGGCGGGGCGGGGCGGGGCGGGGCGGGGCAGACTGGTCAGGGCCCCTGCAGCACGAGTCAGGCGGAAGCCACCCGGGGCGGACCCACAGCAGAGAAGACACGAGGTGAGTCGCCCTGGAGAGCGAGGGCAGCAGGGGAGGGCGGCGGCGGTGGGCAGGGCGGGGGTACGGACTCGGACTTGCCCTCGAGGCTAGCCGAGCCGCGGAGGCCTGAGCAACGCGGTGACGCGCCCAGGAGGTCGCAGGTGGAGTGGAACGATGTGTGTGCGGATGGTGTGTGTATGGTGTGTATGGTGTATGGTGTGTGTGTGTGTGGGGGGTGGGTGGGTGAGACGACGTCGATGGCCCGGGCGGGCCGGGCATGGGGGCGGCCAGACCGGCAGCCTCGTCGACATTCCCGCGGGCAGCCAGCTCGCCCACCATGACGGGGTTCTGGCCGGCCAATCCCTCTGGGATGTGCGTGTGTGCATGCGGGTGAGCGGGGCGGGTGAGCGGATTGGGGGGGCCACCGGGGCCGGGTCGGGTGAGCAGCATGGCGCCGGACCGACGGTCTTCAGGTCGAGCGGGTTGACGTTGACGCTGCTGGGCGCGCGGCTGCCGCCCGAGGCGCGCAGACCACCGGCCGCCACCGCCCCGCCACTGGCCCCAAGCCGGCCGCGGCCCGCCCCGCCGCCCTGCTGCTGTTCGGGGCCGCCCGGGCCGCCCGCGGACCTGCAAGAGCAAACGGGGCGCCGATCCCCGGGTGGTGAGGGCGGCGGCGGGCGACCAGGCGCGCAACCGATGGGACGACCCGCGATCGGCAGGGAGGGCGGCGCAGCAGGGAGGGCGGCTCCCACCAGACCCGGTGCCGGCCCCCTCGGTGACGACCTCGTCCCACCCGCCCGCGGGCCCCACCTCTTCCCCGGCGGCGCCCTCGACCGCCCCCGCAGCCGTGGCGGCGGCAGAGGGTCCCACCATGCCGCCCTTGGGCCCCGCCCCCGCCCCCGCCGCCTCGCCCTGGGCGCCCCGGCTACCCCGGACCCCCCCGGCGACGACGCTGCTCTTGCTGGCACTGCCCCTGAGGGCCGCGGTGGTGGGCGGCGGCGAGGTGGTGGCGCTGGGCTGGTCTCGGCCCTGGGCCCTCTCGTCCGAGCGGCCCCTCGCCTGGGCGGCGTCCGTGGCGCCGGCGGCATCCCTCGTGGCCGACGTGCCTGACCGGGGGGGCGCCCGTTGGGAGGCGCCTCGAGCCGGCGAGGTGCGGCCGCCGTTGTCTGTGGTGGCATAGGGCGTGGGGTGGCCGGGTGGAGCAGCTCTGAGCATTGACGAGTTGACGGCCCCGCATTGGGACCCGAGCAGAAGCAGCCCGATGGCCCGATGGGCACCCGGGGGGGCCTGGCGACCTTCGTCTCGCCCTGCCCCGGCCTCGGCCCCCGCCCCTGACCCGGTCCCTTCCCCGGCCCCACCCTCGGGCACGGGTGGCCCGTTGCTGCTTCGGCGCGCTTTGGGTGGCTCGGTGCCCCCGGCCCCGCCCCCCTCGGCGGCGGCCTGACGGGCGGGCCGGCCGCTGCTGCCCCTGGCGAGAGAGGCCTGGCCGGACTGGGACGCCCCCTGCGCGGTGGGCTCGGTGGACGAGGGCCGGGGCGGGGGGCTGCGAGACGGCAGGGGCTGCCCCTCGGGGCCCTGCGAGGTGGCCGGCCGGGAGGGCTGCGGTGCCCCTGCCTCGGTGCTGTGGGGCGAAAGCTCGCCCGAGAGCTGCCGTGGTGGCCGGGGGGCGGGGGGGCGATGCAAGGGAATGGTGAGAGGGGGGGGGGGGGGGGCGCACCGGATGCCCGCGAAGTCCTGCATGCTGCGGGGGCGGGGTGGGGCAGACCTCGGCGGGCGGCACATCCAGGGCGGCCCTGCGCCTTCGCCCCTGGGGGACCTGCAGCGGGGTCGGGTCAGCCGGCGGCAGGAGGGTGCAGGGGAAGGAGCGTGAGGCCGAGGGGCTCGGGGCGCGGACGGACCACACCATCGCCGCTCGGGGCCTCCCCCTCGGTGTCGCCGCCCTGGCCGGCTTCCTGGTGGCCCGAGCCCCGAGCGAGCGAGCGGATGAACAAACGGCAGGGGCGGCGGCAAGGCGGGGCGACGGCAAGGCGGGGCGACGGCAAGGCGGGGCGACGGCAAGGCGGGGCGGCGAGCCAGGGCGCGGCAGGGCCGATGGACAGACCCGGCTGGGGGTACGGGAGCGGAGGAGGCACCAGGGGCAGCCGAGCCGCCCAGCCGCCCAGCCACCAGCGGCGAGGGCAAGGTGGGCAGGGCAGCGGCAGGAAGGGCCGAGACCAGCCCATGCGGGGCGGGGGGACAGAAAAAGCGGCGGTGAGCGAGGGGCGGAAGGAGGGCGGGCCGGGAGGCCCCATTGGCGAAAGCCACGGGTCCGGGCGCGGACCCCACACGGTGGTCGGCCAGCGCCTCTGCCCGAGCCCGCTCGTCAGCCAGCTGGCGCTCCTGGGCGGCCAGCTGGGCCTCACGCTGGGCGAGGCGGGCCTCCAGCTCGGCGAGCGACTCCTCCCGCCGCCCCAGGGCCTGTCCCCAGCCCCCGCCCCCGACCCCAACAACCCCCGAGGGCCTCAGCGTCCACCGAACGGCGGCTCCGTGGTGGTCGTGGTTGGTTGGGCAGCGGGGGCCGGTGGGGGGGGCGGACCTCCTGCTCGGCTCGCAGGTTGCTCTTGGCCGCCTGCATCTGCTCGGCAAAGACGGCCCGCTCCTTGGCCAGGGTCTGCCAGAGGGCGGGCGGGCGGGCGGGGTGTGTGTGTGGGCGCGGGGGACGGTGGCCCGGGGGTTCGACCTTCTCTGCGGACTCGCGCCCCTTGGGGGGCCGCTCGCGGCTCCTTCGAAGGAACCTTGCGATACGCGGGGGGGGGGGGGGGGGGGGGGGGGGCAAAATTAGGACGAGCTACGCAGGACTCGAACCTGCAGTCTCCTGATCCGTAGTCAGGTGCCTTCTTATCCAATTTGGCCAGTAGCCCGTGAGATAGTTTTCTGTATAGGGCGGCGACCAGACCCCCGTATCTCATGGCGCCCCACCACAAATCACCACGGACCCTTTTGGGGGCTGGGCGGAGGGGAGACCCCGTCGAGGGGATGGACGGGCTGCTCCTTGGCCGTGGTCGCCCCGGCCGGGGGCGGGCTGGCGGTGGGGGCAGGAGCCGCCGGCGGGGCGCTCGGGGGCGGGGCGAGCTCCTCGGGCCGAGCCTGGCACTCCTTGTCCTCCTTGGGCGGCGCTGCTGCCCCCAGCCGCAGAACCAAGAACGAGCGGGTCCGTCGTGAGAGGGGTGGGGTGGCTGCAGGGGAGGTGGCCGCAGGGGGCCGGGGAGGGTGGCCAACACGGACGGGCCACCGTCACGTCGGTGCGGGCCGTGGGCGCCTCGCTGAGCCGGCTAACCTCCATGTCCCGCTCGAGCAGCTGCTTCTGCAGTTGCATCTGCGAGGCCACACGAGGGTCAGGGGGCCGTCGGGGGAGGGGGGCGCGGACCTGAGAGTGGCGCAGGTCGGCCAGGGCGGCCTCGTGCTCGATGAGCATCCGTAGCTTGCTCTCTGCCGCCCCCCGCCCCGCCCCGCCCCACAACCCCACCAGGCCCGCCCGTTGAGAAGGAGGCTCCGTCAGAAACTCTCCGCCACCATCCGAAGCCCCAGGGTGCGGTCCACCCAACCAACGTGCCGGGGTGGGTGGCCGGGGTGGCCGGGGCAGACCGAGGTCGGTGCGCAGGTTGATGATGGAAGCCACGTAGGTGTTGCAGCGCTTCAGCATCGAGGCGTTGTCCTCCTCGAAGAAGATCTGCCCCGCCACCCGCCGCCACCCGCCCCATCGGAGGTGAGCGTTGGCGACCCTGATCTGATCTGATCTGATCTGATCTGATCTGATCTGATCTGGTCGGGAAGACCCGGCGCGAAAGCCGCCACACCGGGGCGGGCGGGGACCTTGAGCGAGGACTCCTTCGACGCCCGCTGGGCGGCCTCGTCCCGCTCCTGGGTGGCGCTGTGACACCCGCACAGCCCGGGACCCCAGTGGGGGGATGTGAGGCCGGGGCAAGAGGAGACCTCAGAGTGCCAGCCAAGCGAGGCGGACCCCCTGCTACGACGGGACCGGGGGGGGGGGGGGGGGGGGGGACAAGGGCCAGGCGGGCAGGGATGCGGACTACTGGAGGGCATGCTTGGTGACGTCCACCTCGTGACGCAGTTCCTCGAGCTCGCTGGCCGAGCTGCCGTGGTTCTCCTCCACGGCCCGCAGCCGGTCCACTGGCGGCCCACGGGGCGGGAGGGGGGGGGGGGGGGGGGTGGCAGGAGGCGATGAAGCGGCCGCCGCGGGGAGGAGGAGGGGGCGGAGATGGCCGGCTGTTGGCGGGTGGGCCGCGGTGAGGCGGGGCGACGTACGTGCGTCCTGGGCCTCGGCCTGCAGCCGGTGGATGCGCGCCTCGCGGTCCTCCAGCTGCCGTTCGGCATCCGTCAGCCTGCCATCGATGACGCCCCCGCGGCACGCCCCAAGCCAGCCAGGTGATGGGGAGGTGACAGGACCGATGGGCGGTGGGCGGTGGGCGGTGGGCGCTGGACGGTGGGCATGGAGGAGGGGCATGGAGGGCATGGAGGGGCATGGAGGGGGCATGGAGGGGCATGGGTGCCGGACCGGGTGGCCAGGTCGGGGATGCGGTCGGAGAGGATGCTGTACCGAGAGACGACCCGCTCCAGGAGGCGGCCCCGGGCCACACAGCCCACGGTCACCTGCCGGATGAGCTCGGCAAGCACCTGCCCCGGCCACAGACCCGCGATCCGGCGGCGATGGTGGGCGGGTGGTGGTCGAAGAGGTGGTGGTCGAAGGGGTGGGGGGGGGGGGGGGGGGTCCCGCCACGGGAGGCGGGGAGGGAAACCGCGGTGGGGGCCGGACCTGCTCGTAGATCTCGCGCTCCTTGGCGGCGTCCTTGGGGCCCTGGCACTGGGTCAGCATCTGCCGGGCCGGCCAGGAGGCGGGGTGGAAGCGGTGGATGCGGTGAAACCGCCGTCAGGGAAGCGCTTCGACAGGCACACACGTGGGGCATGCGTGCGCGGGGCATGCGTGCGTGCGGGGCATGTGGGGCATCCAGAGGGCCGGGGGCCGTGCGCGGACCTCGTTCATAGACTGCTCCAGGTTGAGCACGTCCAGCCGGCTGGCAGGGGTGTGCTGGGTGAAGGTGTTCCGCGACCAGTTCGTGTCTGGCCCCGCCACCACCCCCGCGCCCCACCCCACCCCACCGACCCGCCCGGATGTTGTTCGGGTTTCCCGGGGCGGAGAATGGGATGGCGCCCCGCCCCCGTAAATCATATGCCACACCCCCAGGAGGGAGGGTGATGGAGGGAGGAGGACCTCTCATCTTGACGGCCAGCATGGCGTTGGCGTCGAGGTCGCGAGAAGGGTTACTGGGGGCGGGGAGGGGAGCCTAGGGGAGGGGTTGCCAGAAGGAGGTCAATGGAGACGGTGGAGAAGATGTGTCCTCCAGAGTGCAGACCTCACCCAGCTGGTGGAGCAGGGTCGCCAGCGTCGAGGCGAGCGGATCGCGGGGCGCTGAGGCGGAGAGGGCTGCCGATCAGGTGGGGACGGGGGGGGGGGGGGGAGGGAGGGGGGGAGGGGGGGGGATACAATGAGATGAAATTTGGATGACCTGGGGGACAACAGACGGGGAGATGAAGCTGCCACCGGACCCCTCGGGACGATCCTCGGGGACACACTCGGCTCGCGGAGTGAGGTCGGCGAGCTGCCCGGGGGGTCAGCTGAGAGAGAGATAATCAACTGTGCAGACCGGCTGCGACTGCCTTCAGGGGACGGTTTCCCCTTTAATTCGGATGGGAGAGGACTCGGCTTGGAGAGGAGATTGTCAACTGCCACAGCCAGCGAGTGGGGCATGGAAGAGGGATATTGAGATGACAGAGAAGTACGAGTGGGTGGAGAGGGAGTTACCGGAGCCGGAGAAGATAAATGCAACGCAGGAGCGTGCGCCTCATCACTAGCAGAGGAAAATCAGCCTGCCAAAGAACAGATTTCAGACTCTTTTCGGCTCTGTGATATAGGTCGCTTGACAAGCTCAAAGAGGCCACCTTGGGTCAACACAAGCTCCGGATGCTCTTTTCCCGCTTTCTGAAACCCGACCCGGGAGTAATTGGATTCCAGAGCAGTTGAAGGATAGCCGATAACGCCCTTTGTCTTTGCTGCCCGGTCATGTCTTTCAAGTTTGACACGCTTGACATTTTCGAGAATTATCCATGTCCGCAGATCTATTCGGCCGACTTAACTCTGTGGTGGCGAGGAATCGGCTGCGCGGGCTTGCTGAGTGACTGCTTCTTTTTGCGGATCCAGAGTAGCCAGCACAAAATCGGCCTGGAAGGAGGGGTAAAGTCGAGAAATATATTGGATCAGTGCCTGGTTCCAACGGACTTGTATTATTTCGGGGACAGATGTGCTGAAAATAATCGGCCTATGTGACGGAAGAGAACGGGGGAAAATCTCACCTGATGAGACTGTCGACCCGGCAGACCTGCCAGCAGCGTTCACATTTACAGTCATTTGTTGACCCAACGCAGTTAGAAAAAGAAGCAACGCCTAAAATCGAAAACCGAGTTGTGGGTGGCGTGCCATCCTTCTGGGACCTTAAACTCTTTCAAACAGAAAGTCACTTGTGTCGCACTGCCATCGGAGGGAACCTCATAGTGTTGGAAGTTTGAGGCACGAAGAGCAACTGCTGTGTGGATGACCCGCTTATCAGTGGCTGCGAAGTCTGTGTCAGCGTTGTTCCAGCCGCGGACGGGACGGGAAGGCAGACATTGGCGCTCATCGAGGTAGCTGGACAGCGAGAGTGCATCCGCTTCGATTTGCATGCGCAACTAGGATTTCGGATGACATAACGAAGTGAAACAACAGAGCGGGCGGACCTCTTCAATATTGACAAAGGTAGACATGTCGAAGATTCGTGGCTCACAAGCAAGCTACCCACGACACAATTCAATGGGAAATGAAAAAAAAAATACGCGGCAGACACGACAAGGAGTATTCCGTGAAAAGAGTGCGCGGAGTGGTTCTGCCTCTTCGTAGACGATTCGAGAGACTTTGGTAATTCCTAACCGGCAGTTGAATCGGAAAATCAAAATTGATGCTGACCTTCCTTTGTCCGAAAAATCACAACGAAACGGGCCTCCTCGCCACCCGTGATCTGCAGCCAGCATCCTTCGGCGCTCTGGCTTGTCTTCAGCGCAGAGATGAGGTGCTGTGGGGAGGTAAAGGGGCTAGAATCGTTCGGGAATTTTATGAAGACCTTGACGACAATTTTGCATTTACAGGGAGTCCTGACTTGATAGGATTCGAAAAAGCCCTGGCAGAAACTGATACAAAAAAACGCACTTTTCGAGCCATTGACACCTCGAAAGATAATTTGGTTTGGAAGGGTCTCGACAAAAATCTCCTCAGCCACCTTGGACAAGCAAACAATGCCCTTGGAGAAGAGAGCCCGATTTTTCAGTGGAAGGCTGCAAACGAACTCGGGATCCGCTGGGACTTGTTGTGCCTGCGGCAATGGATGTTCCGAGGTCGGTTGAGCTGCGGCGGCGTCGGGGGTGGGTTCTGCGGCTTGCATAAAATTTGTTGAGCGAACCCCAGGGTTGAAGCGGCTCATCCTCCTGTCTTCAGTCAGTCAGTCTCGTGTTAATGCAGCCTCGTAGGAGGCTAACTAGATAATCGCAATCGAGAAGAGTTCACAATAAGGTTTTCATTTCCCAACCCGATTTCACAAAGGATCACCTCATCCCCAGCCACTCCAGCAGCGCTTGGGCCCAGCGTCAGGCTTTGATGTAGTTCCGCTTGGACGCTGCTTCAATTCAAATCGACTCCGCTTCAGTCTCTCATCTGTTGCTCAATCCTCCGGACCCCCCAAGGCCCAGAGAAGAGGCGTAGATTTTGCCCCTCTCCTCCCCTCCTCCATCGAGACAGGTCCGAACAACCGGATTTCTCGAATTAACTCCTCCGTCAAAGAAAGAAGTGAAAGAAATGAGGGTAGCTCCTGTGTTATTACTGCCTGCTCCCACCGATTGCGGGAGAAGCCGCATCCTCCACCAGGGAGGACTGGGCGGCCACCTTGTCGGCCCGCAGAAGCCGGCTCAACCAGAAGAGGAAGATGAAGCTCGGCAGGAGGAAGAACCCGAGCAGGACGCAGAGCGTCTGTGGGGGCATGTTGCTCAGGGCCCCGTTGATGGCCGAGACCACCGTGATACCGATGTAGGTGAAGGTGCTGTAGAAGCCCATGAAGAGACACTGGGGAGGAAGAAGAAAGGAAGGGGAACCGTGTCGAAAAGGGCCCGGATATCGGCGACCAAAGCCAGACCTCCTTGCCGGGGGGGATGAGCTTGGCCATCATGCCCCGGGCCACGCTGGCGTTCCACGAGTAGGTGAAGGCGATCACCAGCGAGATGGCCAGCGAGGAGACGTAGCCCCTGGACACGGACACGGTCCCAAGCGAATGGGATGGAGAGGGGGAGAGCGCGCCGCACGGAGGGACGGGGAGCCGTGTGAGCCGGGGTCACCCTCCAGGGCGCGGACGCCGTGGCCAAGGGGGGCGGTGCGGTGCGGTGCGGTGCGGTGCGGTGCGGTGCGGGCCAAGCGACGGACCAGCTCATGCTGACCGAGAAGTAGAGCAGGGCGAAGGTGCAGCAGAAGATGACGTTCTGGCAGGTCAGCGTGATCAGGTCGAAGCCCTGCAGGTCCCGCGCCATCAGACGGGGGAGCCGCAGCAGCAGGGAATGAGCATGGTATCGGTCTGGGTCGTGTGGCGGTGTGTGCTTTGCGGAGGAGGGGGCGCGCATGGGGGGCCGGGAGGGGACCTTGACGATGCGGACGAAGACCATCCCGAAGAAGACGCCCGCCACCTGGGCCGACATGTAGAACAGCTGCAGCAGCGACTGGGTCTCGATGTGGATCTATGGCCGCCCCAGGGGGAGCACCCACCCACCGGAGGGAAAGGAACATCAGCATTGGGCCACGCGGGGGGCCTCGGGTCAGAAGCGACCGGATCGGGTGTGTGGGAGGTGGGGGAATCAGGTCGGGGCGGGCGGTCCGGACTTGGTAGACGGAGGTGAAGAAGGTGACCACGAAGATGGTGTACACCACCCCGGCCGTGGAGAAGAACAGGTAGGCGAACAAGAAGACCGCAGACTCCTTCGCCCTACCATGGCATGCCGCACCCCCGGACCAGACGCGAACGCGCAGGAGTGAGCCCCAGGAGGAGGGCGGGTGGGCGGGGGGCAGAGAGGGCCGCGGGGCGGGGACGGACTTGCGGTCGGTCCGGATGGACTTCAGGGTCAGCAGCACGTCGCTGAAGGAGCGCACGCAAGCCCGCACGAAGGTCACCTGTGCGGCAGGATGCCCCCGCCGGGTCAGAGTCAGAAGACGGGCGCGACCAAGGGCCGAGCTGGGTGGAGACGAGGCGGCACGGCGGGGCGGCGAACCTTGGGGACGGGCGGCTTGGGGAACTCGACGAGGGGCGTCGTCTCGAGATCGTTCCGGGCCGAGTTGAGCGGGTCCTCCTCGGGCGGACGGGCGGGGGCCTGGGGCTGGGTCGCGGGGGCGTCCGTGGGGCTGAAGAAGCTGAAGAAGGTCGCGAAGAAGGCCAGCGCCGTGTACGAGACGACCTGTCGGCAGGAAGACGCCGGGGGTTGGAAGATGATGAGGGCGGCGGGGGCGGCGGGGGCGGCGGGGGCGGCGGCAGGGGCGGCGGCAGGGGCGGCGGCAGGGGCGGCGGCAGGGGCGGCGGCAGGGGCGGCGGCAGGGGCGGCAGGGGCGGCGGCAGGGGCGGCGGCAGGGGCGGCGGCGCGGCGGCAGGAGCGGCGGCAGGAGCGGCGGCGGGGGCGGCGGCGGACCAGGATGGCCAGCCGGGTGACGGGGTCCATCTCCCGGAGGCCCGCCAGATGGGTCGCCAAGAAGACCCCCACCGAAGTGGTGGGCGTCAGAGCGCCGGTCACCAAGCGCAGGACGGCGAGGCTCAGCAGGGCCGCGCCGAAGCCAAAGATGTTGTTGATCAGGCTCAGCATGACCCGCTTGCTGCGAGGGGGCAAAACAGGCGGTGAGGGTGTCAAGCAGCGGAGAAGGGGAGCGAGCCCAGACGTGGCCGGAAACCGAGAGAGCAGAGCGTTATTGTTCATGACAGCAAGCCTGAGCGCAAACATGACCACAACGTAGAGAGTCTCCGCGAGGATAAGCGAATAGTTTCCGCGTGGGATCTGGCGAATTTGGGGGCGGAATGAAACGCAGCAAACGATCTCCACAGACAACAGCGAGGAGCGCATAGAGGAAAGTGGCCGGAACGGCGAAAAAAGATGCCCAAATCATCCACCTTTTAATGGTGTGCAATTGATCAGTGACACTCCCAACAAAAGGTAAAATGACAGAAGATGCTAGTGTCGTAATAACATTCACGATGGAGAACTCTTTTGAGAAACCCGCGTCCAAGTTGTGCAAAATCTCCGGGAAGAGTGTGCCGTACACAACAGTATTGAGAATATTAAAGGCTGTCGAGAAGGCGACCCATCCTGTCACTTGTAACTTATAACCCATCACGAGGCGTTCGGAGTTGGCCAAGAGATGTGAAAAAAATAGCCAACTAAACCAAAAGGGGACAGTTGCAATTCATGGATGCTCAGTGAAAGCGTGTTGGAGTTTTCGTCCAATTGTGTGGGAGTTGACCGCCTTTCGGTTCTACTAGAGAAGTTAGGTAAATCAATAGGTTTTCGGAAAACCTTCGGCAACACCTGGTGCCCCGGGTTTCTGCCGCACCCGCTTCTCGTGCGCGCCTACTTCTCCGCCGGTTGGGTGGTCCCAGGGAAGGAGCCGGGGAAGCAGGTTTTCGGGACAGCGGGTTAAGCCGGTTTTCGGAGCACCGAGTGCAGCGGGTGCAGCGGGTGACGCGAAAGCAGCTTCCCCCCCCCCCCCTTCAGGGGAGGGGGGGGGTGTCCGACATTTTGTCTCCCCGAATACGAAGTTTCGCCTCTGGCATCAAAAAATTCGCCGCGTTTCGCGTGTGGAGGGTGTGGAGGTGTGTGGCGGTGTGGGAGTGGGGGGGGCTGCACCTGCCTGGTAATTTCGGTTGCCGGATTGAGTTTGAAAAAAAAAAAAAGGTAGGGGCGACATACTGGCATGTACCATGCGATCCCCCCCCCCCCACCGTTGGTGTTGTGGGCATGGGGCATGCGTGGTGTGAGTGTGGTGAGCGGGGCTGTGCGTGTGCATGGGGGGGAGGAGGGGGAGCGAGAGTGATGCTGTGCGCGAGTGAGGCGGGTAAGCAAACTTGCCTGTTTCCGCACCGCTCCGAACGTTCGGAGGCGGGGCTATTCCGGGGGTCAGGACAAGTCCCCCCCCCCCCCCCCCCACCTCCCCCACCACCACCACCCACCACCCACCACCAATCACTTGACTGCGCATGTTTTCATAACAAATTCTCTGCGGGCCGGGTTTTTGGTTTTTCGGGGCGGTGTTCTAAAATACGCGATGCGCGTAATTGAATAAGCGGGTTTTGAGATAGGTTTTCCGAGAAGCGGGTTAACTCGCTTTTTAGCTTTTCCCAAAAGCGGCTTTTTTCGCTTCTCCGGACGTCTCCCAAGGTCGACGAGGCCTCCCCAACGTCGTCCACCGAAATGGCGCGGCCTTTCAAGGGCACGTAGGGGCAGCGGGTGCAGCGGGTGCGACACCGAGGAGGTTATTCCAAAAAAGCGGGTGCAGCGGCTGAAACCCGCTTTCTCAAAAACCCAAAACACCTAAAAAAACCTAAAAAAACCCAAAAAAAGCGGGTTCAGAAAGCGAAAAAAAGCGGGTTACCTAACTTCTCTACTCTCGGGTGGCATGCGATGACAACGAGGTGTTAAAATTATGTGGCGCTGACATGGCGCAGCTGGCGTCGTGAAATTATGATCACCGACCCTGAGGAGAACCGACGGTACTCGAACAGACAGCCGTGACACTATTGTTTTAGTATGGTTGTGATTGGGGCGAATATGCAAGACCGCGGCGGGCAGTCCTCATTCCATTCAGTTCCAGCCGTTTGTTTTTTCCTTTCCGAGGAATATGCCGGAATGGTTTCAGAGCGGGAAGGCCACCCTCCGAAACTCCCAAAAAAAAAACGAGAGTCTGCAACACCCCTGGTCGTGATGAGCGCTGCGGCCGATCTCGAAGACATTTGCCCGCCTGTTGGCTCGGTCTGGTTCTCAGTTGAGGTCCCACCGAATTCTCACGACGGGTAAATCGTAGGGCCCTTTTGCCCCCCCTGAAATTAGCGCGAATTGCCCATTCCCTCATGTTGTTCAATCCTGCAAGGAGTGTTCCATGAATGCCGCTTGCCGTCACGCTTGCGGTGATGTTGTGCCTGCTGCGGATCGTCCCGTCCCTGGCGCCTGCACTGAAGAGGAAGCTGCGGGCCCCGCGGAAGAGGGCGCCCTGACAGAGGCCGCTCCGCTGGCGGTGGAACCCCAAGCTCATGCTCATGGCGATTTCCCCCTGGGAGATGCCGAGTTCGAACGGCTGTTGGCCCTCGAGAGCGGTGACGATCCGGAGATGGAAACCCGCGAGTTGACCAAGGGTGTCACAGTCAGCAAGAAGAAGGTTTGCTTTTCTCTTTAGTAATGATTTATTTTTTTCCTTGTTCAGATCGAAGGCACGGCCATTTATCTCGGCAAGGCATCCGGCGTTGTCAATGCCCCCGCTTCGGTCATCATGCGCCTTCTGTGGGACTTCGAGGTGCGCCGGTCCGTGTGAACTTCTCTCTGAATTTCCGCAACTCTTATCGGCACTGCAGGAAGTGGGACTCGTACTTCGTCGAGCAGGTGGTCCTTGAGCAGCATACCGGGGCCCAGGAGTACGTCTGTCTGTGTGCCGGCCCTGCCCCTCTGACCCTGCTCACCGACCCCATTCGTAGACTTCACCGGGAAGACGCCTCCCCTGGTCTCCAAGCGGGACTTTGTCCAGGCGCGGGCCCTCCGGGTGACCCCCGCCCGGGACCTGTTCTACAGCGCCTACGTCAGCATGGAGCACCCCGCCATGCCGCCCCGGAAGGTCGGCCCCGCCACGGGCGCCCCCCCACTTCCCCCTGTCGCCACTGCGTCCGAAGCCAGGGGGACATCCGCCCCGGGGCCGGACTCTCATCTCATTGTCACTTCGACTCTGGCGTGCCTCTCCGGGGGTGGGTAGGGCTTCATCCGCGGGCACGTGTTCTTCTCGGGGTTCGTGGTGCGCAAGGTGAGCGAGACCGAGTGCCGCGTGTCGATGATCACCCACACCGACTTCAAGGGGATGATCCCGGCCTGGGTCATCAACCAGATGGTCTCCATCGTGGCCGTCTCCTGGGTCGAGAACCTCCGCAAGGCCGCCGCCAAGTTCACCCCCCTGCTGGAGCACGACTGGCCCCGCTTCCCCTCGGCCTAAGCCGGAGGCCGCCCCTCGGATGCGGGGTGGCGCGTGCGGCGGCGGGTGTCACGCGGGGAATCTGTATTGGTGCCTGCTCCCCACCGCGGCATTGCTGCCCATCGTTCAGCGGGGCGGCCAAGGGGGGGGCCTGGCGCTCGGCTCGTCCGTCCGGCTCGGATTCTTGTGGATTGCGGATTGTTTTCATTCCTTGGCTCGCGTGTCCCTTCATCCCACTCCCCCTCCTCCCCGCGCTCTGCCCCCGCCTCTTCATGTCCTCCGTGCGGCTGGCCGTGAATGCACTGGTGCCGACCGAAACTCCACGCGCCCAAAGGACCCAAGGGAGGGAAAGCCGCCCCTGTTGAGAACAACCCGCAGCACGAGTGCGGGGTCGCTGGGGTGGGAGGGAAAGCGAGGAGGCGCTGCAGGGGGCGCGAGGAAGATCGCCCAGCCCGCTCAGCGGTGCTCGACCCCGCTGAAGGAGCCGTCCATCGGGCCTGCAGCACCCCCACGTCCACGTCAGCGCAGGGGCGAAAGCGCGATGAGAAGATGAAACGCAGGCAGCGCGAGGGGCAGCGCGAGGGGCAGCGCGAGGGGCAGCGCGAGGGGCAGCGCGAGGGGCAGCAGCAGACCAACGCCGGCGACGGGTTCCATGACCGTGCCCACTGCGACCAGGCAAGCCGGGAAAACAGTGAGGGAATGAATGGATGGGGGGACAAGGGCGCGGGCGGCTGCGGACCGGGGAGGCTGTGGAGGGTGAAGTCCTCCAGGTCGGGCCGCAGGGGGAGGGTGGCCACCACCGACGGGGTCCCACCTCCGTATTCATCTTCGCCCTGCGGAGGCACGACCGGGGAGGGGAAGGCATGAGGGAGGGAGGGGGGGGGGGGGGAGGGAGGCGGCGGCGGCGGGCGGACCCTTGGGCTGCCCCTGGGGGGCAAGGTCCTGTCGAAGGGGGCGCGGCCGGCCCGGGTGAGGCCGCCCAGGAGGGGCACCCGGTCCGCCGACCAGTCGGGCGAGCCGCGGAGGAGCGGGACGGGCACCAGGCGCACCTGCACCTCGTCCGCCCCGCCGGGTCCGGCCTCCTCCTCCCCCTCCTCGGCCAGCGGCTCCGTGGCGGGGGTCGGGGGCGGCAGCCGGGAGAGCGAGGCCCGCTGGGTGGTGGCCGCGGGGCCGGCCATGGTCGAGGAGGAGCCGGGGGGCGTCGCCGCGCCCGGGGCGCCCATGGGCACGATCTGGACCTCATCCCCGAGGTCGTCCTCCTCGCCCCCGTCCGCCGGCCGGGCCGCCCATGGGCGCGGCTGCCGTTGCCCTGGCGGGGGCCCCGAGAGCGGGTTGTGGGCGGTGCTGCTGCTGCGGGGCGAGCCGCCCCTGCCCGTCTCGCGCGGGATGACGATGGGGGCCACCCGGCCGGCCGAGCTGGATACTGATGTGGGCTGCTGGGTGCTGCGCCGCACCTGTTGGCCCCCGCTGCTGCTGCCGACCTCCTGGTCCGGGGCCAGGGCGGCCGCGGGCAGGGCGGACGAGGGCGAGGCCAGCCGGCCGACGGGGGAGGTGTGGGTGCGGGCCAGCAGCAGGGGCGGCACCACCGGGACCACCTCCACCATGGTGGGCCCCTCGTCCTCCTCGGCCGGGTCGGCCGCCACGGTCGTGGGGAGCGGCTGCTGCGGCCGGAGGGAGGGAGAGGGAGAGGACCTGGGGGAAGGCCGGCTCCCCGGCGGGGGCGGCTGTTCATCGTCCCCCGCAGCCAGGGAGAACTCGATGAAGGCCACCGGGCCTGTGGGCGGAGCCGATGGCCCGCGGGAGGGGGCCGCCGCCCGGCTGGGGGTGTCGGTGGTGTGCGAGCCCGAGGCGCTGCTGTTGGGCCGGGGCGACGGGCCCGCGGCGGGGGCGGGGGTGGGGGCGGGGGCGGGCTCGGCGGGGCGGCGGGGGCTGGGGCGCCAGTGTGCCGACCGGGTGGGGGAGGGCGTCTGGCGGGCTGGCAGGGCGGTTAGGCTGCGGGAGGGCGAGAGGCCCCGGGCGGGCAGCTGGTAGACGGTCAGGGCGGCCTCGGGAAGCACGGCCGGGCCACCCGCGGCGCCCCCGGCGGGCAGGGGCGGGGTGGCCATGGGCGTCCGGCTGAGCAGGGGCGAGGGCTCCAGCAGCGAGGTGCCCCGGGACATGCGCAGCCCCGGGTAGGGCGTCCCCTGCTGGGCCCCGTCGGGACCGGGGGTGGGGGTCGGCGACGGGGTCGGCGGCGGGACGGCCCCCCAGGTGGGCAGCAGGGCAACCGTCATCGTGGCAGCTGGGACCGCCGCCACGGGCGCGGGCGCGGGCGCGGGCGCGGGCGCGGGCGCGGGCGCGGGCGCGGGCGCGGGCGCGGGCGCGGGCGCGGGCGCGGAGGTTGGCTGGGTACAGGCGGGGGCGGGGGCGCGACGGAGGCGGCGGGGAAGAGGGCGGGCAGGGTGGGGTCGGACGGAGGGCGGGAGAGGGGCGACCGGGCGGCCACCCGGCCCTCGAGGGCCGCCGCGAGGCCGGCCGCCAGGGGCAGGACGGGTGAGGGCGCGACGGGGCTTGTGGCCGAGGAGGAGGGCTGGGTGTGGGTGTACGTCAGCGAGGGTGTGCTGGTCGCGCTGGGGCTGCGGTGGCTGTTGGGCTGCGAGTTGGAGTTGGAGTTGGAGTGGGAACGGTGCGAGCCGGCCCGCTCGGGGGCCAGGGCGGCGGGCGCGTTGGGGCCCGTGGTGCCGGCAGGCGGGCGGGGGAACTGGACGGCGGGCGGCGGGAGAATGACGCCTCCCTCACCCAGCAGCACCGGCTCCTGCCCGCCGCCCTGGGGCGCGCCTTCGGTGGGCATGGCGGCGGCGGGCCGCTCCTCTTCCCCGGGAGCTGAGCCGCCCGGGGCCGGCGACGGGGCCTGGTCGGGGATATCGCCGGGCCCGAGGGGCGCCTCCCAGCCGGCGGCCGAGTCGGCCGTGGTGGACGTGGCCGTCGAGGTGGGCGTGGGGGGGAGCCCCGCGCTGTCCGACCAGCCGTTGCGCCCCGGGAAGATGATGAGCGGGGCCGGGGGCGCCTTCGGGGGGGCCCCCAAGCCGGGCTGCCTGCCGCCGCCCGGGCTGGCGCCGCCGATGGGGTTGCCCTCGGTGCCGCCGGATGGCGCGGTGGCCGGCTGGGCGGCCGGGGCGGCCGGGCGGGGGTCGGGGGACGGCACCGGGATGATGAGCGAGTTGGTGCCCGAGGGGGGTGTGTGCACCGAGGGCGGCACCGAGTCCAGGGAGGCCGTCGAGGAGATGGCCGCCAGGGCGGGCCGCCCCAGGGGTGAGTCCGCTTGGGGCCTGACGGGCGGCCCCTCCAGGGGGCGCGTGGCGGCCGCCCGGTAGGCCGGGGCCGCCGGGACAACGGGGGCGGGAGCGGGAGCAGGGGGGCGGGCCGCCAGGGTGGGCAGCCCAGGCGGGGAGGCCGGCATGCCCGGGACGGGAGCCGCGTGGGGCAGGGCCGGAGCCGGGGGCGCCCGCCGGACGGGGAGCTGCCGGGGGGTGGTGATGATGCTGCTCATCGACATGTCGTTCGGGTCGAGGCGCGTCAGGGCAGCGGCCAGGATGGGGTGCTCGCTGGTGGCTGGGGGCGACCCGTGGGCGGCGGGTGGTGCGGGCGGCGGGGCGGCCGCGGGCGGCGGGGGGATGGACAGGGCCGGGGCCGGGGGGGCCGGCGGCGGGCCGGCGGGGGTCGTCGAGATGGCCGGGGAGGCCGCCACCATCGCCGCCTCGGGCTGCCGGCTGGTCGGGGGCGGCGAGGGCGCGGCGGAGAGGTTGGCCCTGTCGTCGCCGCCCAGGGGGGCAGGAGAGGCCCGGTGGTCGGGCGCCGCCGCGGGGGAAGAGGCGCCGGGGGGTGAGGCCGTCACTGCCGCCAGGGCCGGGGCCGGGGCCGGGGCCGGGGGCAGCAGGCCCGGGAAGAGGTGATCGGGGAACAGGAGGTCAGCTGGGGCCTGGTCGACGGTGGCGGGGGCGGGGGGGAAGGGCGGGAAGAGCGAGCTGGGCGAGGGGGAGGCCGATGTGGACATGGGCGTCCCGCAGGCCTCGCTGCTGCCGTGCGGGGGGCCCCCAGCGGGCGAGGGCAGCGACATGGACGAGACGACCGGCAGGGCGCTCGCCACCCCAACTGCCGACGGGACCGGGCCGGACGGGGCAGCACGGCCAGGGGCACGCCCAGGGGCAGGGGCAGAGATGGGGGTCGGCGCAGGCGCAGGCGGAGGTGGAGGTGGAGGTGGAAGCGGTATAGGCGCAGGCGCGGGGACGGGGGCAGGGGCCGACTCGAGTGGGACGGGGGCCGGCTGGATGATGAGGCCCGGCCGGGCGGCCGGGATGCGGGCCATCAGCGAGGGCGGCGAGGGCGGGCTGGCGGCCCCGAGGGCCAGCACCCGAGCCACCGCGGCCGGCGGGATCGCCGCCGCGTCACCATTGCCCATGCCCCGCCCCGCCAAGGGGGCGAGACCCTCGTCGTCGTAATCGCTGCGCGGGGTGACGGCGATCGAGACGTTGGTGGCCGCCCCGGCCGCGTGGGCCTCGCCCCACCCGGTGGCCCCGAAGGAGCGTGGGGCCGGCCCCTCGCCGGGCCACGGATGCCAGAGGGCCGCCTGTTGGGCGGACCCCAGGTCGCCCAGGGGCCCAGGCGGCAGCAGCCGCGGTGGGGCGGGTTCCTCACGGGGACTGGCACGAGAGGACCCTGCGGGCGGGGCTGCTGCTGCTGCTGCTGCTGCTGCTGCTGCTGTCCAGGCGGCGCACCGGCGCCGTCCGACTGCGGCTGGGGCTGCGGGGCTGCGGGGGCGGCGGCCTGCTGCTTCTGGTCGGCCTGCCAGGCGCGCTCCTGGCGGACCAGGAATGCGTCCAGGGGGGCCATGTTGTCCAGCGACCCGGTGCTGGTGGCGTCGGCGGCCAGGCCCTGCGAGGACGAGTGCGGCGTCTCGGCCACCAGCGGCACGTAGGTCGACATGGACAGGGAGCGGGCGCCCCGCTGGATGGCCAGCTGGGCGTGGAAGAAGTCGGGGACGGAGGAGATGGGGAGCGCATCCCAGCGCAGGGGCGCGTTCCAGGGGAAGGTCTTGGGGCTGATCTGCTCGTGGCCGGCCGGCCCGAGGCGCGGCCGGGGCTGGGGGACGGCCAGGGCTGTGTGCTGGAACATGAGGGGCGAGTTGGCCAGGGCCGGCTGCATGAGCAGGGGCGAGGGCACGTGGGCCTGGTAGAGGGGCATGGGCAGGGGCGAGTCGGCAGGGGGCAGGAAGGGCGAGGACATCCGCGAGCCCCGGTGGGGGTGATGGCTGCCGGCGGCCGAGGAGCTGGGCCCCTCGGAGGACGAGACCGTGGGCCGGCCGGGGCTGGACGGGGCCAGGCCCGGGAGGGAGGTCCGCGGGGCGGGCAGACTGTACATGGGCACCAGGGCCCCCTCGGGGCCCCCCGGGCCGGCGGAGGCGGCGGCGGCCTGGTGGGCGGCGGCTGACTCGAGGGCCCGGTGGACGTACTGCCCGATCTCGCAGGCCCCCGAGGAGGCCACCGAGCCGGCCGCCAGGGAGTCAGACCGGGGCCGGGTGGGGGCGCCTCCCGGGGGCGTGGCCCGGCGGCCCTTCTGAGGGGGCGAGAGGCCCACCCCGGGCGGGTAGAGCGGGCCCCCGGTGGGGGTCAGCTCGGTGGTGGTGGGCAGCGAGGGCGGGGCCGAGGGCAGCTCGATGGGCGGGGGCAGGTGGTTCTGGCTGAGCGGGCGGGGCGGCGGCGGCTGGCGCTCGGGGGACTGGGGCCCCGTGGCCGGGCGCAGCAAGGGCGTCACGGCTGCCGGGGGCTGCTGCAGAGGAGAGGTGACTGCCCCCCCGCGGCGACCGCTGGCCTCGGTGACGGGCGGCGTGGGCGGCGCGGGCGGCGCGGGCGATGGGGGCGATGGGGGCGAGGACGACGACCCGACCGGGGCGGCCCGGCGGACCCCCCAAGGATGGGCCCGCAGGGCGGCCGGCGAGAGGAGCTCGTCCTGGGCGAGCATGGGGCTGCCGCCCTCTTCCCAGCTGCCCGCGCCTGCCCCCACCCGCACCGTCTCGTCGGCGGCCACCCCGCCGCGGGTGGGGTGGAGGTCTGGTCGGCGGCCGTGGGGGCGGGGCTCGGTGCTGCTGCGGGTGTGCTTGCCGGAGCGGGGGTCGTGGCCGTGGAAGCCGACGCGGTTGCGGAAGCGGCGGCGGCGGCGGCTGGGGGCGGGAGCGGCGATGGCGGGCCGGAGGAGGAGGAGGTCTCTTCCTCGGCGGGCGGGAGCTCCTGCAGCAGGGCCGCCGGGCTCGGCTGGGCGGGGCCAACCCCAACCCCAAAACCAGAGGCCGCCAAACGGACGGGAAATGAGGCGCTGCCCACGCCGACCATCGCCACGGGGGTGCGGGGGGATGGGTGCGGGGATGGGGGGTGCGGCGGGCAGGCGGCATGGGAGGAGGAGCGGAGGAGGGGGGCCGGACCTCATCCAGTGGCGCCTCGTTGCGTTGGCCCTCAGCCACCCCGGGAGGGCCTTCCCCCGGGCCGCCGTCGCCGTCCTGATGAGGAGACGCCTCCAGGGAGATCTCGGCCGGCCCGCCCCCGCCCCCGCCCGAGCCGGATGAGTCGGCCAGCGAGCCCGACCGGAGCAGCCGCCGGCTGCGGAAGCGCTCGCCCACCGGGGGCCGGGGCATCCCCGAGGCGCGGGCCGACCGTCCCGAGCCGGCCGTGTGGCGGGAGGCGCTCAGATCGTCGGCGCTGGCCCGGGGGCCCTGCGGGGACGGGCGCGGGGACGGATGCGGCTGCAAGGCTGGGTTGGCGGCCCGCAGGGGCGGCGGCGAGAGCACCATCGTGGCGGGGGCGTCGGGGCTGTACGGGGCGGCCCCCCCGGGGCATCCGGGCAGCATGGGCAGGGTGGCGGGCGAGGGGAAGGGCGTGGGCAGGGAGGGGATGGTGCCCAGATCGGGGTAGTACCGGGGCAGGGGCTGTGAGTGCGCCTGCTGCTGCTGCTGGAGGAGGAGCGGCCCTGCCTCGGGGCGGAACTGGGGCAGGGGCTGCGAGTAGGGGTGGGGCGGCACGTCGGGCATGGGCGGGGCGGCCAGCGAGGGGGGCGGGGGCGGGGGCGGTGGGGGCTCGGGGGCCCCGGCGGGAGCCCCAACCCCCGGCGAGACAGGCGGCGAGCTGTGCGAGCGGTGGTGGTGGTGGTGGTGGGGAGGCGCGGGGCTTGGCGGCGAGGCGGCCGCCCCGGGGGGCAGGGCCGTGGGCAGCTGCGGGCAGCCGGCCGGGTGGGGGCCGGTGGCCGAGGACTTTGCGGTCTTGAGGAGGGACTCCGGGTACGAGGCGGTCCCGAAGAAGGACCCCCCGACCCCCGGCTGGGCCAGGGACTCGGCCCGGGGCGGCGAGCCCGAGTTGCCCGAGGAGATGGTCGCAGGGGTGGCTGCCGTGCCCTCGGGGGTCGACAGGAGCGTGGCGGAGAGTGACTGCCGACGGGCGCTGGGCGGCGCTGCCATCCCCGCTGCCGGTTGGTGTTGCTGCTGCTGCTGCTGGCTGGTAGTGGTTGCCGGGGCAGCGGAGGCGGGCAGGCCGGGGGACGAAGTTCGGGGCGAGGCGCGCGGGGTGGTGGAGACGGAGGCCGGTCGGGGGGTCGACGAAACGGTGCTGCTTTCCTCGCCGCGGGGCGAGGGCTGGGTCGATGGGCTCGCCCGGGCCGGGGTCAGGGCCGGGGCGGGCAGGAGGGGACCCGGCTGGTCGGCCGCGATGATGACGGACCCCCCGGGGATGGGCCCCTCGGAAGAGGAGCCCCCCGGCTGGGCCGACGACGCAGTGGACACGCCCAGGCCGTGCCCAGTCCGGTCGCCAGGGCTGCCGCTTCGCACGGAAGGCGTCGCCGCCCCGGACGGGGGCGTGGGTGCGGATGTACGGGTGGGGGTGGGGGTGGGGGTGGGAGTGGGGGTGGGCGTGGGCGTCGGCTCGGCCGCCCCGGGCGCCACGAGGATGGGGATGCGCGGGCCCTCGAGCTCCATCGAGGAGCGCAGGCTGCGGCGGGGCAGGGGCGGCAGGGCGGCCGCGGCGGCGGCGCCGGCCCCCCGGACGATGGCCACGAAGCCGCTGCCCTCGAGGGACGAGCGCCGCCCCGGGTCGTGAGACTGCCCCGGCTGCTGCGGGGCCACGGGGTGGTGGGCCCGGGCCGGGGTGGGCAGCGGGGTGACCGTCAGCCCGGGGACGGGCGTGGGCGAGCTGGCCGGGGGCGCGGCCAGGGGCGAGGGCGCCGCGGGGCCGCGGAGGGACTGGGGCAGCACCGAGGAGGCCGAGCGGGAATGCGGGTGCGCGGCGTCGGCGGCGGGGGCCCAGAGGCCACTCGACCGGCCGCTGGTGGGCGGGGTGGGGCTCGACCGGGTGGCGGGCGAGAGGGAGAAGGACGGCACGGCAACCGAGAGGGCCGGCGAGGCCTCCTGGGGCATGGGCGAGAGGAGGCCCGTCAGGGCGGCCGGGGGTGGTGGGGCCGGGGCCGGGTGGGCCCCGCTGCTGCTGGAGGGGTCCCCCCCGGATCCGAGAGGAGGGCCCCCCCCACCACCCCCGATCTCAAAAAAAGGCTCGCTGCTCTCCCCGCCAGGCGAGGGCTCCGTCCCTCCGGCGGCCGGCGGCGGCGGCGGTGCGGCCGTCTCGGGGGCCTGGCCTTGGCCCTGGCCCATCAGCGCCGGGGCGGCGAGGCCGGGATGGCCAGGCATGGTGCGGGGAGAGGGCCGCATGACGGGGTACCGGTTGGTGGGCGACAGGAAGGAGAGCACATCCGCCCCCGAGGCCACCGTCATGCTGCGGGTCCCCACCGAGCCCCCGTCCTCCAGGCCGGCCGGCGCCAGGCCCGGGGCGGCGGCTCCGCTGGTGGGCGGAGAGGCCTGCTGCTGAAGGCGGGCGCTCCCGTGGGGCGACTCGGCCGTGGCTGCGGGCGGGGAGCGGGCCAGCCGGGGCGCGTTGAAGAAGGCCGGGGGCGGGGGCGAGTCGGGCGCCCCCTCGGCATCACCCAGCAGCGGGGGCGGAGCGCCCAAGCGTGGGCTTGGGACGTGCCGAGCGGCTTGGGGCGGGGGCGAGAGGGGCGCCCCCGAGAAGCCCGAGCCGATGGAGCCCCTGGGGGTGGTGGCTCCTCCCCGGCTCCCGGTCCCGCTGAGCGGGGGCTGGGGCAGAGGCGGGGGCGGCTGCTGGCCGGGCGAGGTGACATCCGCCTGGGGGGTCCGCATGGCAGGGGGCGACAGGGGCTGGTCCCCCTCGGCCGGGGCCGGGGCCGGGGCCAGGGCCTCCGTACTGGCGGCGGGTTGCTGGGGCGTGTCCACGACGGTGGTCTGGAGGAGGGGCGGCGGGCGGCGGGGCGAGGGCCTCTCGGGGGCCAGCAGGCTGCGGCCGGGCGGGGGCCGGGCGTCGATCATGTCCGGGTCTGCGCATGGCTCCTCGCCGTCCCCCGCGAGGTCCTCGGGGCGGCGGGTGGGCACGCAGGAGACGCTCTTCGAGAGGGGACTCGCCCGGGGGCGCCCCTTCCGGCTGGCCGCCGAGAGGCGGCTCGCGGGGACGGCGAAGCTGCGGTCGCCGTCGGGCTCGCGCCCCGGGGCCGAGGGATGGCCCGCCTGCAATAGCAATGGGACAACATTGGCACGCCCGATGAGCCCACGAGGAGGAGGGGCGAGCCCACGAGGAGGAGGGGAGGGGAGGAGGGGAGGAGGGGCATGGCGGACGAGTGCGAGGCGCGGCTTGACCACTTGGCGGGCGGGGGCTGTGGGCTGCGGAGTCTCGGTCGGCGTGGCGGCCGGGGCGGCGGCCGAAGCGGCGCGGGATGGACGCAGCGAGGCGGAGGCCGACGAGCGCAGGCTGCTGGCCCGCGAAGCCCGGACGGCGGTGGCCGGCCCGGAACCCCGAGCCGAGAGGGCCCGCTCACGGGAGGCCCGCAGGGTGGATGACGGCTGCCCCACGGCGCTGGTAGGGTTGCGAGGGGCCGTGGCGGTGGCGGGGGTCGCGTTGGGGGCAGAGGCCCGCGTTCGGATTGGCGGTGGGGGGGCGGGGGTTTCCGTGGGGGGCGCCGGCTCGGGCTCGGGGGGCATGAAGGGCGGCGAGGCCACCGCCGACTGGGGCTGCTGGACGGGCGTCCCGGGCCCAGGCGGGGCCAGGTGGGCAGGGCGGGCGGGCGAGATGACCTCGCCCGAAGCTTCCTCAGGCGCCGGGAGGTCTGCCGGGGGCGGGGGCGGGGGCGGGGGCGGCGGGGCCAGCGGATTGCAGCGGGCGCCGAATGGCGCGCTGAGGAGGATCTGCGCGAGGGTCTGGGCACTGGGCGCCTGCTGCTGCTCGGCCAGGCTCGGGAAGCCCTCGTCCAGCTCGTCCGGGGCGGCCGGGCCGCCCTCGGGACCGCTGGCCCGCGAGTCGCCCAACATGGTCGTCCGGCCCGCAAAGGGGGTGGGCGGGGCCAGACCCAGGGCCGGGGGGCCACCCGGTGGTGAGGAAGGCCCCACCACCGAGGCGGAGGCATCTTGAAGCGGCGGCTGCTGCTCTTGTTGTTGTTGTTGTTGTTGCTGTTGCTGCTGCTGCTGCTGCTGCTGCTGCTGCTGCTGCTGCTGGCGCTGGGCGGAGCGGAGGGCCCGCCTGTGCTCGCCCATGAAGTGTTCGGCCCGGGCGCGGAGGGCCTCCATGCCGGCCTCCAGCTGCGGCCTCAGGACGGTCGTCAGGCGCCCCTCGAGCTCCCCGAGGGCGCTCAGGTGGGCCCGGTGGCGGTCGGCCAGGTCGTGCAGCGGCCCGGCAGCCTGGGCGGCCTCGGCCAGCAGGGGCGGGGCCCCGGGGGGCCGCCTGGGGGCCAGCGACTGCAACGCCTCGTTGAAGCTGCCCACCAGCCGCGTCAGGTCGAGCTTGCGGGCGCCAGCGGGCGATGATGGCGTCGAGGCGGTGGAGGCGTGGCGGGGGCGGCCACCTGGGGCTGGCGAGGTGACCAGCAGCTCGGCCACCTGCTGGGGCACGGCCCCGGCCTTGGTGGGGGTCCGGGCCGGGCTGCCCGCCTGGGCCAGCAGAGGGGCCAGCAGGGCGTTGGCGTCCAGATGGGGCAGGATGCGCTGCGCCACAATGTCGTCCACCACGGCTGCGGCAACAGACAGACAGCGCAGCGTAGCGCAGCAACAGGAGGGGCGGGACGGGTCAGTTTGCTCGGCCGACATGGTGGCTGCGCACCACCCGATACGACCCGACCCGGCCGCCAACAGACCCCGCTGTGGGGCGCCCTTGGCCCAATGCTCGGTGAGCATGGCCCAGAAGGCCCGCAGGTCGGCCAGCTCGCCCGACCGCTGCAGCTGGGTGGCCGCGGTGCCCAGGGCATCCCCGCCCAGGTCGGCCTCCTCGGCGCTCTCCCAGGCCCCGGGCAGGGCCTCCGGCCGGGCGCTGGCGGGGAAACCTGCGGCTGCCATCTGCTGGTTGAGCTCCGTCTGCGAGGGAAGGCCGAGAGAAGCGGGCGGGGGTGAGGGGGAAGGGGGACGTGGGCAGGGGCCGACCTGGGCCCTGGAGGTCTGCCGGCACTGGCCCGTCAGCCGCTCGGCGGCCTGCTGCCACAGGAGGTGCGTCTGCTCGATGGAGGCCATCAGCTCCAGCAACTTGCGGCGTTCCATCATGGAGTGCCGCTGCCCGGGCAGAGGGATGAGGCGAGGGAGAAACGATGAGAGGTGGAGGTGGAGATGGGCAGAACGAATCAGGCCTGCTGGGGGATGCCCTCCGCACCGCAGTCGCTCAAGGTGGGTGGGGGGGACAGACCTTGAGGGCGCTGAGGGTGACCCGGGGCAGCGGGTTCGGAAGCCCATCGACGAAGGGGGTGGCCCGGTAGGCCTCGGGGAAGGTCCGCTCAAAGACAAACCGCAGGGCGTAGGAGCTCGTCTGGTAGAGCATCCAGATCAAGCTGCAGCAAGTTTCAGGTGACCGTGATGAAGCCAGGCAGACCGTTCCCCGCCAGCATTCTGGAGATGCGACATCAAGACAGTCTTTGGGGGCAAATGACCTGGAGTGAATGTCAGTGTGGAAGAAGTGCTCATGCGACACAGACCCGCTTGCTCGAGCTCCTGTAGCATCCGGAGGACAGTTTTTTTGAACTCCCGCTGCTGGGACTTGTCGTGGCACGGCCAGATGACTTGAAATTCCTGGCCCCGTTTTCGGTGAGTGGAAATCGGCAAAGTCGAGCAGACTGATGAAATACGCTCGCGAGGGAATATGGTGGACAAAAGGAAATAAAGAACCACTTCCATACCCTTCTGGTTGGCTCTTCGAAACATGTCCTTTTCGAATGACATTTTATAAAGGCGTTGGTATTCGCGAGTATCAAAACCGAGTAACAAAAGATTCGTGAAAAAAATGTCTTCAACATCGTCCATTGGCAAGGGGGCGCGGGGCGAGTCGAATTATTCAAACACGAGACAGTGTGAAGAACCTAAGGGGCATACTCGTCATTGCAGGCGTCGTGGGGCGACGACACAGGAGGACGTTTTCATGAGGAGTCCTTGTTCGCTTTCCACATTCTTTTTTTCAGTACTCTTCCTTTGTGGGGGAATTTTTTTTCTGGTCAAGCACGCGCCCCAACAGCCACCACGTGTGCATCTGCCCCCGCGCTACAATTTCGCGAGCACGGACGTGGGAGCGAAGGTTGTTGATGCGGTGAAGGGTAGTAGGGTCTGCAGCATCTCAAGTACCTCTGATCCCATTCTCTCGGCAGGGCTCCAGCCGGATCATTCACGAAGATCGTGACCGTTATATGATCTCGCCGTGCTCCGAAGATCTTTTCGTGGTTGTCCAGCTCAGTGAGGAAATCCTCGTTGACACAGTGGCCATTGCCAACTACGAGTACTTTTCGAGCGGACCTAAGCTCATCGATATTCGGGTTTCGCGAGAATTCCCAACCACCAGCTGGGAGAAATTGGGTGAGTTCACCCTCCTGCCTGCCCGTCAGGAGCAGGTCCTTCAAATCGCGAACCCGCAATGGGCTCTGTCTGTCTCTTCTTTTTTGATCTTCTGCTGACCCCGGGCCGGCCTGGCAGGTATATCCGGGTCAACATCCTCTCGCACTACGGCCACGAGAAGCTGTGCACGCTGTCATCGTTGAAGGTGTTTGGGCGAACTCAGGTAGACCTCTTTCGGGAAGGTCCGGATGCTCCCCAATCGCCCCCCCCCCCCCCCCCCCAAAGGCATCACGCACACACACTTGCACCATGCGCAGAAAGCGCCCTCTTCGAAGACGAATCGCCCGCGGTTTCGGCGCCCCCACAGGCCGCGCCTCCGCCCCACATGGAGTTCATCGGGGAGGGCGTCCCGGTGGGTGTGGGCCGCCCGCTCCCCCAATTCGATCCGGCTGCTGTTGCGGCCCGGCCTGATGACGGCTGGTACGCGGTCTTCCAGAAGTCCCTCAACGAGAACGCCGTGGCGAGTGGCTCGACGACAGATTTCACGCTCCTGCAGGAGCCGCCAATTGGGGCGCCAGCCGATCCAAGCCCACCTTCGGCCCCGCCCCCAGCCACCCTCCGGCCACTCCCCCACCTTCCCCCTCCGCTCCTGTTCCATCTACTTTCCCCCTGTCTCCTTCCTCCCCTCCTTCTTCTACACCCTCTCTGTCTCCTTCTCCACCTCCTGTTCCTTCTCCCCCTCCGCCCCCTCCGCCTTCCCCTTCTCCTGCCTCCTCCTCCTCTTCGTCTCCCTCCCCTTCCCATTCCTCCCCCTCACCTCCTCCACTGCCGCCGGCCGGCGAATCGGGGGATAGCCGCCTCGCCCAGCTGATGCGTGAGTGCCGCTCCTTGCCCGAGTGCGGCTGTGGGCAGCCTGCCGTGGCCCGGCTGACCCTGCACGCCCTGGCGGACTCGCTGCAGATCTGCCCGGCCCGGGGGGACCTCGACCTGGCCCCCGTCCCGGGGTGCCCGCTCCCCTGCCCCTGCCCCGTCCCGGATGATGCCGTCGGGCAGTGCCTGGCCCCCGAGCAGGAGCAGTGCGCGCTCGCCCCGGAAGATGATCCGCCGCCTTTAGTCACCGCCCAGCCAGCCGCCCAGCCAGCCGCCCAGCCAGCCGCCCAGCCAGCCGCCCAGCCAGCCGCCCAGCCAGCCGCCCAGCCAGCCGCCCAGCCAGCCGCCCAGCCAGCAGTCTCCTTGCCCGCGCCCGAACAGTCTCCCCCGCCCTCCACGCAGCCCGGCCCCACCTCAGCCCGCCCGCAGCGCCAGCCCAGGCCCCAGGGGCGAGCGACCCCTCACAGGCGCAGGCCGACGCCGGGTTATGTCCGTCTGGGCGTGCCATCCCTTCCTGGCTGTTGCTCATCCCCGCCCCTTTCGACAGCCTCCAAGCGGGACTCGGTCTTCCAGGTGCTCGCCAAGAAGCGTCCGTCCCTCCCCTCCCCCCCCCCCCCCCCAAAAAAAAAATCCTCACCACCGGCATCTGCTTTGGCCCCCCCCCCCCCTCCTCACCCCAGTGCGCCAGATGGAAGAACTTGGGCCAGACGGTGGCCAGCGTGCAGATCCTGGCCGGCCACGTGGTGAATAACATCCGCAGCACCACCGCCGCCAAGCAGGAGCTCGACCAAGCTGGCCGCCCTGCAGGGCGCGCCGACACCGACCGCGATGACACGGTCCGCCGCCTCCGCACCCCACCCCACCGCGTCGCATCACCATACCCACCACCCTTCCCCTTGTCACCCTGACCCCCCCCCCCCCCCCCCCCCCCCCAGGAGCGGCGCCTGGACCACATGCACAACGGCCTGATCCAGGTGCAGCAGTCCCTGTTCGCCATGAGCCGCGACGTGGCCGAGCATGCCGCCGCCCTGGAGCGGATCGCCCAGCTGGAGGCCTCCCTGGCCTGGCACCAGCGCATCTTCGCGGCCCTGCTGGCCCTCCTGCTGGTCGTCGGCTGCCACGCCGGCATGCGCTCCCTGCGGGCCCTCGCCGACCGTGTCGGCCGCCTCGAGGGGGCCAGCGGTCGCCGCCCACACGAGAAACCCGAGGCCGCCGCGGAGGGGGCCGGGACACCCGGGGGGGCCTGGGCGACGAAGAGCGCGGCAGCTGATGCTGATGCCGACGCGGGGGCCGCTCCCACCCCGCAGCCGAGGGCCCACCGGCCCATCCTGAAGAGGCACCGCCCACCGGGCCAGCAGCGGTCCCTCTGGGCGACCCAGTCGCCCGCGCCCTCGACCCCGGCGGCGTCCCCGGGGAGCACCACCGCCACGGCCCCCTGCAGCTGCACGACGACCACCCCACGCACCCCGTGCAGCAGCAGCCCCTCGGAGGGCACCCGGGACTTCACCGACTACTCGCTGACCACCCCGCCCGCGTCCTCGCTGCCCCCCCGCACCTCCCGGGTGACCTGGCAGACCCGGCCCCTGCCCTCGGCCGTCCCGCTGGGGCCGGGCGCGTCGCCAGGTCCCCGGACTCTGAAGGGCGCCGGCGGGTTCCCCCGCCCGCGAAACCCCTCGCCGCCCACTCGGCCCCCGTTTGTCCTGCCGGCCCCTTCGGCCCCCAACAGCCAGCCCCTCTCGCCGATAGCCTCCGCCCTCCCGGGGCCTCCCCCCTC
This sequence comes from Paratrimastix pyriformis, assembly GCA_027972325.1. NCBI lineage: Eukaryota > Preaxostyla > Paratrimastigidae > Paratrimastix > Paratrimastix pyriformis. Next base: position 598,498 of record JAPMOS010000018.1, read on the forward strand.
CCTCCTCCTCCTCCTCCTCCTTCTCCCCTCCCGCCTCTCTCCACCACCTCCGCCACCCAGTCCCCATCCACCCCACCCCAAATACCACCATCGCCGCCTGCCCCGGTCGGGCGGCTGCCTCCTCGGCCACCTGTTCGCCCCGTTTCCCCAGGGCCTCACCGCCGCCCGGAGTCCGGCATGGCGGCGCGGTGGGCCTGGGGCCGGCTCCCTGCCCCGGCTCGGGTCCCGAGTGGCGCGTCGTCCGCCCCCACCACCGCGCCAGAGGGCCCCCTCGCCCACGTGAGCCCACCTCTGCTATTCAAGCCCTCGTGCCAGCCCTTCTCCTGTCCCTCCCCCCCCGCTGTAATGACCTGGGGAATCGGAGTCGCGGGTATGTACAGCAAGGGCAAACGTGAGACAAACATCGGGAGCGGAGGAGGAGGAGGAGGAGGAGGAGGCAAGCCGGATCGCGGCCATCATTCTCATTCGGCGGGGCGCGCCGCCTCCTCGGGTCGGAGGTCGGGCGGGTGCTGCGCCGATGCCGATGCTGGCAGCGGGGCATCGGCTGGTGCGGCTGGCCGGACATCGGCCGTCTCGGTCGGAGAGTTCGCCACAGGGGCAGGGGCAGGGGCAGGGGCAGGGGCAGGGGCAGGGGCAGGGGCAGGGGCAGGGGCGGGTGCTGGTGCGGCTGCGGGTGCTGTCTCCTCCTCGTCGCCGGGCTCGAGGCGCTCGGGGGGGATGAGGAAGGTCTCCGGGTCGGCGTCGGGGCAGATCTTGGCGAAGATCGACCGCGCCTGCAGCAGAGCAGCCCCAGACCGAAACGGGACAAAATGAACACAGACGGGCCGGGCGAGGGGGGTCTGGGCTTGAGTGCCGGGGCCGGGGTGCCGGGCGGGCCTGTGCCAGGGCCCAGTCGTAGTCCCAGCCAGGCTCGGGGTCGCCGCACAGGGCAATCCCGTCCGGCAGGGGCTCCTCGGGGGCCGCACGGACGACCTGCGGGCGGACGGGCAGGCGGCAGACAAGAGCGATGAAGGGATGGCTGGCTGGGGAGGCTGTAGGGGATGGCTGGGGAGGTTGTGGGACGGGCCTGGTTGAAGAAGGCCCCCCAGAGGATGGTCGGCTTGCTGCCGGCGGCGGGGGACGCCCCGGCCTGGGCGGCGGCCTCCTCTGCGGGTCGGGGGAAGGCGAACAGGTGCCCCAGGGTCTCCTCCAGATCGGCGCTGGCGTCCGCGGCCGGGGCGGCGGCCGGCTGGGCGGGGCCCTCGTCGCGGCCCCGGGGGGCGGACGGGGACGTGAGGGGCGGCGAGAGGGGCGGCGGGCAGCCCGCGGGCGGGGGGGGGCTGGCCGGGACGGGGTCCTCCTGGGGGCCCATGGGGCGCAGGAGTGGCTCGGGGGCCGCGTGGGCCGACGAGAGGGTCGTCGCCTGTACCAGGTAGTACCCCTTGGGGCAGAACCGGGTCCGGGCACCCACCTGGCTCAGGTAGATCGGGTGCTGCGCCGGGGGGGGGGGGGATGATCCCGTGGAGGGCGGGGCGGGCGGGGCGGGGCGGGGCGGGGCGGGCGGGGCGGGGCGGGGCGGGGCGGGGCGGGGCGGGGCGGGGCGGGGCGGGGCGGGGTTGGCGTGGGCGATCTCCTGGATGATGGGGCCCACACACAGACGGGGTGCTGGCGGCGCTGGGTCCTGTGCGCCGCTGCTGCCGCTGCTGCCGTGGCCGGGGCGGGCCGCCGGAAGAGGGACCCCGCGGCGTGGGGGCGGGGCCGGCGGGATGGCCACCATCAGCGAATCCACGGGCACCATGGCCGGAGCGGGGGCTGGGGCCGGGGAAGGAGCGGGGGCGGGTGGGGGGGCGGCTGTGGCTGCGGCAGGAGCCGGGGCGGCCGTCTCAGAGGCAGGGGCGGCATCGGGAGAGGGAGCGGGCTCTTCATCCTGGGGGCTCGTCGGCGGGGCGGGGGCGGGGGAAGGGGCGGCCGCCTGAGGCTGAGCCTCGGCGGGAGTCTCCTTAGCCGGGGCCGGGGCGGGCAGCTGGGCCAGCGAGCGGTCGGTGATGGCCACAAAGCGCGACACGCTGCCCCCGAGACGATGGCCCGCCCAGACAACAACAACAAGGTGTGTGTGGTGAGGTGTTGTTCGATCGGGGGTGCCATAACACGACGGGGGGCGACGGGCGCGTGCTCACGGACATCCAACGGGGCTGGGGGCGCCCCATGGGGGGCAGCACCGAGGGCCGGGCCTTGTCGGCGTAGTCGGGCCCCAGGACCACGTGCCGCGCATGCAGCAGGCGGACCTCCCCCGGGGCCTCCCCGTCGCGACCCCCCAGCTGCTGCACCCGCACGCCCATCACCACCGGGCCCTGGGGGGCCGCCGGGGTGGGCAGGGCGGGCGGGGTGGGCGTGGGGATGGTCATGGTGGTGTCGTTGCCCGAGGAGGAGGGCCCCGAGGCGGCCTGGCTGGGGGCGGGCGTCGCCGAGGGGGACAGGCTGGGCGGGGTGGGCGTGGGCAGCGTCAGGGTCGAGTCGCCCGATGCGGCCGGGGTGGCGCCCTCCGAGGGCTCCGGGCTGGGCGACGGGCTCGCCAACTCGGCAGGCGGGGCGGGGGCGGGGGCAGGGGCGGCCGGGGGCACCACGGCAGCGGCGGCCCGCTCCTGCTGGGCGAGCACCTCGGCCTCGCCCTGGGCCCTGCGCTGCTCGAGGAGCCGCACCCGCCGGGCCGCGTGGAAGGGCAGCGCCTCCTCGGAGGGGGCCGTGACCACCTCCACGCACCGGGTGCGCAGCATGTAGACGCCCGCCCAGACGGCGCAGATCCTAGGGGAAAAACAGTGGAGACGGACGGGCGGATGGTGACGGGCAACCGGGGGATGGGCGGCGCCCCGCGAGCGGGGATCGATGGAACACGCCCCATGAAGGAGCACGCACGCCCCATGATGGAGCCCATGATGGAGCACGCACGCCACGTGGAGCAGCATGAAGGAGGGCCCGCCAGAGGGCGGCCGTGGGCGCCGGACCGGCAGAGGGCCTGGACGAGCTCGCTGACGCCGTAGCCGGTGTACACGAAGGCGCTGGGCCGCTCAAACTTGCCGAAGCTGTGCATGTACCGCCGCAGGCGCTGCATGGCAACCAGGGTTCGCTCGTGGCCTAATGACCAACCGCCGCCACCACAGCAACCAGGCACCGGAGCCGCAGCCCGGCGGTGAGGCGACCGACCGGGGCCGGGAGGAGCGGCAGACAGGTGGGCAGCTGGGCCATGCTGTACATCAGGTAGGGGATGCCCTGGGTCAAGCCGCGGTGCCGCAGATAGTCCAGGAAGGGCCGATCCGCAAAGCCTGTTGTGTGGGCGCCCCCGTCCGAGGAGGAGTCAGTGGGAACCGTTCCGAGGAGGAGGAGGAGGAGGAGGAGGAGGAGGAGGAGGAGGAGGAGGGGGGGGCGAGGTGGCCGGGATCCCCAGCTGGGGGCGGACCCTCGAGGGCCTCAGGCGTGCCGTCCCACTTGCGGAGGACGTCGTAGAACGAGTACAGACGCCCCTTCTCGATCAGGCTCAGCGATGAGGCTCCCCCCACCCGCTCGGACTTGCTGACGGGGACCTGGCCGGGGGGAGAGGCGATAAAGACGCATGGACGAACAACGCCAGACCGGCTGGAGGGAATCACCCTCCAAGAGGAACATGTTCTCGGGGCAGTAGAACTCGAGATATTTGTGGGTTTGAGCAGACACCAACAGATCGAGCTGCGGATGCGAATATCGCCAACGATATCCCACAACAAAGCAGTTGACAAACCATGGGGCATTTGCAGTGGAAGAATCGTGGCGAAAGATCGAGATAGAATTGCCGGCTTTGGCGGGCTATCTCGGCATGACTAAAGAACGGGATGAAAAAATGGCGAGTCGAAACCGAGTCGATAACCTGGGATGTTCAGAATTCTGCGCAAGGGGGGTTGGCGTTGAGACGACGAAGGGCTACAACAAGACAGACTATTTCCTTAAGGTTGATGAAAGCTGTGTTTTGGTGTTGATGCTGCCGTTCCATCCACGTTCGAATTTCTTTCCAACCAAATGTGGCACAATCTCCGCCGAAATATTCGTTTTCATCCATGTGAAGAACATGTAACCCAGCGCGTGATAATGCCCTGCACCAGGAAAATGTCGAAAATCGCATGATAATCAGCAGACGCTGCTGCGATCGATTCTGGCAGCCCGGTTCCCACCACAACTGCATCGAAATCATCCGGCAAATCGCTCAGATCGCCCATCTATAACAAAGATTAGAAATAGATCCTAAGGTAATTTTGACTCGGTCCATGCTTTTTGGTCTTCGCCTTCTCCTCTTCACCGGTGCTGCTCTCGTGCTCGCAGACACGACCTGCACTTACGGAGGTATCGACTTTAGCCAGCTTGGCAATTATTCGTTCCCGTTCTTGCAGGAATCTATTTCTATCTCACCGTGTGGTTTGTTTCTTCTATTCTGCTCATGTTGTCCGTGATCTCGACGTTTAGCAACTTTATCAAAGGGCATCTGCAATTCTCACTGCTGTCTGACAACGGGGCCATCCGCAAAAGGTCATTCTTCGTTGTGTCACATGTATGTTCGTTGTTTCATTCTCTGTCAGATTGTGGGCATCTCCCTCAGTGGAGCGATCTTGGCGATAGAAAATACCGCGTTGTTTTCACCGGTGGCGAGGTCCGAATTGGAACGGCACCCCGTTCTCACCTCCTCCGTTGCCTTTTCGCCCTCCTTCCCGTCACAAACACTGCCCACTCCTTCATAACGGTGTAGAATTGCTATGTTTGGACGGGCCCCGGATACACGAGCACGTACAACATGCAAATCGACTATGTTTGCGATCGGTCAGCCGGCCTGGGATCGCCCACAAAGGGACCAAGCTTCCCGACCGCCGAGTGCGTCGAGAAGGAGATCACATTGCTGCCCTTCGTTTGGCCCACCTCGCTTGTTTGCGTGCCCGAGAGCGGCATGGGCTGGGGCACCGTTTGCCTGATCATGTCCGCCCTTGTGTGCTGGTGCATTCCCCAATTAACACCCCCCCAGTTTGGCAGTGGTGATTCCGCTGTACTTTGTGATCGGTTTCTTTGTGAAACGAAAAGTGAAGGGGACCACCGGACTCGACTCGATCCCCCACCACGATCTGCTCTGGTCTCTGCCGAAACTCTGCTGGGATGGGATCCGCTTCACCTTCTGCTGCAAGAAACCGGTCGTTTACACGTCCATCTAAGTCGGCATTACCACGTTGTGCCGTTCATTATTTTTTGGATTCTTTTCAACGCGCTTTTTATTTTTCCGGCAAGTCTCTTTGTATGGAGGAGAGAGGAGAGGAGAGAATAACAGTTGGACTTTCCATGTTGTCCCGGGCAATGGGGCAGTTGTGGAGATTTAAAGGGGGACGAAAGGGGGGAAGGATGAGGCGAACGCCGGCAGGGCCGGGACGAGGCACCCGGCCCAGGGTTCGGATGACTGACAGCACCCCTGTTTCCGGGCTCGTCAAACTCGCGAACCTGCGCCCAAATCTTTCCGGCTTCACTGTTGAGTTTATTATTTTGGAAAAATGGACGGTAAGTAAGACCAAGGACGACCACCGCATCTCTTATGCTCTCGTCGCTGACGATACGGCTTCCATTCACTTAAGTCTTTGGGACAACCAAGCGGAGCAGCTCTTCCCTGGAGACATCATCAGACTTCGACAGGGGTACGCTTCTTTATATCGCAATTATCTTGTACTTTATCCTGGGAAGGGTCTGATGTCGGTGACAACATGATGTCTGACCTCACGAACGAGGTAGGGAGCATAGAACGCATCCGAGAGTTCACGATGCTTTTTGTCGAAGCTCCGAATATGAGCCTGCTCACATGGACCCCGGACCCAGCCAGCCCTCAGCACTTCGTTTCTTCCGACCGGCTCCCCCAGCCCCTGCCTCCATTACCCCCGTCGTATGCGCAGGTGTGCCCGATCCCCGGATTGGGACCCCTCATACCTGGGAGGGTGCCATCGGCTGTTTCTTTTCCACCACCTGGTGCCAGGCCTCTTGGAGCAGCCTCTCCCCCAGGGAGTCGCCGTCCGAATGGTTGAAAGGGATCCCGAACTCGGACGTCTCTTGCTGGTTATTTTTTGTTTTTTCCTCCTTTCCTCTTTTGGGCTTGTTTCCGATGTCTGATCGCGCTTTCTTCGCTTGATCTTGTTCGATATTATCGCTCGACCGGAGCCTTCCACCCGACGAGGTCGACCTCTGCGCAGACGCATGCGGTATGGGGTGGAGGGATCCCGGCCAAGGAGAGGACGCCGTCCCTGTTGCGCCACGTTGCATAGTTGATGCGAGCCTGCTCGACGGCCCCCAGACGCTGCATGGAGGCCCACGAGTACCTGGAGGTGCACTCGGCCACGGAGTACAAATAGCCCGCCGTTTTGGCCCAGCCAAGCTGTGCGACCAGGAGGCGCTCCAACAGGCGCTGCCCTCGGTAATCCGGGTGCACTACAAACATCCAGTGGTGAAAGACCACCCCACGCCGACGAGTGGGATTCCCGGGGGCGAGGCCACGTTTCGGGAGGTAGATGCCCTCCACTGCTTCGATGAGATCCATCGGATCGCGCAACTTCCCCAAATCGAAGACCGATGGGTCTTCTGATGATCGACCTGGGAGGGGGACCATGTCACCGCCGACGACCGCACCCGCGACGCGCCCAGTGCCTATGTCCATTGCGACGAAGCATGCGCCCTCTTGATACATCGGGGACACGGAAGCCCCAATCATATGCTTTTGAGGGCCCGTAAGTATTTTTTATCCGTACGAATCGCCCTGAAACAGACCTGAAAATCGGAGGACGTGATGCCAAGAATATCGTTGACAGGCTCGCCACCTGGCTCGCAAAAGCACCTGAGGATCACATCGGATACCTGATCAAACAATCTGCTGTCTGTCAGTCTCTGGATGACGACATTCCTGGTGGCGGTGCCAGCGGTGGCCATTGGGATGATCAGCTTCTCTGTCCTCGAAGGGTATAGAGGCTAGCAATCGCCTCTTCGCCGAAGTTCGGTGACAGTCTTGCATGAGCAGCATTCGGAGCCGCAGACGGATCGAAAGGGAGCGCGCGGAAAAGCTACAAAACGAAGCGGAAGGTGCGAAAACGACTCAGCTTCCGGGCGAAGAGGTCGTGAATGCTGGCGCAGATGAAGAGGGCCTGTTTGCAGGTTTCCCCGCGTTGCCACTCCAGGCCCAGCGCGATATCATGTCAAAGTTGTCATTGGTGCAAATGATGCGAGTTTCAGGGACCTGCCATTTATGGCGCGAGTTTCTCCTCAGGTCGGCTTCCTTCCTCCGTGTGACCTCACTCATTCGCGCGTAGTTCATTGCCCGACCAAACGTTGGATTTTTTCATGACCTTCCAGACGTCCTCCCTCCCCGAGAAGAGGCTTCGGGGGGTTGAGTTCTCTCCCATCACGACCCCGCTCTGCCTCCAGAAGCCCTTCGTCGAGTGGTTCCTCCCGCGGGGCGGGATCGGCCACATCCGAGTGTGTCTCCCGGACGCATCGACGCAGAGGTTCTACAACTGGAAGCGCGAGGTCAACCTCGCCCTGTGGCGGGACGACGAGCTGCTCTTCCGCCTGGTGGGCTGCAGCCGTCTCTCGGGTCGCCTGCAGTCGCTCCGGTTCGCCCGCAACCTCTTCGGGCAGATGTCCGTCTCTCGGTGCCCAGTCTCACCATTCAGGACTGTTTGGTGACATATTGGCTTCGGTGTCCCCTCCCGCTCCGTGATAACTAGGGTTCCTGGTGGTGGGTGTGGTGGTGGGTGCGGTGGCGGTGATGATGATGGTGGCGGTGTCTGTGGCGCAGGCCGGAGGATTTCCGAGGATTCATCTGTCGTGTGACCGAGGTGGCGCTGGGGACCGTGGACCACCTCACGGGCGCTCTCTTGGCGCCCACCGGCCCGGCGCCCGGGCTGTCGGCGCTCGAGGTGTCCGGCTCCGTCAGCGGGCGCCTCCCCGCGACCCTCACCGACCTCACTCTGTCGGGGTCCCCGGGCGAGAGCGCCGGGCTCGACGGCCTCAACCTGCGGTCCCTGACGCTTGTCGGGATGTCCTTTTGGGGCCTGATCCGTCCCTGGTCTGTGGCCCACGGCCCCCACGCGATGGCTGCTGACGCGACACCTGCCCCGCACTCTCTCCCCCACTGCTGCGCGGGGCCAGCGTGACCCACCTCGACCGGCTCGTGGTCGCCAACCCGCGGCACGACTGGCGCATCGGTGACCATTCCACCGGCGCGACGGCCCTGCTGGATGCCATCACGGCGCCCGAGGGGCCCCTGGCGGACACCCTGCGCGACTTGGAGGTGCGCGCCGAGGGCGGGCTGGACCGAGACCCCCGGGAGGGCGACGCCCTGGCCTTCCTGGGTCGGATCGGCCACCTGCGGGCCCTGCGTCGGCTGGCATACCTGACCGAGTTCCCCTATCGGGGCTCCGCCCGGTTGGCCACGCGTGTTGAGCACCCCCAGCTCGAGTGCCTCAAGATGGCCGGCCAGATGGCCGTCGAGGTGGCCTGCCCCAACCTGGTGGTCTGGCGTCTCTCGCGCGCCCTCCCTCTCCTCCTCTCCCTCCCTCCTCTCTCCTCCCTCTCCTCTCTCCTCTCTCATATTCCGGAAAACCGAGCCACCAGGGCCCGTAAACTACCAACTGGTTGGCTCCGTCCCACTCAGTGCTCAGCTCGTCGAGCCCTCAGGCGGCACCAGGAAGCAGTCGGTCTTGGCCAACTCTCTCTCTCTCTCTCCCTCCTTGGGACTCGGCCTCCCATCTGCTGTTGGGTCCGGCACCGGTCACTCCAACCACACCCGATCTCCACCGCCCACGCAGGAGTGTCGATGCGCGCACTGCGGCTCGCTGACCTTTGTCATGCCCCCGGCCCGGCTGGCCCGGCTGGGGTTCAACGGCATCTCGGGAGCTGACACCATCGTCCGTCCGCCCTGACGCGCCCTCCGGCCGGTTGCTGACGGTGCCCCCCCCCCCCCCCCCCCCCCCCCCCCCTCCTCCTCCCAGCGGGCCCTGCCCAACCCGGGGCAGCTGGAGCGGCTCAGCATCACGATCCCCGCCACGACGGCCGAGTCCCGCCTCCCGCTCATGTGGCTCTTCGGTCCGCACCCCACCACCCCCTACACCCCCACCCACCCACCGGTGTGGATGATTCAATCAGCTTTGCAAAAGAGGAGCTCGCTCCCCCGTGCCCTGACGCAGGCGCGCCCACTCACTCGTCCTGCTTCCCTTCTGGGGTTGGCGCTGCCAGACGAGGGGGACCTGGCGGCCCGGCTGCCGGGGCTGCGCCATCTGAAGATCGCCGGGGTCTCCATGCCCGAACGCGCCACCCCCGCGCCCGTGCCCTGCCCCGAGGAGTTCACCGTCCGGCACCCGGCCCTCCAAGTCCTCGTCCTCTGGCACATGGGTCTGCATCCCCCCTCGGGTCGTCCATCACCACCTTCGCCTCCCGGCCCATCTCGCTCATGCTCCCCCCCTCCCCACCTCCCCCCCCCCCCCCGCCCCCCCGCCCGGGCCTGGCCACCAGTGACGAACGTCTTCGGGGAGCCTATGGACATGGGCTTGACGCCCCTCCGGGTGACCCTGGCCACGCCCGCCCTGACCACCCTGCGCTGCTCCTCGACTGAGCTGCGGGCCCTCGACGCGGCCGACGCGATGCCCCGCCTGGCAACCGTCGCGCTGGTCTCATGCTCGCGCCTCACATCGACCGGGACCCTCCTCGGTCCGCCCAGCCGGCGCACGCTCACCAGCCGTCCCCCATCCGATGCCGGGTGGGCCTCACCCCCACCGATCTTTGGCTCTTCGTGTGGGGCGGCGGCGGGACTGCAGCCCGGGGCGCCTCGGGGCTGACCTCGCTGTTGCTGCGCAACTGCCCCTGCCTCAACGAGCTGCTGCCGGGCGACCCGGCGGCCCCCAAGCGGGCCGCCCCCAAGGCGCTCCTCCTGCCGGCCCTGCGCCAGCTGGGGCTGCAGCTGTGCCCCCTGGCGGCCCTCAACGCGACCTGCCCGCTGCTGAGCCACCTGCTCCTCGAGTACCGGCCCCCGGCCGCCCCCACACGCAGGGGCCCCAAACCTCCAAAACCTGAAAAGTCCGCACCCCTGGTGGGCGGCTGCCAAGCAAGCGGCGGGGACCCTGGTGGGTGGCGGCAACCTCATCAGCCTTCCATCGCTCCACCCCATCATCCCCCTCGCCGACAGGCCCAGCCAGACCCCCTCGGTGCTCAACGTCAAATGGCTGCGGACGCTGCGGGCGGGCCGGCTGGTGGAGGCCAACCTGGACGGGCTCCGGGACAGCCGCCAGGCCGTCCTCCAGTTCCTCGGGGGCGCCCCGGCCCTCCGCTTCTTGCGACTGCGCTCCCCCGAGACGGGCGTCAAGCTGGACGACGGGGACCTGGTCGATTTTGCCCAGCACCACCGCGCCCTGCTGGCCCTCGAGGCCGACGGCTGCAAGGAGGTCCCCTCGCCCCGCCCCGCCCCGCCTCGCCTCGCCCCGCACGCTCACCACCCTCTGTGTTTTCCTTGCCAACTTGCTTCTCTTTCGCACTCGCCCCGCCGGATAGATCTCCTCCTCAGTTCTCCCGGCCCTGAAGAAGGCCTGCCCCCACATCATCGCGGTCGTCTTGCACGACTCCAATGTCCGTTCACCTCGCCTCCTCCCGTCCCGAGAACTCTTTCGTCCCGTGTAGCTGGCCGGCTTCAAGGCCGACTTCCCCTTCCTCGATGTCCCGCAATAAAGACGGCACCCGCGCGCCTCTTCATCTGTCGCGGGACCCGCTTCCACTCCCGCCTCCTCAACGAACGGATGATTCTTCTGTGTTATTTCAGGAAATATGTAAGCTTATTTGTGTATCCGTGTCGTCTGTCATTCGGGGCGTTGGCGGCGGGGCCGGGGGCGGGGCCGGGGGCGGGGCCAGCAAGTCGGGTTGTGGAACCACCTCGGCAGGCAGACTTGGGCTCGAGGGCACCGATGGCCGTCCGTGCGGTCGGGTGCGAGGAGGACAGGACGAACCGCGGAAACCTGGCCTCGAAACCGCGAACGATGACCGCGATGACGCGCGATGCATCCCTCGAAAATGATCACGACCGAGCTGAAATGCTCATCTCGACCGTTGTCATCGTTCATACGAAGTGGATCGCATAGAGAAGGTTGCGCCCAGTTCGAAGAGTAAAGTTCTGGACGATGTCACCCACATCATTATCCAGATCTTCGGCCTGGGCAAGCTAAAAAGAGTTCCCGGGTTGGGGGGGAAAAAGAAATCGAAAAAAAAAATGCAAGATGTGAGTGGTTGTGAATGAATTCCACTCCTCCGCTGCAACGACGCCAGCGGACCCCGCAAGGAGGGATGGACAACAACATTGATTTGTTTGAAACGGCAAAGGGAGGCCAATTTTACAAAGAAACACCACACAAAACCAACCATTTGACAGAGTTGAACGGTCAGAATGCCAGCGAGAATGGCCTCCTCTTGCGTATCCTTCACTTCAAGTCCAAAAACATGAATCTGTTTCAACTCGGTTGATTCCGAAGAAGAAGCCAGATCTGCTCGGATCGGGACCGAATAAACCGTTTAGAACTGTCCGAAGAAGAGCCGGTTGCAGACCTGCGAGGTGTGCGCAAGCTGCATCAAAACTGTCCGGATCAAAGGTAACAATAACATCAAAGTCAAGGTCCCCGTGACGAAGATTTTGGAAGCGCTCAGGAGCGGGCTTAATCTTCGAGTTGCGAGCCAGCATGTCGAGAACGCCCAAAGACATGTATCTACAGAAAAAAGGAGGCAATGGCACACCATGCCCAACCAGCGATGAGCAATCACAAGCAAAAAAAAGACATACAATTGATAATCCCGGGCTTTGAGGTCCTTCAGCTGGTCGGCATAAGGTGTACCAAACTCAAAAACGACAGGTCGAGGTCCAGGCAGCTTCACGTGCTGCGCTGTCCCAAACGACCGAACATGAAACCCTTTTCTGATGAGAGCGGCCTGTGCCTCCATGGATCTGTTTTGATTACACAAACACACAGTCGCAACTCTCAGCTGCTTGTTTTGAGCAAGTCTGCTCGCCTCCCGGTCGGGCGAATGAGGCGCTTCAACAACAGGAACGTCGGCAATGGTGGTGGCCATGCGTGCGGGATCTTCGGTGTGGGAAGAGAAGTGGTTGAAGAAGCTAAATTGCCGTCTCGGCCAGTTCGTGTTGGCTGCTCATGATCGATGTAGAGTTGCCTCGAAATCCTCACTCTTCTCCTTTGCCCGTTCAACAACTTCTTTGGGGAGCCCAGCCAACCTTTGAAGAAGAAAGTGAGAGAATATTCAACAAATGGTCAGACCTTGCCACATGAAGTCCATAAGAGCGGTCAGCGCAGCCCGGAGTAGCTTTGTACAGAAAAGTGACACTACTCGCCCAAAAATGTGATGCGCAATCTCATCTGAGAAATACAGACGTTTCTTCACCACTTTCAGGATCTTTGTTGGCCAGGAATCCCATGTGGTAATTCCTGACTGGGGATTCTGTGCCATACTCTTGCTCGAGGCATGCCAGTTGGGGGTAGTGTGTGACAAACATCCTACACGAAAATCTCCTCATGAGCCACCACCTCAAAGACGGCGGTGTCGGAACGGACGTCATGGCCTTCGATTCGACGAGCTTTTTCAACACAGCGTATGCGATCGCAGTTCCGTCGTGTGTGGCAGTGCCGCGCCCAACCTAACGGACGGGTATGCTGAATGATCCTGTCGAGGAGCCGCGGCAGACCTCGTCGAGAATGACCAGACTCCGATCGGTGGCATTCTTGAGCACCTCCGAAGCCTCCAGCATCTCGACCATGAAGGTGGAACGCCCCGCGGCAAGGTTGTCGCTCGCGCCCATCCTGGTTGGGGTTAGTCTGGCCGAGGAAGGAGAGGGGGCCGCCAGCACGGACCGGGTGTAGATGGCGTCGAAGACGCTCGTCTCGACCTCGGTGGCCGGGACGAAGCTGCCGATGTGGCTCAGCAGGACAATCAGCGCGGCCTGCGGGGCGATGAGAGTCGCTGCCAAAGGCCGATAGGAGCGGCGACGGACCGTCCGCAAAAAGGTCGATTTGCCGTTCATGTTCGGGCCGGTGATGATCATGGCCCGGGTGCGGTCCGTCCGCAGATCCAGACTGTGTCACCGCGCAAACGATGGGGGAGTGTGAAAAAGGGAATGGGGTGGGGGATGGGGTGGGCAAGCATCCATGGGGGGCCCGGCGGACCTGTTCGGGACGCAGGGCGTGGGAGAGGTGGCCTCGAGGGTGCAGTGGCGCCCGTCGATGATGCGCAGCTGATGAGGTGGCGAAAATCAAGGCCCAGCGTGGTGGGGTGGCGGATGAAGCTCCGGCCGCCATGGGGATGGCTGCGGACCGTATGTGGGGCCCCGTCGGGAACGATGCGGGGCCGGGTGTAGTGCGGCAGCCGGGCCACCTCGGCCAGCGCCACCAGACAGTCCAGCTCGCTCGCCACACGCACCACGGCTCGTATGGCAGCGTAGTGCGAGGCGAGTTCCCTACGCCCCAGGGGAAGACGGGCGGCGGTGGGACAGGTGTGGCGGATGGGAATGAGGCGAATGGGGTGCCACGAATCCCTGAGCCAGTATGCCCTTCACGCCAAATCGCCCTTCTCCTGGCAGTCTGGCAGCGGGGGGTGGACGGTGACGGACTGGAGCATAGATTTCCAGGCCTGGTTGGCGTGCTGCTCGAGGAGCTCCCGCTGGGCCTGCAGCAGGGCCAGCTGGTCCTCGATGAAGGGCGTGTGGTACCGGGAGTCCTTCCGCGTCCTGACCAGCAGACCAGACAGCAGACCAGACAGCAGACCAGACAGCAGACCAGACAGCAGAACAGACAGCAGACCAGACAGCAGAGACCAGACAGCAGAGACCAGACAGCAGCAGGTGGAAGGGGATCAGGACAAAGATATGCGGGGATCAGACAACAGAGAGTGGACGCGGGGTGGAGGCAGGTGGCCGACCCGCTGATCTTGGTCCAGTCCTTGGGCACCAGCCGCGTCTCCGTGTTGGGGACCACCAGCAGGTACTGCCCACGCCCACGCCCACGCCCACGCCCACGCCCACGCCCACGCCCACGCCCACGCCCACGCCCACGCCCACGCCCACGCCCCACGCCCACGCCCACGCCCACGCCCACGCCCACGCCCACGCCCACGCCCACGCCACCCGGCGCCATCATCAGGAAAAATAGTTCGGGCGATCCACCCGGGGGGCGAAGAGATCGGGGGGAAGAGGGGGGGAAGGGGGAAGGGGTGGCGGGCCTCGTTGCTCTGCATCTGGGTGTACTCGAGGCCCGGCTTGCGGAGCTGCTTGCGGACGTCCCGCAGGTGCTGCTGCAGCCGCTGCTCAATGGCGGCGATTTCCTTGGTGGGTTTCGCGGGGCCGGAGAGGAGAGGGGACGATGAGTGGGGGGGCAGGTGGCGTGAGGGAGGGGGCGGCACGGCGGCGAGGGGAGGGGCGGAGACGGGGGCGGACCGCGCGGCAGTGGTCGATGTCCGGGTACGAGCCCTTGACGAAGAGGTTCACCTTGCCCGCGGTGCCCCCCGTGGCCGCGGCCGGGGTGCCGGGGGTCTTCTTCTTGCTCGGGGCCGGGGCCTTGAGGGCCTCCGGGTTGAGCCGGTCCAGGTAGTGCCCCAGGATGGGCATGATCGAGGGCATGTCTGCAGGCGAAGGAGAGGTGGGGGGGGGGGGGGGGGGCGGTGTGGCAGCCATGAGGAGGCTGTAGTTGTCTGTAGTTGTCTGTAGTTGTCTGTCTGTCTGTCTGTCTGTCTGTCTGTCTGTCTGTCTGTCTGTCTGTCTGTCTGTCTGTAGCTGTCTGGAGCTGTCTGTGCTGCTGCTGCTGCTGCCTCTGTCCAGGTCGTCTCTGCCAACAGCCACCTCGAGCTAGCCTGTCCGTATGCTGACTGTCCGTATGCGGTCTCCCTGTCTGCCTGTTTGTCTGTCAACTCGCCTGTCGGTCTGTACTGTCCGTGCTGTCTCATCCTCGGACCCTGCAGAAGCTCCACCAGAAGGGGCGCTCGAAGTCTCCCCGTCCCGCCACGCGAGGCAGCGGCAGCATGGGCCGCCGTGGCCGGGGCAGAGGGGGCCGCCGTGGCCGGGGCAGAGGGGGCCACCGTGGCCGGGGCAGAGGGGGCCACCGTGGCCGCGGGTGGGTCAGGCCGCTCGTCCTCGGCCCCGTCCGGGTCGGCGCCCTGCGAGAGGACGAGAGGCGGACGGCATCAGCGGCAAGCGGGGAGCGAAACAACGGCCGGGCCACACCGCGGCGGAAGGCATCCCATCGAGGAGCCGGGCCAGCAGACCGAGGATTCACCAGTGGCCTGCGGTGGTGGTGGGGCGGCGCTCGCCTGGGGGGGCCGGAGGGGCTCCAGGGCCCGAACGAGGGTGACCAGGCCCTTGAGGATGCTGCCCAGCTCGCGGGGGGTGCACTTGGCGTAGTGGATGCGGCACAGGCCCCGCTCGAGGTCGGGCAGCTGGCAGAGGGCCTTCTTGACCAGCTCGTCGGCCACCGCCGCCCCGGGGCCTATGGTGACGGCGTCCCCCCCATCCCCACGTTAAGGGATGCGCTCGTTGGCCGCAAGGGATGGAAGCGAGCGGGATGCGAGTGGAGAGGGGAGGGTCGGCCTGGCGGACCCTGGGCCAGCTCGGCCACGGCGTCCAGGCGGCGGACGATGTCCTCGTACCGGTTCAGCGGCTGGGCCACCCACTGGCGGAGCAGGCGAGCTGCGGGAAACCCCCGGTGGCGGCGGTCAGAATCGTGCGAGAAGTGGCTGGAGAGGGAGGGAGGGAGGAGGGGGGGGGAGAGACGGCGGACCGCCGAAGCGAGTGTGGGTGTGGTTGACCAGCCAGAAGAGCGTCCCGTGCTCGCGCCCGTCGGCCTGGTTCCCGAAAACCTGCATTCGTCCCCATGGCGGTGGCCCCGAGACGTGAGCCGACCGGAAGAAGAAGACAGCGGCAGGCGGGAACGGGGGGAAGGCGGGTGCCAACCTCGAGGTTGCGCAGGGTGGTGGCCGAGAGGGCCAGGCAATGGGCGCTCTGGAAGTTCCGCATGGCCCCGGTCAACTGCGCCGCCCCGCCCCCAGACAGAGGCCCAAGGGATGACGCCGAGATCATGACGATGGAGCGGATGCCCGCTCCCACCCACAGGACGGAAGGCCCGCCCACGGGGCGGGGCGGACGGACGGAGAAGACCGTGTGCAGCTGGAAGTCCTGCAGGTGCCTGAGCAGGGCCCCCATGGCGCAGAGCAGCGGGGGCCGCATGGCCAGCAGGGCCGGCAGCCGGTTGGCCGCCCCGGCGGCCGTGAAGTGGTCGGTGAGGATGCCCAGGGCGGCCCCCTGGAAGAAGGCCCCCCGCTCGAGCCGCTCGATGCGGGGCGGCTCGCGGCCTTCCCCCGGGGCGTAGCTGTTCAGCAGGCGGGCCGTCTGGGGGGTCAGCTCGTAGGGGGCCAGCACCTCGACCGGGCACAGATGCGCCAGCCGCGTCTCGAGCTGGCCCCGGCTGTGGGTGTCGTGGAAACAGTCGTACACAACGTCGCCCGTCCCTGCGCAGTTGGGTGGGGTCGAGGATCAGCAGGGATGGTGGCGTGAACGTGTGGTGTGAGGGGCCAGGCGGGCGGGGGAGTGCCACCGTGGTGCTGAAGGTGCGGACCCGTGTGGACGGCGACGATGGCCACCTCGATGGTCTGGGGCCCCTCGGTCACGGACGGATCCGCCGCCTCGCCCCCGTCGGGCTCGGCCGCCCCGCGGCTGGGCTCCTCGTCGTGATCGTCGTCGAGGACCGCCAGCCGCTCCCCGCGGTCGCGCTTGGCGGGCAGGGACGCCTTGGGGGCGCTCCGCTTGGGGGCCGGCACGGTGGCGGCTGCGCCCCGATCCCCAGTCCGCTCGCCAGGCCCGCCGCCGGGCCGCCGCAGTCGCCCCCCGGGCCGCCCCGGCGCCCGGGCCAGTCCTCGCAGAGACATACCATGTACCCGCCCGCCATCAGGTTCCGGGCCCGGTGTTGCCAGGCCGGCCCCGTCCCCGCAGCGCCGCCGTCGGTGCCGCCCGTGACTGGGCAGCGGAACGCGATGAAGGGGGGAGGGGGGAGGGGGGGGGGGGGGGACGACGTGAAGGAGGGCGACTTGGGGGGGTGGGGGGGGGGGGCCAGAGCCGGCAGCGGAGTGCGGGCCGGGGAGGCGAGGGAGGGCGGGGCGGCGGACCGTCGAGGGCGTCGAAGCCCGTGCCGACCATGGTGCCCCGGGTGAAGAGGGCCGTCAGTTTGCGCTCGAAGACCTGGTTGCGGGTGGCCCCGAGCTTCTTCAGGGCGGCGGTCTCGGTCTGGCCCACCAAGCCCACCTGCCCTCCCCCCGCGGCGGTGACACCCGAACGGCGATGGGCGACTGGCCACCACCAGGGCCGGCGTACGGGGGGGGAGGGGGGGGGCAGACCCTGTACCCGGCCTCGACCAGCCGGGTCACGTGGTACTGCATGCGGAAGGTGGGAATGCTGGCCGTCAGGAAGTTGTGGTCCCTGTGGGCGTAGATGTGCAGCACCTGGGGCCCGCCGCCGCACGGAGAAGAAGAAGAAAGAGAGGACGAAGATGGTGAAGGAAACTGCTTGGACAGAGGGGACGGGGGAGCTGAGCAGGTCTGGAGGCGGTGGGGCATGGCTCGCGTACCTGTGCCGCGATGCGGGCGTCCTCGCCGAAGAAGCGGAACTTGTATCCGCACTCGATGAGCAGCATCGTGTGGTGCGGGCCGTTGCCTGGGGGGAGTGCAGAAGACGTGGCCTGAGGCACTGCACACGACCGGGACCCTCCAAGCTCCGCCACACACAGAATGAAATCCCACAACCACAACAAAGGCGCACACACGCACACGCACATGGCCAGCCGGACGGACCGCCCCCGTGGAGGCGCTGCAGCTGGACCACCTGCTGCTCGAGGGGCGTCAGGCGATCGCCCGGGCGTGGCCCCACGGGGCCGCTCAGGGCTGTGGCGGCCACCCGAGAGGCCCATGTCTACGCGAGGCGGTGGGGCGGAGCGAGGGTGCGAGCAAGAGGGCGAGGGATGAGGTGTCACTCGTCGTGAGCCGTGATGATGATGCTCCCCCCCAGCGACACGGACGACGCGATCGATCGATGCGCGGGACGGACCTCTTTGCGCTGCTCCTTGGTGACGATGGTGTCGGGGCCCTTGGCGCCCTTCCCCTTGGCCCCACGCTTCCCCGGGGCTGCCCCGTCGTCCTCGCTGCCGGCCTCATCATCGTCCTCGGGCCCGCTGGCCCCGTCCTCGCTGCCCTCGCCCTCCTCGCCCTCGTCCTCGGCCCGGTCGTGCCCACCCTCCTCTTGGGCCTTCTCGGACCCGAGGGCTCGCTCGGTCAGCAAGGCTAACTTGTTGAGAACGGCCGGCTTGGTGCGGGGGGCGCTGGCCGGAGCGGCTTGGACACCCTCGGTGGGGGCGCCTGGGGGTGGAGAAAAGATGGCCATCATGGGCCGCGACAGGACAAGGCGACAGACCGCGCTTGAAGGATGCCAGGGCATCGACGCCCCGTTGTGCCGGCGCGTCGGATGGTCGCGCCATCGGGGCAGCTGGGGTGACGTCCTCCACTGCGGGGGGCGGCTCCGGGGCAGCGGGCTGGGCCGGCTTGGGTGGGGCTGGCGGAGCATCGCGTTGCAGCGCAAATTTGGTCAGCTGGGCGAAGCCAGGGGCAGGGGCGGCTGGTTGCCCGCTCGCATCGTCATCGTCATCGTCATCGGCAACCATGCGCCTCAGCGGGCGCCGGGGGGCGGGGGCGGCCGGCGAGGGCTTCGGTTTCGCGCTTCCCTTGGCGGGTTTTCGCTTGGGCTTTGGCGCTGCTTCTGCGAGGTGAAAAGCTGGTTGATTGGCACGACGCCAGACCTGCCACCACCGCTTCGTCGTCTTCCTCCTCCAAGTCTACGGTATCGTCGTCTTTGTCCGATTCGACTGCCCATAGTTGATGTTGTAATTTTCCCGACCCAAAATAAATGATGCAGACCCGATTTACGCGAGGGATCATAATCTCCGTCATCATCGGCGACTGATTCCGCGCTGCCTTCCTCGGATTCATCGTCGGAAACGACACGACTTTTGCCATTTTTCGGCTGTTGTGGCGAAGGTGGTGGCTTCTTTAACGGGACGCAATGAACCGGACGGAGACGAGAGTGGGGGACAGACCGGCCGTTTTGCGGGAGATGCGGGACTCAGGGGAGCTGCTGAGGCTTGCCCTGCCGAATTTGGCGATCGTATCGTAGAAATCTTCCCTGTGACTTGGAAGAACTTCGAGAGTGTGACCTGCTTACTCATGGTTGACAGGGCAGGTCTGAAATTCAAATCGACCGAGCTTAGCCTGCTCAATTTTGTCTCTCTCCGCTATCATAAAAGAACCGCGCCGGTGTCCAAATCAGCCACGAATCAACCATGGACCTTCTCGAAGAATTTGGTGGGTACAAGCTCGAAAGAATTATTCAGGGTCCCAGTGCTCAAGTTGAATGTCATCCTTATTCACGCGGCTGGCGGGATGAATTCAATCTGTCTCGCGTTTTGATGAAGTCCCGTCACAATGCTCTTCACGCCGACCCTTCTTCTCCCGCGAGTCCACTTCTTTTTGTCAACGACCACGGAGAACTCACGGAATTGACGACTGATCGTGGGGTCAGCACGTCGCAAGGTTTTTTTTTTCATTCTTACCGTTCGTTCTGGATCGCAGCAAATCGAAGCGATTTCTATTTACACTCTCGGGGTATCAGCGGCATCCGACTTACCACCATCCTGTGCGCCTCTTCAGCAGTCTGCATCGACATCCAGCCGCCTCGTTTTTGCCTGCGACGGCGACCACCATCTCACAGCTGTTCGTTACTCACCAGGTTTGTCAATTTCGCTCATTTGAAATGAATTCGTATCTTTTTTACGCAGCGAGCGCTGTTGCTCCGATGGAAACTGAGGGTGGGGTTCCACCACGCGGCCCGGCCATCCTCTTCGATGAGGATCTCCCCCCTCTCCCTGGAACCCTGATTAAAAAGGAGGGTGGCTACTTTGTCGTTGACTCGATCCGTCAGGAAGGTTTGTGCCCTCTGCACACAGCCGCTCTATCCCGACTTTCCAGATTCCATCTATGTGTCCATGTTGGGCAGTGCCACTATCGAGTTCACCGAGCCCGCCGTCCGCGTCGAGGCGGCTCCATCTCCAGCCCCTTCGCCCGTCTCTGGCACAAAGCCGGAAGCTGACACAACTGCCACCGCAATGGCCCCCCCTCCGGCCTCTCCTGTTCGGCTCTCGGTGGAGTCCAACCCGGTCCCTCCGTTCATCTCCGATATGCAGGAGACCATCAAAAAGCAGGCCGAGCACCCTCCGGCCCCGAAACCAGCAGCCCAAAAGATGGTGTTCGTTCGCGAAGGCGAAGCGCCTCCGACCCCAGAACCGTCTGTTGTTTCCCAGTCCGAACGTCACATGGCTCCTAGAAAAACGTTTATGCCGGGTGAGACCCTTCCCTCTGCGACGCCTGTCATCGGTACTCCAGCTCCGACGCCAGAGCTTGGCGCAGCGACGCCTGCAGTTCGTAGTGTCCCATCGCGGCAGACGACGAGCACCCAGTTTGTCGTTCGGGTGCTTCGCTTCCAGGAGGCAGATGCGAATCGCCTCCTCCTGGTGCAGGACCACATCTATCGGTGCGCTCAGCCCCCGAGCGCACTTTTCTTCCTCGCAGACGAGACACCCGCAGTCGCGCTCTATTGCCTGTCAGAAAGACCCCTCAAACAGGTCACATCGTCCGTTTCGGTTCACGTGCCCAGTGCCACACCACTGCCGACCCCCTCTCCTGCTCCTGCTCCGGCAACTGACGAAGATGTGGTGGAAATGATCGCACGCCCCGCCGAGACAGCTGCAAACCCCAGACCGACCCCAGGTTTTTGTCTTCGTTCCCGCCATCCCTTTAATTCGTTTTTTCCGCCGCTAGAGAGCGGAACGGACATGTCAAAGGGCACTGGACCGTCCTGGCTCTACCAAGAGCCGCGCGTCACCGAAGGTCGTCGTCGTTGCTGTTTCGTTCCCCCGTCCTCAACCTGCTCTTCGCACCACAGAGGGAGGGACCGATGAGCCCGAGGTCGAGGCCAACCTCACCATCTCGACTGTTTCGTTCGCATCCCACGTCTGGCGCTCCCCAAGCGCTCCTGTGCCCTCACAGACTCCTTTCTAACCTCTGTAGCGGGCCGCTCCGGTTCGTTGCAAGACAATTTTCGCCAACGTTCTCTGCACCAGCGGACTGTCGGCTCCCCGAGCGGCCCCGCTGATCGGCCTGAAGGCCGATGTCCACTGTGCCATTTACCCTGTCGATGCCCCCGCTGCCACGTTCTCGGGGGAGGTCTGTCGTTGGGTCTTCGAGCCCGCGCATTCATCTCGTTATGCGGTGTAGCCCATCGGCTATATCCCGGCCTTCTCCTATGTCCTGGAGAGCAAGCGCTCCAAGAAGTTTGTCCAATTTACCGCCGATCGAAGGTTCGTCCCTCTCTCACCCCTCGATCGTTACATCCCCCGCGTCTCGCGCCATCTCCGTAGCTTCGCCGTGATTGCCGAGTTTTCTCGGTTCCTCTATCTCTACAAGGTCGTGGCCCCAGGGCAGCCAAGTGCCCCGCACCAGGTGCTGGAGCTCCTCGACGAATCCGGGGCCGACCTCGAAATTCTGGGCATGCAGGTCCTGCCCGACCGCCGAATCTGCGTGCTGACCGAGAAGAAGGCCGTCGTCTACCAACTCCCATGAAACCAGCCGGCTGCCTCTTCCCCAGCAGAAACACCGTCCGCCTGACGAAGGGGCCGCGACGAACTTTCGGCGCTGTACATTCTTCTTTGTGCCCCTTGGGTCGGTGTGTGTCGTGTGTTATCCGTGGTGAAAAACACCGCGGGAATTGGTACACCGTCCTCAGCCTCTCGTCTGCGCCACCCCGGGACCTCCGTCGGGATCCGGTATGGCCTCGGGGCGGTCCTCCTCCTCTTCGAGGCTGAGATCCTTGGTGAGCCCCGTCAGGACCGCCTTCCAATGGTCCTCTTCGTCGTCCGTGGTCGGTGACCCCGTGGCCGTCGCTGCTGGTGTTGACGCTGGCGGGGTTTGGGGTGGGCTCGCCAGAGAAGCAGTGGAGGCGGGGTGGTCCTGAGGGGAGGCAGGCGGTGACGAGGTGGCAAGGGGGTGCCGGCCCGCCCGAGAGTGCTGGGAGGCTCCCTCCTGCTGCTGCTCGACGACCGGCTGGAGGGTCGGCGCCGGCCTGGCCGCCGTGGCGAGGGCCGGGGTCTCGGGCGGGGGCCGATGGGGACGGGCCAGCGGGGTGGCCTTGCCCCGCTTGGCGAACTGCTCGGCGTACGAGCCGAGGGGCGGCCCGGCCCTGAGGGTGGGCTGCCCCTTCTGTGGGCTATGGGGCAGGCCGCCCCCGGACAGGGCGGGGGGCGGGGTCTGCGGGGGCCCATGACGGCGGGCGGGGGGCGTGGGCGGCATGGGCGGCATGGGAGGAATGTCGGCCCCCCGGACAGCGAACTCCAGGCGGCCGGGCGGCGCCTCGGGGGGCTCGGGAAGCACCAGCCCGCGGACGGCCGGGTCGGTCAGCTGGGGCGGGCCCGCCAGGGGCGTGGCGCTTGGGGAGCCCATGGCTCCGGGCCCCCGGCGGGCCGATGGAGGCGGGGTGGCGGGCCGGGCCACCCCCGCCGGGGCGCCGGCCAGACCGGCCAGGGGCGCGGGCGCGGGACTGCTGGTGATGGTGAGCACGGGCCGGCTGGGCTCCGCTTGGGAGAGCCCGCTGAGCAGCCACGCCGGCATGGGCACGGGGGGCGGCGGGGGGCCCTCGGGGCGGGGCTGCTGGGGCAGGGCCGGGGGCAGGGCGCCCGCGAGGGCGCTTGAAAGGGAGGCCGAGAGGGAGGGCACCACCATGGCCCGCAGGGCGGCCGAGAAGGGCCCGTACCATGAGGCCGAGAACTCGTCCTCCACACCCGCGGGAAGGGTGGGTGCCGGCAGGGGCCGACCGGCCGCCAGGGGGGTGACCGTGGCGGCGGCGCGACCGGGGCCGGGGGCGCCGGTTGTGGCCGGCGCGACCGGGAGCGGCATGGTCGGGGCGGGCGGGAGGACGGCTGGCGGGGCGGCCGACCAGCCCGCCTGGGAGTGGGCCGAGAGGGGCGGCAGGCAGGCCAACAACGAGGACGCCACCGCGTCGGCTGCCGCTGCGGCGATGGCGGCCTGGTCCATGGCGGGCAGCGGGCGGCCGGGCCCCTCCGACGACGAGGCGGGCGCCGCTGCCGTCGCGGGGCCGGGGGCCGGGGCAAGGGCTGCCTGCGCATCGGGCGGGAGCCCCGCGGGGATCGGGAGCGGCGGAAGCGGGGCAAGGACCGGCGCCAAGGGCAGCGGAGAAGACGGAGATGGTGGGGGTTGGGGCCGAGGAGCAGCCGGCGGGGCGAGCCCCTCGGTGAAGGCCCCACGGCCACCACCAGAGAGCGGCTGGGGCTGGGGGGCAGGGGCAGGCGCCGCTTGCTGCGGGGGGCTGGCCGGGGGCTGGAGCGGGGCGGGAGGCGGCTGCTGCGGGGGCCCCAGGGACGGCGAGGGTCCGGCCGAGCGTGCCCCGTCGCCCAGGAGAATCCGCAGGAAGTCCTCCCCGACCGGCGGCTCCTCCCCGGCCCCCGCCGGCGCCCGTTCGATGGGCGGGGCCGGGGCGCGCTGGGGCTGCTGCGGCTGGGGCCACAGGGGGGCTGGAGGGGCCGCCTCGGGCCGCTGGGTGGGCTGGGTCGGGGCGGGCGCCCAGGTGGGCCGGTGTGGGGTGTGACTCAGCGCCCGGGCGCCAAGGGGCAGCGGCAGCTCGGGAGGGGCGGTCGCGCAGGGCGGCGGGGGCGGGGGCGCGCGCTGGGGAGGCGCAGGCCGGGTGGAGCCGGTGCCCGACCGTGCCGTGCCGGGCGCCTCACTGCCGCTGCTCCCCGGGGGGACGGCCGGCCTGCCGCAGGCGGCGCACGTCCAGCAGGCGTCGGGTGCGAAGCGGAGGGCTTCCTCCTCGGGCGGGTGGTGGTGATGGTGATGGTGATGATGCTGCAGGTGCTGCGGGACCGCCTGAGTCTGGGCGGCCCCAGGTCCCGATCGGGGGCTGATGCCGGACGGGTCCGGGACCGTGTCGGGGCTGGGGCTGTGGCCCCGAGGGGGCGGCAAGTGGGCGCGGAGGTCGGGGTGCGCCCGGCCCGGCCCGCACTGGGGATTCGCCGCGGCCGGCTGCCCCGGAGCCTCCCCCCAGAAGGAGGGACCAGCCGATGCTGCCCGCGGGAGGCGGCGGGGAGAGCGCGACGGGCCCGAGGGCGGCGAACGGGAGGCCGAATGCGAGGCACCCCTCGATCCCGGCGACCGCGACCGCGCCCCCGGCCCGGGTGCCGTCTCTTCGCCGCTGCTCCGGCCACGGCGCTCGGCCGCCAACCGGTCGTCGTGTCGGTGGTGGTGGTGGTGGTGATGCCTCCGACCGCCTTGGGGCGCGTTCTCCTCGGCGGCCCGGCTCCCATACGCGGCCGCCTCGAGGCGCTCCAGGAGGCCCGGCCGGGCCCGAGGGACCCCGGGGGGCGCCAGCGGGTCGTCCAGGGACAGCCGCAGCAGGGGCGGCCTGAGCCCCCCCGCCTGGGCCAGGCGGAGCTGGTGGCGCAGGGCGGCCAGCTCGGCGTCGCGCTGGTGAAGGCGCTCGTTGAGCCGGACCACGTCCTCCAGCAGACGCGCGTGGGCCTCCTGGGCGCTGGCGCTGGGCCGCCCACGGCGGGGGCAGACGGGCAAAGAGCGTGGCGTCGATGGGCGGGTGCTCAACGCGGAGTGGCGAGGGGCCCCGGGGGGTGCGCGCGGGCGGGCAGGACAGACGACTGGTGGGAGGCCTCCTCGCGCCGGGCCAGCTCGGCCCGCAGGCGCTCCTCGGCCTCGCTGAGCTCCTCGTGCAGCCGCGCATTGTCCTGGGCCGCCCGCCAGCCGCCAGGCCACCCCGAGTCAGGCCACCCCGAGTCAGGCCACCCCGAGTCAGGCCACCCCGAGTCAGGCCACCCCGAGTCAGGCCACCGAAAGGAGATACCCGGCCGGCACAAGGGCGGGGGGAGGGAGGCAGCGGGGGGCGGTGGGACGGACCCGCTCGACCGTCTCGAGGGACTCGTTGGCGGTGCGGAGCTGCTCCTTCAGGGCCGCCACCTGGGGGGCGGTGCCAGCCAAACAGCCCACCGCCACCGCGCGAAGGGCTATGTCACCCGCCGGCAGGAGCCCACCGGGCGGGGTGGCAGGGGCAGAGGGGCGGCGGACCTCCGACTGGAGGATGTCGTTCAGGTGGGCCTGGCTCTCCAGCACGTGCGGGTGGCCGTCGTCCTCCTGCAAGGCGGAATGGGGGAGCGGCGCGTGAGCGAGTGGGTCCGGGGCATGCCAGACGGGACGGACCACCGGGTGGCGGGCCTCCCGGAGTTGCCGCATGGCCTGGTCGCGCTCGCCGGTCGCCCTCCGCAGGGCCTGCGCCACCCCACAGGCCATCGGGACCACCACAGCATCGGAAGCGCGGTGAAGTGTGACGCCGACCGAGCGGGGTGGTGGACCGAGTAGGGGGCGGTGGACACGAGCATGGGGTCGGCTGGCGGGCGCGAGTAGGGGGAGCACAGACCATGGTGGCGTCGGCCAGGTCGCGGCGGCAGGCCCGCAGTTCGGCGCCCATCTGCTCCCGATCACCTGAGGGCGCGGCGCGCCGAAGGGTGGGGGGGATGGCATGTACGGCAGGTGTGGGTGTGCACGCGCGGCAGGCCCGAACGGACGGAGCTGCTTGTCGGCCTGACTCTGGTCCCGCCGCAGCCGCTCGAGCTCCTCGCGCAGCCGGGTCCGCTCGGCCTCCTGCCAACAGAACCAGGTCGGTGGAACCGAGGTGAAAAGGGCACAGTCAGACCAAGGCAGCGTTGCGTTCGCCGAGGGAGCGGTTTTTCTGCTCCAAAAGGCCCAGCCGCTGGTTGGCACGCCGGAGCTCCTCTGCCGGGGGGGGGGGGGGGGGGGGGGGGGGACGATGACGCGACAGGGAGAAAACCACAAACCATCGAGGGAATTGGCACGGATTCGTGTCTCCTCCAAGTCGGACTGTAATTGGGAAGCCCAATGGCTGGGACCGAGTGCCCGGGCGGCCGCGACAAGGAGATCTTCATCATCCTCGGCAGTGGGGGATGGCTCCGAGGGCGCGGCACGTGCAGATTGCGGAACTTTAAAAGGTGGTACATACATCCGCGGGAGGGAAGGATGAGAAGGCGCAACAGAAGGGGGCGGAGGAGGAATCGCCCCCAGCCCGCGTGTTCCTGGGCCCGACAAGAGTTCGGCGGACTCAATCGGGAGAGATCCATCAGAAGTACCCCGCGTCGAAAGTTTCCGAGTCAGAGCACTGTTGGCTCGACGGACTTTATCCAAGGATTCACTGCGGGCCTTCAACCGCTCCGTGAGGGAGCGGATTTTTTGTTGAGCGTTGGAGAGTTCGCGGGTTTTTGGATCCAACTTGCGCTGAGGTTCTCCCCGCCGCGCGTCAAAAAAAACCGAAGATGCGAACAGTGGATTTCCCCAAGTGGTCACAGACCCTCATCCGGACGAGACGAAAACCAAAAGGGAAGGGAAAAATCCGCGAATTCGCGGCGAGTCCGTGGAGTTTGCCGCAGTTGAAGACTTGGCCCAAGTCCATTCGAGTTGGGACCACTTTTGCCACTCGCCAATTCGGGACGTCATTTCGAAAAGTCAAAGGCAGTTTCCCATTTCCGAGATCTCGGGAAAGTCCGGCAAGTCGGGATGGGTCGCCGAAGTCCACCAACTCCCCAAAAGTGCGCCTCAAATTTCCAAAGTTTGCAAAGTTTGCAAAGTTTGCAAAGTTTTGAAACTCCAAAAAAGTCCAAAAAGTTTCAAAGTTTGCAAAGTTCGGAGAGAGTGGGCGACGACTTGAGTCCCAAGTGGAGCAGTTAGGGTGAGCTTCCCACGAAGCTTTGGTCACAGACGAGTTGAAGTAACACGATATGCTCGGATTGGTGGGGAAAAGACGAGTGAACGAAAATAGCGCGTGCTTATCACAAACAGTGCGTGCTTATCACAACAATTCTTGAAGGAAGGGATCTGGACCGGCACGAAGGTTGCCGGCGATCATGCTTGCAAAAAAGAATCATTTTGGGCACCTGTTGGCCCAAGTCGACTCGCATAACTTGGAAGTCAGAACTCGCCAAAAAGTGTTCTCGAGTCTCCACACAAAAAAGCTCAAAGTTGGCCAAGTCGGCAAACCCCCAAAAAGTCTGCAAACTCGAAAAACTTGAAAAAGTCGGCAAAAGTCGGGGAAGTCAGCGGAACTCCGCGGGTTTGAGGAGCGTGTGAAAGTTTTATCAAGTTTGCAAAGTCCCCAAAACTCTTGGGAGTCATCCAACATCATGAAAGTTTTTCGCGACTTGATGATCTGTGAGGGAGTCGGTGAGTTCTGGGCGCACTTGGGCGCAGTCATGGGGGTTGGCCGAGTCTCGCCGACTCGGGATCACTTGACAGAGTCGTTCGAACTTTTCAAACCCCGCGATTTTTCCCTTCCCTTCAAATTGAGGGGGTCTCAAATACCCGGAACAAAATCAGAAACCCGGAACGAAACTCCCCCACAGTCCGGCAAGGCACCCGCGTCCCGAAACGAGAGTGCGTTCGACACCCAGCCCCGGGGCGGTTGTTTTAGTAAAGAAACTTTTCTGTTACCACCACGAGCGGAGGCGAGGCGATGTAATAATGTTCAAGGTCGATATTCTCGACATCACCAACACGAGGGCAACAAAGAGACTTCCCCGTCCACGGGCTGTGGGAGTGGGTTGGGGTGGTCGAGGAGCTTACCGGGAAGAGGGGGGAGGGGCCCTTGTACCACCCGAGGGAGAGGGAGGGGCAGGGGACGGAAAAACCAGGTCCCGTCCCTGTCTCCCCGAACCCCTCCTATGCTTTGGACCCCTTCGGTAGGTCACGTGGCAGCTTCCCGCACCCTGGGGCATCACCCCGCCTCTCCTGGGACTCTCCCCGGACCACCCCGGTTTCGGTCCCAAAACCGCCCCTGCCCCTCCCTCTCCCTCGGGTGGTACAAGGGCCCCTCCCCCCTCTTCCCGGTAAGCTCCTCGACCACCCCAACCCACTCCCACAGCCCGTGGACGGGGAAGTCTCTTTGTTGCCCTCGTGTTGGTGATGTCGAGAATATCGACCTTGAACATACTCGCCTCCGCTCGTGGTGGTAACAGAAAAGTTTCTTTACTAAAACAACCGCCCCGGGGCTGGGTGTCGAACGCACTCTCGTTTCGGGACGCGGGTGCCTTGCCGGACTGTGGGGGAGTTTCGTTCCGGGTTTCTGATTTTGTTCCGGGTATTTGAGACCCCCTCTTCGGGGGCAGTTGATGATTCGTCACAGTTACGAAAGCATTTCTGATCGATTTTCTGATGTGACTTGTTTTACGGCCCCTCCCATTCTTTCATCATGCATCTCTCTCCAGATCCAGCTGCGGGACCCCCTCATCCCAGCACCATTCGTCCCCACACTACAGACTCAGCAAATCGGAGAGATCTTGAGAAGCCTGGTACAATCCCGGGTTCAACAATGACAGAGAATGGGTGCCGGTCGGTGTCTCCTTGCCACTGGGGTGTCAGTCTAATCGTCGAGTTGGCAGCCTTTCGCTTTCCGATTGTGCCTAATTGCGCTTAATTTAATTCGATCCACACTGGCCACAATTAAGAACCATGAAACGGAATGCCCTGTCAAACTTTCGAAAAATGTCGTCTTTCGAGGAAGCCTGCTTTAATCTTTTCTGGGTCTGTCTCGGCTTGTCCTCATCGTATTCAAATCGTTTCTTCGGTATTGTTTCCCCTCACTTCGTAGGTCTCCACAAAAGTCTGCTTTTCGTGGTCATCCCTGGTGTCATCACGCACTCTCCCTCAGGAAAACGATTTTTTTTCCAAGCTGGTCCTTTGGTGCTATATATGGCAGTTTCTCCAATATGCGGCCCCATCTTTTTCGGAGGCAGTGTCATGGCGCTGGAATGTGGCTGGTGGGGATGTGACACAAACTGTCACCACCGTGTGGCGCGTTATTACCCTTCAAATCTTTTCGACAAACCCCATTTTATTGTGGTCAAGCTTTGGGGTTGTGGCGCTCTTGGTTGCCACCACGCTCATCGACGCTTTCGTGGTGGTGTTTCTCTTCCGGCACGAGCGGGTGTTTCTCTTCCCCATCCGGCTCCTTCGCACCCTCTCCGTGTCCATCTCGACGTTTCTCTTTATGCCCTGCCTGGGCCTCTTGCTCTCGGTGACGAGCCCAGCCGTGGCTCTGGATGGCCGGTGGGAATTCCCCGGGTTGATCGGGACTGTGCTTTCTCTGGCCGTCGTGGCCGCGTTTCTGCCGCTGGACGCGCTCGCCTCTGCCTTCATGTTCGCCCCTTGCCCCAAACCCAAGCAGGCCCTTGGCCGCCCCAATGCCCACTTCGACCTGCTCCTGGTCTGCCTCTTCTTGGCTGCTTCGGACTGAGCTCGCCCCCCTCCTCCTCCTCGGCAGCTGGGGGGGAAGCTCATCGTGGTCGCGCTGACCAAGTACTGGGCCTCGGATGACCGCACAGTCCAGCTGGCCCTGCAGTTCGTCACGATCCTGCTGCTGACCCTGATCTGCATCTGGGGGCAGCCCTACTTCCGCATGGCCACCAACATGATGGTCCGTCCGCCTCTCCGCCCTGCTCATGTTCGCGTCATTCTCTTTTTCCTTCCTTGGGCGGCTGGCTGGCGCACCTTTTCCAGTTTGCCGGAGGCCTCGCCATTTTGGCGACCTTCTCGATCTGCGCCTGCGTGGTTTCCGCAGCGGGCAGCGATGCGGTCCGTGGCGCGGCGGGGGAAGGGCTGGACGATTGCGCTGACCTCCTGGGGGTGTGGGCGTGCGGGGCAGGTCGTCCTTTGCCTCGTCTTCCCAGTCGCTGTCGCAGCTGCAGCTATCGCCGCCAGTCTCTCCGGTCAGGCCCTTGCCTCACCCTGCCCCACCCTGCCCCACCCTGCCCCACCCTGCCCCACCCTGCCCCACCCTGCCCCACCCTGCCCCACCCTGCCCCACTTTGCCCCACTTTTCATGCCCATCTCCTCAGCTTCATTGGCCGCTCGCAATGCTTCCACAGCACTCCGTGCGCGTTCCCTTTGGCTCTACCGTCCCGGTCAGCCACTTCATCTGCTCCCCGTGACCCGAGCCGGCCTCTCCGCTGTGCCCACGCCGGTCGACATGCTGGATGGCTTCAACGATCCTGCTCCGACGGCTGTGGCTGCGAGCGCCACCCAGCTCATGCGCTCATCGGGTGCGTCCGCACGGCCCGCTGACGGCGGCCTCGACCTGCTCCTGACCAGCGGCGACGAGCCGGCTGCCAAGGACGGGGCCGCCCTCACGCACGAAGAGGCCCTCCTCCAGCAGAAGCTTGCCCGCACGGTGCGCCGCTACCGCTCGGCCATCGACGTCGATCGAGCCACCCGCTTCCTGCTCTCCAAGAGGTTCGCCTCGCTTGCCCCCCCCCCCCCCCCCCCCCGCCCGAGGATCTGCGAGGACACGCCTCCCTCTTCCTTCCCCCCTCCCCCACCACCAGGTACCGGACCAAGCAGCACATCGCCTACGCGGACCGGATCTATCAGCACGCCCTGCGCAGCAAGCACCTCCGCTACGATGCCGGCCTCTACGTCCGCTACGCGCTCTTCCAGTTGGCCTTCATGAAGGACCCCACCCGCGCGTCGAGCCTGATCGCGAAGGCGGCCGCCCTGAGCCCCTCCCTCGAGTACCGCTTCCTGATCTACGGCAACCTGAAGGACTCCGAGGCATCGGCGGTCCGCGTCGCACAATCCACCACCCAATCCTGCCCGGTTGGGGTCGTGGCTTGAGGTGGACGCTCATGTTCCGCACCCGCCCATCGCCCTTGCCCAGGTGGCGGCCAAGGACACGGTCATGACCATGCTGGCCACCAAGAAGAACACCGCCGAGGCCGAGCGCTACCACCGCAAAGTGCGCCGTCTGTGGCTCGTTGCTTGTGTCCGGTTTCTCAGGCTCACTCACTCTCGCCCAGGTCATATGAAGGACGCCTGGGGGCTGCTGCTGATGCCCCACGTGGACGTGCAGTTGCTCCAGCGCGAGCTGAACGAGGCCATGACCGCGGCCGACAAGGCCGAGGCCGCTTACGTGCTCCTGCTTGAGCAGAACCCCAACTCGATTGCGATTCTCCGGTCCGCCTTGCCGGGGGCATCCCGGCCCTGACTCGATTCCCCCCGGCCATCCTTCAGGTCGTTCGGGGCGCTGCAGCAGGAGTTCTACGGCAACGAGGCCCTGGCCGAGTCGCTCTTCCTGCGAGCGGACGTCTTCGAGGAGGAGCGCTCCAAGCGGGTCGGCCACCCCCCTTCCCCCCTCCCCCGTCCCTTTCCCCGATATCTCCCGTTCGGCGGTCCTCATGTCCGTTTTTTCGCGACGCGACGTTGGTCACCATCTGGCGGGCGGCTTGCAGCACCCTGGCGGCGACACGGACAGCGTCTCGATGGCGAGCACCAGCAAGGGCAGCCGCTCCTCCAAGCAGCGGAACAACGAGACCTTCGAGGACGAGATTCACACCAAGTCCGTTGTCTCCCCGCCGCCCATCCGCCGCCCCACCCACCGCGTCCCCATCTTCACCTTTTCCGCTTTCTTCTCTCCCCCCCGGCCCTGCAGGAAGACCACCGTGCCCTTCTATTGCCGGCCGGGGCCCCAAGTGACCCTCCTTCTGCTGCTGTGCGGGGTGGCCGTGCTCGCGGTGATGCTGGTGGCCCGGGAGAACCTGCTCAAGATGGCCGACCAGACGGCCGTCATCCAGTCGATCTCCGAGGTGGCCTCGGACGCCATCCGCATCACCAGCCTGCTCCATCTGGCCCCCGTCTACCTCAACCGGGCCGCCGGCACCATGGGCACAGCGCCCGTTGGCCTGGCGGGTCCGCCCGGGTTTATGGACCCGACCCTGGAGATGGTCGCCGCCCTCCGGTCCGCTCCCCCCTCCTCCTCCTCCTCCTCCCTCCTCCTCCTCCTCCTCCTCCTCCTCCTCCTCCTCCTCCTCCTCCTCCTCCTCCTCCTCCTCCTCCTCCTCCTCCTCCTCCTCCTCCTCCTCCTCCTCCTCCTCCTCCCTCCTCCTCCTCCTCCTCCTCCTCCTCCTCCTCCTCCTCCTCCTCCTCCTCCTCCTCCTCCTCCTCCTCCTCCTCCTCCTCCTCCTCCTCCTCCTCCTCCTCCTGCAATGCAATCGGGTTGGAGATCCTGACTTTCCTGCCCTTCCACCAGGGACGCTTGTTCTGAGCCTGGCCGAGCTGCTGGCGACCGTGGACCGCTCCATCGCCAAGCTGCGCCACGTCTACGAGACGGCCGTCGACCCGCGGATGGGCATCTGGCAGGTCGAGGTGGGCGTCATCTACCCGCAGGTGGTGGGGGCGCCGTGGTGCGCGAGGTCGACGCTCGCATGCTGCTCAGCGACATGATCTGCCTGATCCTCGACAAGGCCAGCGCCATCCGGGACGCCATCGCCGAGGGCATCTACTGGTCTGCCCCCCCGCCCCGGTCGGAGCCACGCCCCCACTCAGCGGGAGCTGGTTCCGCAGTTCTGACGGACCCCCACACACACACACACACACACAGGCGCGACACGGACCTGCGCAACATGCTCTTCCTCTTCGACAACGTCCCGGCGGCTCTCTTCCGCCAGCTGGTGACGGTGGCTCAGGACTACCTGCTCGAGTCCACCGCCAGCCAGCTCTACGTCCAGACGGTGGTGCCGGCCGTGGGGGGATCTGTGGCGGCGCTCGTCTTTCTGGTGGGGCTGCTGCGCGTCCTGGCCATCATCGGTGAGCTCAAGCGGGCCCGGGGCACGCCCTCACCCAGTTCCTGCACATACCCAAGGACGGTCCGTCGCCCCGTCGCCCCGTCGCCCCGTCGCCCCGTCGCCCCGTCGCCCCGTCGCCCCGTCGCCCCGTCGCCCCGTCGCCCCGTCGCCCCGTCCCCCCCCCCCCCCCCCCCCCCCCCCCCCGCAACCGACAACACCCCCAACCCCAATCCCGATCCGTCCCCCCATTCCCTGCAGTGGTGAACCAGCTGCACCAGCGGCTGCGGATGGTCGTCTCGGGGGACGATGGCGACGAGCAGACCGACCTGGCCTCCGTCGACGAGCGCACCGGACGATCCTCCCCGCGCCACGTGCTCTCGGCGGCCAACAGCCAGACGTCGGTC
Organism: Paratrimastix pyriformis; assembly: GCA_027972325.1. Classification (NCBI taxonomy): domain Eukaryota; phylum Preaxostyla; family Paratrimastigidae; genus Paratrimastix; species Paratrimastix pyriformis. The sequence goes on from JAPMOS010000018.1 coordinate 631,739, forward strand.
CTCACGGCACAGCCCGGCGGCGGCGGGCCCGCGATCGTCTCGTCGGGGTCCACCTCGGCCCTGGTCTCGTCGGCCGTCTTCAGCGCGGGCCCGACGGCCACCAACATGATCCCCTCGGCCTCGGCGCCCATCCTGGCGGAGCCCGGCTCGGCCCGCTCGTTCGCCATGCAGCTGCCCCACCCCCCCTCGATGCCCTCCATCGCCACCATCCCCTCGCTGCCCTCGCTCGCCCTGGGCAAGTCCGTCCCGCCAGCCTTGGCGGCTCTTCCCGAGGAGCCGCCCCCGGGGCCCTTCTCGCCGGCCCAGTTCTCGGTCCAGCTCACCACCCGGCCCCGGCGCAACTCGCAGGGCGCCGTCCCCTTGTGGGGAGGCCGCTCCCGCATGGGGCTGCCCGTCCCCAGCGAGGAGCAAGGGAGCGACGAGGCCGATGACGAGCCGGGCCGCCCCACCGAGCCGTGCCTGGTGACGCCTGACGTCCTCCCCCCCGCGGAGGACCCGAACCACCCCTGCATCATCGGCAGCCCATCCCACGAGCTCCCGCCCCTGATCCCGCCCCGGCAGCTGTCTCCTCAGCCCTCCTCGGACATGGACGGGTCCCCGTCGCTGCCCTGCCTGACTCCCCCGCCCCCCGGGGCCCTGCCCTTCTCGCCGGCCTCATCGCCGTTCCTCTCGGCCTCGTCGGCCCCGAGTTCGCCCCTCCCCGGGGCCTTCGCGGCGGCCTTGTACGCCCCGTCGCCGCTCCAGTTCCCGCTTCCTCGGCCCATGTCGATGCCGCTGACACCGGACCTCTTGGACGCCCTGACCGGCCTCGTCCCGGCCCCCTTGCCCGCGATCACGGTGCCGCTCCCGCTCGTTGCGGGCCCTGGGGTCGGGGTGGCCCCGATCTCCCCCGTGGGCGCCCCATATGGCGCGGGGGCTTGGCCGCTCACCCGGCACTCGTCGCTGGGCTCGGTCTGTCCCACCCCTTCTTCGCTCCACCCTCCCTCCGCTCATCGCCCCGTCCGTCAACCCGATCGTTCTCTCTCTGTGTTTCATTCGGCTGCTCTTCTCTCTGTGTTATTCGGCTGCTCCCGCGGCGGGGGCGCAGCAACAAGAGGAGACCCCGCCCAACGTCACGACACCCCCCTCGGCAACCGGGGAGAGCGCCACCGACTCGATCCAGGCCGTCTCGCGCCTCTCGGGCCCCCGCAGTACGCACAGCCTGCACAGCCAGGCCGACTCAGCCGAAGTGCGCTCCCTCGGGGCCCTCGGGGCCCCACCCAAGCTCGACATGCATGCCGACCCGCCGGGCCCGCCGCTCCACGAGGATTCGAAGCCGTCCCTCGGAGACGGGGGAGACCACGAAGACGAGGCCGCGCGGGCCGTGGACGAACTCGCCGCCGCCGAGGTGGCCCGCCAGATGACGCGCATCAGCGTGCTCCCCTTTTGTCCGCCCCCCGGGACTCTTCGGTTCAGAGGGTCCCATCTCTCTCGCATCCTTCTTTCCCGTAGCGACCCTGCGCAACCTGCTGGTCGGGGTTGCCCTCTTCTGCGTGGTGATCATGGCCGTCCTGTGCGCCTCGATGCTCCTCCTCGGGGCCAACCAGGGCTTTGCCCACGACATCACCGCATCGGGTCCGCCCGCGCTTGCCCATCCTGCCGCATATTGATGGCTTTGGTCGCTGCAGCCCTCCGTGAGGCGGTGCTGCACCAGGTGCACTTCTCGGCCCAGCAGCTCTTCTTGAACCTGTCGGCCTGCACCCTGGCCGCCTCCATCACGGGCCAGCGCCCCGTCAGCCCGCCTCTGGACCTCTGCGAGTACGGCGAATTCCGCTCCGACCGGAACACGGTCCGGGCCCAGCTGGAAGACTACGTGGAGGTCTTCACCGGCTTGCACTGCCTCATCCGGTCCGTCCGCCGCCTTAGCACTCCTCCTCTCCTGACTGGCGCCCCTCTTGGCCAGCTACGGGTACGGCCAGTGCAACCTGACCGCCATCCAGGGCCACCCCCTGCTGGGCGTGCTGCGGCCCCCGGGGGCCATCGACCCGACCAGCCAGCGGGCCCGCATCATGTACGACGAGACGACCTGCCTGATGGGCAACACCACCATCTGCCGGCTCTACCCCGACCGGCTGCGCCTCTCGACGGCGACCTTCTCGCTGAACGCACTCGTGTTCGCCTACGCCGAGCAGGCCCACACCATGGTCGGCCTCCCAGCAACCCCATTTCGTGTATGGCCCAGATTGGCCACAGCGCTTGGCGCACAGCTGCCGCCGCCCTTCTTTATTGCCCATCCTCCCTTCGCTGTTGGGTTCGTGGGGCACCCGCTTGTGCTGGCAGGTGAGCATGACCGACCGCGACCTGCTGACGGGCATCGCGACCCTGGACCGGATGACCCGGTCCATGATCTACGACCTCGACGGGGGCTGCTCCATCGCCAACGACGCCTCCTCCTCGAACGCCGTGAACACCCTCAGCGCGGACGCCAACGTGCTGGGCTACATGATGCTGGCCCTGCTGGCGGTGCTGCCCCTCATCTATGGGGTGGTCCTGGCCCGGCCCCTGCTCCGGATGGGCCGCGAGAGCCTCGTCACCGAACGGATCATCAGCCTGGTCCCGTCCGAGTCCAAGCGTCTGTTTCTGCGACTCGACCCTCAGCCCCCCGGCGCATCCGACTTGGGTGTGGTGTGGCGCCCCGGAATGTCTTGAGCCGTGGACGGCATCACAGCGGTCAGAGCGCATTTCGGCATCTCCTTCTGTTGTCTGTGGCTCGCGCAGACTCGATGCTGCTCGACTGGCAGCGGACCGAGCCGGTCGGGGTGCGTGGCGTTGACGACCAACACCGACGGCTTTCCGAGTACGCCGCCCAGCTGACCAGCTCGGTCATCGCGGGTCACGATCGCACCGTCTGTGGGCTGCTCCAGCTTTGGGGGGGATTGCTCACGGCCTTCGGTCGGACTAGACGCTGCACCGGCTGCTGGAGCTCCTCGACCGCTTCCTGAGGCACCACTCGGCCTACGAGATGCGGCTGGCCCGCCGGTACCAGATGACTCCCGAAGACGTCCAAGCCCACGAGGCGGACCACGCCCGGATCATGGCCATGGTCTGTCGGTTCCTCAATTCGGCATTGGGCCCGCCGCTCGCCGCCAACTCCGCTGACCGCTGGACCTCCTTTGGCTGGCTGGCGTCGGTGGGGCAGGTGACCAAGGCTCAGGGCGACCTGAAGGTGAGCAGCGACCTGCTGTTATTCGTCAAGGCCTTCGCACGAACGGTTCCCGAGCACATCCGCCGCCACGACGCACCCCTGGGCCGCTGGGTGGCCACCAAGGGCACCGCGCCTGGCACCCACCACAAAGTCCACTTCCCCGCTCCTCCGGACGACGCCTGACCTGGTGTCTCCCATATACACCCTCTTCAATCACCCAGCCATCATTCCCTCCCACAAGCGCGATCTCTCCCCGACTGGGCGGGCGTGTTGGCGTTGGCTGGTTTCGTTTTTTATTGGGTTTTTATTCTTGGGTACCCTTCTTCTTCTTCTTTTCGACACGACATCGTGTTTGACCAGCCGCCTCGAGGAAAAGAGCACAGAATAAAGAATCACAAAGAGTCAATCAGACCCCCGAAGCCCACACAAGCCACCCCACCCCACCCAGACTCCTCTCGGCTGGCGGTTTTTTTTTTTTTTCCTTTTTTTTCCCCCTTTTCGGTTTCTTCTCCGGGCTTCCATTTTTTTGTATGTCTGTGTGCGTACACGCTCTTCCCCTCCCCTCCACATGTGCTGTTGGGCGCACCAGATGGCTCTGATCTTGGTTGGCCCTTGTCCCGACAACCGTCGTTGTTGCGTGGTGTGTCTGATTTTTCTCTCCTTCAGATTGCCGTTGACGGCGCTTCCCCTCCTCCCTCCAACGGGGGATTTTATCTTTACGTCGACTTTTTCTTGGGTGTTGTCCGGTTTGTACAAAATAAGAATTGACAATCTGACATCATCTCGGACTGCTGAACGAGCCTAGCCCCAAAGATTGAGAATGTCCGAGGAGGGCCATGAACAGCACGGAGGATGTCACCTTAGCATCACGTGATCTCCGGACGGTCCATGCAGATTGCCACAATGTCAAATTTGTCAAGAGCGTCAGCGCCCGGAGTTTCAGCCCTTCATCGTCAAGTCGTCATCGGAGATGTTAAAAGGCATTCTTGTGGCTCTTGTAGCTGCTGTAGTCGCCACCGGCTTTCGAATGAAACTTTTCCTCAAGTTTTTGGCCATGTGGGCTTTGGTCAAATTGGGAAAGCGTAAGGCGAAGCGTCCATCCCCAAGAGAGTTTGAAGGTCTTGATCGCACAGATCGTTGATCGACATTTCCTCTCTTTTATATCCCGCTATAGCTGTTCATCCAGTCGAAGGGTTGCCCGAAATTGACGGTCAGTCTGGACGACTCGTAATTCTCAACGTTCTTTTTCCGACCCCGACCAGCTCTTGCACCCGAGTTCCAGAAGAATATGATCGATTCTTATTATTGTAATTCGGTCAATCCAGTCGATGGCACTCACTTTGTCCTGCGCCTGGCCCGACGCCCCGCCGGGGTGTGTGAGCTCTGGGTTTGCGTGGACCTCCCCGGCTTCGGGACCTTGGAAGCGCCCATGCACCCCAACACGCACGCCTTCTTGTGCAAAGAAGATCCGGTCCAGTCTGTGGCACCAGCAAAATGGATTCCCACTCACGCATTGCCCACCCCAGAACCGGCGTGGTGGCTTCGACCTCTGGGCTGAGCTTCCACTGTGTCGACCCCTTGCGGCGGTGGGAAATCAAATTCGATGGGCTCCTGCGCCTGCAGCATAGCCGGCGTCTGGTCCCCGTCCGGTTTGAGCTGCGGTGGAGCGCCCACGCGGACATGTTCTCCACCGAGCACGACGTCCCCCCGGCCTGCACCGCCGCCGGCATGGCCCACGTGCCCTGGGACAAGGCCTTCTGGGAGAAGCTCCGGGCTCCCCACCAGGTCCACTACGAGCAGTTCGGCCGGGTGCAGGGCTGGGTCGAGGTGGGCCGCACCCCGCGCCCCACCGCCGGCCCGGCCGTGCCGCCCCGGAGCCCCGAGGCCTTCTTCCGGCGCGGGGTGGACTGCTTCGGCATGCGCGACCACGCCTACGGCATGCGCCGCTGGTCCTCCTTCCTCCGGTACGTCTGCATCTTCGTGCCCTTCCAGTCGGGGCACTGCGTGCAGTTGTCCCTCTGCGACCTCGAGTTCCCCAACGTGCGCCGGCTGGCCAGCGGCTACCTCATTGACCCCTGTCCGTCCAGCACCAGCACCAGCACCAGCACCAGCACCAGCACCAGCACCAACACCCCTGCTCGAGCTTTTCTTTGTTGGCGATCGCCCGATTTGTGGGGATGGGGGAAGGTGAGAATGGAGCCTGCTCTTCAGCCCTGCCCTCTGTGCCGCCATCCAACTCCACCCGCACGCCCGCAGGTGGCCAGCTGACCCCTGTCGCCTCGGTGAGCGCCTGCCTGGACACCCTCGGGGCCGACGGGCAGCCCCCCGCCGAGTACTCCCTGACCTTCGCCACGACTGACAATCGGACCCTCTTCCTCCGGTACAAGGTCCGCCCGCCCATCCCCGGCCCCTCACCCAGTCCGGAGCCAGGCCCTCCTGCCTCTCGTCCCCCGCCACTTGCAGCGCCCCCGCTACGCCTGACTCCGCCTCTGCCCATCACGCATGGTCGGTGGTGCCGCTGTCTGTGTGGGTGGGCTGGTGGGCTGGTGGGCTGGGGGGTCGCAGCTGGACCGGACGCACTTCTTCGACATGCGGCCCCAGGCGACGGTCGTCTGCCACGAGTCGCTGGGCCGCTTCGAGCTGGTCGACATCACCCAGGCCGTGGCCACGCCCCGCCTGGCGGTGCCCCTCTCGCTGGTGGGGGCCCTGGCCGCCAAGGTGGCCGCCCCGGCCATCGACACGGCCCTCCGCTTCTGCCACCAGAACCTGGCCCTCCCCGCGGCCCTGGCCGAGGCGGCCCCACACAACCCCTTCACCCACAAAGGTCGGCCCCGCCGCCCCCACGGCCTCCAACGAGGCCCTCACGGGCTGCCCTCGGGGCGGCACGTCCCTCACCGGCTTCTCACCGCCTGACCTGTGCAGAGACGGGCAACGTTGCGGGGGCGAAGCTGTTCGTGGACGCGGCCATGGCCCAGCAGCCCGTCATGGGCTACGGGGTCTCCGAGTTCACCTACCGGACCGACACGGCCCTCTACCCGCGCGTGCTGGAGGCCTTCCGGCCGGCCGTCCCGGCCACGGACCCCACCACCCGGGCCGACGTGGCCGCCACCGTCTTCCCCGCCGCCGACGCGGCCCCCGCCCCCGCAGACGCGGCCATCCTGCCCGCATCCGGCGAGGCCGAGGCGTCTGCAGCCGGGGCGACCGCGGAGGAGGCGGCGGCGCCGGCAGAGGAGGAGGAGGCGCTCGTGGTGTGGCTGCACGAGGACCGGTGCCAGGACGTGGCCCGGGTGGGCGGCAAGGCGGCCCGGTTGGCCCAGCTGGCCCACCCGCTGGCCGCGCTCCCCGTCCCGCCGGGGTTCGCCCTGACGGTGGCCGCCCACCGCGCCCAGGTGGCCAGGTCCGCACCCGCCGCGGCCCCGCCACCCCCTCACCCGCCCTGCTGTCGTTGCTTGTTGTGCGCTGTCGTTGCTTGTTGTGCGCTGTCGTTGCTTGTTGTGCGCTGTTGCGTGGGGTGTGCAGCGTGCCCCGGGCGGAGGCGCTGCTGGCCGAGCTGACCGAGCGGACGGGGCCCTACTGCGAGGCCCTCAGGGCCGTCCAGAAGGCCGTCGCCGCCCACGCGGACCACGAATGTCCGCTGCCCCGAGCCCCTGCCCCGAGCCCCCTGCCGTCTCCTGCCCCGCCTGCCGGGAAGGGCGAAACGCTGACGGTTGGCGGGCCGCGGTTGGCGGGCCGCGGTTGGCGGGCCGCGGTTGGCGGGCGCAGCGCTTGGGGCTCTGCGGCGTGCCGAGCAGGCCCTGAAGCAGCCCTGGGAGGCCTGCTGCCGGGCCCTGCAGGAGGCCTGCTACGGGGAGGCCGCCCCCCTGGCCGCCCCTGTCGCCGAGGCCCTGGCCCGGGCCTGGCCACGCCTCACCGCCGTCCGTCCGGCCACCCAGCTCCGACGTCGCCACCCCACGGGCGTCGTGTCGGGCCTGTTCAAGCGAGATTTTCCTTGGCGGGCGCCCTTGATGGCTCACTCGGGTGGGGCCGGGGGGCCGGTGTGTGTGTTTGTGTGTGCAGCTGTCGCTGTGCGGGGCCTTCGCGGTGCGCTCGTCGGTGGTCAGCGAGGACGCGACCGCGGCCAGCAGCGCGGGCGTCTACGAGAGCATCCTGGGGGTGCGCACCCTGGCCGACCTCACCGCCGCCGTGCGGTGCGTCTGGGCCTCGCAGTACGCCCCGCGGGCCGTCCTCTACCGCCACCAGAACGGTCCGCCCCGACGCGGTTGCCCCCGCCCCCACCCGCCAGCCTGCCCACCCACCACCACTTTGCCGTTGGTTCCCCTCCTGGGCGGCCGCGCGGTGGTGGGGGTGGTGGTGGCGCCGGGTGGGCGTGGGGCCGCTGCAGGGCTGGGGGTGGGCAGCCACATGGGGCTCTTCGTGCAGCAGCTGGTGGCCGCCCACGCGGCTGGGGTCCTCTTCACGCGGCACCCCCTGACGGGCGCCGCCCAGACCGTCATCTCGGCCGCCTGGGGCCTGGGCGAGGCCGTGGCCTCCTCCCTGACCGAGCCCGACCAGGTCCGGCCGGCATGCCCCCCGGCGGCTCCCCCCCTCCCACCGCTGCCCCCCACGACCCGCGCCCCACGCCGATATCTCGGGGCGCCGACCAACCTGCTCTTGTGGCGTGGCGTGGCGTGGCGTGGCGTGGCGTGGCGTGGCGTGGCGTGGCGTGGCGTGGCGTGGCGTGGCGTCGTGCCGTGGGCGCAGGTGACGGTGCGCCCGGTGGGGCTGGCCAGCTGGCCCCGGTTCGAGGTGGTGCAGCGGCTGACGCAGCCCAAGCGGCACATGTGTGTCCTGGCCGCCCCGACCCGGCCGGCTCGGCGGCCCCCGGCGGCAGCCACATGCGCCGGATGGAGGTGCCCCCCGAGCGGGTCGCCCAGCCCTGCCTCTCGGACGGGGTCGCGTGCAGGCTGGCCGAGATCGCGGCCGCCATCGAGCGCGCCATGGAGGGTCCGCGCCCCGCCCCGCCACGCCTTGCACCTCTCCCCCTGCCCATGCCCCCATGCCCCCAGGCCCAGGCCCGCATCATCTCACGGTCCCCGCCCCTCCCCCCGCCATGCCTCCTCTCGCCCCTTGCCCCTCGCCCCGTCTGGCGGTGGTTGGCCGCAGGGCGCCCGGTGGACGTTGAGTTTGCGGTGGAGCTGCTGAGCCCCGACCAGGGGCGCCGCTTCACGCCCCTGCAGCAGTCGCTGCTGGCCCGGTCCCACGGGGCCCCGCCGCACGCCTTCGTGGGGGCCGCCCACGGGCTGGCCGGCTCGGCGGCCCTGGCGGCGCCCTCGCAGTGGCTCTACCACCGGGTGCCCAACGAGGGCCTCTACCGGCTGTGGGTGCTGCAGGCCCGGCCCATCACCACCGACTACGTGTCGGCCGTGCTGCGGGCCCCGGCCCCGGGGGCCCTCCAGCGGGCGGGCCACACCTTCCCCCGGGCCGAGGTCGAGGCGGCCCTGACCGAGTTCGACGCCCTGCCCGCATGCCGCGAGGAGACGCTCACCTCGTGCAACATCCAGGTCCCTCCCCGTCCTCCCCGCCCCTCCGTCCCCAATTTGGGCACCTTCCCACCCCCGCTCACGGCCTTCCCCCCACACACACACACCCACCTCCCCCCCCCGGATCTGTTCAGGAGATGCTGCCGGGCTTCGTGACGCCCCTGGGGCTGAGCGTCTTCGACGACACCATCGAGCGGGGCCTGGAGGACTTCTTCGCCCGCAACGGCAGCTTCCCCCGGCGGAAGGCCTCCCAGCGGATGCTCGCCTACCGGCTCAACCACGCCTTCATCTCCATGCACCAGCTCTACGGGAGCGTCATGCACAGCGCCCTCGGCCAGAAGGACTCGGGCGACATCGCCATCACGGGCATCCGGCTGGGCCCCATGGTGCCCTTCGTCCGTCCCGCCCCCGGCCCCCGGCCCCTTTGTCCCGTTCCTGCCCCTCCCATTCCTGCCCCTCCATTCCTGCCCCTCCATTCCTGCCGCCACGCCCCCCGGTTCGCGCCCCTCATGGGGGCGGGGTGTGTGTCTTTGGGCCTGGGCGGGGCCAGAGCGAGACCATCCAGCACCACTACGCGCGGGGCCCGCTGGGGCTGGCCGTGGGCGGGTTCAAGTTCCTGCAGACCCTCTTCGCCGCCCGCAAGCGGGTCGAGAAGCTCGACGCGGCCCTCAAGGACGCCACCTACGCCACCCGGCTGGGCCTCGACCAGGTCCGCGGCCGCTCCCCCCCCCCCCCCCCCCCCCCCCCCCGCGGGTTGCTGGCGGTCGGTGGGCGAGGGCCGGCGCACTTGCCCTGACTGCGTTTTGCCGGGCGGGTGGGTCCACCCACCGCCAGGCCGACCTCTCCGCGGCCGAGTGCTACCGGCGCCTGGACGAGATGCTGCCCGCCTACCAGGAGGCCTGGGCCGCCACCATCGCCATGAGGTCGCTCTCGGGTGCCGCCAGGTGGCCGGGTGGGTGCAGGCGCATGGCGGGTGCGGGCCGGTCCCAAGGGTGCCGTGCGTGCTTGGGCTTGTTGTCACCTTCCTTGCCTTCCCTTGCCTTGCCTTGCCTTCCCTGCAGCGGCCGGAGCGGCGTCTGGTGTGGGATCATCTCGGCTCTGCCCGCTGAGGAGGGCGCCGACAAGGTCCGGAGGGCTGCCCCAGAGGGAGCCTTGCCGCCCACGCCCTCATCCGCGCCCCCCGAAGCCCTTTGTCACTCTTCCCGCGGGTTGGTTGTTCTTCTGCAGAACGCGACCGTTGCGGGGCTGCTGGCCCACTGCGGGGACGTGGTGACGGCCGGCGCCCCTCGCCTCATGCGCCGCTTCGCGGAGGCGGTGCCCGAGGGCTCGCTGGCCGAGCTTGCCGCCCTGGCGCCCTCCCATCTCGCGGCCTGCTTCGTGGCCGGGGAGGCCGACCGGGCGCGGCTGCTGGCGGAGGCCACGGCCGAGGAGCGATCCCGGGTGGAGGGCCTCCGGGCCGACGGGGCCCTGCGGCCGGCCCTGGGGCTGGCGGCCGAGCTGGTGGAGCGCTTCGGCCACCGGTGCGTCCGCGAGGCCGAGCTGGCCGTCCCCGACTGGGGCATGCGGCCCGAGATGCCCGCCGCCCAGCTGCAGGCCGTCCTCCGCAAGCGCCTCGCGAAGGTTGGCCGCCCCGCCCTCCCCAACCCGTGCCAGGATCTCACCCGCCCCCGACCCGATCCCCCTGCGCCCTGTGTTCGCAGAGCCTCACGCCCTCGCCCTCGCCCTCGCCCTCGCCGTCCCCTTCGCCGTCCCCTTCGCCGTCCCCTTCGCCGTCCCCTTCGCCGTCCCCTTCGCCGTCCCCTTCGCCGGCGTCGCTGCCCCTGAACCCTCAGAGCGCTGAGGTCTGTGGTCCCCGCCGCGCGCCCCGCATTGCCCATCGCTGCCTGGGCTGAGCCCTCTGCTCCTCCTCTCCTCGCCCATGCAGGCGATGGCGGCCGTGGAGGAGGCCCTGGGGCGGCGCCTCAAGTCGCCCAAGTTCGCCCGGTGGCTGCTCACACACACCCGCGCGTCGGTGGTGGAACGCGAGTGGGGCAAGAACATCACCGTCAGGGTGGCCTCGCTGGTCCGCCACCGCGCCCGCCCCGTCCGAGGGGTGATGGGGTGAGGGGACGAGGGGACGAGGGGATGAGGATCAGTCGAAGAGCACGCCTCGCCGACCCCCTTTGCTCTGTTCCTGGCGATGGGGGCGCAGTACAAGCGGGCCTACTGGAAGCTGGCCGCGGCCCTGGTGCGGGAGGGCGTGCTGGCCGAGGAGGGCGACCTCTTCCAGCTGACCCATGCCGAGCTGGGCCGCCTCGTGGCCACCGCGGGCATCGCCATGCCGCCCCGCGGCCCCACCGAGGCCGCCCTGGCCAAGGGTCCGCCCCGGCCCACGCACCGACTCCCCTGCCCGGCACGCCGCTCGGCCCTTGGGCCCATCATCATCATCATCATCATCATCATCATCATGCACTGCTGCTGCGACTGATCGTCGTCGCCTGTCCGGCTGGCTGGCTGGCTGGCTGGCTGGCTGGCTGGCTGGCTGGCTGGCTGTGGCTGTCTGGCTGTGGCTGTCTGGCTGTGGCTGTCTGGCTGTCTGGCTGTCTGGCTGTCTGTCTGGCTGGCTGGGCACAGAGCATGCCGCGCTGCTTCGGCGGGTTGCGCTGCGGCACGTGGCGGCGGCCCTGGTCAACGACCCGGCCAACGGGGCCGGCGGGCCGCCCCGGTTCCCGCAGTTCAGCAACGGGCTGCCCGAGGGGGTCCCCGTGGGGGGCATCGTCCCGGCCACCACCGCCCCCCCGACCGTGGGCGGCCCCGCCGACGAGGCGGCCGGCCAGGCGGACGGGCTGCTGCGCGGGGTGGCCATCGGGCTGGGCTCGGTCACGGGCCCCGCCCGGGTGTGCAGCTGCCCCGAGGAGGCCGCCGACCTGCAGCCGGGCGACATCCTCGTCTGCCCCCAGACCGACGGTCCGCCCGCCCGCCCCGCCCCCTGCCCCTCCTGCCCCTCCTGCCCCTCCTGCCCCTCCTGCCCCCTGCCCTGCCCCCTCCCATCTGCCCCGGCGCTGGCTCGCTCACCCAATGATTGCCGCCGCCGCCCTCCCCCCTGTCCTTCCTTGCCCGTGTGCCCCTGACCCTGACGTCGGGCGCAGTGGGCTGGTCGCTGCTCTTCCCGCTGATCGGGGGCCTGGTGACGGAGGTGGGCGGGATCCTGTCCCACGGGGCCATCGTCGCCCGGGAGTTCGGCATCCCCTGCGTGTCGGGCGTGGTGGGCGCCTGCACGGCCATCCGCACGGGCGACACGGTCCGCATCTGCGCCGACGAGAGCGCCGTCCGCATCCTCGCCCCCGCCGCGGCCCCCGCCGCTGCCCCCGCCGCGGCGCCTGCGAACTGATGATGAGCAGCAACATCAGCAACATCAGCAACATCAGCAACATCAGCAGCAACATCAGCAACATCAGCAGCAACATCAGCAACATCAACATCAGCGCCTTGGATTCTTCGGGTTTTATCCGGCACCGTCGGAGGGAGACCATCCTCATCCTTGCTCTCCTTGCTCTCGCTCTCTCGCCCCTCCGACGAGATCTTCTTCTTCTTCTTCTTCCCCCCTCCCCCCTCGGCATTCGCCCGCTTCACCGCTCGGTGTGCTGAGGGGGAGCGGCCAGCCTTCCTCGGGGCTGCGCCTCCTGGGGCTCTTGTGCCCCTTTTCTATGTTGGGTCTTGGGGTGTGGTTGGTGGTGCTGCTCGGGGGGGTCCGATCGGGGCGGGTGGGACGTGTTGTGCTCCATGAAGATCTCGGTGACCCGTTTGAGACCCGCTGGTTGCTTGCGGTTCCGCATCCCCCAGCAGCTCCCCCTGGTCCCCCCCCGTCCGCGATGGGGCGAGCGGGCGATGGCCGGGGTCTTGGCGCTGCCTCGGGCTCGGGCAGAAGAACACGAGAAGCAGGGCTCAAGAGGGAGGAGGGGGAGGGGACGGAGGGACGGCTCAAGAGGGGGGATGGGGAGGGGACGGAGGGACGGAGGGACGGAGGGAAGGGTAAAGGGACGGAGGGAGGGAAGCGGAGTTATGCAAACCGATGGAAGCCAACCCGATGCGACAAGAAGAGGAAAAAGGGCGAAGAAGAAGAAAAAGGGCTGGGCGGGGGGGCGGAGGGGCCAGGAGGGGCCGGGAGGGGCCGGCGGGAGGGTCGGAGGGGAAAGGGAACGAGGGGCGGGGGAAAGGCAACGGCCGCCACGGACGGCGGCCGCCAGCCCGAGGAAACACGAAAGGGGGAAGGCAGAACAGGAGGAGCTCGTAATGGTATAACAACAGGAGGAGGGAGCGAGGGAGGGAGGGGAGGGAGGGAGGGAGGGAGGCCGCAGCGGCGCTCATAACCCGCCCCGGACGGCCGTTGTGGTGGGTGTGTACTCGCCCGCCGCAAGGGCCGCCCCCGAACCGGCCGAGGCGCCAGGCGGGGCGGGGGCGGCGGGGGCGACCTCGGCCAGGATGCGGATCCGCTTGAGCGAGTTCAGCCCGCCCAGCAGCTCCCCGAAGGCGGCCGGCCCCATGTACAGCCGCAGGGCCTTCAGCAGCCCCACGGCGGCCTGGCGGATGTCGGGCACGGTCCCGTCGTCGAACAGCCGCACCCCCACCGCGAAGGCCTGCTGCACGGTGGCCGGGCTGCCGGCCGGGGCGCCCGGGGGCAGCTCGAGGCGCAGCTGGACGGCCAGCAGGGCCATCTTCTGCAGCAGGGGCGCCCGGGCGGGCGGCGGGCAGTCGAAGGTGACCGCCCCCGCCAGGGCCCGCAGCGTGGGGCCCGCCTCGAGCCGGAGCGGGGCCGCGAGGGGGCCCGAGGCCGGGCCGGGGGCGACCAGAAGAGGCGCCCCGGGGGGCCCGGGCACGAGGACATCCAGCAGCCGCACCGCCTGGGTGCCCACGTCCGGGTCGGGCGAGGCCATGGCCGTCGTCAGGGCCCCCAGCAGGCCGTCCAGCGAGCCCTCGATCGCCGTCTGTTCGCCCGCCCGCCCGCCCAGAAGAATATCAGGACCGGCTGCGTTCGCATCCGCGCGGACAAGGTGACAGGGGAAGGTGCAGGCGAGCAGGGGGTCGGTGGGGCATGGCGGGGCGGTCGGTGGCCGACCTTCAGGGCGGGGGCGGCGACAGTCAGCGCGTTGAGGGCCGCCAGGGCGACGGCGTTGTGATGGTCGGCCACGCAGGCCAGCAGCTGCCCGAAGAGGGTCGCCGGGGGCGCGCGCGGGTCGCGGCTACCCTCGCGGGGCGTGTCCTCGGGCGCGGCGGCCTCGGGGCCTGACAGGGCCGCCGAGACGTCCAGACAGTGGTCCCCCGGGTGCCGCGTCAGGTGCGTCAGGGCCTGGGCAAGCGCTGCCAGCCGTCGCTGCCAGTCTGCACGGCCGAGCGGGGGAGATGATGATGACGGTGGTGGCGGTGGCGGCGGCGGCGGTGGCGGTGGCGGCGATGATGAACATGCTGATGCTGGGAAGGGACGGAGGGGCGACGGCGGACCGGTCGCGTGGAGGGCGGCCACGATCGCAAGCGGGTCCTCCACCGGGGCGGGCGAGGGCGACCGGCCCCGTATCTTGCAGTGGGGCCCGCTCTCCTCCTCGACGCTCAGCGCGGGCGACCGGAGCCCCCCGCCAGGAGCGGGTGCTGGGGGCATGCGAGGCGAGGGAGGAGAGGCAGGCCGTGAGACCGGGGGGCATGAACAATGAATAGGCCCGCCCACGGCGTGTGCGGCGGACGATGCATGGGTGATGTACCGATGGGTGATGATGGATGCCCTGCGATGGCTGGGGACGGACCCGCCAGCCCGCCGCTGCTCTTGGGAGGCTGCTGCTGCCCGGAGACGCCCGGGCCGGCCGTGGAGAGGGAGAGGGACGCCCCCACGTGGGGCGGGACTGGGAGCGGCTTGCCGGGGGTCATGCGGAGGCCGCCCAGGGCCGTGAGGGGCTTGGCGACGGCCGGACTGGTCTGGCCGGGCCGGATGAGCATCCCCCGGCGGGGCGTGTGTGAGATGGAGGGCGTGGAGGGCACCCCCGAGGCCGAGGCCGAGGCCGGGCTCATGGGGCTGCCCGCCTCGGGGGGGGTGGCCACCTCGGGCGGGGTGCCGGCCCGCAGGCGGGGTGAGGTCGTGGGCGGGGGGACGGCCAGGTCGCCCGGGGGCGCCGTGACGGTGACGGGCCGGCTGCCCAGCGCCCGCGGCACCGGGGCCGCCGCCTGCTGCTGGGCGCTGAGGATGCGGGGGGCCGGCGGGCGCTGGGTGGGACTGGCGGCCGGGTGGGCGGGGGCGCCTGGGGGCCGGGGGCCGTGATGGAGAGCGAGCTCACCACCCGGGGCGGCACGCCGCCCCCCCCGGCCGCCATGGGGGTCTGGATACGGCTGGGGGCCCGGGGCTGGCTGTGGGAGGTCACTGCGAACCGAAGGTGCGGGGGGGGGGGGGGGGGGGGGGGGGGGGACAAGGTGCGGGTGGCGGCAATGAGCGGATGCACAGCGAGCCGACTTGTGCGCAATGGGTGTCTGAGGATGGAATGTCATGCGGGAGGGTGGGGTGCGGGCGGGCAGCGGACCAGCGCGGCCCTCTGCAGCTGCCCTGATGAACGTCTGCACGTGGTCGGGCGACGCGAGGTGCCTGGCCAGCCAGCCGTCCAGCGAGCCGCCCTGCCGGGCCACGAGGATCCCCACCTGTTGGGCCGCCGAGCGGGCGTACTCGCGCGCATCGGGGCTCGGGTCGGAGACGCCCCTCAGGATGGCCGCCACCAGGGGCCCCGGCTCCCGGTAGGCCGACAGCCCCGCATCGCCCTGAGCAGGACGGGCAGAGCGAGCCGGACGGGCCGGACGGGCCGGACGGACGCGAGATGAGCCGAGGGTCGCGAGGGAACCGAGCAGTGGGTGTGGCGGGGCAGTGGCGGGCGGGCGGACCAGGGCGGTGAGGCCGAGGGCGATGAAGCGGTGCATCTTGGCCCGGACCACGGCCGACTTGTGGGAGATGTAGGGCAGCATACGGGCGAGGACCTTGGCGGTGGTGGCGTTGACCACCAGCGCGGCCATGACCCCGTCGGCCTCGGCCTCGATGAACCGGCTCGCCTCGCCCATCTTCCGCACAAGGATTTGCAACTGCGCCCCACACCAAGCACACGCCGCCAGGGGCGGCAGGCAGGAAGATCAGACGGGGCCGCGGGGGGGGGGGGGGGGGGGGGGGGGGGCGGACCGATGCCTCGATGTGGGGGTCGAGGGCCCGGCCCAGGGCGGTGTACAGCTCGGCCAGGCAGCTGAGGGCGTTCTTGGAGAGGTTGCTCCGCAGGTTCTCCACCACCCCGTGCACGAAGCTCACCACCGCAGCCGAGTTGGCTGGTCAGGGAGCGGCGGTGGGTGGGGGAGGCGGCAGTCGGTGAGGCGGTCCGGGGGAGTGCGAGCCCACAGCAGCGGCAGTGGCCAGCCAAGGGTGAGGGGGTGGCGGGTGGCGGGGGCGGACCAAGGACCACCTCGCGGTAGTTGGCGGTCAGGTAGCGCACCATGTCCGTCGAGTTGGACAGCACCTGCCAGTGGGTGTCCTTGCCCTGCTTCTCCAGGGCAGCCTGCAGGGCGGCGGAGGGCGCGCGAAAGAAAGGGGCGAGATCGGTCGGGTTGGTGGTGGAGGGTGGTGGAGGTGAGGAGGGGGAGGAGGCCGGGCAGGAGGAGGATGTGGGGGGCATGGAGTGGGACCTTGAGCTCGGCCTCGGGGGAGCGGGACAGCCTGACGGCGAGGTACGAGGGGAAGTTGGCCGCCTCGTCGTCGGCGGGGAGCAGGTCACCCATGCCCATGCCCACCCCGACCCCCACCCCGCCGATGGTGGCCCCCGAGCCGCCCCCGATGCCCGACCCGCTGGCCGCGGGGGCGCTCTGGGGTAGCATGCCCAGGCCGGCCCCGAGGCCCATGCGGGGCTTCTCGGCCCGCGACCAGCCCAGGCCGGCCGCGCCCCCGCCTCCGGGAGTGAGGGCCCCCTCGGCCCGCGGAGCGGAGCCCATCGCACCGCCGCCACCGCCACCGCCGCTCTGGTGGGCCCGCCGGGCGGCAGCCATGGGCAGCAGGGCGCTGGGCGGGGCTGAGGCCGGCAGGGGGAACTCGAGGGGCGTCAGGGCGGCCCCCTCGGCGGACGGCTGGGCCAGCGAATGGTTCATGGGGATCACCGCGCCCCGTGCGCTGCCGGCCCGGGGATGCAGCAGACGCATGCGGCCCGGGGGCGGGCCGGCCTGCGGGGTGGTGGGCACCTCGGCCGGCAGGACGGCCGGGTTGGCGCGCTCCTCCACCACCGGGACGGCGGCCTCCATCCGGGCCGCGGCCACGGCCGGGGTCGTGAAGGCGGGCGGGGCCGGGGCCGGCTTGTGGCGAGCCGGCTGCAGCCGGGCCACGAGCGGGGCCGGACGCCCCACGGGCATGGCCTCGCCGCTGGCCGCCGTGTCTGCGGGAGCATCGCCGGGGGGCCCCTGCAGGCCCAGGGCGGCTGGGTTGCCGCGGCCGGATGGGCGGGCCGCGGGCAGCCCGGGGAGGATGGGCGGGTAGGTGGAGCTGAGGCCCGGGGCCGGGGCTGCGGGTTGCGGGCTGGCGGGCGGTGAGAAGCGCGGGGGAGACCGGAGCTGACGCGGCGAGGACGGCGGCGGGGGAGTGAGGGGCGGCGGGGAGGACGGCCCGAAGGCATTGGGGTGGAGAGCGGTGGGTGAGGCCAACTCGCCCGAGGAGTGCGACCGGGCCGAGAGGGGCGGGTTGGTCCCGTCGATGACCAGGTCTCGGAGCGCATCCCCGGCCAGGTCGGGGGGGTGGCGGCCCCGGGTGCGCGAGGCGGACGAGTCCGAGCGGGGGCCCACCCGGAACGAGGCCGGCGGGGCAAAGGACGATCTCTGTCGGGTGGCCGCAGCAGGCAGCTCCGGGGGTAGGGACACGTGGTGGCTGCTGCCGGCCTGCTCGGGGGGTGGCGACACTTGGATGGGCGCCGGGCGGCCGCCCAGAGACGCCCCCCGTGCGCTGACGAGGACCTCCGCCGCCACGGCGGGGGCGAGGGGCGACGAGAGGGCGGCCGTGCTGCTGCCGCTGGATGCGTGGAGGGTGGCGGGGGCGGGGGCGGAGGTGGGGGTGGGGGCGGGGCGGCGGGGAACGGGTTGAGCGGTGAGATCACCCCACCGCCTCCGCCGCTGCTGCTGTGGGCAAGGGCGGAGGTGCCGGAGAAGGCCCCATCCGCGAAAAGGTTCAACTCCCGGACGGGGGACGTCCCCTCCTGAGACGGGGCGGACTGCTCAGAGCCCGGGTTGGGCGACATGGATGGGCCGGCAGAAGCAGGGGGCAGGAGGCGCATCGCGGAGGGGGCCAGCTCGTGGCTGCTGGAGCGGGTGGGGGCCCAAGGGTTCCTGGCTGCGGAGGCGGCCGTCGATCCTGGGGGGCCGGCCAGCTCGGGGCCGGGGGAGGTGCCCGCGGAGCCGAAGCCGAACCCCTGGGGGGCTGCGGGGGAGGTCAAGGCCGCGGCCCCGGTGGCGGGGCCCGGGGTCGAGGACGACGTGGCCGGGCTGGATGTTGGCGTGCTGGTGGGCCCGGTGGCGTGGCCCCCGGGAGGCGTGAAGGATGCGACGCTGGTCAGGACAACCGACGCGCCCGGCAGGCTGGCAGCGTCTCGCTCCCGGTGGGAGGCGATGGCCGGCGAGGCGGACGACAGCGGTGCCATGTCGAAGCTGCCCGGCGAGCCGAAGGCATTGCCCCGAGGAGGACCGGGCGAGAGCAAGAACGAGTCCCCGCTCGCCCCGGCGGTCGTCGACGGGAGCAGCAGGCCGGTGGCAGATCCGGGCCCCGAGGCGGACGAGAGCGTGTCTGAGCTCGGGCGGGCCCCCGTCCGACCGAGCGAATCCGACGAGGAGGCCGCGCTGCTGCCCCCGGCCGGGTGGCGGGCAGAAAAGGGCGAGGGAGGCACCCGGGCCGTGGCGAAGGAGTCCGAGGAGGAGCGGGCGGCCCCGAGGGAGTCCGAGCTGCCCGGGGCGGTGGCCGCGGCAGGGGCCCCGGCGCCCGACAGGCGACTCACGGGCGGCCCCGCGGCCGGCGATGGGCCCAGCGGCGCCAGGGTGGCACGCCAGGCGGAGAGGGCCGGAGTGGTTGAGAGAACGGGGGGCGCGGACTCGTCAGAGCGATCCGGGGCGGCGGCGGCGGCGGCGGCGGCCGTGGGGGTGGGCGGAACGGGAGGCAGACCGCTCCCCATGTAGGAGAGATGGCTGGGCGTGCGCCCGTAGGCCTCCGCCATGGCTCGGAAGGCGTCGGGGGTGGAGGTGAGCTCGCTGGCGGTCCCCAGGCCGAAGGGCGTCGTCACCCCGGCCACCGAGTGTCGCCTTGGGCGGGGCGGCGGCCCGGGGGCGACCGGGGTCCCGGAGGTGGGCAGGGTGGGCGTGAGGGTGGCGCTGGACGGCTGCAGCTCGAAGGGGGTCGCCTCTTTGCGGTTGGGCCGGGCGCTCGGGGGGATGGCCAGAGACGACTCGAGCGGGTCGCCGTCGGCATCCTCGGCCCGGTGTGAGGCCGGGGCGCCCCTCACCGACGAAGGCGGCATGGGCGGAGGCTCGGGGATGTCCCAGGGCAGCCTAAACGGCACAACGACCACCATCCCCAAGCAAACGGCGTGTGATGGTCTGACGGTCTGCTTCACCAAGGCGGAGACGCGGGGGTTGCCGGAGCGGGGGCAGAGAACCGGATGAGCAGACCGAGCGGGCCGTAACCCTGCACTGGACTTGCGCTGGCTGAGGGCGGGAAGCGGGTCAGGCCGAGGTGGCTGCCCCGGGGTGGCCCGATCGCCCCGCTGGCTGCCGGCGGGCAGCTCCGGAAGCAGCGGCTGGGCGGTCCGGTGGAAGAAGGCCCCATCGGCCGTGGATGCACCGCCCAGCTTGAGTGGGGTAACAGGTGTGCCCAAGGCAGGGGAGGGGGTGAAGGCGGGCGAAATCGATTGAGTCGGGGTGGGGGTGGGGGTGGCCAGGGTGGCCGGGGAGAAGGAGGT
Source organism: Paratrimastix pyriformis (assembly GCA_027972325.1). Classification (NCBI taxonomy): domain Eukaryota; phylum Preaxostyla; family Paratrimastigidae; genus Paratrimastix; species Paratrimastix pyriformis. The sequence continues at coordinate 651,412 of JAPMOS010000018.1, forward strand.
GGGCGATGCGCCCGGGGCGGGCGGAGTGGGCGCCGCGGGTGGCACCAAGGGGCGCACATGCTCCACTGTGCCCTCTGGGCCAAGCTACAATCGGGGGGGGGGGGGGGGGGGGGGGGGTGAGTTGCCGCGCGGGGCCCTGAGAGACGGACCCTGGGCAGGACGGGGTCGGTCAGGCGAGCTTGGATGAGGGCCGTCTGGGCCGGGTCCCGCTGTGTCCGCGCCCGGTCGAGCTGCGTCCCCAGCGCAGCATATGCCACGGCGTATGCCTCCAAGGCCAGGGTCCGCACCTGCCGGATGAATACCCGTGAACCGGTGGCCGCGAGGGGGGAGCTGCGAACCTTGGTGCTGGGGTCAGAAAGAAGGGGATCGAGTGCCGCGACCAGTGCATTCGTGTTGGAATACTGAGTGAAAAGGATAGGCCCAAAAATGTGAATGATGAGAAGGGAAATGCCAGACGGGAATGACATCCGGAAGGAGGTACGCGATGATCATTGCATGGGTAACCTCCAGTCGGATGTGGCTCGATGTGTGCCGCAGGTAGGGCAATAGATGCGGAATAACTTCCGTCGGTCCACAAACGGCCATCAGCTTGTACAACACGCGCATATCGGCACGGCGAACAAGAACCTTGTTATCTCCCAATTTCTGCGGGGAAAAAAACCGATAAAAAAAGAGGAAAAGACTCAAACCTCGACGAGCGTTGGGACAAGGATAGGCAGCAAGCTTTTCAGGTTCATCCCGAACTTGTCTGAGGTGTGGTAAAAGATCTCAAAAGCGGTGCCCGACACTTGGACATTGTTGTCGTCCAGGAACGGTGTCATGAAGGAAATAAATTCTGAGAGGAAAGGAACAACAGAATCAACTTCGGAAATGGCTGTGACAGCTTTCAAAAGTTGCTTTAGGGCAGTTGCTCGCAGTTTCCAGTCCGCGGTTTGTCGAAGTCCCGAAATAATAGAATCAGGACAAAATCCAAATCGAATTGGGTCTAAAAGACGAGACGGGAAGGTTCAGGAGTTGGTGAAAAGAGGCAAAGACCCATGCATTCCTTCAACTTTGTGGATTTCCCCGAAAATATTCAGACTATTTGTGACAGCTGTCACCCATCGTCTCGGGCTCGTGCTCGTGGTGGGAGGACCGATGCCAACCCACTTCCGAGCTTACAATGCGGGCATCCCGTGTCGCATATATCTGCGCTCGATATGAACATTTTTTGGCTGATTCACGACGTGCAGGTTTTGGCTCCCGAGACCTTTTCCTCCCTGATTCTGTCACTATAAATCGCATCCGACTGTCCACATATCGCAAGACGTTGTTCGACACGCAAGAAAAATCAGCTCGAAAGTGTGGAAGCAAGAATAGTACACAAAAACCTCGGCGAGAGGGGGGGAAGAAACAAGCGAAGGTAACACACAGAAGGGAGGGAAAACAACATAACAAATTGGGGAAGAGCTATTTGGGTCCCATCGACAGCTGTTGCATCTGACGTGGAAGTGGGGCGGCGCGTTGCTGGACCTGCTGCGGGACAGGGGTGTGTGGCTGTGTCATGGGCTGCTGGGGCACAGGGACTCGTTGCTGCATTTGCTGGGGCACAGGGACTCGTTGCTGCACGGTCGGGGCGGCACGGGCCCGTTGGGGGATTTCCTCTTCTTCCTCATCTTCCGAGCCAGAATACGACCCAGAACCAGATTCGGAGCCCGTGTATGACCCACTCTCATCGTCATCCATGGGTGGGTTGGCCAAAATAAGCGGGACAGCATTCTTGACGCGATTCCATTCATCCAGAACTTGAGGCCAAAGAGCGATGGCTTCTTGGTAGCGTTGCGCCTTCCCCAAAACGTTCATCTCGGCCAAGATGGTGCTGAGTTGCATTGCCCCAACACTGCCCGTGCTGCCTTTGAGTGAATGCTGCATCGGGACGTGATAAAAGGTGAAGAAATGCATGAAGTGCAGGCAGACGGTGATTTTTGTGATTTCTATGTGGTTGTCGACCCTGGTATTTGAGAGCCGGAAAGAGGGGATCGATTCTTGTCTCGAAAAGGACCAGACCTCCGAAGGGCATCGATTTGATCAAGTGATTTTTGGGTGTGATCCAAAAATGTTTGGTAGAGGTTTTTAAAGAAGTCAGGATCCGAGTCGTCAACACAGGCAAGAAGATTTTTCACAGTGTTCAAGTCGAAAACATCATAGGGTGGGGGGTCCCGAGGCGCAGGAGGAGTTGCGGTTGGCTTTTGTGCCATTCGTCAGCACTCTCAACTAGTGTCGCCCACGCGAGAAAGCGGCGGCACGAGACGAAAGGGGTTCTTGACCCTGGCTGCTTACTCCTCCTTGACGGAAAAGAAATCTGAACGGGGTGCGATGAGAGGTGCTTACGTGCCCCGCCGTGAACGTTCAGCCGCTGCCCCAAAAAACCAGGCGAGTCCCAACGAGCCCAGTTTTCCTCTCACTCCGCTATTATTCCCTGAGATAAAACGTTTCCAAAGACTCCATCCCCGCCCAGCCGCCGGCACGCTCTGTCGGCATTGTGAACATCATGTACTAGCGCACTCACGCCCAATCAGCGCGCTTCGTTGGTCTCCCTTGGGTCTGAACGCATCAATGATGTGCTATTCATCCTCTCAAAGGGACATTTGTCGCTTGCTCCTCGCTTGATGGCAGTATTAGTTTAACTGAAACATTTCGTGCGAGTCTCATTGCTCGGATTTCGCCGAACTCCTGTCTGTTTTCGGTTTCGGGCTTCCTCCACTCCCACTTCAAACAGCGCTCCGAGGTGGGTTGAAGGATCTCCAGCATTCTCTCGACGGCGCACACCTACTGAGTGGTGGGTTTGATGGAATTGCATATCTCCATGACTTGCATACAGGGATTCTCGCCGATGTTTGTCTCATCTCCTTTGGGGCTCTCCCTTTACTTTTTGGGCAGAAACTGGACTGTGACCAGCCGCTGGCCTCTCTGTGCTGCCATCCCAGGGATCCGTCCATCTTTTTGGCTGGGGGTACGCGCGGCGACATCTTTGTTTGGGATCGCCGCAAGAGCGGGTCTGTGACGACCCACTCTCCACTTTTTGTGCATGCTGCTGCCCCATCAGAGTGGCAGCCACATTCCACGCCGATGTGGGCACCGTGAACGACATCACCTTTCTGCCTGCGACCAACGGGGCCACCTTTATCAGCTGTGCCGACGCCACTCGGCGCGATTGGATGGCCCACGGCATCGCCGCCTGGGACATGGCCACTGTCCGCCGCCGCCCCCTTGGCCCCCACGCATGCCCTCATCCGCGCTTTTTCGTCGGTGGGTCGCGCGTGGATTCCCCCGTGATCCGGTGGGCAGGGCGCCATCGTGAGCAATCAGATCTACACGGAGCCTTACAGCTGCGTGGCCTTGCGGATGCACCCGCGCAGTGCGCACTTTGTGGGTCAGTCCAGTGGCGGCTACCTCGCCATCTTCGGCGCACAGCCGCCCTACAAGCTCAACAAGAAGCGGGTCCCTCTGGCCTCCTTTCGTCTCTCCCCCCCTACTCACCCATTTTCGGCAGCGCTTCGAAGGGGGGCACTTGGTCGCCGGCTACCGGATCGGCTTCGACTTCGACCCGTCGGGCGAGCGCCTCATCACAGGTCCGGCCCCCTCCACCATACAGCAGGTTGAGCAGCCCAACCAGGTCCCGGCCACCGGCGAGACGGGGATCGTGGGCCGGGTTCCACACCTCGTCGGCAATAATGGTTGGCCCGGCTAGGGATGGGGGTTGCCGGGGTGATTGACGATGATGATTGGTGATGATCTTCACGCACCACCCCACACAGGCTCCTCAGACGGGCGGCTCGCCCAGTACGACTGGGCCTCGGGTCGGGTCCTCAGCGTCGTGCGGCCCCGCGGTCAAGGAGACACCGTGCCTGTGGTGGGGGCAGCATACCATCCCTCCATCGAGGGCGTGGCTGCCTCGGCCTGCTGGGATGGCACCGTCCAGCTGTGGACCCCCCGACCACACTTTCTGGAGGGCCTCGCCGACGGCGCTGGCCTCTCGGACCCGCCGCCGCCGCCGCCGCCGCCGCCGCCGCCGCCGCCGCCGTCGCCGCCGCCGTCAATTGCCTCGGCAGGCCTCGTCATCGCCTCGCCTGGGTCCCCAGCAGCGGGCTGCGATTTGGCTGTCGGCCAGGCCGACGAGGAACGTCGCGTGCGGCCCCGCCTGGGTCCTGCCGAGGCTGCGAAGGAGCCGTAGCGACGCACTCCATCTCAGCTCCATGGGGGATGCGCCCATCACCATGCTCGTTGACTCGAATACGAACAGCGCCAATGATATTTGTCTGTGGCCTCACTCTCGGCCCAACGTGCTTTTCAGGTGGGCGCCACACACGCACACACAAAAGGGAGGGAGGGAGGGGAGGGGAGGGGGGTAGACGCTCGAGAGAACACCAAAAATAGGTCAAAAAGGTCAAAAAAGGTCAAAAAGGTCAAAAAAACCAATATGAGAACACAGCAAAGGGTGGACCGCAACACACTCGCGCTCGTTGTGAGCACGATGAAGAAGAAGGCGGGGGTCTGTCAGGCCACCCGCAGCAGCGACAACCAGGCCAGGCCAGGCCAGGCCCCCGCAGAACGAACAGAACAAACGGAAAACAGGAACCGGTGGGCCTGCGGTGGGGCCCAAACGCTGATCAAGGGTGCCCATCAGTCGACCAAAACAAAGGGCGGGAGGGAGCGCCGCGATCTTGCGGCATAAGGCAAAGCGGGGAGAGGAGAGAGGGAGAGAGGGGAGAGGGGAGAGAGGGAGAGGGAGAGGGAGAGGAGGGAGGAGGAGGGCCGCCGCTCGACCCAGCGAGGGCAGGGAAGGGCGGGAGCGGCCCCCCGAAAATCAAAGAGACGCCACCGCCATCAAAAATAAAATGGCACCCAGACGACAGGCCCGACAGCCCCCCGGCGGAGGACACGGCAGGCAGACGCGACGACATGTGCGCACAGGCAAAAGAAAAGAAGATGGCCCGCAGCAGCCCCTCAGAGAAGCAAAGAGAACCCAACGACTACAAGCAGCGGGAGGGACGACCGGGTCTCCGCGACCACACAGGAGGGAAGGAGGGCGGGAGGAAGGAGGGCGGGAGGGAAGGAGGGCGGGAGGGAAGGAGGGCGGGAGGGAAGGAGGGCGGGAGGGAAGGAGGGCGGGAGGGCAGGAGGAAGGAGGGCGGGAGGGCAGGGAGGGCAGGGGCGCTCCAAGAAGTGGCTGGAGAATGGGAGCGGAGAGGACGGGGGGAGACGGGGGCGCTTACGGGAGCCCCTTGACGGCCGTGCCCTTTGTGGTGATCCAGCGGCCCAGGGGCAGGTCGTGCTGGCGGATGTGGGCCGGCAGAACCTTGCCGAAGGTCCGGATGAACTCGAACAGGTCGCCGCCCTTCTGCAGGTCCCGCTGGGCCTGCTTCACCTGCACCGGACCCCACCCAACCAGCAATGGGCGCGGCGGTGAGCAGCGGTCGCGTGTGGGCGAGCGGGAGGGACGGGGGGTGGCGAACCATGTCCAGGAGGCGCCTGTGGGCGTCCTCGTGCCTGCGGAGGATGTCCTCCGGGTAGCGGTGCCGCCGGGCCAGCCGCAGCTCGAACGAGGAGTGGTGCGCGATGAAGTGGCTCAGCAGCTCCATCACCCGCTGCTGCGTCTGTGGCGATGAAGGAGAAAGATGGTGGTGGTGATGATGACGGTGATGATGATGATGATGATGATGATGATGATGATGATGATGATGATGATGATGATGATGATGATGATGGATGATGATGATGATGATGAGGATGATGATGAGGATGATGATGAGCTGGCACCGCCTGGGCAGGAGGAGGCGGGACTGAGACGGGGGCAGGAGGCGGCGGGGCCGGCAGCGGAGGAACCCAGCGAGGGGTTCGCAAGGGGTGACAGTGATGACGGTGATGATGATGATTGCGATTGATCGGATGATGATGATGGCGCCGACGACGCTGAACGCTGGATGTGCTGGGTGCTGGATGTTGCTGATCGTGTCGAGATGTCGGCGAGAGGATGATGACGGACGGTGCGATCCTGGGCGTTGATGACGGCGTGGGCGAGCTGGTGGGCGTACTCGAAGAGGCGCTTGTGCTGGTCGTCGATGCCCCGCACCCCCACGACGGCCGTCTTCTGCCAGTCGAGCAGCATCGAGTCTGGTGGGGTGGAACGCCGCCCCCACGCGCGATGAACGGAAAGAAACCGCCAACGAGTGAGCGTTGGTCCGAATTGGGCGGGGCGGGGCGGGGCGGGGCGGGGCGGGCGGGGCGGGGCGGGGCGGGGCGGGGCGGGCGGGGCGGGCGGGGCGGGGCGGGGAGGCAGAGGCGCGGACACTTGGACTCGTCGGGGACCAGGCCCAGCAGCCGCTCGGTCCGGTCGCTCTCGAGTCGATCCGCTTCAGCGGCCGCAGCAGAAGCAGGCCTGTGGGCAGGGCCGAGACGGGGCAGAGGCCAACACCCAGCAAATGCCAGTCAGAGCCGCCCAGAGAGCGAGGTCGCTGCCGTCCGGGCGGGTGTCCCCCCCCCCCCCCCCCCCCGTCTCCTTCCGTCTCTCCTTCCGTCTCTCCTTCCGTCTCTCCTTCCGTCTCTCCTTCCGTCCGTCCGTTCCACCGTCCGTCCGTTCCACCGTCCGTCCGTTCCACCGTCCGTCCGTTCCACCGTCCGTCCGTTCCACCGTCCGTCCCACCGTCCGGCCCACCGTCCGTCCGTCCCACCGTCCGTCCCACCGTCCGTCCCACCGTCCGTCCGTCCCACCGTCCGGCCCACCGTCCGTCCCACCGTCCGTCCGTCCCACCGTCCGTCCGTCCCACCGTCCGTCCGTCCCACCGTCCGTCCGTCCCACCCACCCTCCATCCGCAGACCGAAGAGCAGCGGCAGCAGGCAGAGGAGGCCGATCATGAGGTAGCCCAGGGTGTCCCCGTTGGCGGTCAGGGTGTTGACCGCGTTCTGGGCGCCGGCCGTGTTGGCCATCCGGCAGCCCCCGTCCAGGTCGAAGAGCATGGCCCGGGTGAGCCGGTCCAGGGACGTCAGGCTGGCGGGCAGCTCGGCGTCCTGGGCGGCGACCATCCCACGGGCCAGCTCCACGTAGGAGAACAGGAGCCCATTGAGGGTGAAGGTGGGCGCGGGCAGGGCCAGCCGGTCGGGGAGCAGCCGGCAGAGGGTCTCGTTGACCATCCGGCAGGTGGTCTGGTCGTAGATGATGTGCGCACGGGCGCTGGTCGGGTCCACGTTCCCTGCGCAACCCACCCACCCAGAGACACAGACACAGACACAGGTCAGGTGGCCGCCCCCACCACCAGGCACCCCCCCCCATCCCGGATGGGCACCAGGGAGCGGCAGCGGACCGGGCGGGTCGAGGATGCCCAGCAGGTCCGAGGCGCCCGAGACGAAGCTGCCGCAGCCCGCCTGGCCGTACCTGAAGGGGGACCATCGTCAGGCCAGGCGTGCCGGAGCACCACATCACGAGCGCAGCCCCGGGATGGGAGCACCCAACCGGCCACGCGGGGCCCTGGACAGACCGGATGAGGCAGTGGAGCTGCGTGAGGACGTCCGCGTAGACGCTCAGGCCGGCGCGGCTCGTCGCCCGCCTCGAGGCCAGCAGCCCGACCGAGCTGTGGGCCATCCCGGGGAGAAGAAGCGGACATCCGTCAGGGTCGCCGGCCTCAGCCCGCCCCAGCCGTCCCGTCCCCGTCCCCGTCCCCGTCCCCGTCCCCGTCCCCGTCCCCGTCCCCGTCCCCGTCCCCGTCCCGCCCGGGCCCCGGAGGTGCGCCCAGACCAGAAATCGGGCTCGGGTGCGAGGGGCGGCCGGTTGGTGATGGAGGCGGCCAGGGCGCAGCCGGACGCGTTGTGGAAGAGCTGCACGGCCAGGAAGTGCATCTGGTGGACGACTGCGCCCCGCAGGGCCGAGGCGGCGATGTCGTGCTTGTAGCTGCGGTCGGCCGTGAGCAAGTAGTAGGTCAGCCCCAGGGCCGCAAGGACCACCCCCGCAAAGAGCACGGCCGCTACGACCAGCTGCCGCAGAGTACCTGAGGACACACAGCACACAGCACACACAGCACACAGCACACAGCACACACAGCACACACAGCACACACATGCATACGTCATGCCAGAGAGAAAGAATTGGTCCACCGAATGGAAACGGGGTGGAAATGGGGAGGCTGGTGGACTGGTGGGGGTGGCGGACCTGGCGGGATGACGCTGATGCGCTTCATCTGCCGGTTGACTTCGGCCGCGGCGAGCTCCTCCACGGCCCGGGCGGCCTCGTCGTGGGCATCGTCGTGCCCCTCGTCATGGGCCTCGTCGGCGGGCAGCTCGGCCTCGGGTTGGGGCGCCTGGGGCGGGTGGGTCCCGTCACCGAGGGCCTCCGCCCCGCGAGCCGGCAGCCCGACATCGGGAGGCCTCAGGGCCGCGAGAGAATGCAGCGGAACGGACTCGGGCGGGGGCAAGAGCTGGCTGAGGGCGCTCAGGGCCGACCCGGGGTCCTCGGGCCCCTCCCGCGGGGGCACGGTCAGGCTGGCAGCCGACCCGGCCGACGAGAGGGGCGGTTGGGACAGGAGGAGGGCCTGCTGGGAGGACGAGTGGGCCGCCGGGTCATCGCCGGCCAGCGAGAACTCCCTGGCGATGGACAGGTCGCCCCCGAGGGGCGAGCCCCGCGAGCTGCCCGTCTCGTCGATGGCCGGCGGGCTGAGCAGCAGCGGGGAGGCCGAGGGGCTGCCCTCCATGGCCGGCAGCAGGACCGAGCTCTGCGGCTGCTGCAGCCGGGGCAGATGCTCCTCCGAGACGCACATCCGGTGGTGCGGCTCGGGCGGCCCGGCCAGCTCGGACTCGCTCTCGGCCCCGCTGCCGTCCCCCGCCCGGGCGAGCAGCGTCAGCCGGCCCCCCCGGCCGTCGGGGTCGCCGAGGAGGCTGAACGAGTTGCGCCGGCGGCGGGGCTGCGGGTCGAGGGGCGGCAGGATGGCGGCCGAGTCGAGGGCGGGCAGGGCCGAGGTGGACGGGATGGCCGCCATGCTGCCCACCGCCATCGAGTTGACCGACGAGGACCGGCTCACGCTCGGGGCCGCCGCCGCCGCCCGCCGATGGAGCAGCCGGGGGCTCTCCTCCTCGCCCCCGCTGCCCCCCGGGGCCGCCGTGGCCGAGGTGGCCGAGACGGTGGACAGGGGCAGCGAGACGTTGGACAGGTTCCGGGCGGCCACCAGGCTGCGGCTGCTGCGCTCGTCGAGGACGGTGTCGTTGTCCTCCTCGGTGGCCATCGAGGCCTTCAGCCGCTTGTGCAGCTGGTCCACCACTGCGCCCGCCCGCCCCACCCGCCGCCATGGCCAGGACACCACGATCAGTCAGCACCCAATGCGGCTGGGGCGGGCGAAGGCGGAAGGAGTCGGGGGGGGGGGGGGGGGCGGACCCTCCTTGGGCATGTGGAGGAACTGCTTGAGGGCGTGCACCCGGGAGCGCTTGAGGGCCCGGACGATGAGCAGGAGCCTGGCCAGGGCCAGCAGGAAGACCGCCCCCACGACCCCCAGCCCGATCAGCGGCACGGCGTTCTGGGTGCCCTTGGCGGCCGTCGACTGCTGCAGGAAGCGCTGCGAGACCAGGGCCAGCTCCTGGAAGAGGGTCGTGGGCACGTTGGCCAGGAGGAAGAGCAGGTTCTTCATGTCCACGTCCCGCCTGCGAGAGGGAAGCCGAGGGCAGCAGGTGGGGCGGCGCGGAGGGACGTCATCAGTTGGGGGGCACCAGAAGCGGGGTGAGCGAGTCAGGGCAGGTGCGCGTGGGGAGTATGCGAGGCAAGGGAGAGGGGCTGAGCACAGGGAGGTCTGGGTCTGGGGAAACACTGCTGGGTGGCTGTTCGGCCATGCGGACCAGTAGAGGCCCTCGGCGACGGCTGCCCGGACGGAGGCGGCCTTGTCGAGGAGGACCGTGATCAGGTCGTAGAGGATCAGGGCCGACTCGGTCTGCCGGGTCAGCACCCCGTCCACCACCTGCGGGTTGACCACGTCAATGGTCACCTGGCCCGTGCAGACAGCAGTGGGCGGCGATGATGGTGACGATGAATGATGGAGTGATCGGATGATGAGGATCGTGATGATCGTGATGCTGATGATCATCATGATGATCAATCTGATGAGAAGGAGGAGGAGAACGAAAATGATGGCTATGGCGCTGATGGTGATGATTGGCAGCGGCTGAGAGACCTGCCAGAAGGAGTCGCGCGGGTCGACGGTGTTCCTGTAGACCCCGCGCAGCTGGTCCACCACCTCGTCGATGCCCGCCAGGAGCATCTCCAGGGGCGGCAGCCAGGTCTCTGCGCCCCACGGGCGGGTGTGAGCCGGATCCCCACAGTAACCTCTTCGTCCCCCTTCGCTGCCCGCCCGCCCGGCCGGCTGGAGGTCAGGCGGACCGTTTCGGATGGCAATGACCATGGCGGTCGTCGGGTCGACGAAGGGGCCTGCCGTGGCGTTGAGGGGCGGGCGCGGTGCCCAGGGCGCCGGCCTGCTGGTGGATGTAGAGCGGCACCATGTGCAGCAGGGCCGCCACCCGGGCGGCCTGGCTGGCGACCTCGGCGATGGCCTCCATCCGCACGGCCTCGGTGGCCAGCCCGTAGACCAGCTGCCGGGTGGCCAGCATGACGGCCAGGGTGATGGCCAGGGCCAGCACCATCAGCTGGGTCATCTGCGGGCACGGCTGCAGGCACACGTGCACCTGGGGCTTCCTGCAAGGCCGGCACCCCAGGGTCCACCCCACCACGCCACGAGACGAATGCGACCAGTGTAAACAGTGGGCTGTGTGTGTGTGTGTGTGTGTGGGGGGGATGCAGACTTCTGGGTGTACTCGGCGCGGGATGCGGACGAGCGGCGGGTCGATGCGCGGCTCTTGGTCTCCCCGTCCGTCACCGAGGCCACGTCGCTGCCGTCTTGGGCATGCTGCGGGCCCCGGGCGAGTGCCCAGGCGGCGGAGCGAGTGATGGGAGCGAGGAAAGCGTGGTCAGAGGTGACTGGAGGAGAGTGGGCAGGGCAGGGCAGGGCAGGGCAGGGCAGGGCAGGGCAGGGCAGGGCAGGGCAGGGCAGGGCAGGGCAGGGCAGGGCAGGGCAGGGCAGGGCAGGGCAGGGCAGGGCAGGGCAGGGCAGGCAGGGCAGGGCAGGGCAGGGCAGGGGCAGGGCAGGGCAGGGCAGGGCAGACCCGCTTGGAGCGCTCCTCCTCGAGGACGTCGGCCCGCAGGAAGAGTGTCTCGGCCAACTGCTCGTTGCCGTAGAACTCCTGCTGCAGCGCCCATACGCGCTGCCGGACCCGAGGACATGCGGGTCGGGTGAGGCTCATTGAAAGCGACACGTCAGCGGGCGGGCGGGCGGGCGGGCGGGCGGGCGGGCGGGCGGGCGGGCGGGCGGCGATCGAGTTGGGGGGGGGGGGGGGGGGGGGGGGGGGATGCGGGCGGCCGTGCGGACCGGAGGGCGGCGATCGAGTTGGGGTTCTGCTCGAGCAGCTGCACGTAGGCGGCCTCGGCCTTGTCGGCCGCGGTCATGGACTCGGTCAGCTCGTGCTGCAGCACCTTGACGTCCACGTGGGGCATCAGCAGCATCCCCCAGGCGTCTCGCATATGCTCTGCCGAGGCCGAGGGGGTCGGGTGGCGGCGACAGAGGGGTAGGCAGATCAAGCGGCAGCAGCGGGAGGGGCGTGAGGTGGGCAATGGCCAGACGATGGTGGAGTGTGTGTGCGGGCGATCGATGGGGGGAAGGTGAGGGGCGACACCCCTTCGAGGCCGTGGGCGGGGGGCGACGGACGGCGCACTTTGCGGTGGTAGCGCTCGGCCTCGGCGGTGTTCTTCTTGGTGGCGAGCATGGTCATGACCGTGTCCTTGGCCGCCACCGCGTTGGCCTCGGAGTCCTTCAGGTTGCCGTAGATCAGGAAGCGGTACTCGAAGGAGGGGCTCAGGGCGGCCGCCTTGGTGACCAGGATCCCGGCCCGGGTGGGGTCCTTCATGAAGGCCAGCTGGAAGAGCCCGTAGCGGACGTAGAGGCCGGCATCGTAGCGGAGGTGCTTGTTCTGCAGGGCCAGCTGGTAGATCCGGTCCGCGTAGGCGATGTGCTGCTTGGTCCGGTACCTGGGCACACCCCCCGGCCGGCCGGGCGGGCAGACAGAGTGGAGCGCGCGAAGTGAACGGGGACCTCTTTGGAAGGCGAGCACGATGGGCGGGCGCGTGGCGCATGAGCGGGGGGGGGGGGGGGGGGGGGGGGTGGGCGGACTGCTTCAGCTGCAGGAAGCGGGTGGCCCGGTCGACGTCGATGGCCGAGCGGAACTTGCGGATGCGCCGCTCGAAGCGCAGCCCCAGCTGCCGCTCGGCCCGGGTCAGCGGGACGGCCTCAATCGCATCGGCCGCCGCCACGGGGTCGCTGATCCCTCCCGGCCTGCCGACTGGGCCCACTGGGGGTCGGGAGAGGGGGACGAGATGGGCCCCGGGGGGAGGGGCAGGGAGGCGGATGGCGGACCGTCCCTGGAGGCGGCCGGGTGGAGGCCGACGGGCTCGGGGGTGGGGGTCAAGGAGCCGTCGTCCTGGTCTGTGGGGGCCCGCCGGCCCAGCAGGGTCAGCGGCTGGCCCGGCTTGTAGAGCCACAGCCAACGACCTCGCAAGTCTGGTGTGGGGCGGTGCGGACGGGAAAAGGTGGAACGGCGCCACGCGGAAGACCGCCCCGCCCTTCCTTCGACCTGTCAGCCCTCCCTGCCTCCCCTGCCTCCCCTGCCTCCCTGCCTCCCTGCCTGCCTCCCGTCCGACCACTGAGCAGCGGAGCGAAACAGACATGAAGCGGTGGCCGCCACGCCGGCCAGGGCGATGGCAAGAGGCGGCAGCAGGGGCAGCATCACCTGCGCGTGCCGGTCAGGGGAGGACGGGGAGGGCGGGGAGGGGCAGGCACACGAGGAACCAGCCAACCAGCCGGCGAATGAGAGTCGGGTCGGACAGCGAGGGAGGGGGAGGGGGAGGGAGGGAGGGAGGGAGGGAGGGAGGAGGGAGGAGGGAGGGAGGGAGGGAGGGAGGGGAGGGAGGGAGGGAGGAGGGAGGGAGGGAGGGAGGGAGAGGACGGAGACGGAGACGGAGACGGAGACGGAGACGGAGACGGAGACGGAGCGGAGGCGGACCGTGTCGTTGCCCAGGCCCGAGGCGCAGGCGGCGCAGAGGGTGCACACGAACAGGACCGAGATGCCCCGCAAACTGCACCCCCAAGGGCCCCGAGGCGGCGCGCAGAGAAGGAATGGGGCACGGCGGGACGGCAGTGAGGAGGAGTTCCATCGGCCGGTCGAGCCACTCACTTCATCCCACCTCCTCCTCCCCCCCCCCCCCCCCCCCCACACACACACACACTCTCCTCCTCCCCGGGTGTGCAGACCAGCACATTGGTGGCCCGTCGGAAGTAGGGCTGCATCCAGATGCAGGCGGCCACCACGAAGAGGATCAGCAGGCTCTGCAGGACCAGGGGCACGGTGGGCGTGTCGGCGTCCCAGTACTTGGAGAGGGCCACCGAGATCAGCTTGCAGAACAGCATCAGCAGGTCGAAGTGGGCGTTGGGCCGCCCCAGGGCCTGCTTGGCCTTGGGCCGCGGGGCGAACATGAACACCGAGGCGAACGCGCAGGCTGGCAGGAAGACCGCGGCCACCACGACCGAGATCACGCTGCCCACAAGCCCCGGGAACTGCCACCGGCCCGTCAGGACCTGCCCACCAGGCGACCGAAAGGGTCCGTGAGAACCCCGGGTGCGGAGGGGGCATGCCAGGGACGGACCACCCGCGGGCTGGTCACCGAGAGCAGGATGCCCAGGCAGGGCATGAAGAGGAAGGTCGAGATGGACACGGACAGCGTCCGCAGCAGCCGGATGGGAAAGAGAAATACCCGCTCGTGCTTGAAAAGAAAAACCTAGATTTTGGGGAAGGAAGATGGGCCCGGGCCGGGAGAACACACGGAACAGACCACAACGGCCGCATCAACAAGAGTGATCACGACCAGCAACGTGACCACAGAAAAGCTGATCCAAAGAGCTAACTCTGATGTGGAGACGATCTGAAGGGTCACGCCCTTCCAACAGGTCGAGATGATGGATGATAGAAGTTTGTCAGAATTCCAAGTCCATGGCACTGTTTCCGCAAATGCGGGGGCCAGGTACTGAAGAAACTGCCAAAGATAAGACCATTGAACCAAAGTCGAGAAACAGTCGTTGCCTTTCGTGGAAACCCTAGAGGAGAAACGATCAACAAGATTTGAAAATGGCACCGGACCAAAATAAATTGAAAAGGGCTTCTTCAAAGCCACTAATTTTTTTAAAGCCCGTCACAGTTTTTTTCTGTCCCCCAGCCATAGCGCAACGCGAGCTGGAGTGACCCTGGCCCCTGAGTTTGCTTATGCTACCACTGGGGATGCTGGTTGAATCGAATTGAACCAAATCAATCCGTACGGGGGAAAAACGTGTTGGCCCGGGGACAATGGGGCAATTGCCGGAGAAGAACGATGAAAGGGGTGAGGGAAGAAAGAAAGAGAGGGAAGAGGAGACGATACAAAAGGAAAAGAAGAGGATTCATTTCAAGAAAAGGGACAAAAAGAAAGGATTTTACCCCACTCACCGTTTTAGCCCATCTTGGCGTTGGGGTCGCTCTCCATCTTGTACTGGTCGAGAGCCACGTTGAAGCATGCCAGGCCCGTGCTCTTGTGGTGGGCGGTGGCGGCCTGGGCCCAGGTCTCCTCGAGCGCCGCACCCCAGCGGGCCAGCGTGGCGGCAATGCGAGCCAGCCAGAAGGAGCGGTTGAAGGTCCGCTCGGCCTTGTGGTGCGCCTCGCCCACCAGGTGGAAGAACTGCTCGGCCTTGGGGCCAAGCTGAGCGACCACCGTGATGCCGAAGGGCCAGAGGTTGCCCGGGTTCTTCGCGCACCATTCCTTGTACTCGGTCTCCTTCTGTGCCTCGGCCTGGCTCGGCACGTACGAAAGAAACACACAAGCCAAAAAAAAAAAAAGCGATTGAGACCGTGAAGGAGCTCTTTCAGCGAGCTCCTCTACGTGTCTTCTGCTGGTGCTTTCGGTGGTCTTTTTCGATTTCCACAACATCAGCAATCACGTTTCTGCTTCTTGGTGACTTTGAATGGAGACTTCTGAACATCTCATTCCCGAGGTCACATCTGGCAATTCGTCCGATTCATCTGATCCGTCGCAAACTGAATCCGTTGCATCTATCAATCATTCTGATCATCCGTCTGGGACAACCACATCGATTTCCACTGAGCGGTGTTGTGACATCATCAATGCATTGGTCGCCTGTCACAACCGCTATCCCAACTTGAGGGCTGGGGCCAACCCCTCTTTTCTCATTTGCAAACTCGCGTCTGTCGGCCTCGGGAAGCTCAACAAGCTCCTCGAGGGGGGATCCGTTACCGATGTCATCTCCTCCCGCGTTTTGGCTAAAAACGTGGACAAGCTGGGAACATGGGCACGTCTCAAGTTTCGTGATCTCCTGGCGCAATTCTCTTTCACCCGGGCTCTCGAATTGCTGCCCACTGTGATTCTGGATACTCCTGTTGCCTCTCTTGGTGCCCGTCTGGGTGCCACCACTGGTCCTGCTGCCGCTGCCGCCGTGGGCGAGGCTCCCGCGGCGACCCTCCCGGGGGGTGATGTGGTTGCAGCGGGCCCGACTGGGGGGGCTTGGCTCTGGGCCAGGTACCTCTCCGGCGCCAGGCTCCAAGCCTTTGCGGGGCAGCTGGCCCTGGCTCTCGAGGGGGTCGCAGCCGCCGCCCTCTCTCCTGAGCCCGATGCCCGTGCACGAGTCGACAAGGCCCTGGCCGGCATCACGGACGTTTCAAAGGCCTTTTCGCGCCAAGGCCGCGGCGGCCGCGGGGGAGGCTCACGGGGGAAGCTTTCTCAAGCGCAACGAGGTGCCACGAGCAATGGGGGAAGGCCGAGTGCATGCGGCCGTATCGATCCTTATGTCTGCCGCCCCCCTCCCTCGTGATGTGGCCCTGGCGGGTCTCCGGGATGCGCACGTCGGCCAGCCCCTGGCCGTCCCCGGACCTGTTCCCGCCTTCGGTCCACCCAAGACGGGGCCGATTGCCCCGTTTGACGAGGCCACCATTTCCAAGATTGTTCGCCGGCTGCCGAACGGTGGCGCAGGGCCCTCTGGCCTGGGGCCCGCCCTGCTACGGAAGGCTGCAGGGTTGGCGCCATCAATTGTGCCATCGCTGGTCTCCCTCTTCAACTTCTGTGTTGCGGAGTGCCACATCCCCCCGAGCCTCTCCCAGGCTCGGCTGCACCCTCTCCCGAAGCCGGGGGGGAGGGTGCGGCCAATTGCTGTCGGTGAGACCCTTTCCAGGGTCTTGTCGAGGGCGTTGGCGGGGCGGGTCGTGGAGGCGACCCGGGCTACCCTCTCGGACGCGCAGCTGGGCGTCCGGTGCCCTGACGCCCCTGCTGTTTTGCATGCTCTCATGAGCTTCATTGTCGCGGGCGCGGGGCCTGAGGTGACGTGTGTGTGTGTGTGTGATACTTCCCGGCTTACGCCGAGTCCGTTATCGGGCCGAAGCCCGCGGGTAACATAGACCTCCCGGTCCGCCCTCCCCGCGAGACAAGCTCGCAAGAAGGAACGCCCCAAGTGGTCCATGGGTCGGCTCGCGCCCACAAGGGGCGGTCACCGCCGACACTCGGACTACGTCCCTTCGTCCATCCCTTCCTCGTTCTTCTCGTTCTTCTTCCGTTGCTTGATCGCTACAAGCATAGTTCTCCGCAGTCCACCCAGTTCGCTCCCAATCTCCTTCTGGGTCTCTTCATCCACAATCCCCAGCTCTGCTGCCAGTCTGCAGTCATTCGCGTAGATTTCCCTAAGCCCGCACCGTCTTCGCAGTCTCCCAGCAACTTTCTTCACCACACCTTCTGAAATCCCCCTCCAGTTATAGAGCACTTCGCCCTCCTTCGGACGCCCCTCATAGTCAGCCTCCACTCTTCGCGCTCCCGCCTCCTTTCGCAACATGTTCTCCAATGCCCACAAGGGGCTGGGTCCATCGGGAATCTCTCTCGGGCCCGCTGGTTCTCGAAGAGCAGAATGCCCACGTCAAACGGGGCCTTCCCGCACCTTTCTCCCCGTCCGCCAGAAGCTCGGCAGCCAGAAGCTGAAGCCCCTTCCTCAATGATAAACAGCTCCTTCAGTTGCATGTCCCCCTCAGCGCCAAACCGACTCCGTGCTGCGCCTTCATTCCCTGCACCGGCCGCGTCCGGTTTGGCTTGCCCACTCCGTACGGGACTATCGCGATACATCGGAAGGCTCTCTTCCCAGCTCTACCAATTGGGCTCTCCGCCCAATCACCAATTGCCGTAAATAACCGGTCCATCTCCTCCTGTGGGTTGTATTCAGGGTTGGCAAAGATGAGGAGGTCGCGATTCTCCTTAAACAACCCGTAGCCATCCAGTCTTCCACCCAAAAACCAGTCATCCTTGCTGGGCGTTCTGAATTCAGGGAAGCTCAAATCGGCATTCCCAGGATGCGAGAATGCCATCGTTGTCAAACTGCCTGCTTGTCTGAGCAGAGAGGACACCACGTGGGGGGTCGTCCACTGGTTTCGCAGGGTGCTCTTGTGGGTCTGCCCTTCTGCCATCTCCGTACTCATCCCATCCACATATCGATCGCAGAGGTTCGCCACTTCTGTGGTGAACATTTCCCAGAAGCTGTCCCAGGTTCGGGCGCGGTACCAGCGCCCCCGCGATCGCTCGATGAGCTCCCAGAGTCTGTCCATCGCTATTTGCTTACCTCTCACCTGCACACTTTGACCCATAGGCTCCACCCATTTTCTTGGAGCAATTGTTCTGCATCTTCTGCTCCTTCCCCCTTGTCCAGCCACGCGATCAGTTTGATCGCATTGGCACCACTCCACCTTTCAGCGACACTGCCCATCATAGCCGGGCATTCAAAACCAAATGGTTCGTATAGTCTCTCGCCCCACCAACATTTCCCATCCCCTTCACCATTGATGTAGAATCTGATGTTGGCCGTGATGTACCGCTGCAAGATTGCCATCATGGCCAGTCTGCCCGACATTTCGCATCTCATGGTCTGCGTATTTATTCCGCCATTTCCCGTCTGAGCATTGATGACCACCAGTGCGTTCTTGCGTTTCCGGGCCGCCCTGGAGATGCGTCCGCGGCGGCTGAAGGACTGGAGGCTTGTGCGAAAGTCTCCCTCCACCTCCTCCCCGTCGCATTGGTGAACCAACCGAAAACCCCAGGTCCGTTCCTGTTGCACCTTGCCTATGTCCTGTTTGATGCTTTGCCCGGCAATCTTGTCTGCCAATCTGTTCCCCTCCGCATCCAGCGATGCCCCTGTCTCCTGGTGCCCCTTCACCCACACCAGCCGGACACCCCCTGTGCTCCTTCAGAATTCGCTGTCCCCTTCGGAGGCCCTCGGCCTTCGACTCGATCAGGTCCGTCGGTGTCCAGTCGTCCTTCATCAGCCTCTCCACCCATCCCTTTGCCACCTTACTGTCCGTGCGCACCTCCACGTTTGCATCCTGTCCCACTCTGATGGCTTCCAGGATGGCTTCCAGCTCTGCCTCATTGTTTGTTTGCCCTTTTCCCGTGCACCTTCTCCCGACCCGCACAGCCAGTGCCCCATTGGACAGCCGCTCCACCACCGCCAATGCAGCTCGCCGGTCCTTCTTCTTCTTGGTCGCGCTACCATCTGTGTCCGCCACTTCAGCTCGGGCTCCTCCACCCGCACCTCCACCTCCTCACACTCCGCCCGCAGTGCCTCCCATCGCCTCCACATTGCCTCGTCCCACTTGCCCGCTCTCATCCGGCTCTTCTTGCTTTCCCCGTTCTGGTCCAGGTGCCTCTCCGCCCCCCTCTTCTTGTCGCTGGCTTCAACATGCATCCTCTCCGTTTCGCCATCCCTTGCTCGTCGGGCTTCCCTTTCTTGGCGGCCTCCCACCCGGCTCCCCGCTTCGGCGTTTCCTGTTCTTCGCCACGACCACCAGCTTTCCTCCTTGCCCCACCATCAGCTTGGCTTGTCTCATCTTCCTCTCCGGGTCTGGGATCCCGTGATCCTTCCCACCATCCTCCTCTCTCTTGCCCGTATCCCGTCCCGCCCTCTCTCGGCTCTCCTCCTTTTCCTGTTCCGTCCTTGCCCTCTTTCGATCTCTTTCTGCCACTTCTTCCTCTCGGATCCTCCTCGCCAACTTAACATATTCCGTCTCCACTTTGTTCCCCCACACACACACCCGCTCCTTGATGGCCTCCACGTACTGCGGCATCGTGCCCTTCCACTGAAACCTACCGCCCACAATCAGGTCAGCCACACTCCTGATGCCCCTCTTCATGAGTGTCTGCCTATGCCGCTTGGTGATTTTGCATGGCTCTGCCAGCTCCTCCAGTGTTGTCGGCATTCCCCATTCCGCTTCCTTTTTCAATACTTCCCCATCCCTCACGATGGCCAACCCCTTCTTGTGCAAGATCCTCAACATCCCCGACACCACCCCCGGCATCTTCTCCTTCGCGTGCAGTCTGACCCACTTCCCGGGGTTGTCCAGCAGCGGCTCACTCGTCGTCCACAACTTTTGCAGCAGGGCTATCTCTTCACGGAGCATCACGCCGCACCCTTGTTGGTCTGCCACCCTGCCCAGCAGTTGCGTGAGCACCATCATGTCGTGCACATCCACCGGGTCCTTGAGACCCATCCCACCCTCATCCTCCGGGAAGAAGAGCACCTCCGCCGGGTCGCATTTCCCCAAGCACCCACCAATCTCCCGAAATACTCGCGCATAGCGCTGTTGAAGAATCTCAAGGTCCTTCTGCGGCATGGGGCACTGCCTCGCCGTATATTGTAGGCACGTCGACACGCACTCGTTGATCATCTGCACCATCAACCTCGGTGGGACCTTCTTGTCCATCAGCCTGTGCAACCTCCCACACATTTTCTGGATGACCTTCTCCGTGTTGATCTTCATGTTCATCTCCTCGTCTATCCAAATTCCCAGGTACCGGATGGCCCCACCCTTCTGCTGGACCTTGATGACTCGACCCTCACCCAGGTCCAGGTCCGTCTTGCTCTTCACCCCCCACACAGGTAGTCACACTTGGTCCACGACAGCTGCATACCCGCCTCCTCCACCTTCCGTCTCACTGTGTTGACCAACCGTACCATCTGCTCCTTGGTTCGAGTGACCAGCATCACATCGTCAGCAAAGGCAAGGACTTTCACCTTCCTTCCACTATCCAGGATATACCCACCTTCCTGCTTTCGCACCTCTGCCAGCACTTCCTCCATGAATGAGATAAATAGCAGACATGAAAGCGGGTCCCCTGACTAATGCCTCTCTCTATCTCATAGCTCTCCGTCAGCCCGAAACCCGTAATGACTTTGGCCTTCCCCTCGTACAGACTATCCACATACCTGATGAATGCCTCCTCAACCCCCATCCGTCTCAACCCCCTCCTCAGTGCGTCCATGTCCACTGTATCATAGGCCTTTTTGATATCTAACGAGCACATGTGGAATTCCCTGCCTCCCATAATTTTCGAGTCAGTGAGCACTCCCATAATTTCTGCAATTGGGGTCTCAATCCTTCTCCCTCTCAGAAACCCAAACTGCTCCTCCCCAAACACATTCTTCTGTACGCACCATTCTTGGAACCGCGACGCCACCACCACTTGCAGCCCCTTCAAAAGACCTGTATCAAAGTGATTGGCCTTCTGCCTGCAGGGTCACCAGGGTGTTCTGTCTGCGACTTCGTGGCCATGAACACCGAACTGACCTTGAGCTCCTGCGGCACTTCACCCGCTCCAACATCTCATTGTATCTCCTCCCCAACCACTCTTTGATCTCTTCCCCACAGGCATGGATCATCTCTGCCGTCACTCCATCCGGGCCCGCCGCCTTACCATCGGGGAGCGCCCCAGGATTGTCTCAACATCATGCGTTGTGAGGGGCCATGATCACCCTCCCTTCTTCCTGCGGCCTTCCTTCTGGCACCGCCCCACCCTCGGGCCCACCGGCAACACCCTCCTTGCCAGGTCCGCCATGAAGTTCCTCCATCCATTCTTCACCGACTCCGGATCTGTGACCACTTTGTCCACCTTTCCCTCCACATTCTTAGTTGCATACGACGTGACCGGCGCCACCCGTCTGTCATGATGCCCTTATATGCGCTTGCGCTTCCCGCCCGATCCCTCTTCCTGTAGTGCACGCCTCTCATTTTGGCCAACTGCTTCTGCATTTCCCTCCTCAGGCTCGGGTCCCGCTCCGCCATCGCCATCCGTCTCAGCTTCTTCATGCGATGGGGCTCATAATCCCTGTCTGTGTTGGCCACGTCCCGGAACCCAAACACCTTCCCGCCGTCTCCCGCAGGATCCCACTCATCTGCTCGAACGATGGGTCCGCCCCCTTCTCCATCGCCTTCCGAAGCAATTCCGCCACTTTCTCCCGGTACGTGCGCATCTTCCCATCCCTTCATACTCATCCTTCCTCTTCTCCCGCAGCAACGCATCCAGGTCCGACTTGGACGGGCAGATGGCCACCTTCCTCCGCAGCGTTCCCGCCCATGCCGGCAACATGTTCCTCAAGTCAGTGACTACCATGTGATGGTCTGTGACTTCCTGCCATTGAACCTCCCATTTCTCCACACCCACATATTGTCCAGCAATCGTGCCATCGTCCCCTGCGTTGCCAAGCAAGGTCCAGCCTGGCCTCCCTTTCTTCCCCCTTGCCCTCCTCCTCCACCTCCCCTTCCCTCCTTTCTTCTTGTTGCGCACGAATGTGATCTCGTTCTGCTTACCCACCATCTTCGCCGTGTCATACAGACCCAGCATCTCCTGCTCACCAACCTCCTTGGCCCAGCTATTCGCGTCCGTGTACACCACCACGCCCCTCCCTCAGCTGCTCCCTCCGCCATGCACTCTTCCAACCTCCTGATAATGACATTCCTTACCCTCACCTTGTCCTCTCCCTCCCCAGTTGGGTGGTACAGTTTATGAGCCTCAGGTTGGTCTTCCCCTCCGACCAATCGAGAAACATCAAGTAGCCAGGGATCACCTCCCTGACCTTGCACTGCTATCTGTAAGGTCCACCTATACCCAATCATCACCCCTCCCTTGGGGTGCCGCGCATCTGCGTCCTCCACCACCGAGCTCCTCCAGCACCACCTTCATCCACTTCTCCTCCAACTGTTGCTTGTCTTTCGTACCTTTCGTCTCTTGCAGGAGGGCAATGTTGACCCCCAACTCGCAGCAGGTCCGCCACATTGCTCTTCTTCCAGTCTGACCCCAACCCACGTTCCACCCGACCCTCATCCTTCCCTCCTCCC